>CANUEZ040000011.1:2400000-3060000 GCA_948099385.1 Fasciola hepatica
CAATCCTAACAGAATTAGCTGCTGATATGAGTTCTGTATCATCGGCACGAACGAAACACTCCACTGCCCCAGTTGCTCGAGTCAACAGCAAAAAGAATTCTTGCAAATCCTCTGCTGAGGTTAAAAAGCCGGTCAAACAGGGTGCATTACCAGCCAGCCGGGATTTACATCAGTGTCCCACCGGACGACATCCAGATGTCAAGGTAGACAAGCCTTGTATTTGTATCATGGTGAAACGTATGGTACTTGCACAGTCAAAGCCAGTGCTATATTCATGGCACTGCCAGCCAGTGAAGAACACAAATGGTCAAACAAAATCCCCAATGACTGGAGAATATTCTGATGGTAAAAACACCAATCCCGGACCATCAAATCCTCGTACGCTTGCACCCAGTCTGCCAAACTTTCAACTGGCTCGTCCTACTCGTATGGTAAGGGGAGGACAAGGCACTGTAGCTTGGGTCAGTCATATAGGAACTGGACAGTACTATGCTCTCAAATTCAAACAGAAAGACGGAAGATCGGACAGTACGTGGGAAATCGAACGACGGGAGGCAAAACTACTGCGATATGCACGACACGATTTTATTGTGCGGTAAGTTGTCTGTGTAGCTTTTCCACAATTCATCATTCCATTCTCTTCGATGACCTTTTGAGAGAATGCCAATTTTTAATGCTATCAAATAAAGCAACCTAGGTGGGTAGTCTTCAGCTGAACTTGGGAGAATATTCACCTGTTACTTTGTCTGTTTTCGTTGTGCACAGTTCCATAGAAAATTAGATTAAAGTGACTTAAGAGTACATAAAGTCCCACGAAAAAACTGGTATCGTCGAGAATATTCATGGATGAATTTTAACCAGGTATATATTTGTATCGTTTTCTCAGACTTTGCAGCTTTTGTTAAAAAAAGCTTTAGAGAATGATGTGACCTCCTATTACGTCTTCACAGCTTTAAACTGAGATTGATCACATT
Source organism: Fasciola hepatica (assembly GCA_948099385.1). Classification (NCBI taxonomy): domain Eukaryota; kingdom Metazoa; phylum Platyhelminthes; class Trematoda; order Plagiorchiida; family Fasciolidae; genus Fasciola; species Fasciola hepatica. Next base: position 2,400,975 of record CANUEZ040000011.1, read on the forward strand.
GTCACTGATCTCCAATGATGTGGATCAAATGAAAATTGTCGTTCATTCTGATCTATACCCGTGGACTCAGACCACACCTTGGTATTTGCTCGCATCTGTTTACCTCTCGTCCGTGGTCGCACCAACCCCAAAGCCACTCATCCCGCACAGTTGTTTCTAGATGATAACTGGCGAACTGTTTTTCAAGCAGAGCTGTCTACACAGTTATTGATGTAGTTCTATGTCCAGCTCCCAGATGAACGTTGACCACGGATCAAGGAGGACTTGTATGCCACCTCCAATGTCACACAAGGCTCTAGATCAAGTAGGCTTCACAACCTTTATCATTTGCCCTGTTAGATGATCGCCAATCAATCCCTCTAGATACCAAATTTAATGAAGTTCTTACCACCCTGCGACTCTAACTGACTGGGAGCCTGAGAAATAACCGCGGGCCGTGGTGAACTGAAAAATGTAGGGGAATGGAGAGGACTGCCACTATCACCAATAGTCGCAACCATTACCCTTTGATTAGAGATACCGGTCCACGGAAGCCTGGTGCAGGTGAGTTAATTACAGAATCCGGTGTTTCACTGATTCACTCTCAGGGACGTCGTCTAGATCGTCTGGCACAGCACTTTAAGGGAAAATTCAGTTGGTCTACTTCTACAGTGGACATTTCGAATATACCTGTCAAAGAAACGATGCAGAAATCAGAGATAGAAGTTATGCTGGATGTAGGCTATTTAAAAAGTTTTTGAGCTGCCGGGCCAGATTGGTTATACCCGTCCTTTTTCAAGCATGGAAGTGAAGTTTCGATTTCGAAGTTATCAAGATTCCTCAGGGTGATTTGGGATAGCGAGCAGATTCCCCTGGGAAAGGTATCAGTTGGTGATCGTACCTATTTACAAGAATAGTGATAGGTCCTCTTGTGAAAACCATAGAAAAATTAGGTCGGTTAGTATGGCATCCAAAGAGCTCATCGGGCTAGTTCATCACCGATTATCCAGCCCCCGCGAAAGTAGTGCACCTAAGAATCAGGCCGCTCTCAGACCCGGTCAGGGTTGTATCGACCACATCCTTACGCTTTGAAAAGTCTTAGAGCGCAGACAATTTCCTTTGGTCCACAATCTCTGTCTTCCTTGATCTGAAAGCTGCTTTCGACACAATCGACCGCACAATCATCTGAAGCTGCCTCCCACCGAAGAGCAGGCAAACAACCGAAGTCAAGTTTGTGCTTACGGCTATGTTTCACCCGAGTTCATCACAGGAAGTAGTGATCGTTAAGATTGATCTCTTTCGCCCTTCCTCTTCAATTTTGTAATTGAAATGGCTCTCGGAATAGCCCTATTCTCGAGTGAGAACAGCACCATTGATCTCTGCTCAGACAGTAAACTGTCTGACTTGGAATATGATGTTGATATTGCTTTTCTGAGTGAAGGTCCAGGTAAATTGCAAGTGTTCCTAGATAGTCTGAACAACTGTGTCGTGACGTTTTGGGATCCTTTTTTCACCTTCAAAGTGTAAGATGCAACTACAGGATTGGATTGGCTCCCCTCCAAACCTTGTGTTGAGAAGGGAAGCTCTAGCTGAAGTGGATAAATTTTGTTACCTGTGCAGTTACATCTCACTAGGTGGACAGATATGAGATGAATTGTCATCGCGTATACGTAAGGCGTAATTGAATTTAGCAAATCTTAACCAACTGTGGTGCTGGCGTGATATCTGACTGTCTGTGGAGAGTCGAGGGTACACAGCGGCGGTTAGATCGGTATTTTTATGCGGCCTTTATGATGTTGGTGTTTCGGGATGGATGTTTCAGCACCAATGCCCGAATACGGCGGGAACACCGTATCACCTATGCTGAGGTTAGGTGTAGAGCATTTGGATTCAAAGGTCATTCGTTGGAACAAGTGTGGAATCTAAATAGGTTAAGGAGGCTGGGAAGTGTGTTACGCAAGCCCACTGACAGACTTTTTCGACACAAGTTGTTCGTTGATTCACGTAGTGGTTGAAAGGTAGGCCGAAGTGGTCAGTCCATGACATGGCAGAAAGGTATGAAAACCGTAACTAGTGGACTTGGCCAAGTAGACTTCCGGGTTGGAGTCTGCTCGACTCGCGTACCAGATGGTTGGAAGTGATATGACTAGGTGTCGCTGCCAGTTGCGTAATTGAATTTGAAATTGTTATTTGTCTTCGTGATTTCTGTTTCTTACCTTGCTTTCTGCTCTTTCTCACTGTATGCTTCTATTATTTTGCTCTTAACTGGACGATGCTGGGAGATAGCAACCGGAACCGGAGGACGGGAGTGCGGGGTTATTGACAGAATAAATAGAAACCAAGACTGGATATACTATGACTGGTAGTTCTCAACTATACAATTATGTCATAGTTTATGCTAAAATCTCGATGTACTTTACTGGTCCAGCAGTTTTCATTCTTTTAATGTTTTCAAGTACTGCACTATTGTGTTGGCTCTAATCTCCCCACTGAACATTAAGGGAAGTGCCTTGCGGTCGCTCTGTGCATTCCAGGAATCCTACTTTGTAACATATATATATACTCACGAAGCCCAGAAGGGGAACTGCTCGAACTCGGTGTGCACTCTTATGGGTCCTACGCGTTAAACTTAAACCTTCCCCGAGTTCCAACGGCCTTCCTGTGTGAGGCCCAAGAGATGAGGATAGCCGCTTTTTGGAGAGGCTGAGAGACGTGGCTCAGAAGCGAATCCAGTGAGGCAAATGCTGTATGGTCTGTCCGTTGACTTCCCATTGCCAATAAAAAAAGGAAAACAAAAAATATTTACGAAACTTGTATGCCGAAAACATAAGTGAAATTTTGCATTTACTTGTTGTGATCTTAATACGTATCCTAAGATCCACCGGAACTGGATATTCTCTCCTGCAGTTGTTGCTTTGGCACCACGCTTGTTCTCAAGCCGGTGTTTACGTTTATTCATTTGTGGGTTCTTTAATAAAGAGTATTCATTCACAATCCAGACGATTGAAATTAGATCCTAGTGAACATATAACATCGGAGTGTACAAGTATGAAGACGAGTGGGCAGAGGAGTACCGGGTACGCATACCTGATGAGCAGCAGTAACCTCGAAACCGGTCGTGTGCTTTCGGAGAAACTTCTACACATTTACATACTACTCGAGATCATTATATATATATATATATATATATATATATATATATATATATATATATATATATAATATTAGGACATTTGACACTTCATAAACTCAGCAGCTGCGACATTCCACCCGGAAAACAGTACCACACCATCGGCGCGGATTCAGTCTATCCTCTCATTACAAGGAAGTGTGATTTTGGATGTAGCACGTGCAAGTTCGATTGATATTCTGTTCTCTTTCTTTGATCTAGAACAACACTCACTCAGACCCTGCTCGTACACCAACTTTGTTCCTCACTGGCTGTTTCCTACTCCGATACATGTTGGTCTTGTTCCTCGTTCATTAGTGCGCATCTTTCATTGCAGTTGGTCAAGATCAGATTACGGTTTTCCGCTTCCAATACGGTCGTTCTCATTGGTGCTATTCTGTGAGTTAGTTTACGGATATAACACTACAGTCACTGGTCTACGATGTTAAAAAATCGTCATCAACATCAATCCGTTACCATCAAGGATTTCATCCCAGTAATCAAAACGAAAACAGTTGAAAAATATCATAACTTCTATGATTGCCCAATTTAGTTGGTATGGGGTTTAAGTTTAAACCCAAGACGAATTTTGTCGACAGAAAACAGAAACGCAATAAGCGGACGCCTAGTTATTCTTTGATACAAAATCCACTAGATTATTCCAACGTATTATGAACCTAAAATGAACAAAAAGAAATTAGTAAACAAAGTTAAAACCAATTGTTCATGATAATCAGTGTTGACTACTGAGTTGCATCAGATAGATGAAACAAGACTATGGTTGCTTCCAGGACAAACAAGTGCTTTGAAATCAGTGGTAGGGAATGATTTTATAAACAACGCATCGCAAACGTAAACTGTGGTGGATGGAAAATAAATTCGTCTTCTATATAAATGAGGGGAGAAGTTTCGAGCAACTCACATCTAAAACGAACTATAATTTTGTTCAACAAAGGTATTGGCCGATGTCGTATCTTTTTCGAGATGGATTTTCTCCGGTTGGCAATACAGTGACCAGTTATTTTGCAATCTGTCTGTCATTGTGAGGCCTACTTTGTGCAGTCGTTTTCGAAAATTACTACTTTAAAAGATTCCTTTATCAACAGTAAGGTTTTCTATCGAGTCGGTAACAGCGATAATAATCTTGATGTAAGTAGTGGAAGATCCAATTTGTCTATGAAATGGATTGCTGATAACATTCACCAGGGATAAAAAACAGTTCAGCGTGTACCTCCGCGGTGTTACTGCTGAGTGGTGCTGGCAGTGCATGTTGAATTATTTTGACATTCCTTATCACTTTACAGCAGCGACGGGAAATTATTCCACATGGAGTACTACACCAATCACTACTGACGCACCTGAAGAATGAAGCTGACCGTTATCTGCCTTATACAACGAATAACTGCTACTTCAAGCATCAGACGGAGTAGGCAACCTGACCGGGTGAACGTAAATATATTTTTTAGTGTTGTTTGACGGAACTGGCAAAAACATCATCTTTACGGGTTTATGGGGTCGAATTGTGGGTAATAGTAACTCGGTGGTGACCAGACTTTGTGAACCTCATTCACAAATGAGCAAACCGGAGTGTTTTTGTTTTTCTTTTCCATGATTCTACAGCTGATCTCCACAAAGTTTCCTTTTATCCTAAGTAAAAGTTTCGATCTTGAGACTATACTATTTATCTCCATGCACATCACGTGTTCAAGCTAATGAAGTCTGCGTAAATCAGCTATGGATTTTAAGCTTTATGGAACATTAGGGGCACAACCTCACTGATACTCACGGCTTGACTTCAGTCCATCCTTACTAGGTTCCTTGAAAATTGATGGTCAAATGTACTGGTTGGAACTCGCCTTTTGTACAAAGGTTCCAACTGATTTTTACAGAAAGTCGTATCGACGACAAACTAATTGTGCATAATACTGACCTACTTTGATCGGTTTTGGGACCATGATGCTCACAAATTATCAATGGTTTCTGTATTTGTATTTCATGGATAATTGTGATTTTAATTATTACTTACCAAATAGAGTAGAGTATGCAACACTAATAATTGCTGCAAATATCTCAATATCATTCCATTTTCAGTCTTTACCACATCTATGAGACTGAAGAAACTTTGTTCATGGCTCTCGAATGGTTAGAAGGAGGTTGCCTGTGGAACCACATCGCGCGTTTGGGGACAATGCCAGAATGCTATGCTGTTTATTACGGCAGTTGCATTCTGGCGGCTTTACGCTACCTACATTCGAAGTGTATTGTTTACAGGTGAAAGACCTTAATCTTAATTTTGCTAAACTTATTTACAAATAGAAGTGACTTTCTGACTTCATTACAAGATCATAAAGCATCTCTTGGGAAAACTTTCTCAGCTATCACGGTTTTAATGATTTTCCTAAGTTTAAACAAAAACTATCTTTCCAAAATGTTTAAAACTGAAGATTTTCAGACATATGCTTGCTGTTTACCATTCAAATTCGCAATCTCATCAGCCTACCAGACTATCTTTTTACTTATTTTCTTATTGTAATTTAATTCCTTTATCTGATAAAAATGTGTCGATGAAGTTTAAATTAGTAGGTGGAACAGACACCAAGCTGCTCACGAAAGTGAATCACTAGAAGAGTTTATGGGACACATTTTTAGAGAGATAGACATGATCCCGAGGCATATCTACATCAGACAACCGACCTTAATTACTTCTTTTCAAATCAGGAGTACAATAAATAAAATTAATTTGTTTCTGACGCTGTTTCCATGGTTTAAAGAGAGTTATTTCTTCCGAATAGAACTACTTACTACTCTTCGTTCACTAGTAAGTAAAGGCGGTGGAATGAAGTAAATAACTTGGAATATCTCATGAAAAACAGTTGCTTCAACTTGGTTTTGTTAAGAAACATGTTAAGTTACGCCTTGAATGACCTCGGTCGGTGGTTAGAAACACTTACTGGTCACAAAGTGGATTTAAGAAGAATAAATCTTTGGCTATAATCACCATGGCCAGATAAAATCAGTAATAATATTATTATCTACTATATCAGTATGATAATAATAACAATAAAAGTAAAATAATAATTTTTGTATATGTTGTACTCTACTCTTCGGCACGTTTTTAGCATATACGGGAAATTTACCCACTACCCATAATAGTGGTATAAAACTACTGATTATATAACTAATTTCCATAAACTGCTGGCTGGCTAATAAATAAATGGCAAATAATTTATCTTTATTTTGTTCTCCTTGTGGTAGAATTGCTTGACTTTTGGGATTTTGTTCAGATGATTATGCAAAAGATTGGCAAAGTTTCTGCCTAGAATGGAAAATAGAAATGCTATTGTCAACCACCCTGGGTTCACTATTCGGTATCTTTTCGGTACGAAGATCTGTACTGCGTCAGCTGAAAATGTAGAACCAATATTGCAATGGCTTGTGACGAACTCATTTCCCCTTCCTGCTAACCCTAGAGATATGAAGGCAGAAAATATTGTGTTGGATCAACGTGGGCGACCGAAGCTGATTGATTTCGGTATGGCAAAACGGTTCAGTAAACCAACAAGCGATCCAGATGACCGCGAATCCGCAGTCGACGACAGTTTGCTTGATTCCGAGGACTTTGCCCAGCCTCCAACACGGTACTACTTCGCGGCTTATCTGGCTCCGGAGATATACGATCCATCCGAGACCACAGGCCAGTTCATCGATTCGTGGGGTTTGGGATACATTTTGGTGGAAATGATCCTCGGTTACGGCATGTGGGTTAGCAAAATTTGGCCCTGAAAATCAGTTGATTTTTGCCAAACCTTCTTTCACTTATTTGTTTTACCTAATATTCAGATCCGTAGCAATTTATATTCATGGTGAGAAAACTGGTGTCCGGTAAGGTTTTAGTGATTAATGAATGAATCCTTGAATTCACTTAAAAAATTGATCTCATTTTCCCATTTGGTAGTTGAAAAGTTTTGCAAATAGCTAGCCAAATAACTTGACTACACTTAACTTACTTTATATTTGGGATTGTCTGGTCAGCGTCTCGTGAATAGTTTGTTAATTTATTAAAAAAATGAACTTGGTCCCCATTGGTTTAATTAGGATACATGTGAGGTTTTCTCCAGAGAACGAGCATTTTCTCATTTTTCAGACCCACCTAGTGTGACGTGGAAACATGTTTCTGACTCTTTTCCTTTAGGACGGAGAAGAAGTTGGGCACGATTCGTGTAAACAAGCCATATTCTCCTCTGAAATATAAGGAAACCTGACACAGTATACCCTAAGGTTTCTCCGTCAGAGATCTTTAAAATAATACAGCCTAATTTTGCGTATATCGACGGGGAAGAAATGAAGATTACTCAAACTTTTTTGATATTAAGACGGATTTATCTCTGTTAATTCCAAAAATTAACTGTTAAAAGAGAAATAGAAGTCTAGAATTGGGCTTTACAGTTAAACAAAGCCGAGCTTAAACTAACAACCTCTATCAACAGTTAACTAATCACATTCATGACAGCTGAGAAATTCGGATTTTCCGTTTTGTGAGATGTTTTTACTGACAAATTCTTCAATCCGGAAGATTGTGTACCCAACTCTCAAAGGAATCTGTGTTATTTTTCGTGGTAAATGGCACAGTAAAACTATTCTTCAACTATACACATGCGATTCCATCGTTTTATCATCGGATATCGGTTAAGCACGAAGTTGGATTGCCTCAAGATGTATGCGCTGAGCGAATGCTCACTGAGAAATAGAATACTTGAAAAATGCTTTTGTTTAGGACATCAGACCAACTTGGATCACCCTTTTTCCATTTCCAAATAGAGAACTACAGGGTTGGTCTGAAATTTTTGACAGAGAGGCTTTGTTATGTACTACGTTGTCTACCACAACACATTTAAGTTAAAATCCTCAGAAGGAAAAGTTTTCAGCATTGGATAGGCTGAGTAGACGTCCCATTCAGCTAATATTGCATAGGCCATACCCTCATCAGCTTCACGAAGGAAGTAACGAAGTATGGTTTGAGCTTGGCCTCATTCGTGTGTAAAAAGTCACTCGGGGGCTGGAAAAAGTCAGTCCCCCAAAACATTTTATGGTAACCAGCTAGATATAGTTAACAAATTTAGCTAAACTGGGAACTACGTAACCCTTGGTGCTGGGGCCAATGAAACAACCGCATTCCCGGCACTAGCGTGATGATGAATTTCGATAAAATGATACATCTGTAGTGTAGCTACAACGTTTTGGTAGATGTGATGGATCGGATGTACAGCTCAATGATGGTAGGTACTTCGTTATAATTTTACGAGATCTGATCGTTCTGTAATGAGGTTGCTCACTAGCTTTCTTACTTGACCAGTGATATTGATGACGTATTACTGGTCTGTTGAAGGAACACCGAGTGGGCTACTGGAAAGTTGGTAATTTCGAGCTGGGTGCATATCGGCCCATATCGAACTCTTCTTTGTGGTTTCGTCTTGTATAAACAATCCTACTTTACACGGTCTGCGCTTCCAGCTTAACCGAGAGAATCTGTGGTTTGGCTCAAAGGCAGACGGCATACACGTTGACTTGTCCCAATTTTCCCGGTCGGGGTTTTCTTCGGTTAGTGGTAACGGAAAAAGGTTTGAAATCGTGGTCTACTGCGTTACGGTTGTTTTGTGAGTTCCGCAAGTACTAGAGGATTAATGATTCTCCACAATAAAGATAAACCAAAGTATGTTCTGCAAAAGCAAGTTTGTCTTTTTATTTTCTCATTGATAATTCTCATTAATTTTTTCTGCCTTATGTTTCTAATCTCATGTCAGTCACTGAAACTCTGTAAATATGTTTTCAAAAATAAACCAGAAAAAAACAAGTTTAATTTCAATACATGGCGGCAAATTCTTCAAAAAAGATCTCACAAAATTCTCTTTAAATTAGGAATAAGAGTGATTCTAACAAAATCTTCCACATTTCCACCACCCCTGACGTTAAAATATTCCACTCAGCCCGTCGGGATTGCATCCATAAGGCCCATTCGAAAGGAAAGCTAACTCCACCTTCATGAAATTAGTTAAAAACCGGTCTGTGTCAAAGGGTTGACTCCCGTACCGTTTACCCGAAATTCATCTTAACTTGTTGGAATAGAAGCAAATCTCTGTGAAAATCTAATCGAAGATCGAACCCATCCGGTATAGAAATCCGTGTTCTGTTATTACATCTTCTCTCCATCTGAGAATCTTCTTTTTACACTCTTGGTTAAAAGTTAAACGCGTACGGTAAATTTCTTTCGAATCCATCACACAAAAGCAGCTACAGAAATTCGCAAACTAATCTTTCAGTGAAAAGAATGGTTAATTTACATCTCATATCGGACTCTATTCTAATGATTGTTAACTGAACTTTCCAGAACTGATTGCTTGATACTAAAACTCGGGACGAGTAAGCTTTCATCGTTTTGCTCACTACGAGTCGCATAGTCTCACTTGTTTTTCACGTACTGATTGCATCAGAAAACAACACACTTTCAGAAAATTTATATGGAGTCTTGCTGAACCAAGGCGGTCCACAGAATGTAGCACCTAGTCCATTAGTTTGTACAATTCTATAGGTACTTCGTGCAAGATGAGTAACGCCATCCAGTTCAGACGTTCGTAGTGAAATAATGAAACTTTGTTGAGTACGTGTCGTCGCTTGATCAGATTTTCTAAACTCCTCTTATTGATCAGCGTAACTAAATAAACTTCCCATCGAAAAACGTTTGGTGAGCAATAACATTTAGAAATTACTAAATACATCAGTGCTCGGAAGGGACCATTAGTTGAACTGGCTCAAATAGTTAAGACTCTTACAAAAGTACACTAACCAGGTTCTCCTTCTATGCGAAACCTTAAACCGATGACTAAGCAGAATCAAATAATGCCATTTGTTAGTCTGAGGAAAAAGATATTTAAAGATAAACTCCGTAGAAGAATGTTTTGGGTCGGGTTGATTCTTTTTCAATTGTTCATCTATAAACAGTATGATGGAATAGGATAGGTAAATTTCATTGAAAAGCACATTAGGAATAACCAATAATCTGGAATTGCCCGATCAGTTTTGTCCCCAAGGTCCAAATGATAGTAAGGTGGTACTTTCAGTTGTCATATTTGTTCAGAAACCGATAAAAGTTTGGCCCTGTCCAAATTCGCATGGAAATCACACTGTCTAGCACCAAGCAAAACGTTCAGGATGAATTCAGCCGGCAGCTCAGATGCTGTCTCACCAAGTAAACGATTACAGTTCGCAAGGCATTTCCTTCGCTATACAGATTTGAGCATAAATATAGGCACGGTGTGGACCCACGCAGGTCATCGTCATATCAGACATTGAAAAAGTCACGAAAAGAGCTGGTATGGTAGATTATGACCCCAAAACCACACACACAAAAAAACTTTCCAGTATTCTCACCATCAATACTCCGTCGTGCTTCTGTTCTTCAGTTTTCTGCCAATGCCATGGGAAAAAGAGCCGGGACAACATTTGAGTGAGAATTGGAAACTCAGTCTACCTGGTGAGGCGAGTACAAAAATGTCTGTCACATGTGAAGATTTCCTGTACAAAATGTTAATTCGTCGACCCGAGGAACGCCTGACTCTGGAGCAGGCAACCAAACATGGACTGTTTGTTCAAGTACCTTGGTCCAATCTAGCATATATTCGTGGTCCGGATTTGTCCAAATGTCCACCAAAAAGCACAAATCCTACACAGTCGGGACCAAATAGCACAACAGCGGGACGAAGATGGATGTCCAAATATGACTCGTTTGCTCACGTGCCGGATCTGGCTTTCGCACGTGAATTTCTTGGATCATTGGTCAATCCCACTATCGCCTATTCCAACCAACCATCAATGTTGGGTCAGAGACGAACAAAAACTGTCCGACTTCCGAACGCACGTAATCCGACCGAGACATGTGGTACCGCACGAAGTGCAGGTCATGAGTTGGATAAAAGTCGGTCAACGGTGGCTTCGTCTCGAGCATCACGAGGTGTGACTGTGGGCGGTGCGGTTGAGATCCGTAACGTTACTGCGACCAACTCGGAGACGAAAAAAGATGGAAATAAACTAGTCCGAACAAATCGTCATCCGGGAGTTTCTGCTACTTAGATTTGTTACGCGGTGCCAGTCACGTGTGGAGAACTGAGAGGAATCAGTCAGTCAGCCTGTTAAACAGTCCACTGATCATTCAGTCACTGGCCAAATCATGTGGATCACAACGTGTCTAATAGAACTGTTATTCTTACATCAGCTTGGTTTGTACAAAGAGCGTACCCGTGCTTTGCATAGTAATCGATCCACTTTGTCTAGTCTATTCTACAGTGATCACAGCCTTACATCACCAGTGATCGCGATATGGAATACTGTTTTGTTTACCTTTATGCTCATGCCTGTGTCTACATCACCCTCACGCCTGAGTGCAGTTTAGACCCACAAGGATCGAATTCAATCCAAACTTATTTCCATCATCGGGTGTAGGTGATGCGTCACACAGGCTTGTGTGCATGCACCGGTGTGACCTTTCTTGTAATTTCATTGAGCCAATCAGAATTTGTTGGCATCGCACACACCGTATTCTGTCATTGCCGATCAATAGGGGTCACCAGTGGAGTTACTTGCCAAGTAATAATCTGGAACAAGCATCATTTGTGTGGTTCTATAATTGCTTGGGAACTAAAAAATTTCTGTGCGTATAAACATGTTAGAGGAATTACGGAGTGAAATTTAATCTCACGTATGGTAATGCCTCTTGCTTATGTCCAATGTTTGAACTTCATTCCACAAACCGAGATGTGATAGGCGAAGTCCTTGTAGAACAATGGAGCTGAATACAGCATATATATATATATATATATATATATATATATATATATATATATGAACAAGGTTATACACCCTTTCAGATATAGGTGGAACGGCACGACAGCTGTCCACTTAGATAAAAAGGCATCATTCACGCTCATTAGGCCAAGGACAGACCGGATAGAGAGAGAGAGAGAGAGCGATCTTAGCTTTGATGGTTGACAATGAACAGATGAATCCTGGCACGGCTTTCAAAGTCGTCTATCGTGTCCCCCCAAGGAAATGCAAGGGCATTCAGATGCGCACTCTAGTGATAGCTGAAACGATTGGAATAAGGAACATAACCAGTGACTTTGGTCCCAAATGCTTTTGTCTCAAGCACTCTCTCTTCCATGGCTTAACACTGATGGAGGCAGTATGAATTTATCGTCCTGTCACCCCAGAGAGTTAAGCTGGATAAAACTATCACGTGACAAGAACAGTCCTACTGTGATACCTTCATTTAATAATTATTTCAGTAAAGGAGTTACATTCCACTTCATTTTTACTAAGCTCGGATACACGGAGACAATACTGGTCACGGGTCACTTTTGGTGAACATTTAAGCTTTGGCCAGGACAGTTTCATTTTCAGTGGCCTACACCACAGAACCAAGGCAAGTTAAATAGATCCATATCCGTGTTTATAATACAGCCGAAAGGGAGGTTTCTAAAGCTGCAGCTCCGTCGGTAGCGGAATGAAAGATAGTGCGTTTGGATACCTGGCCATGTATTTGGTCGCCAAAGGATGTAGTCAAAACAGTTTTTCCGGAAAAGTTAAGTAAATATGAAAATGTCTCATTTTGGAAGAAAGGTCTCCTTGTTTTATCATCGGTGAATTGTATGTACAGCCAACCTGCTTTTAGAATTTCACCCAGTAATCTTTGTAGAAACGATTCTATTTTTCTTGCACCAAGTGATCGCATCCATCTCATTTCGCAACCTTAGGTTAACCCGAAGCCGAGGCACCATGAATTGAGAAGTTTCGTTTGGAGGCTGATTTCCTTGAGGAGCTATAGAGTTGTTTTCAGATGAAGCAAAACTTTCCCGGTGTAGACCATCTGCTGCAATAATTCGTCTTGTAAGTGACCATGGTCAAAACCAAGTCAAGCTCAGGTATTAGAAGGTTAATATGGATGTGGTGATAAAGCATTTTTAACCTAAATGCGAAGTCCAGCAATCCGCTGTATGTGAAAATCCCCATTATGGACTACGGGCAACACCATAATAACCATGCTAAGGATTCGCAGAGAGTGCTGAGCGCAAGAAATAAATCATCAGAAGAAAAGCTACGCTCAGTGGACTAAGGTGGTTGGGCATGTGTTGCGCCTGTCCTCGGGTAGAATTCTTCGGGGTGAAATGATCGCTGAGGCGAATAATGGTTGGAATACGAGGTTACTAGTCCATGATGTGAAAGAATGGTATGTGTTGCGACTATCCCGATGTCTAGGGCTGTGAATCTAGCAGTAACTTAGTTTCTCTAGCTACACGCACGATATGGGCAGAACACGATTACGGGCAGCAGAACAAATTCCAATCGAATAACCGTGTTTATCGATGATTCGTGGTTCTAAATAATACAATAAACATAAAAATACAGCAAATAAAGGACTTACAGCCAGGTGAGAAACCAAGAACAATGGGCAGTAAGCTTCCGAAAATCGGGACAGCGCAGAAAATAAAAAACGGTCCACTTAGCAGGCAGCTGAACGAAACTGTAGCGCAGTTCGGTTGCGGTACAGTCAATAAATCAAGAGCGTTTATCGTCAAAGATCAATAAATCGATTACAAACGCGTGAATTGGACTGTGGTTGCAATGGTAAAAAGTGTCATTAACAAATAAGTACAAATGAGCTAAGTCTGTGGAGTAAACAAAGGCACGTGTCAACATGAATGGGCGAATCCGGCACTAGATCTGTTAATGCCGTTGACGTATGACGGCCAATAGTGGAGTGCACTGACAGAAACGATAAGACTGGGAGTTCGAGCCTCCGCTCGGCAGTACAAATGAAACACTCAGAAAGATTATATAACAGTAAAAGTGTAGACTTTCGGGAAAACAAGGTTACGAACAAATACGTGAACTGTTCATGTAATAAGTACCATGAAACTCAAGTATAAACTGATGTGATACCTTAGAAACAGGGAAAATACATTACGAATGTCCGGGGTTCACGATGCATGTACTCACTACTAATAAGTAACTAAACAGAAGACAAAAGGACAAACTCTAATTACGATTCGTAATTAACACTGCCCCCGGGGTGGGGGAATGTCACGAACCACACTCATGAGCATAAGTCCGACTCTAGAAGACACAGCTGTCGTATGTCTCTCCGGTGAACACCGTTGGCTGTGCGTACTGCAACTTCTCTGATTCGTCCATCGCTTCCCATAACCGTTTCCTCAATTATCCATTTGGGCCACGCCCCTCTCCGTGCGTGCGTGTCAGCTAGGAGAACCAAGTCGCCTACGTTCAGCTTTCGGCTAGGCTTATTCCACTTTGATCATGTCTGTAGTGTTGGCAGGTATTCCTTCAACCAGCGAGCCCAGAAGGCATCTGCCAGCTTTTGCGCCTGTCGCCATCTTCGGTTCAACCGGTTGTTTGGTAGCTCGGAAGGAAATTTCGTTGGTATACCTCGTAGGAGAAGAAGGTGATTGGGTGTTATCGCGTTGAAATCATCGGGATCATTCGATATTCTGGTTAGAGGGCGATCATTAAGTATTCTTTCTACCTCGCAGAACATCGTTACTAACGCCTCATCTACGACCAACTGATCAGCTAGAAGTGAAAGCAGAATTCGGCGGACAGATCGTATGATACGTTCCCATACACCTCCGCGATGACTTGCCTTCGGTGGAGAGAAGCGCCATTCACAGTCTCTATTCCCAAGTGTCTTTAGAATCTTGTCTTGGTTCCAAGCCTTCAGGCATCGCCTCAAGTCTGCTTCAGCGCCTCGGAAATTCGTTCCATTGTCACTGTAGACAACACTGGGACATCCTCGTCTTGCCACAAACCGAGAAAACGCAGAAAGAAAGGAATCGGTGTCTAGGGTGTAGGCGACCTCTAGGTGTACGGCTCTCATGGACAGGCAAGTAAATATACACCCGTAACGTTTCTCAGTGGCTCTACCGTGCTTCACCAAGAAGGGACCGAAGTAGTCTACTCCGACAGCAGTAAACGGATTCTCGCCGAATAACATTCTGTCCTCAGGAAGTGGTGCCATTACTTGACTTTGTGCTTGGGAATGCCAACGTTTACAATGAAAACATTTTCGTAGTATATTTTTAACTGTAGAGTAGCCGTGTGTAATCCAATAACGTTCCCTTAATAGTGACAACACATGTGCTGCACCAGCGTGGCCATTCACTTCGTGATAATGTTGCACTAAAAGTTTGATGATGAAGTGATCCTTCGGTAGAATTATAGGATGTTTTAACTCGAAAGGTAGAGGTGCCCATCGTAGGCGACCTCCCACTCGTAGTAAACCACAGTGTTTAAACGGATGGAGTTTCTGCAATCGTCCTGAGACTGGCCGGGACATGCTCGGGACCTCTGATCCTTCGGAGATTGTTCTTAGCTCCTTACTAAAGCAATCCTTTTGCACCAAACGAAGTAAGGCTAATTCTGATGACTGTAATTCTGATGGTTTCAACTGCTTGGCGATGTTCAGCTGACTAACACCCGTTTCATGTCGTTGTCGAATCCAAAAACAAAACCGCTTCAACCAAGCAATCTGTCGCAGCAAGCCTAACCAAGATTTGGCATTGCGGAATCTTTGTATCCAGCCGACTGTATCCGATGTTTGCACTGCGTTCACGCGAACCGTTTTGACTAATTCAATCTGAGGGCATACGGTGGGACTAGGCTGTGCAGACCACGAAGACACATTCTGCAAGAGAAATCGTGGGCCATTAAACCAAAGTGCATCTAGCGGCCTTCTCGGGCTGGTACCTCTCGAAGCTAAATCAGCTGGATTGTCTTTGCTGTTCACGTGGACCCACTGTTCAGGTTCTGAAAGTTCACGGATCACCGCCAGACGGTTGGCCACAAAGGTTTCGAAACGAGACTTGGTATTTCGTATCGACTGCAAAACAATTAGCGAGTCTGTCCAGAACGTAGTCGAGCAGATAGGTACGGAAAGTTCTTCTTTGGCAAAGGCGACTAATCTTACTGAGACAACAGCAGCCGCAAGTTCCAACCGCGGGATGGTCACGGATTTCAAGAGGGCTACACGAGACTTCGCCAATATTAGAGAACAGTTTATCATTCCATCTTCGGTAACAGATCGTAAATAGAGTGCTGCTCCATAACCCAGTTCTGAAGCGTCACTAAATGCATGTAGTTCCAGTCTTGGATCCGTTTTTTCATTCATCGGTCGTATACAACGGGCGATTCGTAGATTAGATACTGCTTGAATTTCACTGAGACACACAATCCATCGGTCGATTTCTTCCTGGGTCATTTCCTCGTCCCATTTGGCTTGTCTTCGACATAGGTCCTGGAAAAGCAATTTAGAAGGCAACAGACTTGGAGATACAAGCCCCATGGGGTCGTAAATTGAAGCGATATAGGTAAGTAAACCTCTCCGGGTATATTTTCCCTCCCAAGGTGTAACGTCAACAAAAAAGCTATCGTGATTTGGCTCCCATTGCACTCCCAGAGTTCGCTTTACTTCAGCTGGCTGTCGATCAAGGAAAATTGGTTTGGTTTCTGCTTTCGGCAGTTCTCCCAAAGCATGTGGCACATTACTGAAGAATTTAGTCAAGTTGAAACCGCCTTGCAGTAGAGCGTGCCGCAACGTTCTTCCTATTCTTCCAACGTCTTCCATTTTAGGTAAACTCATCAAACAATCATCTACGTAGAAGCTTTTCTTGGCTTGATTGATCAAAGTAGCACCGTAAATTGCCATATTGCAGTCGATAGTGTTCTGCAAGGCTAAACTGCAGCATGACGGCGACGAGGTGGCTCCAAATGGATGAGACGTCATACGATATGCTTTTGGTTTGTTGGTCACGTTACCGTCAGGCCACCAGAGGAACCTCAGACAATCGCGGTCGCTTGATGGGACCTTCACCTGGTGAAACATAGCTTCAATATCGGCTACCAAAGTGTACCTGTACTCACGGAACCTCAACAGCACCCCGCACAAACTATTGACAAGGTCTGGTCCCGTCAGTAGTTGTTTGTTCAGTGATGTTTGATTAACCTCCGCAGCGCAGTCGAATACCACCCTAATTTTGGTTCGGTCTCCGTGTTTATATACGCCGTGGTGCGGAAGATACCATACGTGGGGGCCAGTTAAGTTTTGCTCAGTCTCGGGTACCATCTCAGCGTAACCCTTTGATATATATTCGTTAATCGTTACGCAGTACTTTTCCTTCAATAACTGATCGTTTTCAAAGCGTTTCCTGAGGAACAGCAATCTTTTGAGAGCCAAACATTTATTATCCGGTAGGCATGGACTGCCGGGTTTCCATGGCAGGGCAATCTCGTAATGGCCATCTATCTTACGCAAAGAATTTGTCATGTGACGTAGAGCCAACTTGTCATCCTCTGACATGCTACGTTTGACACAGGCCGCTTCTACGAATTCGAAATTGAACATACGTTCCAGACTTTTACCCAATTCGGTGGTTGTGACGTGGTGCACGTGGGCTTTCGGTTTGTTCTGTCGTTGTTGTGAAGTTGGCCCCAGTATGACCCATCCGAGCGGTCCTCTCACGGCGTACGGGTCGTCGGGACCACCAGTTCGTTGTTCCAAGACCCAGTGAGCCTTCGGAATATTGGCCCCAATTAGTATACAGATATCGGAGGCCTTTATAACTGACAACGGTATTTCTTTCAAATGCTCCCACCTGCTCAATTCTTGCGGTTGAATAAACGGCTGTAGTTTCGGAAGGGTTTCGACTGCCCAGGCTCGGTGGATCTGGATAGCCTCTTGTCCATCCAGTGAGGTTATCGTTAGGGATACTGTGACACCTTCCGTCACACAACCCCCAGTAACAGTCTTGACAGTAAGGCGCTCTCGTTTTCCCTTTAAACCCAGTTTCTTCATGAGCGAGGCGTCAATGAACGTCGAGTCTGAACCGTTGTCAAGGAAACCATTGACGGTAACTTCTCCTAATGGACCACGGAGCCGGACTGGTAATATGGCGAAAGACACTTCCTGAATGGCATTACTGACGTTTGCTGAGACATGACCAACCGATACAGCACGTTCAGTTACTTGAATACTCCGGCTGTTACCCTCTGGGGTTCCTTGTCTGTGTAACATTGGATGATGTTGACCTTTGCAGTCGCTCAGACCACAGGTTCTGCGTGATCGGCAATTCTTAACGACATGGTTTGGTTTCAAGCACAGAAAACATAACTTCAATCTCTTTATTTCTTCGTTTCTATCGGCAACACTCAAACCCTGAAATGTACTGCATTGGTCCACGTAATGTGGTCCCTTACAAATAGAACAAATTGGATTTTGCGAAGCTTTCAGACTTGCTGCAGCTACATCAGTCTCTGTTGACATTACTGTGGCCACTCGATCTCGTGAGCCTTGACTAGTCGTAGGCCTTTGGGATTCTGACCGGGCGTGGACACGATTATCTTGATGTGTGATATAAACGAGGCCGGTTACGGCGGCATCAGCTTGGTCCGAAACAAAGTCCATCAGCTCACAGAATGTGGGCTCACGTTTGGTCCTTAAGATATGAGATGCCTTTTCGAACCACTTGGACTGAATGTGATGGGGAAGCCGTTGCACAACTGCTGTGAGAGTGTGACAGGCATTTAAGTCTGACTGATAATTCAGCCTTTCCAACGTGGCAGAACACAACTTCATTTCATCAGCTAACTTGATTAGAGCTTTAGAGTCTGAAGGCTTCACGGTTGGCCCGTCTGTCAGTTCGCTTATGCACTGTCTTGCGATTACATGTGGCTCACCGAAACGCCGTTCGAGAATTCGTAATGCTTCTTCATAGCCTTCCTTAGGTTCAAGGATTGCGCATCTTCGGATTGATTCAGCAGCTTCGCCTTCACAGGCCGAAATTAGGTAATCCAATAGACAAGCGGGGTCGGAGGTGTATCTGGCCACTGTAGTTTGAAAGCTCCGCATAAACCTGAAGTAATTCATTGGGTTTCCATCGAACTTGACCAATTTTCGGACTGGCAGGCTCATGCAAGCTTGAAGCAGCTGAGCGGTTTCAAAGACGTTGCTTGCCGCTGGTTGTTCCCGAGTCAAAACATGAATTCCAGGTTTCTTGAAGGATATCGGGTCGACAGGTTGAGCATTTGAAGTTGGGAGAGACTGTACATAGTTTTTCACTCGTTCGAGCTTCTCAAATGGCTGTGGGGTAGGTGGTCGAGAGGTCTCGACCGACAATAATGACCGTTCTTCAGCTTGTAGATCACTAATCTTCTCCGCGAGCTTCATTTTGGCATCACTGATACGCCTAGCAGTTTCCAGCTCAAGCTCCAACCGTTTTATCTTTAATTTTGCCAATTTAAGTTCTTGATTCAGCTTTGAGTCCGGGGACGGGCCTTGTGATAACTGACGTTCACTATCGGAATCGTGGTGGGGCTGCATTTGACAGAATTTCTTCAATTCCGATTCGGGCAGTAAATCAAAGCAGTGATTTGGTTAACTGGCTAACTGTTGCGACTATCCCGATGTCTAGGGCTGTGAATCTAGCAGTAACTTAGTTTCTCTAGCTACACGCACGATATGGGCAGAACACGATTACGGGCAGCAGAACAAATTCCAATCGAATAACCGTGTTTATCGATGATTCGTGGTTCTAAATAATACAATAAACATAAAAATACAGCAAATAAAGGACTTACAGCCAGGTGAGAAACCAAGAACAATGGGCAGTAAGCTTCCGAAAATCGGGACAGCGCAGAAAATAAAAAACGGTCCACTTAGCAGGCAGCTGAACGAAACTGTAGCGCAGTTCGGTTGCGGTACAGTCAATAAATCAAGAGCGTTTATCGTCAAAGATCAATAAATCGATTACAAACGCGTGAATTGGACTGTGGTTGCAATGGTAAAAAGTGTCATTAACAAATAAGTACAAATGAGCTAAGTCTGTGGAGTAAACAAAGGCACGTGTCAACATGAATGGGCGAATCCGGCACTAGATCTGTTAATGCCGTTGACGTATGACGGCCAATAGTGGAGTGCACTGACAGAAACGATAAGACTGGGAGTTCGAGCCTCCGCTCGGCAGTACAAATGAAACACTCAGAAAGATTATATAACAGTAAAAGTGTAGACTTTCGGGAAAACAAGGTTACGAACAAATACGTGAACTGTTCATGTAATAAGTACCATGAAACTCAAGTATAAACTGATGTGATACCTTAGAAACAGGGAAAATACATTACGAATGTCCGGGGTTCACGATGCATGTACTCACTACTAATAAGTAACTAAACAGAAGACAAAAGGACAAACTCTAATTACGATTCGTAATTAACAGTATGAAAGAAGTGATCAGTTGACTTGGTCAAATAAGACATTTTAGGCTTCCTGGCTGAGGCCTAAAAGATCTCCCCCCGATCAGCGCTCAGTGAAACTGGAGGATATGGCTAGGTGTAATGCTCTTGTAATCACAAACTTTCTTTATCATATGGACCCGGTTACTTGTGGCTCTTTTCTTTTTCATGCACTTCAGTGGTATCTTTTACGATCGACTTTCCTGCTGTAGGATAGAGGCCAAAACCATCGCACCTGATAGATCTTTGGTGTTTGTTTCAACAGAACTGAACTGACCGAATACCACCAGGATTCTAGATTGTTGTGATTCTTATGTTCAACCAGTTGGTACTCTAAATAAGCCGCTGAATAAGACAATGTTTATTAGATCATGAAAGTTGTTTTTACGTCACTTTGTTCTGTGGGACTGCACCGGGTCTTTGATTAGAATTTGGTTAAAATTCGAGGGGACTCCTGTTTCTTGATTCTTCAAAATCCAATGCTGCCGTCCTCCTAGCAAGAAACACTAGCCGGGATAGCCCAAGTTGTTTTTTGCTGAGGGGTAATCCATTCATCGGGGATAATCCTCAAAAGGTAGCAGTCACACAGGAAGTATCGCTCTTAAAGTAAAGTTTGCCAAAAATGTGTCTTTTAGCCATTCCACAATATAAAATTAACCAGAAGGACTTTTGTCGACTGGATAACCCTAAGCAAAAACTAATGCAATTCGTGAGCGAACTGTGATATTCAGAAGCGTCATGTCCAAGTTCATCAAAATTTGATACAAAGACGGCTTGCTAGCATTAGGATTACCGTTCACCTTGGCAGTGCCTGGAAGACATTGAACGGCGAATAATATTGACGTCTTTGCCCGAAACGGAAACCCTTCCATCCCAAAGCAACCAAAGTCTTTAACACCATTGCTGATTAACTCGGATAAGTCTCGGACAACATGATTAGAACTGACCTAACCCGATGGCCTAGTGATTCAATACACGGCTGCTAACGAGTGTAATCATAGGGGTATACTTCATGGTCTCAAAGGCCTACTGCACTGTTAGGGTGGCCAACAACCAGACCCTGAGACTTGAAGAGGTGAGGTGTATTAACGAGTCAGAAAAGTGATATCATACCCCTTGACGAAAGTGCCTAACCAACTTTGTTCCTGAAACGAAATTCCCAGAATATATTTTACCCGAAATTGTTTCTTGTTTAAAGACAAAATACCAATGAAAGCGTTTCTCGCTCGTTTCTGGGGTGGGGTTGGGGTAATTGCACGGTGGGAGGTTTTCTATGGAGGAAATTTTCTTTCACCGCAAACGTATTTATTGAGGAGAGTTTATTGCCATCTTCGAAGTTGCAGTCCAGGAGAATGCTGTAGTTGCGAGCTAAAGCTCCGGGAAGTAAGACCTGATCAAACCATGTCAAATCCGTAAACGGCAACAGAAAAATGTTGCACACGCACGCATAAAACGAATCTGTGGCTTGTTGATAATGTTAGCTATGATTGGTGGTCAACTAGATGTTGGGAACATATTTTCTAGAAGAAACCAACGCAATACTTCAGTTGGAACTGTATGCTTAGTACTTACACTTCACATAAGGAGTTATCAACAACGACTGACTACTAGTCTTCTATTTGGTCTAAGAACGACGAGTATCGAGGTAATTACGTGAATGCAAAGGGATTGACGATTTTCATTGATTTCTTGTTCTTTTATGGAAAGACACGAATTTCAAGAACGATAATGGTCCGAAACGGAGACTACCGACC
Organism: Fasciola hepatica; assembly: GCA_948099385.1. NCBI lineage: Eukaryota > Metazoa > Platyhelminthes > Trematoda > Plagiorchiida > Fasciolidae > Fasciola > Fasciola hepatica. The sequence goes on from CANUEZ040000011.1 coordinate 2,423,226, forward strand.
AATTAGAAAGATAGGTGTGCGCTACATCATTTATTGTTGGGATTGACAGTTAAAGGATTTTCGAGATGGTCGAAAAAAACCTGCTTTAATGCCAAAAAAATATCGACTGAGTAAACCTTTAGAAATATTGTCTCATTTTTGTTCTTGCCTAATACGAAAACATATAGACTATGTCGTTAAATCTCGTGACTCAGAAAAAATCTTCAGACGGTAACATTTGGAACGTGTGGACATACTTTTTTCAGTATTGTCCGTTCCTTCCCAGTTAAAGGTAGACGAGAAGCTTCGTTTCAGCCTGTTATATGTTCATATATTATTTTTTTTCCTTTATTCTTTGTACTACAAAGTACAACATTTCCGGAAAAGGATCTCGGCCAATGAAAGGCTGCTAGATGTACTCCATCCTTTTGGTTAAACCACGTCTATTGACACATATGTGTCCTAGCCAATATGAGTTTCACATCTCCTTGCAGCGTTCCTCGTCTGTTCCGACCGACAATACAATTATTGTTGATCTATTCTCCGGACGGCATTCAAATTGAAATAGAAATTACAGAAGGACAAGATGGGCAAAGGTGCATTGAAAAGTTCGCCCGCAAGTATGGTTCAAATAGTTCACAGATAGACGAGGATTCAAACAGGGGACTTACCGGTCAGCTCACCTCACCGAGAAAAACCACTAACTACTTTGCTATCTCTCAGCGGGAACCCCAATCAAAAACCAAAATAATCAAAATATACGAAACGTTTTCTCGTAAAAACGGAGTTTCCGATTCTTTCCTATAACGAGCACTTAATGCAGACAAACGAATTCACGTTCCACGCTTGTTTAGCAATGCTGGTCAAGACAAATTCTATCAGGCTTGCTCCCATTTCAATCCATAACCGAGTGCTCCAATCCAGCCTGGCTATAGTCTTATACAATGTGATATATCGTCCTGATTGAGAATAAATGAAAACGAGCTTGTTAGCCCCCATGCTTTGTTCACCATGTTTTCTGTGCAATTATTCGTGCGATCTCGATCCTCATTGGAAAAATGTCCGAAGCATACTTTGTCTTTGTTGCTCTTTCTCTTGTGATTTTGCTTAGAACGGAACTTATTATGGTGTCTGCATTTATCAGATTTTGATGTACTGATATGGGGAGAAAACGTTTTTCAGAAGAATGAGGAATTACTGACATTTCGAAACAATTTGACCCGAGAAAAAAATAATTCATTTTTGACGCGAAAATGATATATATATATATATATATATATATATATATATACATATATATATATATATATATATATATATATATATATATATATATATATATATATAGAGAGAGAGAGAGAGAGAGAGAGAGAGAGAGAGAGAGAGAGACAGAGAGAGAGAGAGAGAGAGCAAGACGAGAGCAAGACGAGAGCAAGACGAGAGGAAGAACTTTTTCTGAAAGGAGCGAAATAAAGCATCCTGAAAAATTCTGAACTTGCGAATCAACAGTAGGTAGGAATGGGACAAATTATTCGTTGATTCGAAATGAAATGATGATTTCTCGAATTTCATGAGCAGATTTATGTGCACAAGCGCGGGTAAATTTGATTGGAAGCATGTCAGTCAACAATTCATTGCAGTAATCGCACTGGGCTCAACACGTGCAACAAAGCTGACCCAGGAGATGAAAGGTTAACGGGCGTGGATGCATTCATTCATTGACGCCTGAGTAGTATACTGGAGTTCAACCAGGTAACAAAAGCGGACCAGTTAGCTCCATTTGTTTTCGAATCCGTTGAAAGACAAAAGAATGCCACTGCGAGAGCAACGAGAGCCACAAAACAGGAGAAAATATACAACAATATGGTCCAACAACGATGCGCTTCTTCATGTTTCTCAGACGTTTTCACAGTTATCGTGCGGTTCACTCCGGTTTGATTTTGGGTCAGAGATAAAACTGAACGAGTAGAGGGCAAGAAAAACCAGGCTTCAATGCAACTCTTCGAATGAATCAATAAAAACGGTTTACCAGTCAGTCCATGCGTGAACACCACAAGCACCAGATTACTGGATTTTTCAGTCTCTCTGTTAACTAACGTGTCAGGAATGAAGGGACGTATATGTTTTTCACGGTAAAGATAATGATAGTGAACTTGTAAGTCAATCGTTGCTTCAGAGAGTTTTTGCGTTGCACGGGAGAAAGAATACCATTAAGTACACTGGTAAGGGGATTACTCCAGTTAGCTAGGGATTTGTTTCTACAGATGTTACCAAAAGGATGTTTACTCATCATAGAAAGAATAGAGAATCAGATATAGTAATCCAAACAAATTGAAACTGTTAAGAAGTTGTATTCCTCACGGGATGAAAACTCCATACGACCGTCGGTTGAATAAAAATTCATATATTTTTTTAAATTGAATATATGCATTGCGTGAAAGCAGTCACCATAGCATTCCATATTGGACAACACTGAGCGTACATATCCAAGAAGTTCAACGGATTGTTAATTCGTGGTTAACTCTGTCTCGCTCTACTGATTGCCTTCTCGTTTCGGATCGCGGTGATAGCTTGTCGGGGGACATCACTGTTCTTGAATTACACTCGACCAGTGATAAATATGCTATAGAATGAATATACTTCAAAGTTGTCATCCGATAACGAACCACATAAGCGCCCAAATAACCCAGGTGTTTTGTGTGAAGAAAGGGCAACTTTGTTCATCACCCAACTTGAATGTCAGTTGCCAGTTTTGAACCTGATACCTTACTACTGATGATACGACAGTAAATGCAAATGCAAAACGGATCAGCACCGATCAGTTGAAGTTAAACTGCACATGGGCAAAAAAAGTTGTGGCACTAGTGTCAAAAATTCTAACCAACTGTTTATTTTCGTTTTACACATCTACCAGGTCATGTATTCTGTATATTCCAACATCTGAAATGCGTTGACAAAATACGACTCATGATAACAGTGACCTATGATCGATGTTTTGGGAATTTAAGGCTGTATTAGCATTGGGTAGATGGCACAGTTTTCAGCCTGGGATACTAAGGTGACGACAGTTGAAAGACGTCAGCATCGATAAAATTATTGTCATGGTCATCCTGCTGCCTACATCCGTGAACAGAACCAAAAGGCAGTTGTTCAGGCGCATCGCCGAACGAGATTCAGAATGGTTAAAAAACTCACGCCTTTGAAGATCAAGATCCGCGTTAGCCAAGCATTCAAATAAATTGGGTCACAGGATCAACCCAAGTGACGCGTTATCCAAATTTTATCGGAGTAAACTTAGAGTCCTCTACAGACTTTTAATGGAGTTCATAACCGTTTTGTACCGTCCCACTAACTCCATTAAAAATGCTGTTTCGCCTGCGAACTACCTCGTTTTAATTGTGGAAAAAGAATGTATAGATTTTCAGCTCATGTACTCACACGTTAAACACAACGCATTGGTCCGACTGGTGTGGGCGACCACGCCTTGAGGCTTAAATGCCGCTGGCGGGATTTGTCTCTAACCTATCGATTCACACCATCGATCGGCTGTCCTGTTGCATGTGATTTCGAGGCCTCGGTATGGGGCAGGTGCTGATGCACTGTCTGCCAGTGAAACCAAACCATGTATCGAACGATGTGTTAGACCACACCGTCATAGTAACCTCTGCTATTCTCCATCATTGGGTTTACTACTCCAGCGCAGTTTTCTCTGATGTGAAAAAATATCTTGCTCTTAACACCAAATTTCTAAAAGTTGTGCCGTCGCAGCAGCAGCAACAACAAAAATAGCCTCGCTGACTGTTTAGGAGAAAGCATCATGATATTTGAGACATTGTTAGCAGTAAGTAGCGGTTCTGGTCAATACTGGTACTTCCACTGATACTCTAAGGTCCCTTTTCTGGTCAAAATTTCTCTTCCACAGCAGGGTTAAATGAATCGTAGCAGATTTCCATCTGTCCATTTAAAACGAAAGAAAACCGGCAGATAACTTGTCACATTACTAGCCTTAGGAACACAACGAATCAGACTTGGAGCAACGATAACGGCGTGTTCCCGAAAACCATCCATTTTGTTTCCCGCTTGGGATAACAATTTCCTCTTCTCATACTTCCAGTTCAGGTCAGTTTATTCAACCACTAACCTCGTACTTCTGTGCTCTGGTTTCGGTTGCTCCCTCTCAGTGTCGTCTGGTTATACCAAAAAATAAAAACGTAAAATAAGGGAGCCGGAAACCAAGTAGTAAACGGAAATCACGAAGACAAAATAAGAGTTCGAATGCAACCACTCCACCGGCCGCCACACCTGGTTATATCACTTAATGTCTCCTACCACCTGGCAGGAGGGGGGGGGGGGTGTGGACCTCAACCCGGAAATCTGACACGTCCTACTTGGTCAAGTCCACTGGTCACGATCTTCATACATTTCCGGCATGTCATGGACTAACCACCTCGACCTACCTTCCAGCTACTGCTCGTTCATGTCGAGGAAGCTTGTCAGTGGGCATGCAATATACATGTTTAAGCCACTCTAATAATAATAATTATTATTATTATTATTATTATTATTATTATTATTATTATTATTATAACGCCGAAATGAGATGAAGCAACGTGCCAACGCAACAACAACCTTTGCAAAATAGGGGAAGAGGAGTATAATAAAGTAAAACAGACTATTAGTGGGAGAAGAAAATGCTGATTTCTTTTGATGCTTTTCACCGCACACTTTTGATATTTTTTTGTCGGAATGCCATTTTTGTGATCACGAGGCACAATATTTCGACAGACAGACAGACAGACAGACGGCACAGCATTCGCGCCACTGACCTCTATTCGAAGCGACGTCTCAACGTCTCTAACCAACGACAAACCTCATCCCTTCGCCCCCAATCAGGGGGGCAGGAGGCACCAACTGAACTTATTGCCGATACTAGCTTCTCCATACATCTACGCCAGGTCATGGCTTGACCGCCGAATCGCTTATTCCAGCCTTGCTCAACTCGTGCGTACAGAGCACTGAAGGGTAAATGATGGGCAGGCATTCGTAAAATATGACCTAGCCACCGGAGGCGGTGTACAATGATCACTTTGTTAAAGGGCGGCTATCCGTGCCTAACACATGACTGCGCACCTCGTCGTTACTCACTCGATATTCCCACCAGACACCGGCAGCACTGCAGAGAAATCGGTTGTAGGACACGGAAAGACGCCAATCATCTTCAAAGCGAAGTGGCCGGATCTCGCAACCACAGAGTAGAACACTTCGAACCACAGCTACGTACACCCGTCCCTTAAGAAAGAGACGGATGTTACGGCCATACCACAAGTGTTGCAGATTTACGAAAGCTCCTCTAGCTCTCGCTACGTGTAAACTGATCTACTCCCCAACACCATCTTCAGCTATTATCAAGCTCCCAAGGTACTTAAAGTTGTCGACTAACTCAAGCTGATCATCATCATATAGGGTGGGTGCAAACACAGGCTCCTGCCAATCTTGCAAAAGCACTTTGCATTTGGAAGGTGCAAAGTGCATTCAATATCTGGAAACCTCAACTGCCAAGAGGTCCAAAGCATGCTGCATTTCCTGTGTATTATCACTCATTAAGACGATCTTATCGGCATATTCCAAGTCGGCAACTCTGTTCCCTGGGAGGAGTTCAACTTCACCGTTTAGAAGAATAAATAAGGCGTTGCGTAGGACATCCTCTATGGCAAAGTTGAAGCCACCTTAACCTGTTTAAATTCAGTATTTGTTTCTGGTGACTGACCACGGTGTCTCAATACTGTACGCCTAACATCAGCATAACTGATACAGTGTTCCCCACCATATTCCGGCAATGTTAAAAAGACATTGGTTCTCAAACACTTACAGTCTTCGCCTGTCTTCTACCTTTATCAGCCATGTCTCTGAGCTGTATAGAAATATCGATCTAACCGCCGCAGTGTACCCTCGACTCTTCACAGACAATCGGATGTCACGCCCACTCCATAAACGACTGAAGTTAGCAAAATCCAAAAGCACCTTCTGTATACGCGATGGCAATCCATCCCATATCTGTCCACCTAATGAGATGTAACTGCACAGGCAACAAAATTTATCCACTTCAGCTAGAGCTTCTCTTCTCAACACAAGGTTTGGAGGGGAGCCAATCCAATCCTGTAGTTGCATCTTACACTTTGAAGGTGCAAAGAGCATCCCAAAAAGTCACGACACAGTTGTTCAGACTATCTAGGAACACTTGCAACTTACCTGGATCTTTACTCAGAAAAGCAATATCAACATCATATTCCAAGTCAGACAGTTTACTGTCTGAGCAGAGATCAATGGTGCTGTTCTCACTCGAGAATAGGGCTATTCCGAGAGCCATTTCAATTAAAAAATTGAAGAGGAAGAGCGAAAGAGATCAACCTTAACGATCACTACTTCCTGTGATGAACTCGGGTGAAACATAGCCGTAAGCACAAACTTGACTTCGGTTGTTTGCATGCTCTTCGGTGGGAGGCAGCTTCAGATGACTGTGCGGTCGATTGTGTCGAAAGCAGCTTTCAGATCAGGGAAGACAGATAATGTGGAAATATTTCAAATGCCGCAGAAGAAGGAGCGCAGTGGTAGTAATTGTTGGGACTTTTGAGGCCAAAATATTGGGTCTTTTCCGTTCGACTAAAGCAGGCGGGTTTCATCCAACCAGTCGGTCCTAGCAGTGGAGCAACGTGGCAGCACCCCTTTTTGCTCAAATCACGTACTCTACAAGGTGGTCAATAACAGATACCCACCGATGTTTTATTTACTCGCTTCAAATTGCGCAGATGTACTTACCTTGTCGGGGAGAAGCACTGAGGCATCCAATCATGAACGATGAATGTTGCATCAAAAAAGCTTATGTGGACATCCTCTTGTGTGAGACAATCTATTAATCGAGGGATTTTTTCTTATGCCAACTTTTTTCCACGTTGATAACTGCTGAAGTTATGAAAATAGATATTTGACTCGTCGGATCATAGTCATTCAGGCTGACCACTAGATGCCATTGTATCCCTTGCACGATATATTTTGTTTTTCATTTCATTGGGAATGTGAGGCTATCGGTATTTGTTTTCGGGGTATATTGATGCTTTCATCTGCGTAACCAGGTTGGGGCTTACAGACATTTCAGTTAAAGATAGTAATCGGCCATACATCAGAGTTCAGTTTTGTAACCTCACCATTCATCCCAAACAATTATTGCATCTTCATGCTGAAAACGATAGATATTCTCCAAGGTGTCACCTTGTTTCTATTTCGAATGTGTCCTGTACGCCTGGTCATTGTGACTCCGTGCCTATAAAGTATACCAATCTCATTGATTTTGGTACACCAGACAACAACAAACGGTCGGAAGTATCTGACGGGCTCGAATAATAGCTCAACTGAATGAATGGATATTTAATTGTCATACTGAACATCTGTATGCACTACTGTTAGGAAATAGTCTAGATTTTGCTGCAATTGTGTAGCCTACGTTCGTTCATGACTTGGTTTCACAATATAAACTTGACATGATCAAATCATTTTTACGCTGTATTACCCGCTTACGTCATTCACCACAATGCATTTCATATGATGACTAAAATAAGAGAGGAGAAATAAACGAAATGATTCTTGTTGTCTAGCCATTAGCTACTCATGGATTTTGTGATATCTTTGCATACATAGTGGATACAGGACTTCAATGCAACCTAGATTTCCGACTTGCGATGGTGTCATTTTCTAGTCGCACCATCCTGAGACCGGGTCTTTAACGTCCGCCAGACGACTGCTGCTCAACCGATCTGTTTCATCCACAGCTGCCGCTTCTTCAGTCCTTGTTTTGATTAAGCCAGTCATATGGATGCCGTAGCTTCGATATGGGTCACATCACCTGTTTTCGTATGCTGAAACACATTTTGTTAGCGTCAGTGTCCACATTCGACTATATGCCCATGTGTGTGTGCGTATGGGGCTCTATGGATTGATTTGTACACGCGATCCATTGCGGTCGTGTTACGCTCACCTAACGTGCATTTAAGGAGATTTATGACGAGTTCGGGATCCAAGGCCTGCGTCGATCGATTTTCAGCGCTGTTACTGGATGCATTTAGCTACCATGGCCTATTTTTTGCGCAAGAGATGGTCAGCAATGTGCGACGAAGGGGAGTTAAATGCGATTGGCCGAAGCAGATAGGGCAACCCTTAGGGCTTGCGGACGCTGGGAAAACGGCACAGACAGATCGAGCCAAAGGAGCATAAACTGTCCATCACGAAGTGGACGAAGAAATAGCATCGTCTCAACGGGGAAGTGAATCAGCGCATACCTGTGTCGTATGACGAGAGTTTGAGCACATCCGACAGGAGAATTGCCCAATTTCATCCGGGTGTATAATCAGTCAACACTGATCTGATCACAATAATGCCGATAGCTCAAAGCGAGGCTGAGAAGAGCCAATTCGATTCCGTACCGAGAAATAACACAACCTACTGCAAACCGCAAGAAATAAATCGAAAACAGAATGACGTCGTTGATATAATCCTCATCCGGAACGCACTTCTGGCTTTTAGAGATGACAATGATAGCATCAGTGTACCAAATACACTGCTTTTGTTTCGCTCACATCGTTTGTAAGATCCCAGTAGCATACCACACGGACAACCAATCAGTGACAACGATACACTGCTCGACAGGGAAGCGCGGAAGTTATCGTTTACCGAATTAATTTTGTTTCCAACCGAATGGATTAAAATCTGATATGATCTATTTAACTCTGCTGTGGAAGAGAAACGTTGACTGGAAAAGGGTCCTTAGAGTATCGGCGATCATACCAGTATCGACCAAAACCGATAGTCATGTCACTACATCCGGAAGCTCAATGAGCACGGTTTTAACACTGTTCGTTAATCTTGAATAAAGGTGCCTATGGAGCCACGGATTGATTGGTGTGAACAAAGACTCAGGCAAGGCAACATGAGTACAATGCAGTTCTCACCTGCGCGTTGTGAAATTTCAGTTGTTAGGTACTCTTCGATATGAGTAGTATGGCGTCGTATCTAGGCCATAGGAAAAAATTTCCCCGGAAGCACACGACCGGTTTCACGGTTGTTGCTGTTCATCAGGTGTACGTACCCGGTACTCTTCCGCTCAATTATGGAGCGTGCATGGACGACGAGACCATTTTTAGGATCACACGGTGATTCTTCCAAAGGTTTTCGTCGGTTAACACGATGAACCTTTAGAACCTGGTGAGCGGCAACAACCGCGAAACCGGTCGTGCGCGTCCCGGGGGAGTTTTGTCCTGTCATCCAGATACAGTGCCATACTACTCATATCGAAAATCCATACTTGGGACCATGTGTCCTCATTCTGAACGTTAGTCGTGTTAACCGACGAACGGACTTTGGAAGATTCTAAAAATGTACTCTCCATTCGATTCGAATGAGATTACAGTTCGGTAGTCTGCCTACTAGGTAGCGTTACAGTAGTCAGTTTGACAATTCGATCACTCTGGAGTGTTTCCGTTTTTTTTTTAAATCGCTGTATGTGGTTGAAGATGCGGCCAATTCTGACTCACTTACCTCATTTGTTGATCTAGAATCACATCCTTTTTTGTTCGATCATGGAAAGTGGTCTGACAGATATCGATGATGTTAAGGTGAACGGATTATTGGGTGTAATCTGCTATTCTACTAACATTTGGTTATGTAATGAAACAGTAAGATGAGGATTTCCTCTGTCCCCGGGAAAACTGATCGGGTATATAAAGCGGACATTTAAAACGGCTGTTAGCCTGTGAAATTTATACTGTTCTCGATATATTAATTTATTATTGACCAGCAGTTGTTAGGCTTGGAGTAAAGCACTGGCAAAGCTTATTTTGACAATCTGGGCCTAAAATGGTTCGGTCGTTCAGCTAGGTAATCAAATAGAAACTTTAACCGGCTTTATCATGATTCTACTGACAATACATGCTACTATTATAATCAATGGATCTTGCTTAGCTTGTTAGGCAAACCATCATGTATGATAGGATGTCATTAGATGGATTTACTTAACAAGAAGAGTCACTTCCTAAAAGAGAAAACTCCATTCACAGTCTTCAGCTTCAGGCGTACCTATTATGCTCTTAACAAAACCTTGGAGGAAATGAATTGTGGTTTATCAGATTCAAAAACGTCACAAAAAAGCACCAAAACAATTCGGTTGGGACAACTTCTCCAAGTAAATGCAAGCTCAAAACAATTAACAGTTTTATGCGAAACACCATCAGTAATGTAAGTTCACGATGATATCACCGAGGTTAACTCACAGACCAGCAAACAGATCGCCAAAAGTGTTTTCTACGTGAGAAGTGAATTTTAAATACAAAATAGATAAATCTGCTGAGTTTCACTGAACGGATGACTTAAGTGTTACACGAACTGGTTACCGGCTAACTACAAAATATTTTTACCATTTAAAAAATAATCGAAACTAAGAGAATTAACCTACATATAGATATGTAAGATATTATACCTGTATAATATGATTTATTATGTAGTATCAATTCTCAGCTCACCATTGGGAATCTGGGAAGCATTGTACAGCTATTTCATCATTTTTAGGAATCATAATCTGCAATTCGTGTCCACTGAGCCCAAAAGGGGCTCGAACCCGGGATAAACGATCATGAGTTGAACAACTAACCACGAAAGCTATCCGGGATGGCTCTCCAAGGTTTGTTTTACCTCATTCACCTCGAAATGTAGCACGCTTTCATTGGTGAAGTTTCATCATCGGTGGATCTGCATTGCTGATGATTCCTAACATGGATAACAAGGCTTTATAGTGTTTCCATGGTTTTTAATGGTGAGTTGAGCATTTTTACTATATGATGAATTATTTGTCAGTCATATTCGGTCACCTACTACTGAAGATCAATATGTCAACGATATACTGCACGCCACAGGGGGAAAATATACCTTTAATATTTTAATGTAAAATCAATTACAATATCATCTGATGGATTACAAAAACGGCCGAATTACAAAAATATGAGATTGTTTGACATTTATTTTCTAAATAACTCGTAAACACTCAAGAATTAGCCAGTGAGGTCCATTACAATAAACGGAAAAATAACAATCAGTTACTTTTAATTTTATTAGTTTTTCTAACCTATTTAAGTTTCCACAGATTTGCAAATTTTTTCAGAGTACTTTTAGCAGCTGATTTATTCACAATCTGGGTTCAATTGGTTGATCTGTATGTGTCAATAGGGTCAAAATTAGTTGGCAAAATAGCGCATACCAGTTGAGAACTAAAAAATAGGGCATCTGCTTTAGATATTTTTCACTAGACCAAATAATCACACTGAAATACGTTGCCGGTACAAACAACTTGTGACGAAAAAAACAACCATCTTACATTAGAAACATAAGAATCACGTGAGAAAACCTGGCATGCACGTATATTCATTACAGAAAATGCGACCCAATTTGGTAAATCAAACGACGTACCAGTCGGTGTAGTGACAGTAAACGATCTGCTGCTCATCAAACCTGAGGTTTCCGATCTTGACTCTTTCGATTGTTTTACTTCGTCTTTTTCTCTCATAAGTCCCGGTCGAGTTGCGAATAGTACTTCCAACCGATACGTCTCTCCAGCGTCGGGCCCAGTCCATATGGCAGTATCTTTATATAGAACAAGATGCGGTGTTTGCGGTGCACGTTTGCAATAATGTGTTCCGGTAAATGCGTAACATCTGACCCCTTCGCCTTTCATGTAGCCTGAGGCAAGCGGTCCGGCCATTTGGGTGCCAGCATCTGCTACAGTCTCGTCACGTAGCGGACGCCACGGTGATGGGTAAATATGAACTCTGGGTCTGGAATTCTTGGTTGGCGAATCGGGAAAACTTCCGGAAAGAACTGATGCTTTTCAAAACAAATATAAAAAGTTTCAAGTCATTTGGTGTAAGTCATAAAATGCTGACAACATTTGTTGGTATTTTCACCCCCGTCCTGAAGAAATGCATTGGTAACACTACATAATGGCGTGCAGTAATTTTAGGTATCAGCGAAGGGTTTGTAAAACGGTGCATCTACCAACAACGAAAGGTTTTTGACGTGAATTGTGCCATAATGACATCAATGAAAATGTTCCCCAAGAAAGAGAACGCAGTTCGCTTACCAAAGTTCAAATTTTTTTAGATTTGACCAAATTTCTCAGTAGTCAGGTGGGTTCATTGTCAAACATTAGATCTTTGGTGTTGCTGACGAATTAGGGGAGATACTTGCAGAATGAATATTCCCCGAGGAAGTGGGCATTGCCCACTATGAAAGTAAGGATTAACCTCATTTTCGGCAGACCGAAGCACCTTCAGAGTAACCTAATCGGAACGTGTGAGGAGTTCCAATCAAGCATTTCCGGTTGACCTCAGCTCGGTTAATTACGGTGACTCAAGAAAGGATAAAAGGAAAAACTGGCCAATTCATGGCATGGCTATTTTTCCTGCAGTTGTCGTGGTCAACCGGTAATCCTAACGAAATTTATGCGTTTCGGTCCCCGGTGTGAGTCATCTCATTGGCCTCAACCCCTTCCCGAAATATTGTTCAGACTGATAAACGAGTCTGGGAACAATTCAGTTCGGTTGAATTCACGTTTTTGTCACTAAAACTTGACATGACTAAGTTCAGTAGCCAAAAATGTGCAGTACCAACCAATGTTTAGAGAGAAAAACCCTTTTTAGGGTACCCTTTATCAAGATGAAACAAGTCTCCAGGTTGCCTTGTCTGGCTTATCAATACTGAGGGATGAGTAGTGGTTATCCGTAACTATTCGAAGGATCCGTGGTACGTCATCCAGGATAAGTCGGTTTATCTGCGTCATGTTGAAAATTTGCGTTCGCATTTAATTTACTGGTGGACTGACAATGGCGTAAGTCAAATTTGGTCACTCTAAGGGATGGGGGTCAAAAGGAATAGCATCAAAAATAAGGCGGGTTTTGCAGCTTTTTGCGCACTTGTCCCAGTTTCAGACTGAGCCCAAATTTTGATCTCAATCCAGACATTTGAACTATGGTTGCATCAGAAACAAGTAGTGCCTCAATGAAGCATGTTGTTTCCACCGGGTTTGACCGTACTAACAGGTTAGCATGATGAAAAATCGACATGAATCTGGTCCCTATGGCTCATTGTGGAGAATGACCAACACTTTTGAGTCCCATGACCTCTCAGGTCCGTGCAAGCAAGAGGATTATGGCTGCCAACACTAGGTGTGTATCACAATTGTTCTCCCACCTACCTGTATTTCAGCAAAACTCGGTGGAACTGCAGATAAGTCCAGAAGTGGCCGTCAAGCCACAAGCATAGATTTTCGGCCGTTTTTAAGGCGAATATTTGTTTTTCTCGACCACAGTCTGTGCAAAATCTGAGCGACAATACCCATAGCCTGACGGTCACTGCTGGACGTACCTGTACTGTAGGCCGCGAAAGGAACTTTTGGCAAGCCCTTGTGATCGCGTTGCGACTTTGGCAAACCCTACAATAGCCGTGAAGCCATACTCCCGTTAGTCATTTCTACCAGACGTTAGTGTGTTATGTCAAAGATAGCGCAAACGTAACGCATGTGTGAGGACAAGAAAGCATTAATTCGCGAACGCATGTACGCACTAGTCGCAGGTTTTCCTGCCGTTTAGTAGGCACTGGCGCATTTTTAGCGGCCACATGATGGAGTACATAAATCAAACTTTTCGACACACCCGTACGTGCTGGATGCCAGGGCCTGGCAACTGGACGTGATGCTCGATATCTTTCTCCTTATAGTTCATTCTTTAGTCCGATCTAGGAGGTAATCAACGTTTTTAAAGGATCTGTCAGTTCACTTTTGCAAGAAAACGGGACTCTGCTGCACTGCGTTGACGGGCTTGACAGGTCAGCGGTGCGTGGCGAAGACAGAAACATCGAGAAAAGCGGGGAGTGACTTGCTGATGTTGGAGTAGCTTTAGACCATCTGCGATTGTTGGATGGTGGTGACGGTTTGAGAACGGTTTACTGTTCCTATCAGGGTAGAGGCATGAAAACCGCATCGTGCCAAAATCAACGTAAGTGTTCCATTCTGAAATGAGCTAAGGTCGTTTTTACCTAGAGTGAATCATAGGTAAGTGTTTATTGTTCGGTAACACAGCGTTATCGGAAAAGATGTTAGTCAGTCGACGTTTCGGTTACCGCGGCTAACCTTTCTTTTTCTAAAAGGATACACGGGAAGGAGAGGTTTAACGTCAAAACTGCGGAAGTAATATTAGGTCCGTTGGAAGAGGTGGCAGTTGGGTATTTCCAGTAAAATGCCCCAATTCTGATTTAGTTTTCTGGTCTGATGTGAAACGAAATAACACAATACAGTTCCTGTATTTCACATCATTGATACTCAAACTGTTAGATGAATGACTGGAAAGATATACTCTTCGGTACGTAGAATCACGGTCCCGAAAAAGAAATATCGAATCAAATCAGAGGTTAGTGGACGAGGACTATATAACTGTATCTGGTTTAGCAATCGGAGAATGTGGAACTCCGTTAGTTGCTGGTGAGGTATGCAGTCACCGTATCCCAGATAGGATTCCTCGGCGCGTAGTGTTCGCCGAAGTACGATTATTGAAAGATGAATAAAGGTGGCCAATGTGTGACGTATAAAAAGGTATGGAAAGCCTTACCACTGGGCTTGTACATGTAGGGTTTGTTAGGCTTTCTAAGTAGAGTCCAAGAGAATCCCCAATCCGTGGTTAGATACATAGGAGGATATGGATCGGTGTCGCTATCAGTGGCGCTTTTGCACTCACAAACTTTATCAACTTGATGCTATTAGTTTAATGCTCTTATTACTCCCTTTATACTCTGGTTTTCTTCAATATTTTCGATCGAGGTTACCACCGAAAGATAATAACTAAAGACACCGCACTCACTGCATGGTTAATGGTTGATGGATCTGAACTGAACTGATACGACGCGTTAGCTGCCTCCCGTGCCCAATGCAGTTCGCAACCAGTTGGATCAAAGTAGTAAACAAATGCACAAGCACTATAATCCACCACATCAGTATCAGTATGTCGACACACTTTATCGCCCATTAGTAAGACTGTCGTAGTAACCAAAATCAGTGGACAGTTTTGTCATCGATCACGCGATCGCGAGTGTGTTCCAATTTTTCCTCTGATTCATGGTGGTTCCTGAATGTTGGCTACTGACAGTTGTTTTAGTAGTAAAGACTGGAATTCTACTAGATTGAAGTGTTGTGGGAATTACTAGTCGGACTCGTTGACCAGATTGTGCGAAGGGAGAATTTTTTTTATCTCTTTTCATTACAATTTATGAAGCGGTTTTTATCTTTCACCAATCAGTTTCAACTCTGAATCATCTACAACCAAAGATATGAAATCTATATGAAAACTGACAAATGAAACATCCACGTGAGTCGAGCTTTGCACGTCTGCACGCTTCCATGCGATTCCTCGCACTTGGCTGCTCAATGGTGTAGTGTTTTTGTCAAGGGAATTGACTGATTGGTATAATGGAAAATCCTGTAGATATTCGGGCTTGAAATGTAAGGCTCTAAAACTTGCAGTGGGCAGCACACTGGATATAACCTGTGGATAATTTATAACAAGTTTCTAACGGTTGTAAATACGCCCATGGTGGACGAAGTGTCAGCTAAGAGTTACCGACAAGGTTTTATTACTGGCTATGGTTATCTACTGGCGAGAAAAGCGTAGAGGCCAAATGATGTATATTCCTGTGACAAGACAGAAATTTTGAGTTTGGAAGGTAATAATCGTTGTTTTACCAAACTGTGTCGAAAACCATTATCTTCGGTGGACACAGTCATATAGTAATGAAGGACTTAACTTGGGATACTTGTATGCATAAGTAATACATGTTAGGCTTTATATATTGGATGGGACTGCGCTTGATTATTATCGGACTTTTTTCACGTTCGCTCTTCACGTAAGCAATCGGATAAGATTTCCACCTAGGCAACGGACACTCCACGTTTTACTTTATTTGACATTAGTATCAGAGATCTACCTTTAGTTCGCCCCTAGGATCCACTGGTCCAAGGAAGAGAAGATATATATATATATATATATATATATATATATATATATATATATATATATATATATATATATATATATATATATATATATATGAAACTACCGGGAAGTGATCGGATTTCTGTGCTAAGGCAGCTTACCTGAAAATCTGTAATCTCATGAGTCAGAATTAGGAATGATGCAGTACAGAACGAAAAAGATCGTTTGCAGTATGATGACTAGCACACTCCTAAAACATCATTCCACGAACCTACAGTGATTCGCCCCAGCTAAATAACAAAAACAGAGATAAATTCGCAACATTTACGAAGCTGGCATAGTTGTCAAACCACCGCCATTAACCTGCCACTGTATGACACACGTAGCTGAGTTTAAATTTAGACATCCTACCATGAACTCGTCGAGAACTACTAATTTAAATGAAAAGACGAGTTATGGATCGATTTATAGCAAACTTATTCGTTTACACAGGCTTTTTGATACAAGTCAACCACATTCTTTGTTCGCAACAGTTACGTTTCATTAGTTGACGGCTAGAAAACACAAGTTTCAAAGATACCGAGTAAACATGAACTTCTATCCGGGCAACCGGTAGTGTGCTTTGCTTAGTGATAGACCTTGACACCGTGTTCTTAGTGTAGACAGAACATAGTGTTAACAATTACCGCGTAAACTTTAAACATCCAGTTTGCACAAAATATATGAAGCAACCTTTGAAGAAAAAAGCTGAGTTCGATTGTAAATTTTCAGTGCCTGGTATACATATATGGACTGTTGGTGGTGCTACATACTGGTCGGCTTTCGAGTTTTGCTTAGAATATATCCTCCAGAGCAATAAACATCTGTAGTCCTGACACGATTGACAAGAACTTGAACACACACGTGACACATTTTTGAAGAACGGCTATCCAGGACCGTTTATTCGTCAACATATGGGAGATAGGAGACACAAAATGAAAGTGCAAATGGCCAAGAAAAAAGATGTCTTTCTAACTGTCCCGTCCAAGGGTGAAAAACCTTGGAAATACTAGAGCTACGCATATCGAAGGCCCTCGGAAAGCCCTTTCCCTCTGCACTAGTACGAATCTTAACATATACCAAGCCTTTCATTGTTCAACAATCCAAGGACAGGTTACTTCATCAGTCTCAATCTTTTGTTCTATTTCACTTTACGTGCTCTTGTAGTGCACAGTATACTGGACATACGACGAGACGCCTGTCGAAGGGGATATCAGAACACGTCCTGGCTTTTTTACGCAAAGGAACAGTTTGCACTATCAGTAGCACAATCCTACAACATCTGGTGGATAGTTGACATCAGATCGACACAGTGACAGCTTTCAGACCCGTCCTGACAACTCGCAGAGTTCACGCGAAAGGATTACGTAGGCGGTTGCTAATGCTGTCAGAAGCCATAGCAATTCGACTATTGAAGCCGGGATTGTGTAAGCAACGTAATCTCGTGCAGCAGTTGTTGTTTCCATGGCCGTAACAAGTGATTCTCTTATGGTTCCCATGTCCAAATTCTCCCCCAGCCCCACACCTCTTTTTTCACACCTGTCTTTTCACCCCATTTGGTTACATTTTTCACACTTATTGTCGTTCACACAACGGACAAGGTTCATCAAGTTGAAGCATGTTGTCAATTTACCGGATTTGTTACACAATTACTCACGCTCTGCTATCTATACCTGCACATATACTCCCCTTTATCCAGCACTATATATGTCAATGCCTGAAGAGAGATGAATCAAAAAGAAATTTCTGCGTGTTACTAGCTTTTTCATGAATTGATAGGCATATTTTATGTAATCAGAAGTGATTGTATTTACTACTTACATCAGTCAGTGAACAGTCTGAATGTATACATCGTAATATAGACTTATTTCTCACTTCTATCTTAGTAGCTGATTGATGCCCAAATTCAATTCGGGCCGTATTGTTTTGTTAGTGTTCTTTTCCGATTATTACCTATTACATTTTCCAAGTGTAATAAGTACATTCTAAACGCAAACCTTTGCTAGTGAGGTCACGAGTTGGTTACAAATAAGCTTGAAATTACTCTAGTAACTTCAAAAAAATGTCCACCGCCATTGCTGTTATTGCAGGAGCAGAATGCGGAAAGACTTACGTTCTGCCAATCGAACTCGGTCCGTGCTTTGTGAACGAGGTAATTTACGAGATCCGAAATCTTTACTCGACAGGCGGCTTGGTACGGCTGACCGAAAATACAACACACGTCCCGACGGGGTGGTAGTCGTATGCAGACTTTGCATTGATGTCAAATCCTGATCTTCGGCTACGGTTGAACTCCCGGGCGTGGTTAAGCTGGACGCCGAGCGCACTGGCGTCACAGAGTGATTTCTGGTTGACATCAGAGGACTTGCTGAGTGTGCGGAATCAGTGTGATGCTCACCCTGTGACCAATTATTGGGGCCTGTTCTCAAGGGCAATAATCTACTGGATGTTTCTGTGCGTTCGGAAACAGTTATGGTTTCCGTGGAGTAGGAGACACGCTTCTTTTTCATTAAGGGAGTTGTACTCTCTATGGCTGTATCGGAGGCAACCCGTTCAATACGAACTGGTAATGAGCGAGTTTGTACGGCTGAAGGTCGTACGGAGTTCGGCGCGGATGGCTCCGTACAGGTCTCATGAACAAGTACTTTTCGATTTGGAGTCTCCTTCAGAGTATGGGCCAAAACCACGGGGATGTGATGGACCAGAGAGAGGGGTTCTGATTTTATTTTCGCTTCTAATGGTTCAAATTTTAACTCATCTTGCGTCGTGTCTTGATTTCCTGTTTTAACTGTAGACAGGATCTTTCCAGTGATCTCTGAATTAGGAGCAAGAAGATTTTCATGATCATGCTTAATGAAATCTTCTTTTTTCACAGTGTGTGGAAATGCTTCTGAAAGAGGTGTTACCTTGGTGACAGGGGAGTATGGCGTGCTAATGACGCTCCAGTAATGCTGATTAACGGGTGAGCTTCTAGTGCATAAGCTCGCTTCATTTCCTTCGGTGACATTTTGATCAAAGTTTGTAGTCATGATTCCTTGTTCATTTGTCTGTCTTATGTCCTGTGAAATCGTTTCTACGTAAGGCCTTTTGATATCTGTTATCAATTTCTGCTTCTCAGATATTGATTCGGAGTCTATATAAGGTACCTGAAAATCAACGCTGCTTTCTTGGTCTTGTTCTTTCTTAAAATACCTTTGCGAAAAGATGAACCTTGCCTTTGTTTTCGGTGCGAGTGCCGGTGGAGGGGACTTGGATTTTATGACTTTTACCTTGCCTGCAGATCGCGTTATAAGAGTCGGGGGACGCTCGGAGTATGCAACGCTCTCGTTTGCTGTTCCTGGAGTAGGACTACAGGCCAGCTTATTGACTGTCATTTCTTTGTGAATCAACGATTTTTCCAAGGGTGAGCTACTGATCTCGACAGAGTTATGTAAACAACTTTTAGTTCCTGTTGACTGCTCCTCTTTTGGTTCAGTAAAATCCTCTGATTTTTCCCACTGATTATTCTGCTTTTCCGAATGTTGTTCTTCCTTCACAAGTTGACTACTTGATATCACTTGTATATGAGACTCATTAGGTTTTGTGGAGGACGAGATAGCTGCTTGTGAAAGGTCTCTTATTCGTTCCGCTTCGATGACCGTATTTGCTTCACTACGATCACTCTTTGAAAACTCCGCATTGGATTTTCCACAAACGCTGTTTTCCTGAATTGTAGTCAAATCATCATTGAGGCTGGATTCTTCTGACAGACTACCCATACCCAAGCTAAAAGGATCCTGTATTTTGCCTTCCATTGCATCTATCTTTTCATACCTTATACTAAGGGATAGATTTTCTGTCTCAACTCTCAGAGGTAGAGTGTTAGGATCGGAATACTGGGCATAAGACTTCGAATGTTCTTTTGAATTCTTCTCTCCGGTTGGAGAAAGCCGCGCAGCCAGTTTATCCGTTACGTGCTTCTCTCCTGATGCAACACTTTCGGTGGTGTCTTCCATT
This sequence comes from Fasciola hepatica, assembly GCA_948099385.1. Classification (NCBI taxonomy): domain Eukaryota; kingdom Metazoa; phylum Platyhelminthes; class Trematoda; order Plagiorchiida; family Fasciolidae; genus Fasciola; species Fasciola hepatica. The sequence goes on from CANUEZ040000011.1 coordinate 2,443,313, forward strand.
GTTGAAGTGACCGGCTTATGCTCATCGTGTACATTTTCCTTCCGCGGTGCTGCATCCACCAAATAAATTGGTTGAGATCCATCTAACACGTTGATTACCCGGGTATCAACCATTAGTTCCTCCGTTTGTTGGGCTTCAAACTCCGGGTCCAAACTACGATAACCCGAACTGTTTGAATGTTGTGAACGAGATCGACTTCTGCTTGAGGTGGTCGGTGGTTTCGACTGCGGTCTACGTCGACTGGACGAACGACGACGACGACGACTGTCAACACTTTTCGAGCGTCCCGTTTCAAAGTCAATCGGTCGCATTTGACCGCTGACATGTGTACACATGCCCAGAGAAGTCTTGGTCTCAATGGTTTCACTCATCTGACAACTGGACTGCGCACTGCCCCCAGCCCAATTCCAGTACGGGCGGGTAGAACCGAGGTTGGCATGTGACGGAACCCAGTAATCTACAAGTGTGAAAAAGAAAGTAGAGTGCAGTCAATTCAACGTTACTGACATTTTCGTGCTCAGTATGAAATGCTAATTCCAGGAGGATATATCAGTAGTGTCTAAAGTGAAAACACCGATTTTTCACAAGAACCTGTTTGTACAAAGCTTCACTCTGCAGTTTGCACCATATTGAGACAGCGAAATCGTCCCGGACGAAAATTGTGCAATATGGCTACAAAGGCTTTTCTTTTCAAAGTGCACATTAACTACGGACACTAAAATCCATTTCGAAAGATAATAACTAGAACAAAGGTCAGATTTGTATGTAATTTATTTTGTGACTCTATATTCATGATTCGACCCCTTAGAAGATAACTGACGGAGTTGATCTTTGAAACACACCTCGGCTTACCTTGCCAAATTCATCATAAAGTTGTACAGTAATGGGCACGTGTACGGAATATATTTGTAAAGTCATCCCGAGATAAATCAATGAATAAAAATCTGTTGGTTTTATTCCATTACCATCAGTGACTATAAGCGCACTGAATGCTGTATTCTTGTTCATAAACTCTGCAGGTGCAGAAAAGATGGTCTCAAGTAGAAAGTGGGGAGATCGCTGATCGGTCAGAGCAGAAATGCATTCAAGATTCGAGAACAAGGGTAATGAGTTCTTCGTATTGACAGAGAGTCTTGTCCACACGGTAGATAAACCTGGGTTTGGCACTGTCAATCTTCCCATTCTTCCTGAAAGACGGTGCTGAGAGTGATCCCTATATGATTTACCAATAAAATATAAAACTCCGCTTGACTTTAGACATCACATGGTGACTCCATTGATTCTAGGGCAGGCGACTGGTAACAACATCTATTTCTTAATCAGAAGCGGCCCCAGTACAGCCCTTCAGACAGATCTATTTTATGATTTTCATTGATTTTGATGCCGGGGAATCGATCCCGAAGTGCTCCCCTAATGGCCTGTTTCTTGAGATCCTAAAAATCAGAATTCAGTAAAACAACGATCCAATTCTCCATGAATCAATAATTGGTGATATTCCACTTAGTAAAATGGAAACAACAAAATATACTTCTGTCTGCGCTCATTTATTGATTTTTTTTCTGTCCCCTGCTCAGGCACAAGTTGTATCTTAGATTTCACGTGGCACAGCTTTCTCCTCGCATATTATTGTGATTCCTGTTTTGGGAGAAGAGTGCTTCCAGTGCAAACACAAACCAAAAACATGTCACATGGGTTCTTTTCAGGTATTAGTTCAGATACAAGTGATGCTGTCTGTCATTCGACTCCGGAAATGATGCTATCGGTAGGGGAAATGCGTTTAGACCGATGGATCAACGTTTCGTAGTTTTAAATCAGCTCACACACTAATCCGTCACTGAATTTCAGCACTGTGCGATTGGATTTGGTTAACTGTGATTCGTAGCCACATGTACTCTGTTTTTATTTACATTATGAGATGAAGACTAATAAATAATCAAATTTACTGATTTTTGGAGAATGTGTAGAACAGTAGTGAGAAAGGTAGCTCGAATAGTCTGGTGGTTGTTTATTCGACTCACAACCGTTCGGGCCTGCGTCCCAGTGAGGGCTCGGTGTGTGTGTGTGTGTGTGCGCGCGTGCGTGTGTGTGTGCACTTCTGATGATTCCTAACGAGGATGAAACTGTTGATCAGTGCTTCAATGGTTTTCAGTAGTGAATTGAGTTTTCTCACTATATGGTGAGTCATCTATTAATCAAACCCCCTACTGTTCGATCTCATAAAGTAAATTAAAATCGAGGACAACTGGGTCTCAACATACAGCGTTCTCTAGACAATATGTCTACGAGAGGTTAGTTTTCATCCAGTTAGTAGCATTACTTGTGAAAATGTTGATGATCTCGGCAAATAATTCACTTAGAAAAAGACTTAGCATGGACGTTTTTCATTTCGGTTTGCATGCTTATAGAGAGATTTAGATAGGTGATTTTTTCGGGGCTGGACTCGGATATAGTGATTAAGGTGAGATGTGAAAGTGACATTTCCTGTTCGGATGTAAAAAGCCACGTACTAACTGATGGAGATCTTAGAATACATTATCTCACACGCCGTTCGCGTAGCAGGACAAATTCGTTTGACTGTTGCAAATATCCCATGAAATAAACAAAGGACAGAATAAAGTTGGTGTCAACGCGCTTTCCACCGTTGCATCACGGTTACTTGCTTCGCCAACGTCATCCAACTGATGAGCTACATTCGCATTGCGGTACTAGCAGACTGATTTCGACTCTCGACATTTACCAATGGTTTGCGATGGTCAAGTGTGCGAATAGTGTGCTTCCTAACCTCACTTCCACTGAATCTTATGTACTGTAATTAAATGAATGACTGACTGACGTTATGAGCTTTGCATGTTATGCCGTCCCACTAAATCCAGTGAGAAAACTTTCCCGCCTTCGATGCATCTCGTTTTACCAACGAAAAGCCAATATGTGGGTTGTTATCCCACGTGTCCACTCATCGCAGAGAGCACATTGGTTCGACTGGTGTGATCGACCGCACCTTGAGGCTTAAACAATGCCGACAAGATACATCTCGTGCCCATCGTTCCACCCCACCGATCGGCTGTCCCGGCGTCCGAGATTCCGTTGTCTCAAGCCTTGGGCTTGGTACGCACAAGTGCGGACTGGCAACTTGACTCGACTGTCCACCGATGCGAAGTTAACACGCCCTTATACCATCCAAGTCCATATACACCTGAGACGGACTTTCACCATCATTGCGACGTGCTGTGTCACATTCTGGTTATTCCGTGAATAACCTGAATTCTAGTTTGATTACGTTTGTAGGTCGTCAGTTGAAGAAAACTTGAATCATGAAACCTAAATTTTTTGCGGTACACAATTGATTTTGTGATAGACGGAATAGTCAGGGTGTATCAGGTAGGTACATGTCAAGGCAAACCAGCCCCGAAAATTGCATCAAAACATCAGAAGTTGAGCTCAGAGACCGTGATTAACAATTCAGATTGCGCCAGGGATGTGTGTGCTAGAGATGGGTATGCCAGAGATCAAATAAACGAAACGTTCCAGTAAAAAAGGGTCAACCATATGCCATTCCTGCGGCTAATTTTTGATGTCATAAGTTTTGCTGCTGAATGCAGATAGCCGATAGTAAGCCGACAGAAATTACTCAAATCCTCAAGAACGGAAAATGTCTAGAAGACGCATAACCTGCAACACTATTCCATGATGTCTTAGGGGAATAGAAGTGAAAACATGTGCATTCCATGTGCACCTTCTTCTTTCAGTGATTTTCAGCTAGTTTGAATGAAGACGATTTGCTCTTGGACCAGTGTTTATTGTCGGTCTTCTTACTGGGCTGAGTAACACTGAAATCATATATTTCGAATGTGTTATCTAGACACCACCTGAAGGGCAGTCAGTGTGGTATACCAAGAATTAGCATCGGAACGGCATGACCACAACGGCGTTGTTCTAAAGTTAAAATGTTAAACGTGACTCGTGGCTTCCATGTTCTCAGCTGCTCCCAAATCAGCTGACTCTGACGCATACAACTGAACCCATCGTAGACTACGTAAAGGTATGCACCACAGACGCACGTAAGGCTTCAGGCTCCACTGAAAGTTTGTGGATGTATTTTTAGCTTCCCTGAAGGGATTATTCCGCAACTTTCTTGTTAGTAGCAATATTCTGAACTTGTGAAGGAAACCCAAGACAACGGTCACACCGAAGATGGATTTCGGAAATGGCTACCTGATGACAAATATATCTAAAATATCAAAAATAAGGGATTGGGGTTGTTACCATGGTCGATGTCGATCGGATAATTTTCTGGAATGCTGGGATAAGTACGAAATTGCGATCCAAGCGGACTTTATTAAACGTCTCTCTATCCAACTCTTGTTTTTCTCAGATTTAACACACACTTTTTATTTATCTCGCTCTTTGTATTCTTATTGAACCGTTGACGATTATTTATCCGTTCTCTCGTACAACTGGAGCGTGAAAGCTCAACGCGACGCAGACGACGATGTCTACAGCCAGAGTATGGAATGGGAATACGTGCACATGTAATAAGATCCACATGGTTTAGGGCGAATCAGTACCCCCACTCCTTCCTTTGGATTGTGTATTTTTCTGGAAGGACTACGGCAACCGCTGTATCAACCAGGTTGAAAATTCCTCCCAAGACTAACCGTGTATTTGCGTCTACAAGAACGATAATGAAAGTCCAACATCATTCACCATACACCACAAATCATAGGATGTATTAAGCCGTGCTTGTTTGAAGTGGTTCTTTTGACTTCCGATGCATTTGACTTGGTCGTTGGTCGTATCGCGACACTCGCGTTTGGACTTGATCTTTGTCAGACTTGGTTCCTGCTTGCAATACGTTTTGGCCGCACAGTTCAGGTTTGTTTATATTCGTATGCTTTTTATATAATAATCTGGCACCATCGAATATTCGGATGGATCTTTTTTTGTTTTGGGATCCACTCATTCGGCTACGCATTACTCTAATTCGGAATAACGACCCTATTTGTCGTTGAGAGATAACAACCAAAGTCACTGCACTCATCGCATGGTTAACGGTTGTTTTAACTGAATTGAACTGAACTGCTCATTTCATAAATCTTTTACACGTAGAATAAAGGAATAAATACACAACAGATTTTTCACAGAAGGTAACGTTTGTGATAAAACACTTGAAGAAAATGTTTCACCAGCTTGTTAACATCATTTACGCCGATACAGAAGTTGATTAGGCAAAGAATTTGAGGGGGATTTTCAGTTACCCAAATGCGGTGTTTTATTAGTCCTTAACAAAGCGCTAACAATTCTTTACCTTCATTTGTTTATCATAAAAGCAGCACTGTGCAATATTTCAGAAAAATGAATTTCATCAAATATGTATGGACGATTGAAAAGAGGAAGATTTATTTTTGAGTGGTGGTATTCGACTCATGGACTTCACTGTTTTTCAGTTAGTCCTATTGATTGTCATATTTTGCAGACCAGTCATAAATCACACCGAGACTCATCTACTACTTATATTTGTTTTGGCCATCCGACTTTTGCTGCTGAGAGTATGCTTTATGATCAGCCGTTCGGCAGCTTTTCAACAACAGTCTCGGTGAACACTGTTCAGACGGAATGCAAAATATGATCACGATGCCGTCTGTTTTGTCTATCTGCGTAACAATTATTATTTTAACATTCAAACAGGCATTCTCTCTGACGGAAACGTTATTCTTGTTGGTGTGGAAGAAACAAAGCGCCGACAGCTTTTCAAAGGAATGCCATATGTAGCCGTTTCACAGAAGAATAAAAACTGTTCTTGATCGAGGTGATCTGGGCCCATTTATTACTGATCCCTTCACAGGTTTCGACTTAACTAAGAGTCTGCAATTTTCTTTCAGAACAGCTGTTCATTGTTCATCCCTCGTATACATTACTTAGCACAAGAGAGGTCTAAAGAGGTGAAATACTTTCAAGCTTGTCTAGACTATTATGTGGAAAATAAAGTCCAGCAGAAGTGAAAGCAAAGTTCTTGGTCGGTGGAACCCTATTGACTGACAGAAGAGCATCACTGGGGGAAGCTTTCCCATAGTCTCAATAAAGGCTAAGATTCATGAAGTCACACTGACTAACATCAGGAAGAGAAATAAAGGAGAAATAAACGATGGTTGGTCTTTAAAAATTGAACAATGGCCGTTGATGAGAATGATTGTTATTGTTCCTTTTTTTAAATGCCCACTTATCGTAGACATGGCAATCAATGAATGAAATGTTCTTGTCGATGGTGCTAAGTATATCTGATGAAGCTCACTGACCGGTAGTGGTCAAACGGTGGCTTTAAATGGGGCAGTCCTGAGATCGAACAGGGAAGCAGGTGATTAAATTTCCTCATAATTGGCCTCAACGCCCTCAAAAAAAAAACGCACAAATAGTGTACACTGTATGGTTAGTGGAATATGAAACAGTCAGAAGTCAATCATTCGCCGAAAATGAAAGATTTACTACTCGGGCGCCCAATTTTTAACACTGTACAGACAGTTCCATTCTTATTCAGCCACTATATAGTATCACTTCTTTTATGGATTTATGAAATTTCCAGAAGCTCTGCATGGTTGTTAGCAGGCCAGCAGATTGTTTCACGATACCATTCAATTCAATTTAATAGTGTTGTTTGCGTAGGAACGGGTTTCATGCCGACATTGTGGTGAATCGATCAACCAATCTGTGTAACTAAAGTCGGCGCACAGTGTACATATACAAGATGAAGTTCTGAGTTTAACAGAAAAATAAAATCGCTGAATGGATACAAAAACTTTTCACTTTTTGACATGTGAATCTACGCATTTTCGAACTGCGAGGCAATCAGTGGAAGCCACTGTGTGTTTTGTGTGTGTGTGTGTGTGTGTGTGTGTGTGTGTGTGTGTGTGTATGGTGCTGTGCTGTGCTGTGCGCGCAACAACTCTGAAAATTGAAAGACCAGCGGCGTTTAACAAACCAGCCACTGAGCCGTGCAGCCTTGTCCAACTTGAGCACGAATACACGTAAATGTTGACCGTTACGGTCACGAAGCGGTTGCAAAGAGCACATCTAATTAGCACACTTGATTTGACGATGTTAAAAAGAATATTTTTATCGATCTTCGCGTCATGCTTATCGATGGTAAGACGCAGTTGATTTATAGGAATGGTCATGCAAACAAATTCCGGAAACTACTTGAACTCTAAACTCATACGCGTGAATATGTCTGGATAACCGACAGAAGGCCAGAAGCGGGAGTTTTGTTTACCACCGGGTGATACATAATTTGTAAAGAGAAAAACGAACATAGACCGATTATATCAAAATCAGACCAAAAAAGTGCTAATGTGATGCTGTCCCTAGGTTTGGCAATTAAAATTAATGGTGTCTTTGTTTTCGCTGTGGATGCAATCAAATTCTTTAACCCAAACACAAAGTTCACAAACTGACTGCTTCTATATGGAACACAGAATTTGCATACCTGTAGTGGTTTAGTGCACAAAGGAAGGGTAGAGAATTCCTCGCTCGATTTTCGGTTAGACTTTACTGTCTGCAGGTTACATCAAGTCAAGCTTAATCAAATCAAATGAATGCCCGTATGCTCCCAGGAGTGAATATTCAACTGGTGATTAAAATTATGACCTGTTTAATGCTAGCGGGGCTTGTTCTTCACGCTTCTGTTAGAGTCAATCAGACCGGTGAAAAGGTGCAGTTCTTTCAATCTAACGTGTTACTCACTGGATGATTTGCGTAGCATAGCTAAATTGCAGGTCCATAGGCTTGTTCCTTGTTTTAGGACAAAACTTTAGTTAATAAAATACAATAGACAGAAAGTACTACTAAGCCAAGTGCTGTATCAATTTTGGTAAAATTTTATTGTTTAATAACACAGCATAGTCGAAATCGTTGGTAGGTTGTCTGTGTTACCAAACAATAAAACTTTACCAAAACATTTCACATAGTGCATCGATTTTTCGATACACTCCGAACCGATCTCGGCTCTGACACACTAATCTTCACTCTGTCAGTTTTGTCAATTTTCTCAGTTCATATAATTATTGATCACGAACTCGTTTGCTGCGGTTTCGCTGGCTGCCCCGCGGTGTATCTCAGACTAGTTACTGGAATCTATCAAGTCACAAGAAACGAAATTAGAAGAAAGGAAGCTAAAACAAAGGGGTGGGGGTGGGGAAGGAGGAATTATGTGGACAAACAATGAGTTCAACGAGAGGTATGCAGATCACTGAGGCGCTTAGTTATCTTATGTCTTCTGATCATCCTGAGTCCTTTGGGGAGGCTAGCGCAGACAGAAGACCCCGAGAAACTTGGTTACCCGACAGTGTGACAGAGAGTTGGAAACACGTATAACCAATATAACACATACGTCTAACAGTTCCTTCTTGTTGTACACAAAAAACCATTGACAGCTAGATGTACGGGAGATTTTTGATGCAAATTTACGAATGAAAAAATGTATAGGCTGGTTATCGCAAGCACGCGAGTGATAGGAGGGGCCACAAATCGACATTTTGCCTCCATGATTAGTTTCCGCTTTTATGGTTTCTTACTTTCTCACTATCTCTCTCACTCACTTGGGGCAGGATCATTTCAGACAAACTGATCAGTTTTAGGGTACTTGTCTATTTCGAGTACACTTCAACGTGTGCGGAGTACTACACAGAAGAGCAGAATGGTTGCTACGGCAGATTTACCCCGGGTGTCATGCTTCATAGTACAACTATTAACGAAACAAAAACCAATCTAATTGTTAGTAGTTTCTTTTAGCGCCTTGGTAACCGTTGTGGAATTTGCTCGTTTTAATGAACAATATGTGGGTTTTATGCTTCATTGTCTTGAATTAACATACTATGAATAACGGTAGAGCAAATTGTTGAGTACTATGGCCACTGGAATCAGCGGAAAAGAGTGAAAATTTAATATCTGTTCGGCCAACAGCTACTCAATAACCGTAAATCGATAATATGATTTGGCTTGGTTTTTTCCACAGCAAACTCTTCAGGTCATACGACCTGGAACAGATAGTTGATAAAACAACATCACTGCATCAAACAATATGGTTAGAGGAAACTCGTTAAAGGACCACAGAATATGCCACCCAAAATCAATTAGATCAATTTGTGACGCGTCTCTGACTTTTGATGAGAAACAGGCTTTCAGTGTTTCAATAATTAAACGGGAAGTTTTTGGCTACTAAGTTGGTCAACTTATCACAAAATTGGCCGCCGTACTTGTATAAAATTATAAGCAATTGAGTCTGAGAACAGAGTTGGAAAAAAACAAGTCTCAACCAACTCACGGGAGGATCCGCTGATGGACAGAAAGAGGTTGCCATCGAGCACCAAGTGATGCTTATGAACTCCGGGAGAATTTTTTGAATACCTTTTAGCTGAAGGTTGTCAAAAATGGGACTATAATTTAAAAAGCAGATAAAGCATGGCTGTACCTGATGGTGGCTTTGATTCTTATTTCATTGTAATAATGACCCAGCCAGAACGTGGACCGATGATCCTGTTGACCTTTGACCTCCGGTACTCGTTGTCCTATGATTTGCCCATTGACAGTTGCACTTTTCACTGCATTCGAATACGCTCGAGTGGTGTTTTGTGCCTTTCATCTGGACAAGGTCGGAAACTTATCACATTATTAGATGTGATACTTGATAATCACTTGTAGTATACTTGACAAATTAGCTGAAATGAGAGTCCTTCCGTTTTAGTTCATACCAGTACTTAAGCACAACTAAAGGAGCAAAGAATTCTTAACTGAAAAGATTTCATGCCCTGACGAACTGGGCCAATCAGGGCCCATGTAGGTTGGAAGCCATAAGGGATTCAACTGAAATAGTATCACTTACCATAGAATCGACTAACGGGCATTGGTAAGCTACAGAACCAATTATCATCGCATTTCATCTTCAGTCAAACTAGTCCATGTGTTATCTTTACAAAACTGAACGAAATTCGCCACACCACTAGGCAGATATGGTGGCCCATCATAGGGGGCTCTAGTAGGTCGAACTTAATAACCATATGAACGACAGAGAAGTATGGTTCACCATCAAAATTCAAGTTAGAAATTTTGCTTCGAAATTGAAACTCAGAGACTAAACAACTCAGCGACCGCTGGTCATAACGGACTGATTTAAAGCCGGACTTTAATGAAGACGGTAAAAGAACACGTCATCTGATTGGACCAAGGTGATACATTTCTCTCAGAATAGAACCAAAAATTATCCCACGGAATAGAACCAATTTTAAATATTGCATATAACTGAAGGTTGAAACTCATTGCGAATTACAGCTTCTTCGTTTATTTTCATTTCACTTAGAAGTAAACTGAGAAGGTGACTGAGAAAAAAACGCAAGGATGGATTTATTGAAAAGCCTCTGAGAAGATGTTTGGTTAGTTCAGTTTGGTTAACTTCCGGACAAAACGACTGAAACTCGCATTTCTTGTTTGCACTTATTAGTTCAGGGAATTATGAAATACTGCATTATTTTGGGTAACCTCCAAGTGGTTCATTCTATTCTCACACAACACGGTTCTTCTCCACGATCGTCTATTTAGTTTCCATAAGCGAGTGCCTTCTCATCCTCGAGGTAACGCAATGCTGGGAAGATTGGATTGGTAATTTTGTTTTCAACATTTCATAAACGGATCGCGCATAGCTTACGTTCTGATGCATTGTGCTCTTCTTAGATTTTCTTGCTAGAGCATGGGTGGAGAAAATGACGGGTCGTTTAAATCCACTGACATTGAATAGCCGAATGCGCACGTGATGAAAAAAACAACCTTCAAGCTCTGTTGAAATCTGCTAGGTTCTAGCTTGTTCATTTTTGTTTCCACTTCTCACATCGATCGACTAAAGTAAACCGTTTGTTAGCTTTCATATAGGGCCAATTGGACAAACTGCTAACAACAAATTGTGTTCATTGAATGAAATTGGTAATCGCGACTGAAAACAAAACAGTTTGGTGCCAAAAATTCTGTGAATCTTTGCGCTTAGGATAATAAAGTAATTCGAAGTCCTCAATTGTGTTGGTCTTAGAAATACTTAATCATCATTGACATTCAGCCTTAATTGGTTTCGCTTTTGCAACCGGATATGTACTAATACCAACTTATGTGTATCATGTTGCAAATAAACGTTCCAACTTTTGATCGATCAGTTCCATCCGTTCAAACAAACTTCACCATTGGTAAGGACATAAATTTTAGAATAGAACTGAGGGCTATATGATTCAGATTGAACCCAGATTGAACCCAGATTGAACCCCAACAAGACAGCTCGGCTGTATGTTCGAGTAATGGGTACTTGAAGCTATGATATAACGTTTCGTCTCACAGCATTACCGTTCGATTCACAGTTAAAAATCGATGAAAATATACACTGTTCTGATGTTCCAGTGAGCTTTCTGCGAATCACCGTAAGTGGTACATATCCAACGATTCTCCAACATCTGCAATTTTGTAAATCAAAAAAGTTAATTCCTAGACTGTCAGAACCGGTTCACAACGGCTTGCTACACGTCAACACTAGGGGGTATAGCATGGCGCGTCGGTCTATGACATCAACTACACACACCACCTACCACTCGAGTTTTGCCGTTTATACACAGGATTACGCGCAAATTAATCTCATTGAAGCCTTTCAGAACTGGTTTTGAAGATAACCATGGTTTGTTCCGGGTTAGAGTACACGGAATGAGTATAGACATGGTTAATTGACAAAATGGTCCAAAGTTAATGTGGAATTACAAAATTGTGCTAAATACCGGGTTTCAAAGTTCAGTGTAACTCCAGTTGGTACCCATAGGTAGGTTCTGGTCATCGATCAGTTGTAACAGCGCGGAAAAGATTTTGTAACTATGTCACTGACTTCTTGTCAAAGTTGAAAGAATGAAGCATATCAGTACACCAGGACAAATGATATATTGAGCACATTAGTTAGCAAACAATACTTATCGCCTATTATGGACACTTGAAACCCAGTGGATGAAAAAGACAACATTTGTCGTTTCGATGATAATGAGCACAAGTTTTCAGTGTGCTTCAATGACTGTTCCTTTGGAAGTCACTTTGCGGATGTCAAATTGGCATTTGGTGAAACGGGGAAAAAATCCTTAAAATTCATTTTATTCGGGCCGTTATTTACACGGAAATAGATAGTCGACTTGGTTTTGAACAGTTTAGAATGTAGTGTCAATGTTTCACACTTGATAACTGAATACCCCTGCGAAAGCCACACAATCGTTTCACTTGTACTGGGAAATACCAAGCAGTTGATTGCTTAAGACCAAGCACGAGCCTATCCCCGGCTTTTTTAGTCCAAATCATAACAACACGATAGGGGGTAGGAAAATCACTAGTGGACTGGAATTTCAAGCGTCAAGTTTTTAATATCTGCTTAATCTTCAGAAAAACATATTCAAAGGTAACCGTGGCCCAGGGAAGAGCCTTGGTAGGATTGTTGCTTTTGACTTAAAATACCGTATGTGGATTAGATATTGTTTTTTTCTTCGTGTTGCACTAAAAGTCACACCTCCTTAGCATGAACTCCAAGAAAGTTGAAAAAATAACAAGCACGTCATACCTTATCATAAATTATCGCTAAAAAATTCTTTCTGGAAAAATAAGACCTGATAATTCGTTTTTATAGACGGCAAATGAATACTCTTCTTGCTCTTCTTGGAATACGAACACGAAGTTTTTTTCCTTAAGAATGACCTAATGTGTGCCTACACTCGTAATTTGCGGACCCTAGTGAAGACCTAGACAACACAGAAACGCCGTAGTGTTCATCTAATGATTCAAGCTTCACAGACTGCACCGGGGATGATGAGTTTGAATAGACCGCTCAATCTAAAAGTATTTCGACCATTTCGCTGATTGGTTCGATAAAGCTTACACACATAAAATGCGGTTCTTGTAAGTTTTCCGATGGAGAGCTCCAATCCACTATCCCCCTAGAAACGCACAGAAATGGTTTATGAGGTCGTGTCCAGATTGGTGTACAAGGTTTTCGAACATTTTTGTCGTTCAAAGTACCGAGGATGCGTTTGATCTCACACACACACGCACACACGCGCACACACACACACAATTCGCTGGTAAGTATTATGCTCCATTTTTGTTCGTATGCCGTGCAGACAAACAGCGATTTACCTAGCCGGGTAAGTCAGATTTTGAAGTCCCATTTGAAAAAAAGTAGCACTGGTGCGGCACTGGGTACCCCATGAGCTGCTTTGGAATTGTGGACTGTGGATCACACCACTTCAGCCATATAGCCTTATTTCGCATCAACGTGGTTGTAAAGTCGTGAGAATAAAATTGACCAAACTGTTTTTGGAGTTTGTTTGTTATTCTAGTCAACATGCTGATTTTGTTCGTCAGACTGTCTATCCCAATTGTTGGATTCATTTTGAGATTCTTTAAACCAACCCGTAAATGTTAGAAGATTAGAATAAAGTATGTATCATTCATTCCTGTTTAACATCTGTCTTTGGACCAACTTAAAGATGGTAAACGAACTCAATTCCGCCTGGTGTCTGATTAGGATGTGGTTTGTCAACCCATGACAGATTGGGTCGTTAGTTAATGAACCATGTCAGTTTGGGACTGATAGCCCCGAGTAAGGTGGTCAAATCCATTGCCTTCGGTTAACTCTGACAGTGAATGAATTTGCTGTTAGATCGGATCGCTACCGCGTTTGTGGTGTGGTTGGTCGCGCCGACACCGACCATCCGCTCGTTACAAAGCAGTACAGATCTCCGTCATTGTGGACTGCCCTGAAAATGTTTAGATTCTTTCTTCCATTACACCTGTATGGTGAAATATTTATTTATAAAATGTGTCACATCATCACACCGTAGCAGCGCCCAACTCACTCCCGAAACTCTTGCAGAGCCCTTTCATCCTAGTCAGAAATCGGAAGAAGTGCACACCAAAGAGCCCCCGGAGTAAACGATTGTGAGTTGAACAACTAACCACCAGTCTACTGGGGCTGACTTTCAACGGTTTGTTTAATGTCCATACTACATGACAAAGCGCACTTCCGTTACTGGTTTTCAAAAATGTGTCAGTAGTTGTTCGCATAGCGATTGATTATTACGATTAACAAAATTTCCCATAAGGGCCCTAAGTTCAGCAAAAACGCCCCATTATAAACTACATACAGTGCTTGAATACACATGCATAGGAGGTTAAACAGCGAGCTAACCCGGATAGCCTAGCGTTTACGTGTTCCACTTATAATTGTTCGCTCTGGGTTTCGTTCCCAGTGGGGGCTCGGTGAATGTGCACTTCTAGTGATTCAAAACAGAAGTAGACTGGTTTCATGGGTTTCAATAGTGAGTTGAGAGATGATGCCACAAGATGAATCCAAGTGCCAATGACAATTCGACGTAGTGTGTTAAGTTCCTTGTGTATACCCTACTGACTCGCATCTCATCGTGCAAATCTGTTTCGTTTGGAATTGTCACTGAAAATGTTTTAAGCTTATACTGTGAATCAAAATGTTTGGATGCGTAATAATCTTTAAATGCACACGAGTCAAACTCTGAAATTTTCGTACACAATGTATCTGATCTCCAATTAGTTTTATCCTTGGGACCGAAATTTTGCTGTCCAAGCAACCAGAGCAAACAACTAGATCTGGAAGTGGAATTTGAGAATATTTGTGTTCGACTGTCGAGTTGAATCCCATCGTCACGGCTGGAGCTACAAAGCCTCAAATCCACCTTATTGAATACATGTTATCAACAATATACAACTAAGCCGTGAACAAGTGGATTACTAAGGATAGCTCATACGCAGCATTTAAAAGAATTAAACAAGAATAGTGACATCATCTTACTGAAACCGGACAAGGAAACGGGTATAGAGCTTCTCAATGGGTCAGACTATTTTACGAAAATGGATACTTTTTTAAATGATACATCTAAATTCGAATAAACACTTCAGAAGACAAACACTGCGAGCCGAATTCCTTTGGTATACTTTCGTATACACATCAAACTGAAGTTCCATAACGCCCTATTTTATCAATGAATGACTCGCCCTACCATAAATTAGCTCAGTGGCATTTCGAAGTTCTTCAGCCAGTACTCACACGTTAAGTGACTCGTTTCAGCTTTGTGATCTTATTTCCAAAAGTAATCTGCTTGGAAAATTGATGTGCTCCTTCGATGTTATTTTACTGTTTACCAATGTGCCTCTGCGCGGATCTGTGTGGATCTTTTATGTCGGTTTATCACCCAGGAAAATATCAATTTCCACGTGCCACCAGAGATTCTAAAACCACTGATTTTATTGTGCACAGAGAATGTCCGATTCCAGTTTCACGGGACGACCTTCGGACAAATTGATGGAGTTGCAATGGGCAATCTGCTGGGTTCTATTTGGGCTGGTATTTTCATGGACCCAATCGAAGTAAGACTGGATACGGTGATAAAAAAATACAGTTCTTTACAGAAGATAAGTAGACGATATGTTCATTGCGGTGAATCACGTAGAAGGTATCGGAGAGTTACTATAGTAGTTCTGCGGAGCACTTCCGAGCGGGAAGTTCACATGTGAATTGGAACAACAAGATTCACTACCCTTCCTCAATGTTTTAATAACTCGAAAACGAGACGGATCTATTCATTGGTTCATTTTCCGTAAGAAAACTTGGTCCGGACAGTACGTCCATTTCAAAAGCTTCTCACCAATAGAACTTAAGAGAGCCCTGGTCCGAACTCTATTCTTCACGGCAAGACAAATCTGCGCAGAAGACACTCTACCAAACGAGGAGGCAATTATATGCGCCACATTACGTGACCACGGGTATCCTGACGCATTCACTCGTTCTCGTAGTCAGACAAGAATCCAGACCCAGTCATCTCTTTCTTGGGTTCCCAAAAAAGATATCTACATATCCCTCCCGTACAAATGAGAGTCAATAACACGGCCTAATACACAACGCATTAAAAATGCATTACACAGAATATACTTTGCCGCTGTACTGCGCTTCCACTCATTCACGCGGCGTCTCCCCATGCCCCCATTCAAAGATCATCATTCGGTAGTATCTAGCCCCCACTGCATCTACGCCTTCCCTTGCAGTTGCAATGAGGCATACATCAGTGGAGCCGACCGACAGCTGCGAACTAGAATGGCCGAACACATTCCAAAGCACATACGTAACGCGATGACTCAGCCTAGCCTACAACATTCGACTGCATCACGTTGGCCCACTTCGGCCATCGCTCGCCACTTGACCGAAAGTGGTCACACGGTAGATCCGGCGAACGCTTTCTCGGTCTTGCTGCATGATCGCGAGAAACACCGATTGAGTATACTTGAGGCATTATCGATCGCTCACACTAAACCGGCCCTGTGTCCGAAAGCGTATGACCTTCACTCTCAACCTACCATGGCTTTAACCAACCACATGCACTCACAAACACACGCACACACACATGACTTCGAGACCCATAAAACTCCTTTAATTAGTGATCTCATTTCATACGGTAGTTCTTTTCCTTACTGAAATTTATACTTATGCGACCGATGAGAGTAAACGAAGGGAATTCCTCTCGCACTGTTTGTCTTCTGAATTGCTTACCAGATTCCTCACGACATCTAAATTCGTGAAAATAGCCACAGAAAAAGATAAAATGCGAAAAACAAAGAAGTCTGTGTTCAGCTCGCTGCAATGTTTGAAGTAAAAAGACATGCTTGACTCGGCCACATTTGAACGGAAGCACCCTACGGGAACAACCATACCCAGATTGTACTGACTGCCGTAAACGCATAAGAGTGAAGTCCCCTTAAGACCTATCTTCGACATGTTCATCTCACCGTACCATGTAGTGGTTAAATGGTTGACAATGTTGCTAGAACCGGTAAGATAGGCAATGTCAAAGCATAGCCTCAAAGATACGTTTGAGTTCATTAACTGCATGAAAGATGTAAACGTAGAAGGACGACGAATGTTTTCGTTAGACGTCAGTTCACTTTTCACCAGCGTCCCAGCAGGTGAAACCAACGACTATATTGACTATATTGAAAGCAACGCAACTGGGACAGGTATTCCCCCAGAAGATCTAAAACAATTGCTGTTTTTCTGCACGTAAGACATTCAGTTCAAGTTTACCAATCGGATAAATCGCCAAAAGGATGGGATAGCAATAAGTTCCCCACTCGAACCACTACCTGCCCATGTCTATATGGCAAAGTTAGAAAATGGTTCCTTGGAATTTTCAATCCAAAACTCTTTCGTATACAAACGTTATGTAGATGACATTTTATGTGTAATCAATTCATCAGACCACATGAGCCAAGTGCTAGACAGGTTTAATTTAGCTCGTACAACCTTACATTTCACAATCGGAACAGAGTCAGACAAGACAGTCGCCTTTCTCGACTTTCGTATGAGTCGCCGTGAAGACGGCTCAGTCACCCGATTAGTAAACAGAAAGGCAACGTGGAATGGGCAATAAATTCAGTTCCACAGCTTTATTTCTCTTAAGATTGAAAAGAATCTAGCTGGATGCCTCAAAAACTGGGCCAGAAGAACATGCTCGGAGGACACCTTTGAAGAACTGCAAACGGTGCGAAGAAACTTCATCAAAAACGGCTACCCGGATCGGTTGATTGAGGTAATGCGAATGAAAGTGGAAAACCAAAAGGAAGTTTGTAGTGGAAAGAAAACCGGTATACATCTCTTCGGCTTTCAGATGTGATGCGCTGGCAGAGATTGTGCGCGGAGGATCATCAGAGGTAATCAGCAAAACGTTCTACGCAGCTAACCTCCGGGTTTTGTTAGCGTCCCGTCCAGGAGTGCTTTTGCGGTTGAAGGACAAAGTGCTTGATTCTGCAGCCTGATTCTGTTTATTCATTCACTTGCTCTTGTGGTACAACGTTTATCGGGCACACTACCAGGCGTTTGCCTGAGGGCATCCACGAATGCTACCCTGCATGGTTAAACATTCGAGGAGTAAATTTACTCACTAGGGCTGTCGTTTCCTACACTGCTCAGATTAATCATATTGTAAAAAGGTGACTGAGACTTTCCGTGACCTGTATATGGTTCGGAATCGGCAGTCAGGACAGGCAAAATGTTGCATGCTAGCCCCAACTGAATCTGACCATTTCCGCCTTCACAACCCCCCCCCCCCCCCTCTGTGTGCTCTTAAGCTGCTCTGGCCCTCCCTCCATCCTACAACAGGCCATAGACCAGATGAAAACGGGCATACCACGACAGAAACAATCCACATCCAGTTTTGTATTAAGCCTGGATTACGACTGTTTTCTTATCTTTTTTGTCACCGTTAATCTCGATCACTTCCTACTTGTCTAATTGGTCCAATTCTTCAACTTGTAATATATTATGATGTATTGGCACGAGCAAGAATCATTGAAAACGAGGTCGTTCGCCCCAACTATCCTCTAGTTGTATTCATTGATAATTTTCCGATAATAATTTAGAACCTGTATTCTTCTTCTTCGAACTAGTTAGATAAATAATCCAACACGTGCCAGTCAAAAACAGGTGGTCGTTACCTAGGCTAAAATTGAACTGCATTTTGTTTGACCCTGAAAAGTGCGATAAACATGGATCATCTGGTGACTTGCCGTAACAAAAACAGCCAATATGAGAATTATACGACCGGTGTGGACAAGGGATTCTTTGCATACTGTGTCTCCCTGGTCAGTGAGATCATTGTAAGGGGAAGATGAAAGTTCCTCGTTCAACTCCGGTTACAGGTTTTGCTTCCTTCCGTATGATTTATCAATAATCCCAAATTTTCATTTTTGGTATAGGGAATAACACTTTCGTAACGTATGAACCAAAGTTCACCACCAGCCAACTCGATTAGATACATGCGAATAGTAATTAAACCGGTCGTCTGTTTGAGCGATTCGCAAAGCAACCACTTAGTCAGTAGACTCTTTTAATAAACAGAATAACTCAGCACGCCAGTCACACGATCGAATAAAATGATCCTTCTGGCATTAATTAACTCACGTCATGGAAAAAACCGATCGGCACCAGTGCCCGTTACAAAGCGTTATTCACTCGGACAAACGGTACCGAACCTGTGATCGGTATTACTTTCAGTATACAGCCTATCAAGTTGACACATCAGTCAGTAACGCTTTGGAGACTACTTAGAAACTGGGCAAATTGGTCCAAAGTGCGGTGACTGCAAAACTGTGTCTGTCCTTCGCCGTGTGGTGGAACACATCAGACTCGTATACTCGGAGACAGTTTGCACCAATCCATTATGCGATGTTAATGTGCAAAGCAGATAAGGTTAGCAGAGATAAACGCACTCTGATCAAAAATCTTTTGTCAGTGAGCACGCTCTAGTGCTTTCAGTTGTTTCGGGCAGCGTAGTTCGTGACAGGAAAAACATCGCGCACGAAGCCTGTGAGGCTGTCACATAAATAACTGGGAAACGAAACTCCTCAGTGGCTACTTAATACAGCATTTTAATGAAACACTCAATGTGCAGTTTGGTCGAAAGAGCAGCGGATAATGAGATCAAGCTTGTTCGGATAATAACGTTAATCGATACTTATCTGTCCGCTCTCTTTAGCGGTTCCACAACGTGCATCACAGAGGAAATCAAAGTCACCTTGTCTGGTTTTTCACATTGCCTCCGTTTTAGGGGATTTCCCATCGACAGATATGACAGTGAGGTTTCCCTTCCCCTTAAATGTTAGAAATACCGTCTAAAAGGTAAAAAAATAGAGTGCGACTAGCTGTAAAAGTGTTCATCTCAAATTAGAGATATTTAGCTGAATTGACTAGGAACAAGAGTTTCGATTCGGTGTGTTCGTATGTGATTACATGGACTTCACAACGACTGTAATACATATCAGGTGACTGATTTTAATTGGAAATTAGTGTGATTTATTGCTTTTGTTGAAAGACCACATGAATGATCCCCGAGAAATCTGCGCCATTATTGTCAACATACCTAATGGAACTGTTTCAAATCGATCGGTCCTCTTTGTCGTGTGAAAATATCAAATATAATGGTTCACTAAATCATGTACGATCTCAGTCGGGTACTGGCATACTCTCATTCTCAGAGCCATGCTGTGAGATGGAGTCGCGTGATACACATTCATTGCATGTCTTTCTGCTTGAACTGAGGTATTAAAATCCGTGTGGCTGATATTTTATAACCTGGGTCACACGTGGCGCACAATGCGTTCAATAACCTACCGGAGTCGATAGATAAATATGGATAACATGAAAATATGATTAAGGAGAGCATTCACTTGCTAAAAGTAACCTTTAAGAAGAAAGGATAACAGCAATTAATGTTTTCTTTGAACCACAACGAATAACGATTTCAACCACCTACCCTCTACCCGATCAAAACTATTGTTGTATTAGATCAGTTAGAACTGATGCGTTATCCTTGAAATTTGTGTATCCTTGCAATCTTCGTGGTAAGAAACAATCGAATTTTCATTCTTTTTGCTCGACAAATATACCCGAGGGCAGTAGAAAGGGCTTACATGATCATCAAAAAGGACCGAAGGTTACTACAGAGAGAAATGAAGCGAAATACAAGACTTTTCAGTGAAGAACGGGGCGCTAGTCGATGGTCATTTAATGACAGACTTCACCGGTGTTAGTTCGGTTCTAGACTTAAAATCTAGAACCATCAATCCATCGATCATTAGTAACCTTCTACATTAGTAATACTATATTATTACCAGTAGAACAGAATCAGCGTCGTGATCATAGTTGGTAAAGTGTGGAATTTCTGCACAGATGTTTCACTTCTGCTATGGTTTGCCCGCATTTTATATCCAGCTACAAGCTCGTGTAATTGGAACTCGGGGAATGAGATGTCAAATCTATCGATTCCAATTCGTCACTTAAAGAACATCAAGGCTGATCTTGTAAACCAACATCACGTGACACAGCATCAGTCTTTCGTCGAATATCTTGATCGTCAAGTGATTAGTTGCATCGATCGATACCTTGATGAAAGCTTTCGCAGTGCAGTTTAGTACGCTTCCTACCAGTCTAATGAGTTTCCAACAGATACAATTAAAATTAAAAAAGAAACGCGTTGATTCTGGTGTCGAGGTTTTCATTAGAAAGTCGGGATTCATAATTAACGTCGAATGAATATGAGTCAGTCTTATTTTCTAGAACTGAAGTGATCACAAAGTGTTACAACTGAAATTAACTGACACAAGACACCCACCTAGCTTTAGGTAAATTGAAAGGAAAATGTATTCACAAGGTACGGCATAGAGACATGGTTATAGGTCCACTGAATATGATTATATTGATGAGTAGTGGCTGCAAGCTTCGTTGATGTTTATTCAGTTCGTTAGTTCCAATTATATCTGTACCATTGGTCAAACCAAGAAGCATGAAATATTTATTCGTTTTGTAACTTTTTCTTTATATAAATTTGACTCCCCGAGAGGGTTTTGTTGTTGATCTAATGGTGAATTCTTGCCCAGAAGAGACACATTCTGTACTGCTAAGGGATTGACGGAATGTTAAAATATTAATGGATATGACGGAGAGTAGTGTTATTCAGTACTGAAATTAGAATCAATTGCCTTTGAGTCCATATTTCTGTTGGTTTTATTACTTAAAGTGACTTATGCTTAAACTTCTATACGTATTTTCAAGTCATTCATTAAACGAACCAGAAATCCGTCCACCTCTGATATTACAAAAAGAAGACAAAAGAATCGCAAAGATAAGTTACATTTTGATTTTGTCAGCTAAATGAATATACGGAATCCATATTTGCCATTTCCTTTTGATTCGATTGATAGGAATGGAATCAGTCACGTTATTATAAACATCACTGGTTCCTATGTGATTTTTTCCGTGGTACCATTCTGAGGATGATTCTAGGAACAACGAGAAACATTTGCAACTTATGGCTGCGTCCGAAAAGTTGTCCTAATCAAATTTAGCAGGAAGTAAAGGATTTTTACTACCTATTCACACTATGGGTTCGTAAAGACTAAAGCTTCATTGTGCGAAAGGGATAAATGACAAGGAGACAAAGACAGAATGAGACTATTTCTATTCGTGAAATACTGCCGTGGTTTGAGTTCACAAGAGATAATGTAGCGAACATAGACCTATCTTTTCCGTGCTCCTCTACAGGTGAGTACAGTACACGACAGGAGGTGATACAAAACCGATCAGTTAATGAAATACAAATAATCCCGAGAAATTACTTGATGGCTATCATCTTAGTACTCACAGTTATCAGTTGTACCATCCAAACATTGTTCGAGGATATTTGTCTAAGGCATTATTGAATTTCTGAATCGGACAACCATAGATAAACGTATTATATCATCGAAGACTGTAGTGAGGCATACTACTTGTGGTATTAGGACGTGACTGTTGTGTTTATCCAAGAGTCTATGGTTTGTTCTGTAATACCAAGCTTAAGCTTCATGGAGTACACAAAACTTTATGCTGAAACGTGTAGTTTTTCAGCCCGTTTTCGCGGTAAACAGACTTACCCTGAATGGCCCGATGTAGCAACATCATCGCGGTAATATCTCGGACCCAACCAATTTCACGAAATCGAATAACTTTAACAAACGGAATCCCGGGAGCTAACTCGCCGGGAACTCTCACATTGCCAATCACTGCCACAATGAATCGTTCTCGCCATTCCGGGTGCCCTCCCTGTTCTTCCGAATTGGTCAACAATGGACTCAGACAAGTCCGCGTGAATACCTCAATATGAGTTTCAGCATCGGTGGGAACAAGCAGGATAATTCTGCTAGCCTGCGAGAAAAAGCACGAATTCAGCCTTGTCGCATCTTTCCATACATCTGCGGGGACAGAAAACGAGGCCCGAAATCCCAGAACAGCCAGTGTGGAATAACGACTCATCAGTTGTGTGGCCAAATGCCAAGCAGAATCTTCACTTTTCCAAAACACTTCGTTTTGGGCTATATCTTCCGGAAACATGTGTCGTGCATAGGTGGCTGGCGATAAGACGATCGCATGATGATAGCCAGGAGAATCGGCCATATTTAGAAACCCCATTTTTCCTTCCGCCCTAATCCAAGTTTTGGGGGTTCGGAGTTGAGTGAGGTCGGGGGAATTAAATTCCGACTAGAATGAGCAGTCAGAACAAAACAGACTCCAAATTATGCGAAACACGCGAGTTTTGGCTAGTCAGCCACTTATCCGAAACTCATTGTGCATTCGGATACCGGAAACCGTGCATAAAAATAATCCCCTGTGTCACTATTGTGCCAGATCGTTTGTATTCATTCACGCGCCCCCGCCGTAACGAATCATGTGCAAACAACGTTTGGATTTTGTGATTTGTGCGCTAGTCTACTAGACGCCTAACGCGTTCAGATTTCAGGGTTCCCGATCCCATGGCTGTCTAGGTCGGTCCGCAACAGGTGAGTTAACCACGCGCACCAGCGCACGCCGGTGTTACTCGAGCATGCGCGCACCCAGTCGCAAACACCACCTGATCGATGCGAAAAGCCATCGCGAAGGTGAGACAAAAACGGTAGGCGAAGCATATTGCAGTTTACAAAAGCACAAATGGATACACACAAACACACTCCAATAACGCATACGCATTCGTCATCTCCAAAACAAGGTTGACATATTCGAGCGGCACTAACACACAATGAGATGGATTAACACATAACTACACATAGTGCCTCGTATTAGTTAGTGTAGTCCAGCTTGCAGCCCACATTAATAGTCAACTCAAACAACAACACAAAACAGATCACATGATTGCCAAAGGGCATAGACACAGAGTTAACGAAACCCAGTGTTTGTATGCGTATTAGTACTTTGGTTATATAATACGGTCAGACCAAAATATTCGAACAGTCATTCGACTAAACCTGTGGGTCTAACGTATCAGGTTTCCACCTCCCTTAAACATCATTCTAATACGGGTGGTTTATAGTATGCCAGTTAAACAAATGCAAAACATGAGAAATGAGTTACCACAAGTACCCTGAATGTAAATGATCTGATGTTTTGATCAGTCCCTGGCCGAATCGGATCTCTTTTCTCAGTGCAAATTCGCAATAGGATTAAAGTAATGTCGTACGTCTTTCCAAATGTTGGGGTCATGTTTCAACTGACCTATCCCATGGTTTCCGAACCCAATCACCAGAGTGAATTGCCGGGCTACATCAAACTAAATATGTTGTTGATGTTTATTCAATTAGATCAGCTCTCTATTAGAACGAATTTCCTACAGACTAGTGATTTCCGGTATGATGTAAAAGTTCTTCCCGCGCAAAAGTATTATTGACAAAAAAATTTCCCTTTAACTTGGCATTTACCCAGCAGACCTCCATATCCGTCGCAGCTTCACTGTACGAGCTTTTCAGCCCAGTCCATAGCACTGTAATATTTGTGAGCGAAATACAAGATCTAATGAAATTCTGCCACCTCGCGATCTATGTGGTATTTCTGTGCCCAAGCATTTATTCTAAAAATAAGCTCCCAAATGGCACACTATCAAGCTCAACCGTATGGGCTAAGGAAGAAACGATCAAATGACAAAAATTTGAAATTGATGCTAATTAAACTTTGATCGAAGCCTAATTTTTAATTAGAAATTTTAAATTTTTTGGCTATCACCATGGGTTGCACCTCAGAAGTACGTTTCCAACATTCGTATTCTCCTGCTTGTCCCATGATATCCTTATTTGGTTTTACGTCGTTTGGGAAACATCTTTGTTGAGAGTTCTATGCCTTATTGTGTATGACCACACGGGGACTGAATTCGACCTGTTGTTTAAACAAACGTCGACTATCACAGACCTCGACCAGCACACAAGAACAAGGAGCACGATTTTTGTTTCCGTCTGCCAATCTGAGAATGTTCATCACACACACTCTATACCAACCGGCCAGCAGAGGAATTTTGCGCGTGACCTTGCTATCGTGTTCACCAGCTGTCCTTACTGCTCGTTGGTGGATTCGGTTGATTTCTATTTGATCAGCTATGTTCAAAACGTGGTGGGATAATGTCGTGTCAGAAATTCATTCAGTCAAAACAAACGGTCACAGGTGGACGATGAAAATGAGCAGGGGGTAAAATTCGCCTTGTTTCGTCGCGTCCACTCATAAATGCGTCTTCCCCAAACGGGCTTCATGAGAATTTGATTGGGACTTTTCTCTATTGTATCCCGGACTACCGTCCTCCATAATTGCGGACAAAAACACGCCCACGCACACACACACGCGTACACGGGCAAACGAACGCAAAATAATGAAAGAATGAGTCCGAGGCTGTGAATGACCAATTAGTGTTGTGCACCTTATCTTCTTACCAATCACTTTAAATAAATACGGGCCAATATGATCCGATTTTCATCACCCCAGTCTCGTCGACGCAGGAAATACACGAAAAACCGGACCAGCATTACCAAGTTATCTGTGATTATCCGCAGTGCGCAGGATATTTTTACCGACATCATGTTTGTGTTCGAAATGCCCAAAGTTGTACACATACGTAATCCGGCGTTGGCGATACTATTTCGCGTCATTCAGATGTCCATTCTGACCTACTTTGTGATATTTGTCATGTGGTGGAATAAAGGCTACCAGTCATTTGATCGCGCTCTCAGCGGTGTCACAGTCAAAGTGAGAGGTGTCACGTGGGTCGGAGAAAACGCTTTGTCCCCAACCCGTCCACTGCTGGACAACGGGGATTATGAACTACAATCCCTGCAGAATTCAGGCGTCTATTTGACCACAAGAATCAGAGGGAGGACTATACAACAATTAGGCTACTGTGCAGAACTAATCGACTTGCCGGATGCACGTTGCTCCACTAACGAACACTGTAGACCGGGCGCCACGGCTGGCCATTCCATACAAGCCCCGGGCGGTCAGGTGTTCACCGCAGAGGAGATTGATTTGGACGATGATGGTCACGGAGTTTTCACAGGGCGTTGTATTCAAGACAAGAAAGTTTGTGAAATTTACGGCTGGTGTCCGGTGTCCGAATCAACAGGGAACGTAAATTTCAGTCGATACTTGTCTCCACCACAAGTAGTGACACCGGTAAACGTTTTGCAAGAACCGTTTGACTTATTCACGAGTCTGGATTTTCTACATCAGCATCGGTCATCTTGGGAGTCCACTAAACTGCAGTTGACTGCTCCATTGTTTGATGTACTTAACTATACTTTGTTCATAAGAAGTGCAATAGAATTCCCCTACTTTTATGTGAAACGACGAAATATTTTACCTTGGATGACAGAACATTATTTGCACACTTGCTTGTACGATCCAAACCATCTGCACAACCAATACTGTCCGGTTTTTCGTGTCAGCGATATGATCCGTCTGGCCGGTGCTAATCCGGACAGAATGCTCTATTTCGGGGGAGTCATAGCTGTCACAATAGATTGGACATGTGATTTGGATTGGTCCGTGGAATATTGTGTGCCAAAATATGAATTTCGTCAGTTAGATCACATGACAGAGCAGAACGAATCTGAACTGATCACCGGTGCCGGTTTGGCCGAAGGTTCCACCCAAGAACTTACTGTTCATTACGGCCATGCTAGATCAAGTGAGGGAGGCAAATATCGTTTGTTACTGACCACTCAGGGGATTGCTTTCATTATCCGCGTGACCGGTCAAGCCGGGAAATTCAACTTACTCTCATTCACAATGCGATTCGGATCTGGATTGGCGTTGCTGGGTGGTGCAACAATTCTATGCGACCTTATCGTGTTTCATTTTATGCGCGACCGAGAACATTTCCGCGAAGTTTCATGTGATGATAAAACACTGAAACGGTTGTTAGGCATGTCCACCACAAACACACGTTCAGTTCATCTCATGAGAAGAAATGCATTCCATGTGAAAAGATACGGCGCACAGCTACGAACAAATAGGGATTTTCGAGACAATGCCGGTTCAGTTAGGAGAGCTAACAATACATCTGCATTACTACCTCTGATCACGTTAAGTACAACTTCTTTTGCTCGAGACAAATCTCAACTGTCACATTCCACGGATGTATCAAACGACCAAGAAGGACCAGGTGAAATCAATACAACCTCGCCCAAGACGCTATTTGTAGAAAGTCAGATGGATACCAGTACGGCTGTTCGATTGAGTTGGCTATCCACAAGGAGTTCTGTGTCACAACATTGTTATCCTATTGGTTTGGACGAGTGTATTAATTCACCTATGTACACTTCCCACACGAAGAATTCTTCCTCGGTGTCAATGAGGTCGGATAGTTCGTTTTCTGACGTGGTTTGAGTCACGCATCCAAAATGTGTAAAAATCTAGTTATACAATTGAATCTTTTACATTTCCCTGATAACTCCAATACCCTACTCAGTGCCAATGATAACCCTGAAAGAGATATGAAAACGTATACATTTTGTATCTATGTATTAAAAAACAATAAAACTGCGGGCACATTTCTACACTGTTGGCTTTACTCTAAGCCAAGTTTTCTTACTAACGTGACGCCTACGGATAATGAGATATTGTCTACGTTGCGTAAACTAGCAAAAAGTACTCACCGAAGTAGTGTTTTATATAAAATCCATCCGGAAGCTCAGAGCCCAATGGTCCGTACCACGATATCTCAGCATCTTTCTGGTAGGCAGAAGGTCACCGGTTCGATTCCGGCCCGTGTCGTTGGACTTTTGAGTGCGAAAACGCAAGTGAATTTTCCATTGTCTGAAATTCAGGCTCCTCACTACAATAACACGTTCTTTTAACACTTTAATGTGAGAGTTAATGCACTGAGGTTATAGAAACCATAATGAATAAAAAGTTAGTATTCATTCATTGTTTAAAAAACAATTAGTTTTATCGACTGCACTACATGATGTTTTCATAATAATCACTGGATTTCCCAGCTTCATGGGTAATGATAATGTCCGTGTTAAACTATGTATACAGTTAGTTTGTAGAACGCGAGTGAATTGACGAGTCTGATATTATCGAGCGACGCATCTGTTCTGTTTATGACTACCGTCATGGAAACTTTCAGTCGCACATATCCCTGCATATCTTCAAAATCTTCTTTCCTTTGTGACGGAGTCGTTGTTCGTCGCCAATCCAGATCAACACAAAGCTGCCTTTCTCACAGCAGTTGGGAACCTCATGATTTGATAATCCAGTACTTGTCTGATGGCGCCACTGGCTTCCGTTATTCACCGATGGCTGTCGGCAGTCAGACGGCAGTGTGTTCGATCATTTGACCACACCGCCGTCTCGTCATTCTGAGCATCCACTATCAAAAGGGCGAGTACAATTTGATCTAACGTGGAAGTATATTTTTGGTCTTTCCATCAACGAGAGTTGTACCCGAGCAGTATCGGAAAGAATAAGGATACTAGCTTCCAAGTTGATGCTTCTGAATGACAATTGCTTACTGAAGCAAGCTTAGGGGAGAGCGATAAATTACACTGGACGAGGATTGCTGTGATGTTCAGACGCAATATCGGTTGATCTTTACCAATCACATATTAGTAAACTGGGTAAAGTTTGGGAAATGAGACCATTAATTTAATCAGAACAAGAGTTGCAAGAGAATATGTTTTCGATGATTTCGTTCTTAAGTAATCACGATCACACTTACATGAAAAATATATAATGGATTTTCAGTTATCAATTAACTGAACCCTTGTGCCAATAGCAGATTCTACGGATATATTTCGATGTCTACTGGATTGCATTCATCAGTGTGCCATTCGTCTCACTGGAAGTGAACGACGACTTTAGTCCAGTGACTGAAACCAGAACATTTGCTATGTGTCTTTGGTATGACGATTTACGGATCATTGGATATTCATTTGCAGTGTTCGTACCTGATTGTCTGCACTGTGGTAGCTTATCTGGTAGAACATCTACACTATAAGTGGAAGATCGCCGATTCGTTCCCGGTTCGTGATATTGGACTTTTGGGTGTTCAAAATGGAGGGTAATTTTTCATTGTCCAAGATCCAGGCTGTTCCTGTCTACAAAAATATCCCGCGAACAACAAGGAGAGTTGAAAAAAATTATTGCTAATTAGATTTGAAGAAACAGAGGTGGAAAAAGATGGATGAGTCATTTTCAGCCTGAAAACTAGTACAGATGGCCAAGATATGCAAAGGCGATAAGCAACTTCCATCACTAGTACACCCATTCAGGCCACACTGAACTGTTGGGCATGGGATTTAGAGTGCTTGAACTAATTTTCACTGCGCTCGTAGCTCAAGCTCCTAGAGGCGGATGATATACGCCATGCCCTTTTCTAGTGCCGAAGCTTATTATCTCTTGTCATACGTTTTGGGATCCAGTGGACAGATTTAAGGGCAGGTCGAGTGTCAATAAAATGCCCGGTTTATACCAAGTGCACTACGACCGAACTTGATCCCGTTCCACACCCTAATGTCAGAAGCAAGGTGGGCAGCTGACTTGTCGTTCGACCTACGCCCGTAGCTCCACAGGTTTATATTCACATAACCTTACGGCGATAAGTGATAGAAAAAGTTTAGTTTTTCACTTGAGGATGTCGTCTTACTTTTACCTGTGTGCACCCTCAAGACAATTGCTTAATTCACGCATTTTGTCTGGGTTTCGTCGGTGAGTTTCAACAGATGTTAGGAGTTGGGATACACGAATTTGTAATGCATACCCGTGGTCGTTAATAACTGACTAATTTTGGTCCCGCGAGCCGGTACAGTGTGGTCAGTGAGGTCTAACTTAACAGTACTAACAGTGATGCTGAGCTACAACTGAGTCTGACCAAGTAGTTTTGCGATTCCATTCCCCTGTCGAAATCTTCGAGTTCACAGAATTACAGTGGTAATAAGCGGGTTAGAGATGGCTGGCACAGCAATCCAACAAGTATGCTGCGTACCATTGCAGACGTCCTTTGTCAATATCAGCACAATCTGCCAGAATTTTGAATGACTCAGTGAACGCATGCTGCTTCTGATAGCAAAAAACGAACAAGATCTCGTTAGATCCTCTTCAAACTTGTTTTGTTGTTTGTTAATGGGCTATCTATGGCCGTTTTGGTTCTTTGCTCCAACCAGGGCTTTACTGGTCATACTGGTGGAGAACAAGTAGTGTTAGTTGCCAACAAATACGAAAAAAGCCTCGAAGCACAAGTAAATCTCATTTTTCCAACATTACGATGCATGGTTGATTTCTCGATTAAAGATTGAAACTTGCAAGGCCGTAAACTGAGGCTACTTTGGGTTTTTAAGCCTAATATGCTTACAACTCTTCATAACCAGCAGGCAATCTTAAAAGGTGTGAGATGTTGGCTACTAGAAGTCCTGTTCACTGAACTATTTGCTGTTTTGGAGCAAATATATTCAGTCGAACGTAAGAGGCAAACCGATTTTTTTTTGCTGAAGGGGATATCCTTTGACAGCTAGGCATCCAGTTAAATGTTTGAATAGGGAATTTATTTATAACAAATATGAAATTAAGCGAACATCTGACAAAGCTGGAAACAAAAAATTGCATCAGTATTCTCCAATCCAGCAGTAGAAATGGTTAACCTTGTAATAACGAGACTCCATTGATAGACTAAGTATTCGAACGCTTTTATTTGGGCCATTTAAGTCGGGGAAGTTGTGCACTAGCCTTTCAGTTGAAGGCATTAAATGTTCATGTTCGGGCGTGGAAACATAACGTCACAATGTAACCGGACCTTGCCACCATGTAATTTGAGCAATTCGTCCTTCATTTCGTTAACTTTGAGTACTGTAAACATGCGTCACGTCTCTGTCAGTCTGATAACCTCACACAACACGTAAAAGACTTTGCTACGCATTACGTACGAAAGGTGGTGTGAATCAGTGTGCCAAAGTAGGGCAAAGATCTTCATCAAACTTTGTTTTATTTTCACTCATGCCTATCTAATCCTTTTCAGATATTTTTGAGGTTAGACCGATGACAATGCGATTTATTTTAGACAAGTGCCCCTCAACGAGACGTGACAATTACCAACAAGAAATACTTTGGTAATTACCAGATTCCAGCAGAGTGGTTGATGAACCATATCGGATATTGTGAGACTTAAAAATTTGTTTTCTGCATTTGCCGATCCTCACCTTAAATTAGTAAACCAAATAACTAGGTCAAACTGTTTTCAATTTTCTTCTACTGACTTTTATTGTAGTCAGATTCACGGGCGCTTTACTGTGCATGACCACAGATTTTAGGGCAAATTTACCTACAGCGGAAAATGTGTAACTTGAAAGTGCTCCGACAGCATATTTTTGTCTTTTATTACAAAAACTAAGTTCGGTCGATTAGTATGCGTATTTACTGACCGTCAACAAAATTTTGGGCCAAGCTATCCTATGAGTAACAGCTACACAGCGTTTTCGTTAAACAAAACAATTCATACTTATCTTTTCACGATTGTTTTTTTCCAGTTTTTACTAGCAGTGTGAGGCAGGCGTAATAATAGTAAGTCCAAAGGCAAGAGTTCTTATTTCAATGAACTTCCCAAAAGCGGTCGTCAAACAGTCATAAGTGCTGGCTTATGACTCTTCTGCCTCCCGGGGGTTCGAACCCGTGCGTCACCACCGTCGGTCACAGAGTTTAATTAACCTAGACCTCCTTCGTGAGATAAGATACTAATACTATATAGTGAGAATGAAGTAAGCAAAAAACGTCATAATAAGCAAAATGAAGCAAAACTTTGACTTCAGTTCATCTTTTGATTTCTATCGGAGATTCAGATTCATAAAAATCGGAAAGCTGGGCAGTTCCGAGAAAATGTTGACCAAGGACCGCCGTCAATTTTGGCCGTCCTGTTCACTTGAATATCATTTGCATCGTTTTCTGTGAATGCGCTCGTCGGATTTTTGTTGAAACTATTCAGAATAATATTTTCATTGGCCAAGGCCTCTTTTCTGAGTTGTTGTACATTGTTGAGCAAAAAAAGAGAATAAAGGAGAGTCATGATGTGCTTTCGAGTTATCGAAGAATTCTGAACCAAGGTACGAAATGAGTTCACTCAAATCACAAAAACGCGGAATGAGACAACAATGAAGCACCGTGCAGGATGGAAAATGGGCCTCAGACGATGTCTCGCTGGAAGATCTCAGATTCCTTTTATCACAGGAATCAATATTACGAAGTATTGTACTTTTGTTGCTGGGTAAAACAGATGGTTGCACGGAAATCACAAAAAAAGTAGCACAAAACAGCGGAGGTTATCTTGCTGCAAGAGTCTTGGTGGCATAAGTATATAGGGGATACTATTATCCACAAAAAAGGTTTTCACGAGTTACGAACCGATCGTCCCACGGGGGTTCAAAATCACTATCACTTTTGTGAAAACAAGATGGAATAAAACAATAAAATTGGTTTAAGAATACTCGACCGAAAAGATAAGTTGTAACATTTTCAAATGCAAACCACATTTTCTGAGCGGATTCCGATCAGTACCTACTGGTAACATTTACTAACCCCAGATACAACGGCACCTGAGATTAGAGAATTTAACGATCTCCTATCAATTTTAGTTATCTCGGATTTACTTGATTCCTTGTTTATTCGGTGATGATTCCAGCAGATTTGACACAGTTTACTCGTGACACTCCGTTTGAAAAAATTATTGTATTTCCACACCAGAAACGAGGCTTGAATTTATTTTGTTTTCACAGAAGCTTGCGCTACTAAGCATTTGTGAAAATTTGCCCACCAACATATAACAAGAAGAATCGATACACATAATCGAGACACACATTCGGAACTGTCAAGCAGAGAAACAGTTCTTCTGAAAACCTAGCACATTTACGAATAATTGTCAGCTCTGCCTATCTTACCATGTTTTGCAACCATACTCCCTCAGACTTAGTGAGAATCTTACCGACTATCTTAACGTTTCAAAATCATTGTCCGTTTCAAACCACCTACGTGAAGACCGATGGATTTTCAACTTCTTTACCTAGAAAACTAATGTGGGAATAAGCAGGCCTACAAAGCGGGCAACAATCCCAAGCAAAGTGGACAAATAAACTTTTAAAACTGGAAATCCAAAGCCGAAATAGGCAATATAAGGATACCGTCCCGAAAACTACCGTTGTCGGTACATGTAGCGTGCCATGAAAAGGCTTTCTAGTAATAATTATAAGATTGGCAACCGTAACGTCGACGTCGAAAAATCAACTAGGGTTTTAGTTCATTGCCTCGGGTACGTCTGTTTGTCTGCCTACAGCAGCCCTACGGAGCCTCCTCAAACTGACGACGGCTGTTTGGAAGCAACTGAGTACACTAGAGACCTATAGAGCTTCAGGCCCTGATGGTCTATCCTTTGTGGTCCTGAAAATGTGCACCGATGTCCTGTCGGATCCGCTGGCGGATATTTTCAATTGTTGTCTAAAAAGCGGCAATAATCTTAACACACGGGGACCTGTAAAGATAAGGCCTGTCCCAAAGAAAGATACCGGTGCATACTGCCCCATTGCATGGAAATCTCATAGTCAAGAAACTGGTAAGGATTTTGCTGCCACGTCTTCTCACTGAGAGTGCTACGGAAGATACCTGTCACTTTGCATTCAGATCGTCCGGATGCACCTTTGATGCCGTAGCCTACTTGATGAACCCTGTCGCGGCCGCTTTAGATAAGAAATGTACAATGGTTACCATGATATTCGTGGACTATAAAAATGTCTTTGGCAGTCTCGATAGGCCAGTGCTGCTGAACCTCTTATCTAAATCAGGATACGGTCAGAGCTCATACAGACCGATTCGTGACTATTTCACTGACCACATTAAGTTTACGTCCTTTAATGGAATGACATCCTCTCTACCCCCTGTAATGACGGTGTCTTACGGGGTGCTATAATTGTACCGCTGCTTCTTTTCCTTGTACATAAAACAGCAACCTATCCCGTCTTCATTTATTTCATTTAAATATGCAGAGGTTGTTTTTGAATGTGAGCATTCTAGACCAGAGATCAATATCATAATCCAAAGCAGACTAGAAGACGCTGCAAATTGGTCCCTGTATCGTCTACAGCCAAATACTTCGGTGTTTTAGTTGCCCACATCTTTTTTTGGTCTATGCACGTCAGGGAGGTGATTTGCAAAGTTAGAAAGTTGTCCTTTTTCTTTTTCAGACCACGTACACTTTCTACACCTCATAAATGCATTTCAACATTTCTAACCTCATGCATCATCCCCGAATGGCTTTACTGATCCCCAGTAATCTTTCTTGGTTTGCTAAAGGAAATGCTTTCATTTGATAATAAGATTCATAAAATACACCTCCAGACGTAGTGGCATATCTGGAGTTGCGTGTTGACACCATCGTAAACGAACACTTTTGTGCCTGTGGCAGTTTCACTTCGAAATTCCTGTTTGACTCCCATCAGCCCCGGAGAAGGGAGCTTACAAAGGCTGGGTCTACATCTTGCGCAAGCCCATAGATCAATCTGCTGTTTACAAGCCCTTCTGCGCGTCGTAGTTCTGCTTTGCCACATCTCACTCGTCGGCTTGATGATCGTAAGAAAGTTCTCCCAAACTGTGAAACAGCTTGAATGTTGAACTTTTCACTTTAATCACTTTAATAAGCCATTTTTTAAATTCCTTTTTCCTTCGTTGAAATTGTGCATACATTACATTATTTTATCCACAAAAATGATGCAAGAAGGTGGAAATCCACCCTGTCATATGAATAAACCAAGTACTGACTGATTGACTGAAGGGGACCGAAGGGTAAGGTGATTTGTATCCAGTTAATCACCACATATGAGATCGCCTTTTGATCTAGTGTCTGTTTCCCTTTGTCGGTGAATGCCCAGCGAGTGCACGGTTGAGGAAGGAAAAACAAAGACGACTGTCTTTTAGTTCATCAAACCCCGAAAGTAATCACTGTGCTCATCAAGTTACGTAACTGGGACCGCAATATTGTAAGAACCACTTCGTATGCAGTTTGCTTTAGCTAAAATACATGCCGAATGACACGAACACAAATGAGATCTATAAGAAATATCTGTAATGTGGATGTCGCTTTTTGCACAAGTCGGAACAGTCTCACTTTCCAAGTTTAATCAGCTGATTTTTCCTGTTAGGAATCTCAGTCGACACGATCTTACTTCCGTCAGCCTATTGACTTAAACTGTCGATTGATCCGTCACGACTACACAAGATAACTCCTGTTTGGGCTCTCTTAAACTGCTTTGCTCCAGACACACACACAAACACAAACACACACACAAACGCACACACACACACATATACACATACACACACACCTGACCGCTGCCTTTGACTTGACTAAACCGCTGGGCTTATGGTGCGTACACGATTACGCTGCATGCTCATTGTGTTCCTCTCCACAGGTTGATCTGGAAATAAATCTGTTTTACAGGATCCTTTGTCTCGTTGTTCCTCATAAGACGTACGTGAGTGGGATTGCGGTGCTTCGAATTATCATTAGTCGTTCATTTTTATATTTGTTAGAGCATAGAAAATCCTAAGATCTTGTTCACGTATTTGCCCTATTATCGTCCTAGATCTTAGGCAGAAATTAGAAGGTTCTGATCTATATTCCTAGCGGAAGTTATTGTTCTTACTCAAAATTAGGTCTTGTATGCAAAATTCACGTCTTATTGAGGGTCTGATAATAAGTGACCCCAGCACAAATTTGGCTATTTTCATTCGGTTGAGATGACTTGGAAATGGCTAGCTGAACGATCAATAATTACAGAATTGGCTTCTGGAAGAGCCTGTGGCGCTTTGTGTTGGTAAAAACTTTTATGCTCTATAAAATTGGAATTACCAGTCAACAAGAAATCATTCAAGGACTAGCGGTTAATTCAGTCATGTGGATTTTCGGTATGAGTAGTATGGTATTGTATCTGGATGACAGGACAAAATTTCCCCGGAAGCACACGACCGGTTTCGCGGTTATTGCCGCCCATCAGGTATGCGTACCCGGTGCTCTCTCGCCCAATTATCCTTATACTTGAGCCCTCCACAGTTGATTTACAGCTGTAATCTCATCTGAATCGAATGGAGCGTGCATAGACCGGGAGTCCAATTTCAGAATCACACGGTAATTCTTCCAAAGTTAATTCGTTGGTTAACACGGCTAACCTTCAGAACGGGGACACATGGTCCCTAGTACGGATTTTCGATATGAGTAGTATGGCATCGTATCCGGATGACAGGACAAAAAATCGACTCCCCGTCCATGCACGCTCCATTCGATTCAAACGAGATTACAACTGTCATTTATGTGGTATTTACCTACTTTATTTCATTCTAGTTGCTGACCCTTTGATCTTGGTCACCAGCTGACGGAATCAAAAAGATTCCGTTGTTCAAGATGCTGCTTATTTGAGCGGTAAAGATGATAATTACGGAATGAGGGGTTTCCTCTATGTCCAAAGTACTTGCAGCTCCAACTGGTAAAGAAATGATTCCCTGTGCGATATCAGAGCTCAATTCACCAATCAGTACAGTGGGGGTACTCAGAGTACAACATTTTCGTCTATCTTGTTAGGTATCCCCATCAGGTCTGATACATGTTCACTTAGTATTGTGGCGAAAAGTTGGCCGCGGCGGAACTGCGCATGCATTTATCAGCAAACTGAACGTTAAAACGTGTGCAAGAAAGGACCGTAGGCGTGTGCGTGAGCGTCAGTAGAGTCAACCGACTGCGGATCGACGGGCGCACGACCCAAACATCCATGGATGACGCAGTAGAGCTGATCAAAATTCAAGCTGATAAACAGCTCGAACTGAGGCAGTCCGGAATCGCGTAAAAATCAATACACGTCCTGCAGCCTCAACTGAGTCTTAGACTTGGGGCGCTTGATTGTGGGTCACAGACACACACACACACACACACACCTCACAGCTAGTCTGCACATCGTGTACTGTTAACGTGATGGAAGCTTGACCCGTAACCTAGGGGCACGATGTGTGGCTCTCAATTGTTCAATCTAGATTCCAGCCCCCCGTTGGGACTCAGTAGTTGCTTACCGTTGATGATAGCTAATAGTGATGAGACAATATAATGCCGCTTTCGTACAGCTCAATGGTTATTTGAACGTTGATAATGCATGATGAATCATTTCCTAAACTGACCTAGATTTTGGAGTCGGAAATACACTGATCAACAAGGCTGTTGGTAGCATATGTACAAAAGTTTATTTTACGAAACCTTTTGATTACACTTGTAAACCAATTGATTCGGGTTCACTGATAAACTAAATAAAAAAAGCATGAATATATATATATATATATATATATATATATATATATATATCGGAAAAGTGCCCGCATCTATCTTTGGTCGCACTGCATATCTCTCAAATCCATTCTGTTAATTCACTCTGACGGAACATGTTCCCAATCGGGTGACATAAAAGCCGTGGAATTTCGACCCGTTCCCTATCTACCTCACTTGTCACGTGAGACCTGAATGTCACTTTCTCCCTGATAGGCGTGACCTTTCAAAATCTGAGTGGATGTCCTTGTTTTTGGTGAGGATGCGCTGAAATATTTTCTTTCCAACCTCATTTCATTTGACAAGGCAGTACGCGATCCAGGTCATCATCTGGGTTCATCAGTGATGAAATATGTCAAACAAACGTGCATACGAATTCATTTACCAGTTCTTGTAAAAGTTTGAATAAACGCATTGACTGCTGATTAACAGTTACGACAAATAGGATGTGAATGATAGAAGATGTGATATCGTTATTGATATGTATTCTGTAAAATTTCAAATTGTTTTTCGCAAGCCATCCGTAATTTTGTTCCGTAGTTGGACTACCGGTCAATTAACTTTGGTAAACATATGGCGTTCTTGAAAAATGTCCAGATTTGAACTGTTTTCAACAATTACATACTCATGTTTAATTCCAAGCATCGGATGTCGAATAGATTTGTTCCCGTCTGACAAAAGGTACCCCTTTTTGATTACTTTGTGGTACATAAGTTATGAGTGGTGAAAGCAGTGATAGCAGATTATCTTCCGGCATATATGTGTGTTTATTTCTCTGAAATCGCGCATCCCCAACGAACACGAAAACAAACGAGATCACCTCGTGAATTCTTCAGTCCGAAGTATCAGAGGAGATAATAAAGACCGTGAAATGGATCAGTGAGTAAGTTCTCCATGAGACTGATAACACTACCGGAATCAGCAGTGAAAACGAGGTCGCGGGATAAATGTTTGACCGAAAGGGACAGTAACGAGTGCAAAATAAAACCACAATTTGTTTTGGAGTTGTCTCCGCCCCAGGAAATGTTTGTAACATGAAATCACAAGAATTGGACCGAGGTTCGCTGACCACAGATCATTGTATTTCTGAAACTCCATGTCGTTTTCTGTTGAGGGCTAAAGGCACTCCACTATGAAGTGAATCGATAAATCACGTTACTCAGGGCGGTTTGATATAGCTGTTTACGTTGAATTCATGGATAATATTTACCCATTCTCTCCATTAGCGCGCTGAGTACAAGGGGATGGAGAGTTCATCTTTTCCGGTTCACGCAAATGTGCTAGTGTAGAATGATTAAAAAGAAATACTGTTGGAAATAATCTACCAAATCAAACCCTTCTGAAGTTTATTCCGGTTCAGATAAATGTTTATGAATGGAGACAAAATCCTGCGTGACAAATCGATTGCCGTTTGTGGCTGTTGAGTTTTGTGTATTTCACTGATAGCCTGCAACAGAAAACCACACAAATTTATCTCAAAATAGTTTTTCACCCAACAAAAACAAAAACCTTAATATGCGGACAACTTTCCGACTGAAGTTATGACCTGGATATTGGACAATATAGACAAACAAATCGATAGGGGAATCCGGTGATTCATGTGCCAACCAGCTACTCGAGTTTTAACTTTAAACTCTCTCACGTTTAACGTGCACATTGTTACCAGAATGCTCATTTTCCCGTTAGTTACCTATTCACCCTCTGTATTAATTCGGATATACTATTTGGTTAGTTTTGTACAATAAGGATGGCCTCACTGACCAAATTGTCTGTTTGCCTTCGTTATGCTAATGGTACCTGAAAATACACATGTTTAAAATCACAAAATGTTGAGTATAGCGTCACGCGGACAATAACACGCACGGGGCCTGCTCTGGATATAAGGAGAGCTGAATGTTGTTCTCAGATAGAACCGTCTATTTATAATTTCTATTTGTGAGCCAGTAAAAGCAGTATAACATATTTTGTTCTGTCTGAAGATAAGTGTTATCACGTGGTTAATCACATGGCGCGACGTGTGCATGTGTGTGTATGCATATGCTCATGGGTTCATAAAAACGAGACTGGAATTATTAGGATTGGCAACCACCAGAATAGACAGTCTGGATTACTGTTCAACTATTGGTATTTGTTGGTTTACGTCCTAGTGAGTCTACCGTAGATACATTTAATGGTTGTGTGATAGTATAATTAATAGAATCCAATGAATGTCTCGGATTTTTGTCGACCCATTATTTTACAGTCATAACTGCCCTTCAGAGATAAATCCAAGCTGCTGTTCTGCAATACAACTGAAAAAGGTATGGTTCAGTTCGTTTTAGTTCAAACAACCACTAGCCATACATTGAGTACGGCGGTTCTGGTTGCCATTGCACACGTGCAAACATGGTGGTCAGTCAGTCTGCCTTTCACCATGCAAATAATGCAACTTTGCTTAAAGCTATCAACACCAGTAAGTTGCTTTTGTTCAGCTCCTCTGCCTGAGCAGATACTCCTAGGATAATGAGGCAATACTGTTGGGGCATCTGAGTATTGAATTTCTTACGTGTATGTACCAATTTAATTCGTGAGAAATATCAAACAGGACAGCATTCCAAATTTGATCTATCAATGTTGGTCGAGCTGTGATGGGATGAATGAAAGCTATATTATTGTCAGTAGCAGGTTTTCTATTTTCTTAACTAAAACACATGGAACTATCTCATTCTAAGAATATCCCGCGTTTTTTGTGCCACCTTGCAGTTAATGAAAATCCGAGGCAGAGAGCAACTTTATGGATAAGATCAGTAATCACAGAAAATCAGTTAGGATAACAACAGCCGTCTTTATCCGTTCATTCCAAGATCAAAAAATCTTCCGGCCTCGGAGGAATGATAATCATATCGGATCTCAAACCCGAACGTTCCGGGTTCGAGACCCACTGCATCCGGCCTTCTTGGTATTCGGTTTCTGCCGATGGAAAGGTTGGGACGTTTAGACATACTAAAGCATACGGAAAGTATAATTTGATTATTTTTATTATCATCACTGAAGCATGTCCACACGAGTCAACAACCTTCCTTTTATTACATTCTACTTCTAATGCTTCGGAAAGCGTTTATGTCTACAAACAATGTGTTGTGCCGATGTTCTGTGGCGTTGACAATGAGAACTGCCCTTATGCCAATGAAGGAAAACATCAGTTATGGAATTCAGTAACACCCAATGACCACTTTTTTCCATAATCTACCAAGAACTTCACAACAAACGGTAAATATGATTTGTTTACAAAGCTACTATTGCAAATACTCCTCAGAACGTGAATGGAACATGCATTTGCCCATCAGTGAGTTGGCTTGTTCCCAGTCCATACGGCGTGATAAAGACATAGGTAACCTGACACGGGATGCCTGCTGGCGATTGTGCTCCGGTGGTTCAATGCAGTATACACACACGTACTTGGTCATTCAGATTCCCGAGTACAACTGGAAGCACCGCTTTGCCCTTATATTAAGAACTATCACATGACCAATGACCTTGAGATGCATTTGGAACCTGACTTACGGCTATGACTGTCGTGCGTTTACCGCTGCCAAGTACGCGCGTCCATCTGCCTACAATTCTACCAGTGCGCACGCAGTAAATTACCTCTGTCCTTTGGAACTACTTAGGACGTGAAACGACCATATTTCCATCACACAACTGTGTTTTTGTCCCGAAAGTTCATTTATCAAAGGTCTGCGGTGTATGCAGGCACATATATGGTCTGACGTTCCACATGACGTAATGGTCAAAAACACGCTTTTCAACTACCTTATAATGACACCCTTTTGCATGACATAAGAGAAGCTGAGCTATCCCACGATATAATACGAAATGTTTGGGTCAGTTGAAGAATGGGGTGCGTAAAAACATTCTTCGTTTGACACTCACCTGCCTCAGTGAAACTACTCGTCGTTCACCAGCTCTAGTACGGATTTTTATGGATAAACCGGTTCGAGCTTTGATGTTTAAAGCATCTAGGACGCGGAAACCGGTACGATTCCGCTATAAATGTGAAGAACAATCGGTTATTCTTGGAAATAAATTTTGAACCAGACCTCCACCAAACTTACGGACGGAGTGATGCAGCAAAAGCAAAGCGATGCTGGAATTTCATAATGACTGCTGCATTACGTTTTACTTCAGCCGGGTGCATGAATAAACTCGGAATATTAATGCTAAAAACCTACAAGAAACTTTTATCACCACAAAATCCAGATAAGAAGGTTAGTTTTCGGGGAAAACATCGTACTTCAGAAACAAATCCACAAAAGTTTTCCAACTCGGATTTACCGTGGTGTCACTACGGTTACGCATGTCCAAAAATCAAAAGTTAACTTTGCAAAAGTGGTTACACTTATGGGAAAATGTTTCTAGCCATAACCGACGTAAACGCTACCACATTTTACTAGACTCGACTTGCGTGAAGTCATTTTTTTGACTTGCAAGGGTCTGAATAGCAAAATAAGAGCAAAATCACAGTGATAAAAATGGGAGATTAAGTGAAGCCGAATTCAGTATGTGATATTGCTTTGAAATAAACTTTCACTTCTTCACGACCAACGCTTCCCATAGGGACGTCATGTATAGACTAGTCAAGCATATGCATTATGCACCCGAGAGTCGGTATTTAGCACCTGCTTAACTTACTCCAACTACAGAATGAGGGTACATGGAGCAAGTGAATAGCAGCATGAGCTCAGTTTATCGCCAGGTGGTCAGAAAACGGATGAAATGTCGTCGCGTACGCCGAAAGGGCGCTGGGCTTTTGCTAAACGCAGTCATCTATGCGGCCAATGTGACGTCCGGTTGTCTACCTGGGGTCAAGTGCAAACTTCGGCGAATACATCTATCCCTATAAACGGCTCAGAAACATGTCCGTTAAAGGTAGAAGACAGACGCGGACTCATCATTTAGTCTTTTCACTCATTTCTTTTATTTGTGACGTAATAATGATACGATATTTCGGGAAGGGGGTCGAGGCCAATTAGAGGCTACTAGTTTGGGAATGATCAGCGGTGGGAGCAGGACTCGAACCTGGGATAGAAGGTTCCGAAGTCCACCATGAAGATAGTTTGATCTGAGACTGTCTGTGTTTGAGCATCGATATCTCCGTAGCATTGCTCAGTTAAGGCGGCAAAATCGTACAAGCAATGCTTAGGTTAGGTGTAAGGCCGTGGAAACCAGTGTTCATTAGCTAGAACAACTACTGAATTTGAGCAAGTAAAGGTGGCTGAGACATGTGTTGCCCGTGACCACTGACATACGTCTTCCAGATAAGCTGTTCTTAGTGGTTGCAGTGATTGTAAAGTAGGTCGAGGTGATCAGTCCATACCACGGCAGAAAGGTATGAAAACCATGATCATTAGAATTGGCCAAGTAGAACGCGTCATACTCTCGGATTTGGGTCTACGAAATTCGCCTACCAGGTGTTTGTAGACTATAAGCGACAAGGCTAGGTGTCACAACCCGTGGCGTAAGTGCAATCGGGCTCCTTCTTCGTCTTTATGATTTTCGTTTATTACTTGAGTTTTGGCTCTTTCTACCCTCGTGCTGTCCATTCCGATCTCGACTCGACGATGCTGGGAGGTAGGAGGTTATTGGCTGAATGAACTGAACTGAACTCAGCATTGATTTTAATTCTCCAGTGTTAGTAGCAGGGTTTCTGAGTAAACGGGTGAGATGATTTATT
Source organism: Fasciola hepatica (assembly GCA_948099385.1). NCBI lineage: Eukaryota > Metazoa > Platyhelminthes > Trematoda > Plagiorchiida > Fasciolidae > Fasciola > Fasciola hepatica. The sequence continues at coordinate 2,486,276 of CANUEZ040000011.1, forward strand.
GTTGAAGACTTCTAGGCCTTGGAGTGGTCAAGTAAATATTTGCAGTAGGATCCTCTTGATGATTTTGAAATGAATTTGCTGATATCGAGGTAAAGAAGGTGCGATTGGTCAGTTGACACCCCGCAGGAGAAATTCACGCATGAAATAGGAGTTTTGTGTATTAGAATTTGGGCTAACGGTTTGCGAGGTACGCCACTACCTCGAGATAGTTCTTTCATGATCAGCGCATTTAGTAAGCGTAAAGACACTGAGTACATGTTTGAAAGAGATATATACAGCATAAAACGCAAACAAGGTAGCGCCCGTAAAACAATTTCTGCAAATGGAAGCATCGAGGATTTTGTGCCTTGGAATCGTGTCAACTGTTGTTGACTAGAGAAACAGGTGGACAGTAGGTGTACATTGGTTGGGTCAATGCCGTTGTCAGAGAGAATCCGTAATAGCTTGAACATGTCTACTCAATTGGATACATTGCTATAGTCGAAAAAACTCCACCCTACATTCACTTCTGACTGAGTTGCAACAGGACAGAATGTAAGGGATAAATGGGGTCGTCAAGAGTTGAACTTGAACGACAGTGTGTGGAGTGGACCCCACCGGATACATTAGGTTGTGAGATAGTCTTCAAAGTACTAATCTTTTGAACACCTTTATCGAAGCAAAAGTGAGTGATAAGAGGCGAAATCCGGCTGTTCCCATCTTGGGCACCGGTGTAATGGAGGTTACTCTCCAGCAGTCACGGATCATCATATCTGATCGGGTATGATGAGCTAAAGTGTGACGGCACTTTACTTTAGCACGATGGACGAAAACCTATGCGAACTGGATACTTTATCAGAACGAAATTCGGAGAGTATTAAGTAAATGGTTGGCGCGTCCCAGTCAATGCTCAAGACAGAGCCTAAGTTACTGACACTGGAAAATTTCCGGTTCACTACCTCGGCACCTACCCGTGATGACAGATAGAGAGATAGATTCAATGCGGTTATGTTATAAGGTAGGTGGGAAGGAAAAAAAGCCCTCACTCTACCAGAAAGTGTGAATAAATTCCGGACAACTTGAGTCTTCATGGCGGAAAATCATCATCTAGTACAGCAGCACGTCATTCGTTGGATTCAGGTCACTGTGTTGACCTGACTAGTGCTTTTAGGATCATCACCAGATCAATAACTAAAAACTTGTTAAAGTTCACGGAGGCAGTAGTCATTCACAGGACAGCCTGAACTCTGTATCCAAAAGAAATATGTTACGCACCTCGTGTTGCCGTGTTAGTAAACTGTGACCTCAACTTGATTTTCCTTTCATCACACTCTTTGATTGATCTTAATTGTGTCGCACTTTTCAGTGCGAATAACCCTTTCTGTTCGGTTGTATGTCTACAATTGCCTACTGTTTAAACTTTATGTAAACATATATATAAAACGCTTTGGCCGCCGATTGACAGCAAACGAAATCGACGGCCAGCACAAATTCCGCCCAACTTGTTCTTCTTGCTTCCCTGAGGTGATAGATTCTTTGGATTTATTGATTGGCCCTAAGCTGGCCTTCTCGATTTCACAACTGGTTTTATTTTCCTTCAGGGTCTGAAAATACACGACATTTTGTCTGTGTAGTTTGACTTTTGTTGATCTGGACAGAACTCCGACCAGAAAAGAATTATTAGTACAAGCTGCCTTCCCCCGCACCACACCGTATGTAATACCTAGAAATCAATATAAACACAGAACTCTGAAGGTCATTGCGCCTTCAGTTGTGTGTTGGGGAACTGCATCGCTTGTATGCCGACCTGTCTCCCCACGAGTCTCACTCGAAAATCACTCGTTCCTACTTTTCAAGCAACCACTTTCCCTCATAAAAAGTTACGGGAATTCTTCCATCCCATACTTGGGTGACATGTTCAACAATATGGGAAGGTTGGGGCTGATTTACGCTCCACTCGTCGTGACCACATTTCTTCTTTGCTACGCGCAATCAAATTATTTTAGCTTTCCCATTCGATTTGGCTATAGTGATTGGTGTTTGTATGAAAGAAATGAGTGAAATGTGAGCCAAAGAGCCCACAGAAGTCATGCAAATGAGGAAACGTGGTTACAAAGAATCAAATGAAACTAAATACATGCAACGGTCTCTTAATCTGTCAACTGAAATTATATTCAGTTAGATGATTCATCATGAAGTTACGAAGCTCGACTCATCCGTGGAACCTTGGAAGCAAGCTGGTCAGTTGTTTCACCTTTTCTGTTGGGAATCGATTGCAGTGCCCATCTTCTGTGCACCACTTGGCCTCGAACACAGGCTGAAGGACTGTAGGCCAAACACCTAACCGCCTGGTTATCCAGGCTTACTCTAAACTGTCTGTTTAATTTCACCACTACGTGATAAGGCTTCGTTCCGTCATCGCCTTTCTGAATGGTGACAAACCGTTGAAGGCATATTGACTGAGTCCCAGCAAGGAATTTCGGATGTATAATGCCATCTATTCCTGGGAAGCGAGATAAAATAGCTGTACAGTTCTTCCAAGTCATTCCATAGTAAATTAAGCCTTTTAGACTGCATGATGCGACATTTGATAGTAAAATCAATTCTCCTACTACCCAAGATGAATTCCTATTCATAATCCCTACTTTCCTATTTTAACTAGTACATTAAATTTGTGTGACTGCTCAGGAAACGACTGCGATAAACTTGAAGTTGTTCTGGTGAACGGGTTCTACTAGATCTGAATATTTATATTGTTTTCTCTGTGATATCTACAGTGCGTTCAACTCTCCACAATCACCCGCTTAAATGCTGCGGAAATAACCCAGTCCGTCCAGGTTGACAGCACTGACCCAAGTCCATCGTCAAACGGTGCCACTGTTGACTACCATTCCGGTTGCACTATGAACAAATATGGCAGTCAGTTTTTCTACTTAGTGAATTCCAATAGCTGGCTAATGTTTTTATGCACATACATACAAGGAGCATATATATATATATATATATATATATATATATATATATATATATATATATATATTCCTTTCACCAAATGGATTAATTCCCAGTTTTTATCATCTCAGAATTTTGTTTTGTCACTTTATTTACAGTCTCGTCGATAACGTGAAACTCAAGACGGACTCACTCTGCCATACCGTAAAACCATGTAGGTTAACGCAATCCCGGTTTATTGCCATCTGCTGAGAATATGGACCGAATGGCCTGAGAAATAAAAATATATTTCAATACGAATTCACTGAATAAAAATGTTTTACATAGTTCTTGTACTCACAACAAACATCAGAGTGCGAGGCGCGTACAATGAACGAATCAATGCCGGGATAATTCGATTTTCTTTCTCCCTCAAAACGTGTTATGTAGGTGAAGTGCAGACTGGTTGTTTCACGGTTCAGCGGATGGGACATCAAAACCGGAGCCTATGTGTTGTTGTCGTGACCCTGGTTTTCATTATTAGATTTTACAAGCTGCGTTTCCATGGCTATAAAATAATGCAAACATACATAAGACCATCTCCTCTCCAATAACAGTACTCCGTCCGGGAAAGATAACTGTGCACACGAATTTAGTTCGTCTCAACAAAAAGCGGAGGTCGTGCATGATGAAGTTATCAGTCAGCTATTGTTTTTGATATCATTTTTGTTGTTCTGGTTCGTCGTCGGAATAAATTTGCTTTATTGTTGTTTCACTTTGACTACCAAAAACTATGTTCCCGTGAAAGTGGATAAGCTTACATTGCTTTAAGCTTTTTTCCCGGAAATAAATACAGTTTTTGAATATTTTGAAAAGTGTATACAAACGATCCCATCGCGCTCGGACAGTCTCACATATAGGAGATGAACGACCGTCTGACGGGGGCCTTTGCATCCGAAAGTGAAGAAAATTGTTCATTGCTGGCTTTATAATTATGCAAATAAGCACGCGAAAATCAAGGGAACACAAAGCTGAATTAGCGATTTAAATCGAACTATTGCAAATTCAGTCAATCCAGATCGTTGATGGAGAAACCCGGTTATTTCTTGGGTTAAAAGTTGGTGAATCATATTTCGTGTTCATGGTTGATCAGAGAAGACGTTGATGGACAGTGACTAGGCTGGAACCAAAAGATAGATAAAAAAAATCCCTATTGTATATTTGTTTGGCTGACTGTCCTTTGGACTCCATCTTTCACTTCCACACTTTGCACGACACAAATGCTCCACGCTATTTTTTACTCCATAAATCAACTGAATAGTTATTCTTATGAAAAAGCTTTATTTGGAGCAATAGATGTACGAATATTCCAACCCAAATTTTCTTTTCTCTGCCTCAAGGAAGTTTACACGAGAAAGAGGATATTGTCGACAATTGTTTCAATCTAGCTAGTTGTTTTTCTTTCGCGAGATAACAGAAAAAACGTCAGATAACAATCAATAAAGTCGGTAGAACAGACAAAGCAAACAGGTTCCTTCGAAAATCATAACACAGAATGACAGAACTGAAATTTCAAACAAGTTAAAAGTACCATCTTTTAGAAGACGTCTACCAAGATATGAAACTGCACCTCTATCGAATTTATTCGAAGACCTGCACATCTCTTTTCCCTACAAGCATGTTCTTTTTCCACAGACCGTGTCAGGCTCTCGAATAAGACCATCTCTTGTGTTTACGACTTCACTCGATCAAATTATTTTACCTCCCTCGTACAATGTTGCACCCTGGGTAAGATTTTCCACGTTTACTGGGAAACTTATGATAACTTCTTCCATGAACACTAGAAATTAATTCTCGATCTAGTTTAAATTGTGCCTCTTCTAAACATTGAATCATACAAATTTCCAGTGGTTTCTCAACAGTAAAAATTTAAAACAAGTGGACAGGTATGTCCATGGCTATTGAATGTATAGCCTCATGTGAGATGTGATCTGGCACATTTTGTTGTTCATTTAATACTGATTTTCGATCAGCCGAATGTTACAACAACCTATTTTGCTCGACTCTCGTTTAAAACTGCTCGCGGGATTTCATAATCAAATTTCCTCCTTGATTATGCACTTGTTGAATGCTGGACGCCACTTTTTATCACAGTGTTGCTAACATCATTATTCAAGCCTAATATGTTCGTTTTTTGCAAATTACGTCTTGTTAAGGGACAAATTTCACGTGACTAATGAGAAAACATCCCGTCATTGACACGAAGAATAGGAATTGTTTTCTTCAGGGGCAAGTGCTCAACAGGGTTCGCACATTGTCATGCCCGTCTTCTCTAGCAAAAAAACCGTAGGTTTCCGGTTTTCACCGGACCTATCTTCAAAGTAGCCAAAATATGAATATTTAAAGAACCGCGCTTGTGTGACCTCGAAGTTAGGGTCACACATTTAAAATAAGCCAACGGTTTTCCTCCGAGGAGACTACCATCAGTCGTGAGTTTTATGTTTTACGGCTGGATAACATAGTACGCTCCAAGTTCGTTACTTTTTTTACTTCTTTCTTTTAGGCAGATACTTGTTGAACAGCTCAGAAGAACAGAGTTTTTCTGGTTGGTTCTACACATATTTATCAATAACGGAAACCAACTTCGGTAAGTTTTACAACCATTGTTTTGAAGACAAACCGTACTCAAAGTTTAATTAATTTTGGACTTTTGAATTTCATGCCAAATTTTCGTGGTGACAAAATCCACACAGTTCGAACCACCAGAGGATTACGGCAAAACTAAAGTTACTGAAACCAAGTTTTATAAGATTTTTTACTTTAGCCTAACATTATCAAGTCAACTCAAGCCAAGTGATTGCTTTATGCACCTGGAGATGAATATTCAGCAGCTACATAACGACTGAACACGGGCATAATTGAAGAAAAATACATAGAAAATATGGAAATGTTCAGTTCAATCGGTTTTTTTAGTTCATTTATGACAATGTTAGGCTTGGTGGAGAATCTGGCGAGATAGGAGACCGTTGATAATTTTGAAATAGTGGTGCTGGCAAACAAGTTTTTGTAGCTGCACTTGGTGGAGGATGTAGAAACACATTTAATAAGATCTAGATAACGAGGATGTGACTGGGCATCCAGCGTCTTCGAAGCAAACGTTTTGCTGGCGAGTTGGTGTTGGAATATTATGTGTTGAGAGTACTGAACGTAGAAGGTCCCACTACTGCGTGAAAGATGTTTGATCGGTCTGACAATAGGCTTAAAGTCTTCTACAAACAAACCTGGGAAGGTAACCGAAGAAGTATGGAGCCAAAGTGGTAAGATACGTGCGCACTTGAAACGTTTGATTAAGTGGAGTGGAGCAGAGGAAGACTTCAAAAGTAGCTCGCAAAATGCTAAATGTCCATTTTCTCGGAAAACTGCTGTGACTAGATGGGACCAGCAAAGATCACGACTGATAGTGACTCCGATATACTTGGTAAATGATGTGCTAGCAACTTATACACCGTTTATGAGTAGGTCGGAAATGGATGTAAGACGGTCGAAAAATTTGGTGCTATTGTGAAGACAAAATGAGATATCGGAGTACTTGAAAGGGTTCATTCTTAGATTAAGACCGGAGAACCAGTCAGTGAGTTTGCTTCAAGAGAGTTTGAAGAGACCTAGTGGAGTGGGGCACACCGAGAATTACGTCATCAGCATACCTGATAAGCAAACTGTCATCGTACGTAAGCATAAAAAAAAGATATGAGTAGCAAAAAGGAGGGGTGACAAAAAATGGCTTCTTGTAAAACACCTGGTGTGGAAAGAAGCGTCAATTAGGTCTGCCCATTAAACCTGGTGAATTGTTGGCGATTGTAAAAGTTGTCTGGCGGTAAATGTATATGAGATGTATTGACTGCGCAGCCCTCAAGAACCTGGATTAGTTTCAACCTGTGGACACTTTAAATGTATCACTATAGGTAAAAAGCACACTCTGACCGCCTTACTTTTGCTGTCTAATGAGGATAAAATAAAGTGAGTAAGTAATGCTAGAGCATTCACTGTCGATCAGGAGCGCCGGTATGCAAACTGATTGAGATCTAGGACATTGATCTGCGGAGAGGTCTTATGTAGAGCGAACTTTTCGAGCGATTTGAGGGCAGCTGATGTACGTGTGATAGGACGTACTCTTGATTATCTTTTTTTAGGCACCGGAATAATGTAAGTCACACTTCAGCAGTCAGGAATGTGAATAATTTCGATATTACTGGAGACGGTGTTTCGGTACACTCTTTAGGAATATCGCTGATAGACCGTCTAAAACGCTAGCCTTGTTTGTCGAGAGACGGGTTAGCTTATTGTACACTTTCAAGGGGGGCGAAAGAATCCGAGAGAGAATTTTTCTAGGAGTCCACAACTGAACTTACTGTTAAGCCACAACAGTGAAGCATCGACTAAGTTTTTGAACATCTACCGGAGGTGGACTGTTCACTGTATCTTGAACCACTTTACTGCCTAGTAGTTTACCAGGTATCACGGCAGTTCTAACTGGAAGTTATGGATCACGCTCATAGGATATTGAGCCTGTGTAGTTTGAATTTTACGGACGTGGATAGCATACTGACGGCAACATGGTCTCTAGCCTTGTAGGCCCGTTCCTTTTTTCGACTTAGTTGTTTCAAATATGCAGGCGAGAATCGGTCGGAACGAATGTATAACTTCACTATGATACAACGCAGATAGTAGCAAATGTTTAAGTAGTCTGTCAGATGTTCACAGAATAAGGACAGTTTGGATTGAAGAAATGTACTTACATCAGAGTTGGTTATCATGTCTCTGAATCTGGAAAGATGGTTCGGGTAGCCCTGTCGCTTTACGGTCTTATGGTCTCGATTCTGGGTGAAGTGTTTGTGGCTAGTTATACAATAAATCATGGGAGAAACTTTCACAGCACCGTGATTAGGGCTCCTTATCTGGAGATGACAAGCAATATGAAATAACTTGGGGACGTTTAAAAAGCAAAGATCAAGATAAGAATCCAACCTAGTAGGAAAAGTGACAATATTGTTCAGGCCTAATTTGACGAGGAAGCTCATGTCAAACCTGTTGAAGTCACCGCATGCTACACATAAGGATGAGTCAAGACGACTTAACAAACTGGAGGAAATAGTGTCAGAGAATTCATCCAGATCCGCTTCAGGACATCTTAGGGGAATGTAAATGTTCACTGGTATAATCGAATGATGGTGACTGCGGTGCTTAGGCTCAAACTTAACAATTGAGAGACTGGTTTGAGCCTTGGAAATGTGAACACGTGGTGGGACAAATTACGCCATCTTTCACTTACGCACGTAATGATACCACCACCGCATTTTAGATGGTGGACCGGACAGTCAGCGCGAAATATTAAGAAACCGTCAATGTTAGCTGCTTCGTCTCCAGTATTGGCGTGGAGCCAGCTTTCCTGAAAGAGAATGGCCCCCAGCAATTTGTTTTCACGTCTATGCTCAAAGTCAGTTGATTCTACCAAATTTTCCGGTAAAGAACGTACGTTGAAACTGGTTAAGACGGATAAAACTTTCCTGACAATTGTTTTTGCCCAAAGCGAACATCCAACCGGCGCGAAGTTTCCGGGGCTGATTGTTCACCTTCCCGAAAATTCGTTTCACTTTGTTTTTAACAGCTCTTCTAAAAGATATCTGCCACCAACGACCCAAAAATTCCAAAGATTTCATGAACCCTCTCAAACAGGACACGGAATTTGGCGTGAGTGTAAAATCACAAAGTTGTCGTGACAACGGTTGTTGAGTATGAGCGCAAATAGGAGCGGATAAAATGGTTACCTAGCAAAAAATCTGGAGATGCGACGGAGATCACGACCGAATTTGAAGGCCCCGCCAAATTGTCGGTGCTTATGATATACTACGAACAATTCAGGAAAGAGGAATAAATAGCGAAGAAAACATTTCGTCTGGCGAATTACGAAAACTCCTGTAGCCCTAAGCAGATGGACAATAAAAGAACACCCTGAGACCCTTGAACGCTTTGTAATTTTACGCAACCTTTTCTACAACACAAACAATGAAGTTTTCTATCTCTGTATCTCGTTCGCTAGTTATGTCATGTTTTATCGCGATAATATTAACATACCCAACAAATTGTCCTTTCAATACCCACCGTATTATTCTTCAAGACCATCAATGAAATGTGTTACGGTTTGTCACAGGTGTGACTTTGTTCAATTTCTTTTTGCTTTACCTTGGATAATGTTGACGCACGCAACGAAGCACTTTAAAAGGCATTTTTCTGCAATTAGATTTCAGTAAAAAGTGAAACAAACACCGGAAGGCAACCGAGAACAGTCGTTCGATGCAAGTATTTAGTCTGTCTATTAGTCTCATTATTATCTCAGCTGGATCACTAATATAAAATACTAGCTCAAAGCAGCCAACAGTTGATCGGAGCAAAATGAAGCAAGTGAACCTGGATCTTACATTATGGAAAATCCACTTGCATTTTTCGCAACCGAAATTCCAGCTTCTAGGGCCGGAATCAAACCGACGACCTTCCTCCTACTGGGTGTATGTTCTGTCAGCTGAGCTTTTGATGTGCGATCAGTTGCTTGTGAATAAATTAAGTAAGCACACAATGATTGACAACTGGCTGAGTGCCTGTCTGGTTAGCGGAAGGTCACTGGTTCGATTCCGACTCGCCGTGCTGAACTTTTCGGCGCAAAAATTGCAGGAGAATTCCCCTTTATCAAACATACTAATATCCTAACTTCTATGTTATCGACATACTCCGGTTTTACTCAATAGATAAGGTTACTGACAAAGAGTCTTTACAAAAAAGCATACGAAGTTGCTTCACGTAAGTGATATTTTAGTACCTATACTGCAAAACGAGCAACAACAGTTGCCCCAAATTAAATTAAAAATCAGGACGCACAGCACCAAATGAACTGTGATTTCCGATTCTTAATTTCAGTGCTCCTGAGGGCGGGATAAAGACTACTGATTCAGTTCTCTACAAGTTGTTTATTGATCAAATCTCATCCTGGTGCAACATGCAATCTGTGGTTCTGCATCACAAGTAGCTGCCGAGTACTTATGCAAATTAGTTCTGAATTTCATTCCTGGTTTGTTGTTTTCTATTGCCCGACCGAGTGCATGCTCTCACGATTGATGGCCTTATGCACAACACATTTTGTGCAAGCCAGTACGCTTGTGCTTGAAATGGTATGTGATCTGGCGAGGAAGGTTGACGGAATACCGACTGTGTGAGATGCCAATTGGTAGCTCGGAATGGTAATTAGGAGAGCATGAAGGTGCCGAATACGAAGTTAGATCAATTTGACACGGTAGTTTTCATGTTAACAAAGAGAGGATCTTTGTAAGCAAATAGACTGAGATATAACTGGGGTGTTACATAGATTAAAAAATTTAAATTCACAGAAGAATGTAAAGCAATTGGTCCCCTTTATCCAATTCATGGGAACAGAAGACATAAGTCGCGAGATGCAAGCATTTCCTTTACTCTTGTCTACCGTGTGCGTGAAACATTTTAGTTTATATATCATACTGCGAGAAAAATAATACAGTGGAAAGGGCTTGATTGAAAACTGTGACGGTGTTTTCGGTACGGGGAACATTGCAAAGGAGTATTTATCGCAAAGCAACGTGGGGTGGTCGCTATTTACAATTCTCCAGCTCTTCCTCAATGGCCTACAAACGTTGATTAGTCCGAACTCTCTTCAACAAAGCGCTGACAATTTGCACCAGAGATCAAGTGAAAAATGAAGAGTTCATAAAAGGAACGTTGCTGACCAATGGTCATTCCAAGAAGTTCATCGAGCATCACCAAAAACCGAGAAAAGCTTGCGAAAAGCCAATCACGGTCGACAAGAAGCAAGTTTTTATTATTTTACCGTTTAAAGGCGACCACATTTAATCAAATAAACAGAAATCCTAACTCAGCCATAAGGCTTACATACACAACGGCGCAATTAAGTCTGTTACAGACCACCAAAAGTTTAAGCTTCAAAAATCACTCAAATAGTCTTGCCGATCCCGTATGTCTCACATGTTGTCTATCAGTTCACTTGCAGTTGCGGTGACGCATACATTGGCAGGACGGATCACCGCTTGGCTCAACGAGTGTCAGAGTACATACCCAAATGGTTGGCTAAATCAATGACTCAACGTAATGCGGCCGCAAAAAATGATATCAAATCTCTAGCCTCTTCAGTTGCAAAACACTTAATTGCATCAGGTCACAAAATTAACCTGACGAAATCCCTCACCATGTTTTTGCGCAATCCCAAATCTAACCTAGTTGTATTTAGTGAAGCAATGCTTATCATGATGCATCAGCCGGCGCTTTGTGCACAAAAACGGTTGAAACAAAATGTTTGTTCGCCTTGGCACTAACCGAACAGACTTTTCCGTCCCCCTACCGAAAGCTCTGTCACGGTTTTCAATCAAGCCCTTTCCACTGTATTACTTTTCTCGCTGTACGATATATAAACTAAAATGTTTTACACACATGGTAGACAAGAGTAAAGGAAATGCTTGCACCTAACTATGTCTTTTTTCCGTTCTCATAAATCACATAAGAAGTTCAACCATTCAAAGGCGAGGTATTATCATTCTTTGTTTGAAACGGATTTTGGCAATTTTTCTCACCAAAAGATTATCTTTTTGCTCAAAACGAATACATTTATTTTACTTGGTGAATTATAAAGGGCGACTTTAACTGAAATATCTGGTTCACTATTTTATTGAAAACGTGAAAATACCAAGGGCTGAAATGTGCCCATTTTTTCCAAGCTAAGCAATTGCCTTGAGTATACGAATGTGCACTTTCAGTAAGTACATAGCAATCAAACGCAGATACAATATGCGGAAGTTACAAGGATGATGGAAAGAATTATTCAGTTCAACTCGTTCTCCAGTTCGTTGGTTACAGCTGTTGAGCTGGTTACTATGCTGATGAGAAACGGAACCGGTGGATGATTTGTGTTAGTTTGAGCAAACAAGTGTTTGTGACGGGACTTGGTAAAACATACGGAAACTTGTTTACTAGTATCTGAGTGAAAGGGATGAGATTGAACATCTACTATGTTCGTGGAGGCGGTTGACAAGCGAGATGCAGTTGGGATATTATGTTGGGTGGGCTGACTGAAGGGGACCCCACGACATTTGGAAAAATTCCTAATGGATCTGATAACAAATTTAAAGCAAACCTTTGGCGGTGCTATTTAGTCATGTTTGAAAACAGCGCAATAAAAGAATAGCCCTCTGGCCACGGTGAATGATTTTTCTATAATATAACCAACAGCCTTGTGCACTCTGATCAGTTATTATTAACTTATGGGATCTTCAATGTCACCCATGTCATCACAAGACTGGAGGAAACCTGTACATAAGTGCCACTACCGTCAACGTGAATGCTTTTCTCTCATGGTTGTACACTATATAAATACCTCAGATAACGGATACTGGCATTGTCTCATTTCCCACCCTTGGTACTGCGTTATTTCTGGTTTATCTGCGAAATTGGGAACCAGATCGGTAAGTCAGAACGCGGTCCATCAAGAAAAATGGGAGACTTCATAATATTGCCGGATGAGGGAAACATTTCATACTATCTGTTTTTGAACAAATTTACTAAAAGTCTGACGAGGATGGGACCACGGTTGTATTTCTTTCTTTCCCAGAGATCTATCAAGCTTTTGTCTTCTTTGCCACCAATATTTTTCTTTCAGTTCGTTAGAAAGGATGGAATTCGTAGCAAAAATAGGCTATATTTGATGCGGAAAGAATATTTATGAAGGTGAAACCGCAGTAGAGTGATAATATAGAAAAAAAAGTCGCTGGATGCATCAAATCTAGTGCTGCATAAGAAAGATGAAATCTCTCTGCGGTGCTTCTGTGAAGTAAAGAAAGGGGTTGCCAATTTCGGGCCGACAATTTTTTCACTGTGTGTGTCACTCTATTCCAAATCTAGAGGTGTGGTCCGATGGTACCCACAATAAAAGCTACGGGATATGCTTCGTGATTCAAAAACACGTAATAAAAAAATAACGTACATTTTCGATAAGAAATCGGTAACGCTAATCGTTAATCGCCCAACTGATGGCCTAATACGCATTATTCTTTCCTAAAGACGGTCGATTTCCTAAGAATAATACCCTTAGCATTATCCTTCAACACTGACTTTAGTGCTAACAATAGCTCCAGTTAAATAAACCAAGCAGTCCCGACCGTATCCACAACAGAAGAAGATCATTGAAGTTCGTTTCCGGCTTCACCAGTCGAGTGCAAGAACATCGTCCTACGTGGTTAGTGAAAAGGATCAATAAGACAGTAGCCAACGCACCTCTGTTCCATGAGACCGTCACGGCCCACACCATTCGTATCATCTACCAGCTGCCGGCAAACCGTTCTTAAATGGTCAGACAGGAAATCATCTGTACGGCTGAGAAAAATTGTAATCTGTTTACACTGGTCAACTCTTTGCTCGCAAGAACAGTTTTTCAGGTTGCCACAATTCCCTTGATCAAAGGTCAACAAGATACTGGAACAAACACAGTGCTGGTGAACATATTCGTTAACCTCTCCTCATCAAAATTATCGCAATGGAATCGACATTAAATTTTGCTGTTCTTCGGTAACACTGGGGATGGCAGTGTTGAGCAGCTGGAAGAACTGTTCATGTGCAACGCGTGGTCCTTATAAGAACTAACAGGAAGACAGTTCTGCATTTGTCCCTATGCATCTTCTAAATTTATACTGCAAGAGTGTTCCACAGAAGTGGAATTGTTGTTGATCTATTGTTCTGCGGGGACGAGAGTGGAGAATTAGTGGCATAAGATGACAAAATATTGCTTGTGTCACTGTAAACACCTTTCTGAAAACAAAAAATTGATCAACTGCGACGAATTTCCTACTTTCACTCGCTTCAGTGTTGCACTGAGACGAAAATCTCCGCAGCAATGACTTTGCTTGTTAGCCACATTATGTACACCTCCGTAGACAACCAAGAAATTTATCGTCAAGCTCTGGCTACCACTTGTGAAGTTACTTCATGACCCTCAAAATTTGCAAATAAGCAGAACAGGTGCAATTCAAATACTACAGCTGCACCTTATCACCAAATAGGCACTAAATAATGAGCAAATCTTTAAATGGCTTTGCAAAATGATTCAGGTGTTTTATAATTCATTCCACCGCTGCCTTTGATTCCTTTTCCCTATCGTGGCTCCTCTTCAAATGAGAACCCTTAAGAAGTCCAAACTAATTGCTTACCTGGATTTATGACTATTTCATTAACCAAATGCAGTGCACGAAATGACGGAAAATTTCTTTCATATCCTTGATCAACAATTCCAGATAACTTCAATGCTCAAACATTTAATTGGTGATTTTGTTCACTGTCTCCCCTGCTTATGCTTGAAGTACGTAGACAATGTCGTTCTGTGTGAAACCATAAGAAGCTATTCCGATTTGATTACGCTCAAGAAAATCTCTCAGATGTTGAATACTTATCCATGCTTTCTGGTCCTACGGTAAACCCATGTAAATATTTAAAGTTCATCTTTGCTCTTTCACGTTAAATTTTCCCTACAGACAATATGACTATCAATCACATTCACATTTTTAGAATCAAATCTATCAACTGCATGGGACTCATAGCGGATAGAAACCTCCAGTATTCTTTCTAAGCGCATTCAGTTATATATACATATCACGCAATTGCTTGAGAGTAGTGTGTGGGATTGATGAATCTTTGATTGGTTGACTGTCCTTTGGCCTCTATTTGAAGCTATCGGGCATTTCTGGCTGTCATAGAGGACGACATCTGATCAAGCTTAACTTGGTGATTCGGATCAACTAGGACGAGAGCGGGGTGGTGAGGTGGTAACACACAAGCCTTCGAGGTAAAAGGGCCCGGGCTCAAACCCTGAGGAGAGCGGAGGATATGCACCACTGATGGGCTCTAACAAGAGCGAAGCTCTTGTCTAGTGCTTCCGAGCACAGGTTGGTCGGATGACTTGAGGTTTGTGTGTGAAACGTGGTGTCCAGAGGACAGCCGACCGATCAAAGCATTCACTTATGTTAGAAAACTGCGACATTCTTCTTTTCACATTCATAAACTCAGACATTTCGAGATAAAACAATCGATTTTGTCTACTTACGTTTATACTTGTCTTCTATCCGTCTTACTCTGTTGTTCTTCTGTGAAAATTTTCCGGTCTTCTGAAACATGATTTCAAAGTTCTGTTGTGTGATCGAATGATAACCAATTGTGTCCTCTTAACCCCTATGGATAAAAACTTATCGGTGGACACACTGATACGTGCTGAATGTTTTCCCACAGAATATTTTCGGATAAAACCACACTTGCTGCACCGTGACCTGTTTTCCCACCACGCCTACACGACAGCGCAGTCTAATTTTCGATAAACATTTTGTAAGAATTCTTTTGTCCGCTGCTTGACTCAAAAACAAAGATGTGATAAACGGTGTGAAGAAGTGGGGGACTGGAAAGAATTTGTACGTGAGAACCTAGGAAAATCACTTGTTAAGGCCATGGCAACAACAACTACTGCACGAGGTTACATTGCTTGCACAATTCCAGTTTCAGTAATCGAGTTGCTCTGGCTTCTGATGCCATCAGCAACCATCTACGTAATCCTTTCTCGCAAACTCTGGGATTTATCAGGACTGGTTTGAAAGCTCTTACACTTTCGTTTTTCACACCTGTCTTTTCATGCCATACAGTTGAACATTTCACACCGTCGTTCACACAAACGGAAAAGGTTCATAAAGTTGAAGCATGTTGTCAAGTTACCGGACTTGTTACACTTTTACTCAATCACTGCTATTTATGGCTGCACATATGCTCTCCTTTACCAAGTAGAGGAGAGTAAATGTCTAAAGTGATGCACGGAGAAGAAATTTCTTCGCTATAAAATTTTCATGAATCGATGGGCATATTCTATGACGAAAAAGGAGCAGCTGCTAGTTTTAAGGCATCAAGTCACTGAAAAATTAAATTTCATATATTCTGCACGTCGTAAACGGGGTGGACACTTTGACTAAATGCTTTTGGCTAAAATGTAAGCACTAGAGCTTGCAAATATTTTGCAAATACAAACATAAGTACAAATTAAAAGTGTTTCAAGTCGGTGTCCGAATGTTCTTTGAAATGAACACTTTTGTTTTACTTTCAGCAGTAAAAATATCATGGAAATGATGGGCTAGCTAGCGAATTCTCACCCCTCACTGACAAATTGAAATCAACTATCTGCCTAAATTACACGCGGCACTCTCGAATGTGAAAAATTCAGTTTAACAGCTCGTCAAGTAGTTCTACAGCCTTTATTCGCGAAAAAATGACAAACGGATTTTTTTTTATGGGTGTATGATATTGTGCATTCGACTTACAAGGTTTTGGGAATAACCATAGTTACAAAGATAACAAAAAATAAGGATGATGAAGATGAACAAACAAGGTAAATAAAAATATAAACTAAAAATAAAAAAAATAAGGGCAATAAGTTGATAAATTATTATATTATTCAGTACCAATGCTTACCACTTACTCAAAAACGTTCTTTTTGGAGTGTTTCTTTTAATCTAAGGCAAACTAGTCCCACTTGTACGGACCATTCTGGTCTGGTCAACGCATGGCAAGACGTCAATGTATTCACTTCAATGCACATTTTGCTTGATATTATAATCATGCTTTCATTTCACTAAAGTATACAGTAAATTCAGTAAATAACATTCTATTTGGTTTAGATGGGAAGGCAATTTGTCAAAGTCACGTGTTCGTTCCGTGAGGCATCAGACAGATCACATGATGAGGTTTCTAACCCACCGTTCTGGTCCACCAATTTATGGGTTTCCCTTTTCTAAGCCCTAGTTTCCACGCACGAAATGATGGCGTCCACTTTGTATTTTCAACGCGGCAGCGACCAATCATTCACTCGAGTAATAGTTTATAGTTTGTCGAGTGCATATGAAAGGACTGGGTAACAGCAATCCTATGGACGTTTGGGTTTGTTTGTTTCGTTTCTTTATTTAATGAACGAACCTCAGTTACTGAACCAGAATAACAGACAAAGTCCTTTCCGTGGTAAAAATCTAAGAATATCTACACATATGGTTGTTGGCAAGTTGTCATATATATGTGTTAACCTAGCTTCTTTCTGAAAGTATGCGAGAAAAACGCAGTATTAATGGCGGCTTGACCCCAACGTAGAGTCAAATTACATGACAAACATTGCAAAATAAGTTTTCAAGTTTATGACTAACCCCATTACTGTTAAGTGCCATAAATCGCATTTTGTTTTGGATTTTTAGAAATAATATGAAGTGCTCATTTATCAGTTACCTAAATGTGATTACAAGTGTTGTGGAAATTCGCTGGACAAATCATTTTCTTGTTACTGAATTCGTGTTTCCTTCGTTTTTGATGGCTTATCATGACTAGGAAATAAAAAATGAAACATAAATTATTCTTCCTAAAGTGACTTCTGTGGCGAACTAATAGTAGCTCAACTAGTGTGAGTTTGGTTATTGTGACCAACTAGCCTGGAGACCGAACTTGGTAAAATATGGAATGTGGCCTGTTAATAATCCTATGCAGATAATATTCACCAAGGTGATTTTCGTCATAGATGATCCATTGCTGATGTGTCTGTCATATACTTAATTGAAAGAAAAAAATACAACAACAAAGTGGACACGTTTGAAGAATACAATATTATCTCAAGGATCAGCGGCAAAGTCACAGTGGAAGGTAGGTTCACCGGAAAGATCTGTCGGTTAATTTCAAACGGATGACCTAGACATCAAGGTCATTTGAGCGTGGTCTATCAGCCTTTCGTATGGTGTGTGCGACGTCGAAATCGAATGCCCTCGGACCTAAACACGTTTCAGCATCTTGGTGAACAGGAGAAAAGTACCATTAGTCAAGTTTGTCAGGTCGTTGATTCTGTTGCAGACATTTTTCGGAGTTTTTGCATAAGCATAAGCACGATTCATCTTATTAATAATGTGAATCATACCCTTTGAACAACATATGATGGGCAAAAATTCCGAACACTCAGAACAGAGGATAGTTTTATTCATTTTATTACCAAAAAAGAATGCCACAACATTATTGCGCCTACATAACGGAGGAATATTCAAGTGTCTTTCCATTAGTTGTTGTGAAGACAGATGAAGGGATCAGGCAGAATCACTGCTTGGCCGATCCAGAGTCGACGGGAAGAGACAAACAAAGAAAATGACTTACTGAATTCACGAAAGAATTCAGCTCGCGTCGTACTCCGCCTCTGATGAGTGTACGGTGTACGACGAAGCCTGGCAAGCACAGAATACGTAGTCTGTGACAGAGATTCTCCCGAGGAATCCACTCCGTAAGTAAGGAGGTTGCAGCAACCATCACACCAAATGTTTTGGACGGCCACAGAGTATGAACATCTTGAACAGTGCTTATTTCATCGCACTCATGCATGAAATGTCCCTGTAGTGACAAAACGATGGATCTGGGAAGATCCTTATTTCGCAAGATAATGCTCGGTGATCATGTTTAATGAGAGGTTTATCATTTTTGGACGTGTTAAGTTCAGTAGCCTTCGCGTTTTTTCAGATTTCTAAAACCATGCGTCCTACGGTGGTGTACATTTTAAAATTACAACATAAAAGCTCCAGTTTAAATGCTCTCAACAATTTAGTTTCAGAATTGACGAAAGAAGTCAGTGAGCTTTCTCCACTCTGGACTTTGGAAAAAAATAACAAATAGTGGAAATAAAGATAACTGATGATTTCATCAGTTCGTTGACGGGCTCCCTGTCTACGGGCTTGAAAACTTGATAATAATAGATGTAAACCAACGGATTATTGGCAAAAGTATGACACTAACACTGTGAGGGCAATGCCTGGCACACCGACAGGCGGCCTAGATCCGTTGACAGACTGCATACCATCCTCCGCCCAAAATCAATGACGAAGCTCAGGCCAGAGAAGCGGATCGATGACCCAATTATTTCATGAAGAAGCGGAATGGAATCATTCAGTCAACCGCCAACAGTCGCTCTCACTGAACCGAGCGAAATCAAAAAATCAGTGACCAAGCCTTGTTCTAAGTGAGCGCAACGGACTCGACTAGCCAGTGGCCAAGAGTTGATTTTACCCAACTGAACGAAATCAGCCAATGAGCTACCAACGTCTGTTTTAACTCACAAGGTCAAAACCAGCCAATCGGAGAGGTAACCCGAAAAGCCAATCAAAAGACCCGGTTATGGGAAACGTCCTGCACCAATGCACTTCATGCCAAGATTTTGACGGTGGTCACCCCATTACTCTATATAAGCCGCTTGTTTTTTTATGGTAAAACGAGATGATTCGAAGGCAGGAAGATTTTACTGGAGCCACTGAGATGATTCACAACATATACCAACATGGTTTCCTTTTGCGTACGAATATATACCTGCGATTTGTGTATTTGGGGTCTACATTTTCTCTTGCTTGTGTCCGTACCATATAAAAAAATGAGGAGTTGAGTAAATTTGCCGTTCAGTTTTCGTCACTGAAATGAGAGATATCTTGGGATTCCCCCGCTATCAGCAGCCACCAAGAGGTAGGTTCATATGACATAAGATGAATGCACGACGATGCAAGGTGTCACGTAGGGGATAGTTTAATTGCAAAAGAGAGGTTCCAGGAATTTCGACAACCATAGTGAATTTTGAACGTACATCTA
Source organism: Fasciola hepatica (assembly GCA_948099385.1). NCBI lineage: Eukaryota > Metazoa > Platyhelminthes > Trematoda > Plagiorchiida > Fasciolidae > Fasciola > Fasciola hepatica. The sequence continues at coordinate 2,505,947 of CANUEZ040000011.1, forward strand.
ATCCTACGAATGATCATTTAAGAGGTAAACGAAATACTTGGAAGCTTTTCTTTGATTAACGAATACACCCATTGGAATCTTGAGTTCTAGAAGTCAGTAAGACGGGAACTTTTGGTCACGTTTAGGTATTCTATTTCTGTAAGTGTTACCCTTACACGCTTACAACCACTGAGTAAACATTTTCTATCCCGACGAATGCACTGTAGTATGTGAGACCAGTGTCTTCTGTGGGGGTTGCAAGTATGCAACTACCAAAACACAAAAGAGAAACCTTATGAGCCGAAGCCCAGTAAGTGCATCACAGGACCCTACACTTACTCTAATCGAACAACAAAATGACCACCTACAACCTGCTCACTACAGTACCCACGGGAGGGACGCTCACTAAATTAAATGTTTCCTGTTGAACTTTTTATTGGTCCCATCGACTGAGAACCGTCTGTTTTTACCGCGGGGAGATGATTAAAAATATGCATGGAAACCAACATACTCTCCGGTGCTGCGGGTTTTGGATTTAACTCCCAGCTACCCGGACTCTTCCGGTGATCTCCACTGCCTACTCTTTGCTGGTGCAGAAACTTTAGTGAATGCGATTGGCTTGACTTTACCGAGTTAACCAATGAAAGTTGAAGCTCTTCCAAAGCTACTAATTTGTTGCCTGTGCCACTAAATTCAACAAATGAGCTAAGAATTTAAAACGTTCTCATGTTGATAGCTCAAAAGTAAAAACATCCTTCGGTTTCCTAAACTGCTGTTCTCATAAAGTTAAAAAAATATTCTTTTTGCTTGCTTTATTTATTATGAGACAAATCACAACAGTTCAGAATGGGGGTCGCTCTCAGTGAGATGCTTTCAAATGGGGAGTAAACCGTCACACCCATACGAGCTTCCTTCAGGAGTTCATTCACCCTGCCCTCAGATATACGTATGGAACACGGCAGCTGAGGGTTCAAGATACGAATAATCTAAAAGGTTCCGATTACTGATGTGTTTATGAATAAATTAGAAATTTGCAAAACTGTATCTATGACACCACTCTCAGATAAAGACGTTGGATCAAAGAGTGTTTGTCTTTGTCCCTACGACTTCACCATCTACAAGGGTTCGACCACGTCCAAAAGTATCCCAAAGGGAGGATATTCATATAACCTGGCTCACATTATCTTTGTGAGATGAGGATTATTGCCTCAGAGATTAGCTGAGGGCGAAGCCTACAATAGTTTTTGATTTTTTTGATTGAAACTAGAACGAGGCTTGGGTGTGTGATGAGCTCCACTCCCTTCTAGGAACCTTTCAGCAGCCGACATTTCAAACTACAAAACACGGCTAATTTCTTCGCAGGGATTGTTCGCTTACAAGTGCTTCTGAGGGACCATGAACCGCAGAGCTTTCTCGATCTCGATTTCACTTTTCACTTCATACGTTGCAATTTTGGTGAATAAGAAACCACGGAGCCATTGTCTTCAACCAAATCCAACGAGGGATGAAATCATGTTCTAGGTATTCAACTTAACAATTTCACTTGACATATTTATATGGACCTACAAGTCCGGAATGATACCTCCGGATTCATAGTGTAGTTCTGCAGAATTCGTGATTTTCGTGCTTGGCATTAGAATTTATGACCGAAAGTTTCTCCAGCATCCCAGGAAATTAAATACAGCTGCTGGGAATCAAATCAGATGAAGTGACGGATGCATTTAAGAAGGGCACAAAAATGAATAGTTTAGGTATTTTACATCCGTTTTGATAGTGAAATAATCAGATTCACGTTGAATCCAAATTTCAAGTATATGCGACACTGCATCATGAGTTGCCGAAAGAAAAAAAAACACTCCCAAGAAAAGATAATTAGGCCACGTATGTTATTGATCATATCCTTAAGTGAGCGGGACAGGTGTTGTTTTTATCTTCCTCAGCGAAACCTGAAAGTCATTTTTTCCACAAATCATGTATTGTTTACCCCACCAATTCTTTATCCGGTATGCATTTACCTTGATTTGTTGTCCATTGGGCCGTGGAGTGCGGTTTCGGCCACGTGCACTCTAATTTCCCCACATTTAGCTGGCTACTATGAGTAGTCATCCTTCAGATTTGAATAAAGAAGGGAAAAATAGCAGTTTGCACGATACATGCGGGATCATTTCGCTGCATCAGCGCAGTAGCTTACTGTAGTCACGGTAATCGTTTATTTCATCGTAATAAAACAAAGACTACTTTGTGGCCGTACGTACATACAATTTGTGGAAAGTAAGGAAAGGTCGGGTCAAGTAGTCACCGTTGCAGGGCTAGGTTGGTGGCTCATTCATGTTGCTTACACTGATCAGGGATGTGATTATAGATCGCTAGCTCATCGGAGTAGTTGATTACTTTCGTGTTAGGGCTAGGTCAGATTACTTGAAAGGCTTTGTTTGGGGTAACACAGTGCTGCAGTTCCTGAAGGTGTTGTATTGTCGACGGTCTTAATTTCTTGGTTTGGGTGGTGACGTCACTGGGACAAAATTGTCTTCCATAATTTTACGTAACCACACCAAAATGTATTCGGTATTTTATCAATGCGCTAACGGTTGCAAAGTTTTATATCCCATCTCAAACTTGGTCCAATAGGTTAAGGTGCAAAATGAAAACGTTCTCTTGGAAAGCATTACATACGATTCGGTATTACAGCTATTGCTACCACAAGCTCTCAATTTTGTTCGCTGATTAGTATTAAGTCAAGTAGCATACCAAAAGCAACTTATCGGTAAAGTGGTGAATAAATAGTACCGTCTTTACAACCCAAGGAATTTCATGCCTTGAGATCAATAAACTGTTGGCTACGTTCGTTTATTTCCCATCCCATGTCGTAGGCCGTTAGTCTTTGCAGTACTGAAGTTAACTGGAAAAAGGATATAATTTGTTTGACATAATATGAGATTCATCATGCAGTGTGAACTTTTGAACCACTGAAAACCACGGAGGAATTGCACACTTCCTTCGTCCTTGTTAGGAATCATCAGCCGTGCAAATCCCAAGAGCCTCAGCTGGGACTCGAACACGGGGTGAACTATTGTGAATTCGTTACTACTCACATGTAAAGAAGCTCTGTAGGTTGTTAAACTCATTGCTTTCTTTGTACCTAGGACCCTACAAAGAAGCTATCCGTCAAAGGGACCGATCTCTATGCGAGAAATACTCTGGTAACTTTCGAAGAGAGTGTCGGAAGGAAGCTGCATCTCGTAGTGTTTGAGTTCAAGTAACCGTTGACAGCCAGCTTGGATATTCTTATGGTCAGGGTGTTCAATTTATAATAGTTCACCCCGGGTGTGAGTCTCCTTTGGGGTTCGTTGGACTTGCATTGACGACGACTCTTAACAGAGGAGGAACTGCTGTACAGTACTTTCATGCTTTCCAATGGTTTGAAAGCTCACGCGGCACGGTGAATCTCATATTATATGAAATCTTACCTCCAAATACTCGTATAATTTGTTTTATTGAGATGATATTAAATCGGTTGGTTTTCATTCTTCACAACGAGTACCTCGTCTAGCTGGATACGAAAGCTACACATCCATTCGGTGATTTGAGTTCACCTAATGCCAGGATGTCGACTACTATTATCAAGATGCCAATATTAGTTTCATCACAGCATGCCAATTATTAGAGCTCGATTAAACATGACCAGACAACCGTCTCGACACTTAAACTTGAAGGCTTGCGGTGACGAAATTCTGATGGAATCGATTGCACTGCTAAAGTTGAAAGGTGCACGGTGAATATATGAAAAATGTTTCGGAAGATTCATCGTTTATGCGAAGTATCGATAAGGATTGACAAAACAGAGTGGTAATTAATGGAGAGGTTGAAAAACCAGCGGAGTTCATCCGTATCTAGCTGAGGATGGCAATACACTCTAACGCCCCCAGTAATTAGGACGTAACGACCAGAGAACTATAAACGAAAGGTACTGTTTGGAGGAATTATGATAAGCACAAAACAAGAGCTTGAGTCGACGGCTTAGAAGTAGCTACAGATCCGTGATTAGGCTCTGATGAACCAGCCGATAATTTTAGTGAAGATGCTTGCACATTTGATGATCATACCTCATCAACCCGTCATTCCACCGAAGGATAGAGTGCTCCTGTCCCGTGTGCTTGCGTGAATGCTAATCACTGCTACTTTTGTATTGAGATGAAAGTTTCTGAGCAACCGCAAGTTCGGCAATCCTATTTTACCAATATGGCGGAAATGAATAAACTATAGGCTGATGTTGTCAATCAGAAACCTCTGCGACCAAATGGTCGAGTGGAACTGTGTGATTCTACCACAATTTTATTACAGTTCATTTCATTTTCGCGAAATGAAACTAAGTAAGACTTACCAACATGTTGGACATCCTCCTTGGTTACTTTGATCAATACCTAACCGTAACTGTAAGAGACTGCTTCCGTTATCGGTCTACATGAATCATGTCCAAGTGTGAAATAGGCACAGATGACTGTGCACACGCCAATAGCAATTACAGTGCATTCTGCCAAATCTACCCAACATGGCTAACATACCTGATTGACGGCCCAAGTGTAAATAATGCCAAGGAGCTGATAACTGGCAATAGTGTGCAAATATTATTTTCACTGTAGTATGCCTAGTATTGGAAAAAATGCAATAAACAGGTTCAGCCTTTAGTCAGATTGATGATACAGACTTGACCAAGGAAGCATATACCACTTAGTAAAAGCTATATCAACCCCGCTAAGGTGATCTCCATTATTCGAACAGTCCATAAGATGGATAAAATATATTAGGATCTAGACAATTGCACTGGACTATTTTGCCGTGTCGCGCTTCCACGAGATCCATACAACCACTGATCATAGGAAGATACGGCCACGTACCATGTCAAGTGAGGCTTTCGTATCCACATAACTCAAACATCATATCGATATCATTTTTTTTAAATTCTGTTCCTATTTTGCCGTGTTCTTGGTTAGTTTTGCTTTTCATTTAGTTTGCTGCATAGAAGTAGCTATCAGAGAACCATCACAATCCACGAACCGGTAATGGTTGTTCCAAATGAACTAGATCCAGGGTACCAAAGTGAATATACGAGATTAAACCACGAACGGGTTGGCAATAAACTCTGTGCTGATGGATGACATACAGCTGGTCAGATACTAAATACTCTTCTATTCGAATAGGGCGTTTTATGCAAGAAGCTGCCAAGTAGACCAACATAACCAGTCTATTACCAGTGAAAGGGTCAGTGTTCGTTTGTATGTCACCAACGGTATACTGCATTTACATAGGTAGTCTTATCCAGTCACTCTGCGCAGAAAGTAGCACCACTGAATGTATAATTTGCAAATCCCGGGGTCGTTCACCGTTTCCTGAAGCGGACAATGCAAAACAATTATTCTTGCGAGAATTTGGGAAGAGCCAAGACATAACTACTGCCACGGTTTTCAGTAGTATTATTAGAAATTCGATGCTCCAGGAGTGTACTAAATCCCGAAGAGGCAGTCCTACAAAATACGAAAACAGACTTTTTCGAGTTGAACAGAGTACCATTTACCTTTTTGTTTATCAGTATTTTTCCAATTGTCTTCTGATTCTCCCCCACTATTTTTGCTGGTCCATTGAAGAAAGATTTTGAAATTCCTCGCCGTAGACTGTAAATTATTAGTCGGGCCTATCAAACCACTAAATGAATGATGTCCTAAGTAGTGCGAACTACAAGTGACTGCAAGTGAGCAGTCGGCTCATAAATTCTTTCGAGGCTTTACTGGCGCCCTATATACTGATTTATTCAAATATAACTTTTTCACCCCCACACTCTCCACTTTTTGGCCTCAACTATTTTGCATTATTATTTACATGAACTCTGTTGTACCTAATCTGGTCCGAATTCTTACAAAGCGGGTGTCAATGTCAGCGGAATTTGCTAGTGAATTTGACGCGTAGTAATTTTATTTCCGTTTTTTTAATCTGGTGAGGTTCTCATTGTAAATCTTTTTTGAATGAAATGCGAACCAATTTTTATGCTACGTCTGCCCAAATTCAAATACATAATGTCTAAAGAGCTCTTAATTGGGCTCATTGGACATGAGGGATTCCCTTAATACACCCGGGGTTTCCTACTCTCCCTCTTTCTCGCTCTGTAAATGATAGATAACTTTGGGATCAGAGTAATGTCTGTAGCTTTGCCTCCTAGTAGATGATATTTCCTGTCACAACCAAATACTATGTTCTAATCAGTCTCTAGTTTGATCTTCGGGAGTTCCGTTTCCTATTAGCGGATAACAATGCCCATCATTGAAAAAATGTTTCTCTACAACAGGCAACAATGACTGCAGTCCTCTACAACCTTTCTTTAAATACTGGGACCCGTCAGTTTGAGCGAAAAGGTTCAAGTGAATTCATCATATACACCCATAAGAACGTAGTCACTAAAGAGTCACTCCCCATCTTTTAGGATGCTTTATGGTATTCATGGTGTTAAATCAACCAAATGTTTGATAAACCCATCGATTATTCTCGCATCTAAGACCACAATTCAAACCGAAACTATTATCTTCTGTTTGCATAATGGATAAGGGCTCCGTAATCACACGAAACCGAAGTGGGACGAGGGAAGAAAGTATATTTAATAAAATCTCCATGCAGTCTTCCACTCCGGTGAATATAAAAAAGGATATTAGCAATTCTAATACATTGGGGGAAAAGCTGGAGAAGAAATGCTGCAAAACCTTTTCCTACATAGTTTACATTTTTTTGGTGCTGTTCAGTTTCCCATTATCTTCTTTCCTCAGTTAGAGTAGTTGAAATTCTATTATTTCAACATCATTTCATATCAGAAATGTTAAAACTATTACCGGGATGTGATGAATGTGCTCACTAAATTTACTTCTTGTTGGTCCGTCTAAGGACCAACACAGTCCAATTGAAAATTTGTAAAGTGACCCGGCCAGTAATCCAAAAAGTGACACATAAAATCAGTGAACACTGTGACTCATTAGCTCTCCGTGGTGACCAATATTAGAACACAGTCCTGTTCGGCCTGGTTCACCAAAGAATTTGAGTTAGTTTGCGAGTTTTTACCCTGGGCAAAGGAATAAATGGTTCTAAAGGTAGATTTTGGTAGGGCCACGAATATACTATTCACTTTTTGGTAGTGTAAAGAACTGCGACGGAAGATTTGTTGACGTACGTTTGGAAAATAGTGTCTTTATGCAAAGGAAAATCAGTGAGCAACGTCTGGAATATGGAAAATATGTGAGTACCATTTTGCTAACTAGAGTCCGGCCACCTGACAAGATTAAGTATTACTCGTAATTTTTATCTGAGGAGATAAATCTTGTTAGGAATAAGGCAGATATATATATGGCCCCCATGTGCAGAATATTTTGATATTTGTTAATTCATTCTCCAACTCGTAGGTCTGCTGCACTGAATAAACCAACTGGTATTGTGTAATATTGTGCAACGTGTAATACGTGATTTATTTTTACACAAAGCGTTTGCGCGACTGTCGTTTGGGGAGTACAACGTCAGTTGGACAGACAAGTTGATATGGAATGATTTTTTCACTCATCCTATGTAGGAAATATTTGGAACAGATTATATGCTTACACTCAACTCATTCGCAAGGTGCAGCTTTTTCTGTTCAGATTATTTTATATCGTCGAATATAGCTAGGCGCGATTACTGGATCACAGATCTGAATAGAACCACGGTATTCACCGGAGAACCAAAAATGACGTGTTATTTTCAATAGATGTGGTAATATACCACCAAAAGTCGATTCATTTGAAGTATGTATTCATTTGTCTCTCTGGACACTGTTTTGAAACAGCGGGATGTATCGAAAATAAGCTGCTATATAAAGGGTCATATACGTATAAGTGTTTGAGATTCGGCAACTCAGCCTCGTCAGATAAATGGGTATTCAGTAAGTGTTCCGTTTACCGCAGGTAACTATTCTCACGACCGGTTTATCAACTGAGACATTTTTGCAATTTCTTTTCTTGTTACTCTGATAATTTGCCGCCGGCACAAAATGAGTTTCATCGCATTTGTCAAAGGATGAATGTTTTATTTGTGTTCAGGAGATAAGTCACGTTTTGTCGGAACTGTGACGGAAAATCATTCCATTTTATTCACTTCTTTTTTTTTACAAAACTCAAATCAAAAGAAAGGTGAATACTATTAGCTCGTTTCCCACATCCTATAGGAGTCAGTCCAATTCGCCGTAAAATAACAGGTGAGAAAAGAGCTTATTCCCTAGTGGACTCATCTAGTCATCAGCAAATGACAAGATAGTGCAGAAAAGACACAAACAGAATGCACTCTTGATGTTCAGATGAAGGACAAAATACTGCCTAGGTCTTAGAGTACACGGGCCGGTCAACCAGCTCCATTTTAGCGATTTTTGATCACACAAATACAACACTATATATATATATATATGTATATATATATATATATATAATTCATGGATGACATGCCAGCCAAAGGAGTTTTAGGTATACATGTGTAAGCCTATTTTGTTCCAGGTTTATCCGGCTACCGGAATTGAGCGGATTATTGTATGCTTGGCGAGTAAGCTTGCGGACTGTCTAGGACTAGCTGTCGGGCTGTCAGTGGGCCTTGGCAGACTGAGTGCATAAAAAAATTGTTTCTGAGCTCACAAAAAGCGGTTTCGTAGACAGAAGCGGATGAAACATCAAATGGCCGGCCGCGGATCGACGACGCTCATCGATATGATGATGCAGGGTACCTTTTGATCTACCAATGGGAACAGACATTACCAGACGTCAGTTTGGACCAGTTAGTCTGTGGTGTAACGATAGGTGACTGTAGCTCTCCAGCTTTATCAACCAAAGCTTTCTGTGTTAGTAAATTTGGACGGTTCAAAAGCAGGAGATACTTATTGCCACAGGTTGTGCGTACAATTGCAGTAAGTGTTCAATCACCTGAATTTGAGATTTGGTCCATAAGTTCAGGATTGTAGGAGTTTAAAAGATTGTTTGTCTGATTACATCTTCCGGTCCAAACGGCTTATTCCCCGTAAAAATTACATGATAAGACATTGAGTTCATAGGTTAGAGAAATGCGGTTTATTGTCCTAGTGGAAGTTTACAGTGTAAAGCTCCTAGTGAAATTAAGACATACGTTACAGCCTAAAGGTTTTTATGGTTTTGGGAGCGCATTTGAGTAGTGTGATACGATGAATCGCACCAAAAACGTTTACTGCCTTCTAATATCCAACCCAATAAACCTACTAAGACTGGCTTTAAGTCATTGTAGGTTTGGTTAGAGATGCCGAACGTGATACTTCACAGAGTTTATCCAGGGGTGTCCAGCTGATTCTTGACAACTGCATACTCCAATCACGGGGTTTTGACTGTGAATGCTTAACTGATTGGCAACATTCAATAAACTGTTGTTACTGCAAATGTTTTGAAACGTTCACGAAATAGTTCATCATTCGGCATCAACATTCCAATCAGCATTAATATAAATTGCTTGGGAGAAAGCATTTTTTCTTCCGGTGATATTATATTATGGAGTTGCTGAACACTTCTTGGTGAGTGTTCACCACCAACCATAGAGAGCGGTGTTGCAGCAGTGACTTCATTGATAGAACGGGAAATACCCTCGTATATTCGATAAACTTTTGTAAGTAGAGTCTGCGTTCACTTTATCAGTACCTTTCAAAACTTTCATTCTGTTACTGACAATAAAGCCGAAATGTTAGCCATTCAGGGTTTTAGTCATGCATTTGATTATCACATCGAAGGTCAAGGGTTCAAATCCCCGCCATTACCGGTTACTTTGGTGGCAGACAGCAATCAGCTGCCATCGGGTCGTTACCATCCATTGTCTATTGGGACCTTATGTGGTTCTTCATCTCTCTAAATAGCAGGGTTTGTTTACCGGTTATCCCTAATAGTGCAGCGGTCCTTCGTAGCTATGGAGTAAGTACCCCTTCCACTGCAAGTAACAAAAAATCACCATCTATGTAAGTAACATAGACGATATATCACTTTAGTCTTGATTCGGAGACCCTCGATAAACAGTTTACACCCAGCTTGAAGAGAAAGTTGAGATTCATAGTTCTTCTTACCTCAGTCCCTTTTTAAACAACGGCTTCAATCCTTACTGCTTGAAAAATACAGCCGCTATAGTATGGAGTTACATGGATTCAGTTGAATTGTACGGGAATCATTGCATAAACCGAAGATATGGACGGTGTTAAATAATATTTTGATGAGAGGTTTATATTACAAATATTATGAAGACCATACGTTTGACACAACACTTGCCTCCACAGTAACATTCTGAATTGCAACCATTTCAATGGCAGACATTTTGAAACATTTCTTAACAAACGACCCCGTCATGTTTGGAGAGTTCAAAGTTGGTATTGTTGTGGTTATTCAATCATGTGACTGGATGCTTCCCCATCAGGCAATCAATTTTTGCATTATATGACCGATAGGGGAAGGATAGCGATTATATGGAAATCTCCTTTTTATACAAAATCTCATAAGCCCCAACTGACATCTGTTATGCGAATGGAATTCGGGAAAGAAAGACGAACGATATTTGCCAAGCTTTGCTGAACTAGTTGTAGACAAAATGGTGAACGGTGGAATCACGCGCAAGTTTGTTCGGTAAATTGAACAACCTACCGCCGGTTTATTGATCGGTGTCACATTTGAACCTAAAGGTCTGTTCTACTTGAAGACGTTAATTCACATAATACGACTAAATACCATTGATGTTCAGTACATGTTTGTGTATTCAGACAGATTGATTCATTGGTGTGTCTCAGTTTTTGGAAAGTTAAAATACCACAAAACATTGTTTGGATCAATTCAAAGATGCATTTCCATTTCTTGGAAAAGAGCAAGTTTTTAGTGAAAACTTATCAATTACCATGTGTGGCAAAGATGAAGAAAAAAAGAAATGATTAGATCCGCACGCCCTGTTCGTTAATGACGAACCAGATGAAAAATGGACGATCTTGGTTAGGTGAGTTTTTCTTTTAATTCGTTCACTAGATTGTCTTCAGGAACCAGCAGCCTGGTTAGGTGTGACATAAGCAATCTAGGAATCATTATGGTTCCAGAGTATATCAGTCTCAATTCGCGCACTTCGGCAGAGTTGGATATACTGCGACGCAACGATATACGTAGACGGTACGCTTCATCCAAAAGTATGGTACCGTACAACGGTTTACACGCCGAGAAAATGGATTTTTTCCGGAAAATTCCATGGCTCGGGGTGGGATGTGTTGCTGCACTCATGAGTTCTTCTAAGGGAGCGTTTGATCAACAAAGAGGAGGAAAAGACAGGTCAACAGTTTGACCTCTGACATAACAAACACCGATAGATGAACTAAGAAATGATTCGGGCAGGCACAATTGGAAACTCAAGATCAGATGAAGTAAAAACATAAATATATTCATGACACTGCGCCCCTTCAACGTAGAAAACTTCTCTAATGAGTGTAGGGTGATTTAATTGTGATACAGGTTTATGATTAACCGAAAGCAGTACTTCTACACACTTGTTGGGACTAAGTGGTAAATTGGCGGCGTTGGACAATTCCGCCATCTTAGAGATAGACTGTTATGAGGGATAGACAAGTAACACCATTTCGGGGTTCAGAACCGACCACACTATCGCCGGTGCATTTGAAAGTAAGGGATGATGTAGTAGAAAGAAGGTGATAACTATAGCAAACAGACGGAAACACTGACAAGATGGCACATTGCAACATGTTAGTGTTAATAAGGATTGTATAGTATCTATGGCCATTAAGATACGTGAATTAAGACGAGTTTGTGAAATAATCTCTTAACGAATTGAAAAATCTTGGGCATATCCATCGTCAATCTAAAAGCTACGGTAAACGCAGTCTGTCGAGGGAACTGAGAGCATTTTAACAGTCCAGGAGGTAGACGAACAATTTTACTCTTCCGATCAATCAGCGAGGCAACTGAATAGATAAGATCGCTAACGTCATCCAGAGTAGGACGCTGTTCTCGGTGGGCAGATTGATTTAAAACGGAAAAAAATAATAATCCACTCGAAAGTCCTGATTAGGACTGAAGTGAAAGTCAATAGAATGAAATTCACCTTGTAATTTTTTCGACTTTGGAGTTACGCGAACTTGACTCTAGGAGTCAACGAGTTTGCCTTCTGACAGATGTGAAGTGAATAAGCAGGTGAACACGGAAGACAAGTTGATAGCAAAACATTCCAAAATGACAGAACTGAGGACTTCTGGTCCGGAAGAATTATTAGTGTTGACTGATTCAGACTACTTGAAAAGGCATTTTGGATGAAGGTACATTTTCAGTTATTCGTACTCACACCAATACATAACATTAAATGTGACTCAAAGCAACAGAGAGGATGATCACCCAAATCTGTCTGTGCACGTATGTGTGTGTGTGTGTGTGTGTATACACGTGAAATTGATCACAGCGAAGAATGTTCGAGTGGTTGCACACGTGTTCGGGAACAGAAAGTGGGCCATGGAAGTTTGAGTGCGTGCACAAATTGTTTCTGAGCGTACAGGGGAGTATTGTAGAGTCGAATACTCACGGCTTTGGCTGTGGCTCAGATGCTACACTTGACAAATCTTGATTGCTTGCCCCGGACTTTGCAAATGGTGCCAAAGGTGTTTATCACCTCTACTGAACTGTTTGATTCAACAAGGTGTGAATACACAGCACTCGTAATTGTCCTAATTGCTCCAGTGTTCAACCAAGCCGGTTGGTGGTCACGAACACGTTCGGATAAGGGCCTGAACTTGCGGCCAACGTTCCTGGTTCCACAGGAACAGGTGAATGAATACACACAAAAGAATGCTGCAGAATCTGGCACTCTATCCTTCAGTCGAAAACAAACACTATCGGTTTGGACTTGAAAATAATTTGTAATTGTGCAGTGTAGAATGTTCTACTGACTGCTCCTGTTAGTCTTCGTTGAATACCTTCATTTTCTGCATCTCCTTTGAATGGTAAACGGACATATACGGGCTTCTTTTGGACTACTGTATGTCTTGGTCTATCTCCATGTCGTTGCATCGTCTTGTCAATGAACCGTTCAGTATAGTCGTTTTCTAGGAAAACACTCCTCAGAAAACGGGTAGACTGTTCTCCTTTTCTTGTTCCAAAATGAATTGGACATTTGGGTGGACTGTGTTAAATCTGTCGAGTAGTACATTTGCATCAACTTTGATACCTACTACACATACGATATCGTCCAGGTACCGTTTGTAAAAGGCGCATCCTTCGATTGTTAACTTGAGTTGGTTATTTTCAAGTTTCGCCTTGAAAATTTCAGCAAATAAGGGTCCCAAAGGTGATCCATTGCTACCTCATCCTTTGACCATACATTTCACCGCTGAACTGAAACTGGATATTATAAGTGCAGACGAATAGTAACTGTTTCAGTTCATCCAACGAGATGCTCGATGGATACCGTTCTCTTGCATGTATTCACATAGACAGTTGATTGTTTCGACTATCGGGACATTGGTGAACAGTGAGGTAACGTCTAACGAGATCATTTGTTCACCTTCCAAGTCTAGATTTCTCATAGTCTCTACAAAATGGAATATGTCTCGTAGGCTGTGTCTGGAAGTCGTGGATCTTACTGGTTCTAACAATGCAGTCAACCACACACATACATGCACAGAGAGATTTGGGTGATCATTCCCCTTTGTTGCTTTGAGTCATATTTAATGTTATGTATTGGAGTGAGTACGAATAACTGAAAATGCGCTTGTTCACCACGCTGTTTTTTCTGTTGTTTTACGGTGCATGCCGTCCACAAAGGAAGATTATGAGGCTCACAGACAGTTTTGATTAGGAGAAGTTGAAGAAATTGCGGAGAATGAAAGAAAGAGCCAGTCGTTCACGTGACAAATCGGCGGCAAAACTGGTAAACCTATAAGTCACAGAAGAATTCGTTCATCCCAAACGACCGTATACGATTATCACTCTCAGAGACAGCTCTTCCCGTCAGTAATGGAATGTACTGAAAGTGCATTGTGATCACGTGACTTTAGCAAACGAAATAATACATCACTTTTTGATTTTCCTACAAATAAATAACTCCTAATTATATCTGTGTACACAGAGATTTTCAGGGAAGAAGAGGAATAAATTTGGAAGGGGCTACTTTGTTTTCTGGCGCATGAATCTATGGTGTATCATCCGACGGAAAATGCTTCTTGTGTTCTAAAATGAATGGGGAGATCATTAGTACTACAATGGCCGGAGTTTAATCCGAGGGTACACTAGGCAGCACGAAATAAATATGGATCAATGATGAAAAAGCTGTTTCCTAAGGTATAATACACAGTGGGAAAATTCGCACTGTTATGAAGGAACATTATGGTATGGACAGCCTGAATCAGAGCTGTTGAAGTCTCCGATCAGCGGTAAACCTGAGATTAGTCAGCATGTGGTATCAGTTCTCAACTCACCCGAGGAACCCACGGAAGCACGGTATAACTGTTTCCTCTTTGGCAGGAATCGTGAGCAGGGCACATCCGCTGATTTCCCATTAGGACTCGAATCCGAGATGAACGATTAAGAGTCGAATAGCGTATCAGTTTACGTATGTCATTAACTAGCGCTCAGTTGTTCCCCGGGCAAGAAATCCCAATCCGGAAAAATGCGGACCTTATTGTCGAATGTAATTTTCCTCGCCTTTTCTATTCCCTTGAGTTTGTAAGGTAGTATTTTAAGCGAACGGGTTTCCAAGAAATGTTCACAAACCATTGTGAGCACTGTCGGAATATTTGCCGTCATTGAGTAGGCCACCCAACTAGATGAAAATTAAAGATGAAGGAAAAGCAAACAAGCAACTGAGAAAGTTCAGAGATACCAGTATTCAGTGTGGTATATTGTTATCAGTATTGAAAAAAGAAATGATAATAATCATTGGCTTCCTGTGTTTGTTATTCGACTCTGTACAATATTTCTGTAAGGGGCCACGGCTCGTCATATACAGGAGGAGAGACGGTCTATCACTGGAATCGAGTACGAGATGTCGCGGTTTACATTCCATGATGATAATCATTCATAAACTGCTGGTCTATGACGAGGTAAATAATAATGTTAGAAAATCGAGAGTTTTTCTTAGATCACCCATGTTGGTAGTGGATTTTTTCAAGTTTGCCCGGGAAATCTTTTTCCAGCGGTAAATCACCAGGAGACAGGAACATTTCCATTAAAATTACCTTGGCGAAGTATTTCTAAAAATCACTAAGTCAGTTGAAAATATAATATAAAGAAAAAAGTCCCAATCAAGGTGAAAAAACGTTTTCTGTACGGAAACAAATATTATTGGATATTGTGTGGATGTCTTGACCACTAATAATTTAACCTAAAACACAGCAACCGGCAAATCGATCAGCATTCTTCTGATAAGTTTAAAAAAATTCCATTGGTGTTAGTGTGCTGGAAAAGGCGAATCCCAAGGGCCCCATATCTCTATAGAGGAAATCGATAGTCAGACTCTTAGTCATGAAGTACAGAACGGTGTAAGGCCTTTGTACGTAGAAGAGCACAGCCATCCAGGCTGCAAGGGGATGTTGTCTACCATGAAAGCTGACGAACGATGAAAGGGTTCCAAGCACACACACTACATGGCTTATTCCACACATTCCAACATAACTAACACGGTTCTTCAAACGAACAAAGAAGTTTTCCCAGTATGTTGTTTTTTACCTGATATTTGATTATGAATCCTAGGGCTATCACCTATCAAATTAAGTCAGCATAAATATTTTTATTTATGAGCTCAGTTCATCTAAAATCTCGGGCGAAATACGTGAGGGAGTGATCAACTTTTTCAGTGTAAACCATCTAGTAAAGTTTCGCTTGATCGTCCTACTTGTCCCTTCTGTATGTTGTCACGTGAAATTGGTGGGCATAACGGAAATGGGGATGAGCTCACGGCTGACGCGGACGTGAGCACATGTGCTGAGCTACCGAAAGCAGTTCATCAATATCGGTCTCACACGAAGTAGGCCGCATGCTATTGGTGGATTTTAGGAGTGCAGAATGTGGTGCAGACAGGTATTGGATGTGCGAGTGTAAGGCGAACGGGAAACTAATAAATTATGAGGGAAAAATAATGGGGCAAAGAAAAGTCTTGCAAAATTATTTAACTGAGTAAACCGGGCACAACCGTCTACAAAAGCCACAAATTTACAAACCCAAAACTAAACAATGTCAATACCTTGCGCGTTGGTCACCCAAATGCTATTGTTAGCAAGAGCAGTGATTCTAGTCACCATATCTGTGGTTTTTTTCAAGGTGATAAATTATGTTTATTTTTGCTTGATTTCGTAGAAATAAATATTAAGAACATCTCATTGTTATGTTTGAGTGTTCTTGTGCCCGTCTTTTAAAAAGAAAACGCACGCTTGCATCCGTTGGATCTAGTTACCGTCTCTCAAGTTACTCGGTCTAAAATCACGTGATTCAATGCGAAGGAAGCTTCAGGTGATCTATGATAGGAAACTGAACACTTAGAAGGAACACGGAAGAATCGAAATGCGAAACTTGACAGAATCGCTGCAAGAACTACAAAATATCTGCCTACTGTAAACAAAAACTAACGAATGCAAAATTCCAATCGTAATGGTCGTGAATGGATGAGAGGTCCATTTTTTGGAAGAGTTCCAATGATTAAAAGTGGAGTAAAATAAGCCGAAGAGGACAACGAAAATTCGCTCTTCATCTCACTATGTATGGAATATTTTTCATGGTGTTGTGCTTGAGGCATGTAAATTACCGCTGTTTGGACCTCACACAGCATTGTTGTTCTGTTGGGTGATTTGAATATAATTTTCTCCTCGACATCCCATGTTCCTTTCCTGCTAGAGATAGAAAAGTATAATTTATCTCCAATATCCTACCGTTCCAGTCAGCTTTTTATGTTATTCCTTTTGTGAACTAGATGGTTATTCAGGTGCTTTGCGTGTGTGCAACATTGAGTTCGCGCTTGACTGCGATCCATAATTTAGCAAGTTTAAATAAATCCTTTCGCAATTTCTTCGCTGTACACAACTTTTACGGTTCTTCTTTACACTTTGCGGTTGTCCAAAGACAACTGGTAAGAATAATCAACGTTGTACATCGATTACTGGCAGCTGTCAGGTCAAACTCTGTAAGTAGTATATATATCCCGGGACCAAAAATCTGGAAGCCTGACTATCTGCGCTGTCTTTCTGCGAAACTAACAACGGATTACCGTGTGATTTATTATCCATCATTCACCGACTGTAGATATATATGTAACAAGTGATCAATAAACCAACCAATTCCTCCAAGTTGCCGTCCCTGAGTTATAATGAGGACCACTACTGTAGACGGATAAAGAGAGATCACCTGATTTAAGTGAGGGAAGCTTGGTTTGTTATGAGACTGTCTACCAGATAGAATCAGAGACAGTCCGTTTGAGGTGACTAAGTAAATGCTGACTGCGAGTATGCGCGTGTGTGTCCGATTGTGTGTAGAAATTCCCCTTCTGTCCAACTGAAAAATACTCTGGATAAACATATCGTTTGCTATATCGATGTGAAACACTAACGCTTTGGCTTGACTGAAGTTCTCCTACTGAAGAGCCTGGGTATATAAGAGGTTCTGGCCATTCTTTGCAGACACAGTCGTACTTCTGTGACGAAAGAAGAATACATGTATACATCTGAGAAATATGCCCCCTTGCACCGACTCTACGTACATGTCAACAGGGCAATGTTGTGCGACAGAATAAGCGATAAAAGCACCAACAATTTCTTCGATAGACTAGCTAAATATTTCACAAGTTGGAAATATGAAAATATTTCACTGAGGCTCGAGATTTCGATCTTGAACGTGTATCGTTATACAATTCTGCAAACACGCTTGTATTCAATCCGCGGCTGTTAGTTACTATAATAAACACAGCTAAGTTGAAAAAACACTTATCTCAAGGTGCATCTTCCACGTGTGTAAGTTGAACGATTATACATAGTGTTAAATTACATATGGAAGGATTTTCGTGAGCAGATCCTTCTGTGTTTTTGGCGATGCGGAATCATAAACAGGACAGACGGAACCATATTCACTGGATAATTCCATTGCATTATAGAAAAAGGCACGATACCAAACAATCTCGTTTTCGGTTACTTCATCCTCTGACGAGTAAAGTTATATATATATATATATATATATATATATATATATATATATATATATATATATATATATATATAACTGTACCAGTCAGAGAAAGAAGTAACCGAAAACGAGCTTGTTCGCTATCGTGCGTTTTTTTATAAGAACCATATTCAATAGTTTCACAGCATGCATCGAGCAGTTATGTCTAACTTGTCTTCTTCCTACCTTTGAGCTCGTGTGACTGTACGTATGCTCTAAATTACCTGCATTACTGCAATTATGTCGTCCTTCTAATGACCCACCGGTCTCTAACGCATATTATATTGCAAATATCGATTAAACTCTTTTCATTCCTATCTCGATTTCGCAGAAAACGTGCTTTTTCTTTGCTTCACTGTTGCCACTCTGTATGTGAACAGACACCCTGCATTGTCTACCCGTTTGTAAGGCAGTTAGCCTCGCCCTCGAATTCCGCGATAAGAGGAAAACTGGTTCATCCTGTCACCCTGCTGGAAGTCAAGCAATGATTGCGGCTGGTAACACTTACCCATGTGTCCCGAATAAATTACGGCTATTTCGGTTATCATGAGACTACTTTCGACCCATTAGTGTGCGCTAAAGTTCTATATTGGTCCTGTTTCTTGAAGGTCGATCGATTTTCTGTGTTGCTTATTCCGAGTTTTCCCCATTGGAGGAATTTCGGCTTCTCTGTTAATCTGATACCGGTACAACACTCGCAGATTACTCAGCTTCTTAATTTCCGACTTCAGATCTGGAATTCTTTTTTATTCACCAATAGGTACTGGACTACATTTCTGTGAGGGATTAAAATTCTGGTACGGCAATTTCATTGTTGGACACATTTCCTAGAGAATGTTTTAATTAACCGTCATGAATTCACGCAAGCAGCTGAAAAAGTATGAAATACTAAACAGCGATAAATAGGAAGAATTCCTTTTCGACTGGCCACATTGGTTCTGCTTCAGTCGTGCTAATTGCTTGGCTGTCTTCGATTGATATCTTGCGGTGTCATATTGTAAAAAATTGAAAAAGGTTCATGCATACGCAGAGTACAAAAGTTACAAAGGAAACTGATGGAAATGCTCATAGATGGAGAATTACTCGTTTTTGAGGGGAAGCAATTGTTTTCTTTGATTCGTTCTTCGGTCTGTTCAAAATACGTGAGAAATGGAAGCGTTGAAAGGATCGATGGCCTTTCGAATGGACAAAGTTTGGGAAGTGGGAGTGATAAAATCGACGTATTGATCTTTACTACTAAGTCTTGAAGAGTTCTTGGTAGAGTACGTCTTTGATTGAGATAACGAACATTATTTTTTCTATTTCCAACTATTTTAGTTGTGAAAACCTGAAGAATGTATCATCAAGCTTGATACGACTAGGCTTATTAGTCAGGCTTTCCAATTCTTACTTGGCTCTAAGCACTGGTCAGCTGGTTTCGTTTTTTAACTGGACTCGAAGCTTTCATCAACAAAGTCACTGGGGCTGTTTTTTCCACAGTTTTGCAGTCATTTACTGTTTTAGGTTGCTGGAATAGTTACAGATAACCTATGTGCTATTTTCAGTCTTTACTATCCAATCAAACCTCTGTTTTTGTCCGGTGCTATGTTGACTTCTCCATTGTCCAAGTATCTCAGAGTGCAGAGTGAACGTACATGCCATTGTGGAGGATGTTTACAAGTCAAGCAATAAATGCACTTGATTAATAAATAGACGAAACGGGTAATTGTGTCCTCTGCCGCACAACTCTAAGAATCAGGAATCCAAGGTTTCTTAAGCAAGGTATTAGGTTCCGGTGTGGTCAGAAAACCGAATCTTGCAACGATGATATTGATATCAACTATCTCACTGTTACTTTTATACATTGTTCCAGAGACTGTCCTCCTTTGCATCCGCCGTGTGTTAGTGTGGATCTCGAACTATTCTCCACATCCAACACATTTAAACTTCTCAAGTCTAAAGCTTGGTTACCTACAGGTCTAGAGTGTCTCTATCCTGCAGTTCTCATACATGAAACTGTTCGGCTTACGAAATCCATGACAGCTTTGGTAAGCGAACGGTGGTTAGGTGTTCAGTGCCTGATTTTTGGCGGCCAGCCACCACCCTTTCAACTCTCAAAGGCCTCAACACCTCTGACTGTGAGAAATGTTTTCGTCCATTTGATCCAACACCAGCTGCTTTTGAAATTTCTTAGAAGGTTGCACTTAGTTGTCCTCCACCAGAACTGTGGAGATACAGCTGATCAAACAGCTCTGGTATACTTGCGTACTTTACCCTTAACCATGAGGTTCCTGAGTCAAATAACAAAAAACCTAACTTTCAGAGTGTACTTTAGTACCTCCGGTGGAAATAGATATCCGGTCAACGTCAACGACAGCCTTCGGTATATGCGGTAAAGCATCACGGAACATCCAGATAACAAGCCAGATTCAGTTGCTGATGAAATAAAGCTTGTCTGCTATGATTACTGATTCGCATATTCGGATAAAAGCTCCTTTTGCACCTTGAAGATAGAGCACTTTTTGAACTTTGTCACATCAGTTTTTGAATAATGTGGTGAAAATTTGTGACTTATTGGAATGTACCATCAATGGCATCAAATGTACATTTATTCTGTCAGACAGTTTTATGTCTGAAAAAACACCTATGAGTAAGTGTTTGCTGTTCAGCAACACAGCCTTGTCGAAGAAGTTGGTAGTGAGTCGAAGTTCCGGTTACCGCGGGTAACCTTTCTCATTAGAATGGTCTTGACAAATGTCACCCGCGATAACCGAAATGTCGACTGACTACCATCTTTTCCGACAAGGCTATGTTACGGAACAATAAACACTTACCTATACCTTATCACTAGGTGCATTGTTTTTTGATACACTCCGAAATGGTCTCTGCTCTAATATGTTATTAAAGATCTATGCAGATATCCAAACAGGAGGACTGGGTTATTTTCAAAGCAGTGGAGATAAGGTGACAGAAAGCAACCAGGAATAATTCCCTTTTGTCTATTTTCATGGTCAGCATCAATTAGTTATTGAAAAATATATAACAGAAGCAATGAAATTCCACAACAAACTCACCACTAGATAAAGGTCAAAAAATGAGTCAATTTGAGTTGAGGAATATCCATAAAAATCGGCCTAGAATGTCTGCTTTCTAAAACCAGTAGCAGGTTAAACAAACAGACTACTGACTAAGAGATCGGTGCTCGACATTCGGATATCAGCCTGTAGTTTTACTTAGTTACGGTATAAATGAATTCTGCGAGAAGGACCGGACAACTTTATCGTAGAGTGGTAAAGTCTGCGTTTCACAATCAGCTTTAGGGACTTTCTGATTTTATTCCTTTTATGAAAGACTTGCACAAACTTCCTAACAAAAGAGGCAGTCTTACTTTTGAAAGCAAACGCAGATAGCCCACGTGAAGCCCCAGTTACACTTTTATTTTGATGGATCCTCACCAGTCACAGATATTACTGATTAAAGAGGAAAATTATGAATATTATCATTCCTTTCTAAGTAAAGGCACATCAACCTTCACTAAATCCACAAATTCGGAAAAGAAACATTCCGCGATTGACCTGTGATTCACAAAGTAGAAGGAATTTCTAACATTTCGCCATGAAGCTCAAACATGTTGCTTGCATCAGTGTGACTCAAATAGAAGAATAACCTCTATTTTAGTGCGAAATATAACGTAGTGATGGTGCTGTAAATGGTAAATAGTTTATCAGAGGTATAAAAACGTCTCTGGCCAATTTCTGACAGAGAATTTTCTTCCCGTTTTATGCAAACGAATTAGCTGGATTCAGGATTCCGAAAACTTGCAACAATCGGGAATTTGTTTTCATCCGATTGATCCGTAGAGTACATTCATTACAATGAGCATCGATAAAACAGTCCATTCCCTCTCTGTCTCTCATGTCCGTCAGTCGTCCAGTCGTCATTATTTCCTGCTTGGAACGTCTTTGAACGGATGTAAAAGAATATGCAATACAGTAGGTACTTATAATCATTATGAAACTTGAGGAAGGCTCCAAAGTCTTTCTAGTAAAGTGAATAGTACGTGAGTAAGACGAAAGTCGTACTAAGTAATCCAACAAAAACTAGATGAACCACATGAGAAAAAGATTAGACAAGAACCACTGAAGAGTTACTGAAAGCCGCTGTGAGTATACTGAAAGGCCTGAGCTGCATTTCAAAAGACACCTTCAAACAGCTATAATCTCTGAATATTCATATTCTTCGTCAATATGTCCTAACAAATGCAAAATAATTGTGTGTATTACTGAGGTTAATACTTACTGTAAGAGCTTCTCCTTATCAACTGATTAGTCATTGGCTCGTTGACATGCTAGAAGCTGTGCTCTTGATACTACATAAGTAAAACCTTTTGGTCCGTGGAATCAACAAAATAACAGATCCACACAGGATTTAAGGTATCTTCTCTAGGTGTACAGCGTTGTTCACAAACCTTCTATTATCAGAAACTGATGAATATTATTGTTACTGTGCTACAGAAAACAAACAAATGAGCTTACTGTTGGCTACTTTAAAAGAATCACTACCAAAGTACTCCGTTATTGTTCATCTTTGCGTCAAAGGTAAACTTTGCTGAGAAACTGGTGGAGTTACAATGGGTTCGCGTATGGGGCAAACTTTCGTCGCCAAACTCAGAAACGCAGCACTCCGGAACACTATATCAGAACTCCCAGCTTTTCAGTCGGTACGTGGACGAAAGTTGCATTTTGGTGAAAACGTGCACCCCAAGAGGAGTTGAAAGTAGATTTAAATCAGGCTCACAGTGCACGCAGTTTTACAGGCTAAGTGAAATAAGAAGGTGCACTTCATCCACTGAATGCACACCTCATGAATAGTGCATACGAGAAGCTTGTTCGTCGTTTTTATCGCAAGTCAGCATAAAACGCCAAAGTACACGTTTTGCCGGGTCGTACTCCTAAATCGTAGATGAAACCTAGTTTTGTCCGTCATGCCTCTTGCGCCAAAGATTTTTCAGGGGGTGGGGGAACAAAGAGCACTTAGAAAGTTTTACCCAATAGAACATATTGGGAGTACGTCGGCAATTCCCAGAAATTATCATTAAGAGAAAAGTAACGCGAAAGGAACTACCCTTCAAAGGAAATGGTTAAAACAAACTAATAGTTTGGCTCTTTAGAAGCGGTATCACAAGGATAGTTCCTGTAATTACACACAGCTCTTCCGTTTCCCTAGCTGATCAAAGATTCGCTTGAACCTCAAATTAAACCGTCTATTGTTTCTCCCTCCTAGATAAGGTATTCAATTTTTGCTCCCCTATTGAAAAGGTGCTTAATTTGAAACGACATTTTGGTTGTGACAACGAACAAAAGAGTACGAAGCTGTCTGCCTAATGACGAGAATTAGGAAAAACACAATTAGTGCACTCGTGGCAAACCTTACAAACACTGGAAGCCGGCTGGATGACAAGGCCTTCCAGGTGACCTACTGAATATGTGGGATTTCATCAAAAGCCATTTGTTCACTTCGCTTATGAATATAATAAGAGGTAGCTGTCAGGCTGTTAGACTTCTCAGTTTGTTCACGATGGCAATTATTTAACTCACTTCAATTACCCTGGCCACAGGCCAAAAGTGACTGTCGAAAGCATCGTGTTACTGTGACCAGTCAGTCATGACGGGAAGCAACTAGGCCGTATCTAGTGTAATCAGTTCGCTAGAAATTTTCAGGCTACGAACAATAAAAATTTCTCTTTTCCAACTTCAAGAGTATTGAGTACCCAATCTTACTCCAACATCGTAAACAATGCTAATAAAATACACTTTTGCTACATGCATCTTCATTCGTTAGAGGAAAAAGTTGCCAAAAACGAGGTTACGACATAGAGTCCATTTTTCCTATAGTACAATTGAATTATTCAGCGATTTTCTTGTAAATCAAACAAAGTCGTCATAAATATTCCACTACGTCTTTACGGATAAGTAAATAAAATTTAGGAGTGATTCATCCAAAACCTGTAGTCATTAAGGAAACTGATCCGAAGTTAGTTGAATCATATGAAGTAACTGATTATTTTTTCAGTGGAGTTTCTTTCCGTGGATTTGACATCACGCCGTTACTTTACCCTGCGTCAGCTGGTAACTTTAGGCGTTCGATGTTGAGCATGCGCATACGAAATCTAACTTCGGTTAGAAAAATATTCACGCAGTAATGGTCTGTTACTGCCTTGCACTCTAAAAGCAGATTATAACTTTTAAATTTTGCAAAACGTATATGTTTTACAGATTCACAATCGCACACTGTCATCATTGTCAGACTGATCCTGATAAATAGGTCTTACTGATCGGAAATCGGTCAGCACCTTCTCTAAAAACCTAAATATGGGGGAATGGGGCGGGGCGTGGTAAGAGTATATTGACAGGGGTCTTGCTAACAAAAACAAGGCGATTGTACGATCAGTAGAACGGATGTTTTTTCCCTCTAACTACCAGTTTTGCCTCTTTGGACTCTACAAAAAGAAAATTAGTCTCTCAACAATTACTCGTTCAACCCTTAAACTGTAGAGGCTTAGTTATGAATACCGTAACTATCTCAAATGTGCTCTCAGTGGTTACTCATCACTGACGTCGTATTACAAATCACATAATATAGAGCTCTCAGGTTGTGAGGATAGATGTGTTGCTTTCGATGGGGCTGAATGAAGTGAGAACAAATTGAATGTATCATTTTGTGGCTGACCCACAGGGCATTAAATCCACAAAAAAAAAATTACTGGCTAACTCTCTGGACTGAAGGCTGGAGGAGTGAAATGATTTTCCATCCAGATTTTTATATTTTTCCCCTTTTTATTCGATACTGAAGCATGAGACCCGTGAACAGAGTGGGCTTGAACTTCTTTACAGACTCAGTGTCAAATTGCATAAGTCCTCAGCTGGTCATCACAGGTGGTTTCCCAGTCAGCTGTTGTGGACTGTCTGTCTGGACCAAATAACCTAGCTTACAGGCAAGACGGATCCTCGTTTTTTATTCATGTCATAAGCATCCTTTTGGCTCAGATATGTGCTATGTAATAGGCAGCAATTTAGAAGACGTAAAGTGGCAGACGTAGATGAGTCTTACCGGTACTTCGTTGAAACTCAATACAGCACGCACGCAGAGATTTTAGGGTGTTGAAAAATATCCCGCCATGTAAACAGAGAATCAAAACAATAAAAAACCATTTACTGTAAATGTTACCTGGAGGAATTCCAAATGAAGTTTCGTCCAATGATTGACTCTGGAATAGTATAAGGCAGTAACTAGTGAACTTTAGTGCACATCCTCGATCACCAGCACCTCTGGCCAGCACAGGTGGCGGTTACCTTCGTTAATTACCGACGGGTATAGATTGGCAATAGATGTCTCAACAACGACATGTCAAGCTCTTTCCAGTGGTACTTTAAGCTCAGCCTGTTAGCCCCCCGATAACATTTATAATCCCTTCAACTAATAAGCATGTTATGTTCAACTGATCAGTCGAAAAAATATCAAACACTCACAAGTTAACTAGACCAAAGGCTGAAAAAATAAAAGCAAGGCAACTGAACAACCGACATGCCAAATATACTCTTTGTACAGGTATAAGGAACTCGCTTGTGAGCCGAAAACCACACGTCATGGTGTTTAAAAGTACTCTGAGGAAGAAATATCAGTACGAGTTGAACATTAGAGATCGAACTATTATTGTTAATCTTCTTTACGTATCAAACAAAATAATCATTCTTCTACCTGCACCAAGTTCTTTCGATTTTCTCCTCCCTAGGCGATGTCAAACTGAAGCATAATATATAAAAATTAATTTTCCGGATATTCAGGTGACTGACCCTCAAGTACTTAGCATACAACTGTTTGAATACTGAAGAAAAACCCCGTAATACGACACCGGTATTCAGCTCTCTAATATATTGACGTAAACCTGTCCCACAGGCCTTGTGAGAATTCAATTAATTGTGCTTGTGTTCATCCAATAGGAAACCTAATTATGGTCATATTTGGTTGGGATGGCCCCCTGGACAAAGTTTGTTCCCAATATTATCTTAATTCGAAAGCGTCAAATTTTCAGTAAAAGAGAAAAAACGCGTGAATCTTGGTTGATCAAAAAATGGTATTACACATTGTGAAAATATCAGGGTCACGGAACATGGAAATCGATTCCCATCAATCTTAATTCAGTAACTCATCTCAAGCACTAGTGTGCTTTGCCTGATAAAGTCTCCTGAATGAATCTGGAGGACCAAAAGTTTGCCGTTGGCAAAACAATGCAAAACGTTGTGATTGGGTTCAACACGAACCCTGTTGGTAAGAAAGGTAGATATCATGGTAAAGTGCTGCATCAAACTGGATTTTCTCAGAAAGTACTTGAACTGCCTTAACACTGAAAGGTCACGGGGTGAAAACTGGTCACATTTCCATGTTAAGATCTCTAGTGATATTTTGTTACTTTACAAAAACACAAGGAAAAGTGTCCATTGAATGAGACTTTGATCCGCGATTTGCCCCAGGTTGCTGCAGAGTGACTAATCAAAGACATGTCATTATTTTTGGAAACTCCAATCCTTTTTTCGAGATATTGAATCCAGTATGATTTTCGGCGTATAGGCTAAAGCCGTTTTGGATTCCAAGAAAACGTCACGTGTGGCTCTAGTGTATAATGTTCGTTCTTTTGTAAAGTGAAACAAAATAAAATCACAAATGATTGTAGCTAGGCTCAGCAAAGCCAGATTTGAACCAAAACTCATGGTAAAAACAAACAGATTAAATTTTCCAGCCTCACCGGTCACTCGAATGAGGAACTTGATTCCGTTTACTTTGTACAACAGTCTTTTTGGCTCCTCTGCCCCCGATCTAAAGGGGAGAGAGTTACCTAGACGACGAGCGAAATTCATACACCAGCCTTCTCCGGGGCCAAGTTCATCAAACTGAACGGATTCTTTTCCATCTAGGTGCAAAAATCCATAACGTGGTTGACAAAACTCCAAGGAGACATCTAAATTACACTTCCAATCTATGGTGATAGCAATTACACCACCGTGTCGCGTAATCCTGTGTGCGTTTGCTCCGGCCAGAAAAAATACATCACGGATTCGAAAGTTCGGGCAATATCGATCCCGTCTGTCATTGGGGCGATAAGTACAGCTAAGCAGATACTCCCTCGTCATCCACGGTAGTATATTATATCGGGAAACTTTAAACAAGGGAAATTCAATCATGTTTTGGATAGAGATAGTCAAATTCAGTATTCCATATAATGGTTCAAATACGTCAAATTCCGTTTCACGTGTGTCATCTTCACGGTGTCTAGTTTGATTCCTTTTAAAACTACCAGCATGTAGTGTGTCCAGATCTTCTTGTACTGGACACCAGCCAAATATTTCACAAGTTTTCGTAGATTTCCTACATTCACCTGTAAATATCCCATGAGCGTCTGCATCAATATCAGTTATCCAGTCTGTCGGCAACTCGCGAGTTGGACTGAGTAGGGACTGACCCCCTATATATCCCGCCCTACAATGCCGGTCCTCAAAGCATCTGGCATCTTCGACATCCCTAGCCTCCGCACACTCTCCAAGCTGTTGCACAGTCATAGCACTCAGACGCGTCATTAGAAAGAATCCATTCACTTCGTTAGGCACTATGAAGTAATCCGCACTGTCCAATACAATGTCGGGATTTTTGTTGTTCCCAAGAATTCTTGTGTATACCATTCCGTTCACTTCGAAGCGGACTCCACTCAGAGCTCGATCAAAACGTTGATAAGCTTTTTCCCACCACATGGCAAAAATGAAAAAGTACAGAATAATGATAGCCTGCAAAATTCGATTCAAAGTTGCCACAAAGCGATGTTGAACAATGACAACTTTGGGCATTTCATACTGTAACATTCTTTTGCACGGTCCGAGGCAGTACTCCAATCGATGATAAGTCTTAGCAGATTGGAAATACCGGCGCATTTTTATAGCCGATCACTAACTCGCCGCGGAAAAAAACGAACAAGAGAATAACGACAGTCCGACAACGGTGGAAGCACACAAACCAGTCAGAAAGACATACAGTTTTCTGGAGCTTAATCCTCGGGTCTGTCATGAGACAGAGACGCTGATAGGCGTGATTCGCTTCCCTCGTCTGTTCTCGCCTGACTTCTATGAGCTGAACAAAACTGGAGGTGGCTGGTAGGCCCCATTGGTTTAGACAATTAACCGGATTCCTATTGGCCACTATGTGATCTGTGAGATCGATAATGTCACAGAGGTATTCATGCTATATTTTCGCATTTTGCAATCTGCTGAACTTGATCACGTCCGGGGGAGAAAAAGTGGCGAAACAACGTGAATGTTCCCCCCAATTTTGGTGTCTGGTAAATGATAACCAATTTCATGTAAGGAATGACATTGCAGCTTGGTAAATGAGTTGACGTTCCTAATTAATGTTTACATTTTACCCAACTCAGGAAAAACGGCTGCAATCAGTAGTTATGCTAAAAATGTTTTTAGTTTACATAGCGGTAGCATGTAAACACAGTGACATCCTTCTAACTACTGACTAAATTGTGGTTAGAGGTTAAAAAATAGAAATTCTGCTAAAAAGTCACACGCTGGTTGTTTCTGACCTTTTTGCTTGGCACGGGGCAGATTTCCTGGAGCTGTTACTTGTTTTCCAAGCAACGATTTGAAAAAAAACTGGCTGAGCATAATTTGTTGGGGGGCTGTACTGTTTCTGAGTTACTCCCATAATTTACACGTATAATGATCCCGCGCATCCTCTCAAAGTGCTGAAGAATGCTTAGTCAAGGTTAGACTTCTTGAGCCCAACATTCGATTTAGGTTGCACGTGACTATGTGCCGTACTGAGGGCTTCATTCAGACGGACAGAAGCTGGCAGCTTTTGTTGAATTTGCAAATCGTTTAACGGACCAAATATGTTCCCATTACAGTTTCTATGTTGACTGAAATTACCGTTATAACTTATTGATATTAT
The DNA here is from genome assembly GCA_948099385.1 of Fasciola hepatica. Lineage (NCBI taxonomy): Eukaryota > Metazoa > Platyhelminthes > Trematoda > Plagiorchiida > Fasciolidae > Fasciola > Fasciola hepatica. Next base: position 2,535,145 of record CANUEZ040000011.1, read on the forward strand.
TTAAGGTGGATTAGAGAGAGGCTCAAAATTGGTATAATAAATCAGTTTAAGCAACTGTTTCAACTGTTCGCAGATAACAAAATCAGCAAGCACAATAGAAGTGGGTGCATAACCCGTACCGTTACTGGTTTCATCACGTCAAAAGACATTCGACCTAGAGTCAGCGAGTAAACTCGTTTACAGTAACCAAAAATGCTGGTATTGCATCGGCTTTCACCTTATATTCTGCAATCCTCACTGATTATGATTATCTATAACTTCAGTAACTTAAACGTATAGGTGTACACATTTTTGTTTAATGTCCTATTAGGTTGTAAATTTTTGACCGTATTGAAAGCAATCCTCAGATTTTACGTGTAATTTGTTTTTGTCCGCCCGTGTCGACGGATATCTACTCTTGACCCTTATGCTTCACTTTCACCGTCATTGGTTTTCCTTTACATGGAGTATCATCCAGACAATGCACCTAGGAACTTTATGCTAGAGGACTGGTTCATAGATGTTCACCATTGTAGCAAAATGAACTTGGAAGCATAAACCGGGTAATTTTGAACTTGCTCCACGTGTTACTCAAACAGACACAACAGAAAGTACATAACCGGGTCGGTGAGTATAAACGTATCTCGGTTGAACTTTATGTGACAGTCGGTTTCATTTTAAACCCTAAGCCCCGCCATCAGTCATATTTTATCAACTTCTTATGTGGCAGTATCTATCTGACCTTTTCGAGTCTTCCACTTAAAAAAAGAATGCAAGTTTAATGAGCTTTGTCGTGGCAGCTGTCTCACATCAGTGCACACCTGCAATATGTCAACAGAAAGAACAGAATGAACCTCGTGTTACTGATTTATCTAAACAGTATATTGTTTCGCTTCTTGCTTCTTGTTGAGATGAAGGGGAATCTTTTTTGATATCAGTCGTGCAAACCTGCAATGTTGTTTTACTTTTCAAAACAAAACCGACATGTAAGATCTGGTTAAGCTCTATTGCTTGTGACCTACCAATTCATATTCATTTAAATTACCAGTTTTTTGACCCAGATCATTTTATTCCAGGTAAACATCCGGTATCGGAACAAATAGTTTGTTTACTTCAAGAATGGTTTACTCCAGTATAATTTATATACTCAATCTTTTGTTGTATTCAAATAGCTTAATTTGTCATCCTCAAATTGGCCGTGATCCCCTTCCTAGAATATTGTACTGTTATCATATAACAAAATGGAAGTAAATAAAAAGACAAAAAAGAAGGAAATGAAACATTTTCACAGCAGTATTTTACCCTGTATGGCACACACAAATAACGTCTTTTTATTGAGTTAGGATTTGTGAAGTCATTTGACGGCATATGGTTGATAGTCAGCCAAATCCCGTCGGCAGTGGGCATGCCGGCGCTTGTCCAGAAACCAGGTCAGCACTGGAGTCAGCGGATGCTCGACCGACAAGATAGCGAATCCATAGAACGCGAGCGGATTCCGGTGACCAATCGACCGGTCAGAGGACAACCAACTTATTGCAAGTGTGAACCAGTTGGTTTGTGTTGCAATGATCAGTAGCAGTGGACGTTTGTTCCTATATAAACAATTTGTTCAGCATTAATAAACTAAGATGATTCGAAGGTAAAAGTCTTTCTTGCTAGATTTAGTACAACAGTTTAAAGTAAGATTGAAGATGACCATCATCTTAAGTAAGTGGTTTGCACCGGAAAACTGCAAAATGATGTTTTAGAACAAGAATGAGGAGGTATACATTCTTAGTCTGACAGAAAGCGCAATAAATTAACTAGACAAGATGTACTTCTTGGACATTGTTGCCAGCCTGAGGATGGGAGTTTGGATTGGAATTCGTTATTATTTATGCACTGATTGCACGTATAAGTAGCTAGATTAGATGCCCTGTAGTGGCAGAGAGTCAGACCGTTGCCAGTTGAAGGCTGTTGATTCTGTGGCTAAGGGGTATTTGAAATGCTGCTCAAATCTGAAGGAATAACTGGGCTTTGGTCTATAGCATTCTGTTTCTGAGTTCATACAATAAAACAAATATTCATTCACACTAAGTGCTAAACTTTTAAGACTCTGCGGTACCCGGGTAGCTTTTAGAGAACGTGCAGAATTCCCCAGCTCTGTGCTTAGCAGAGTCCATAAACCTTATGAGTATTTGAATACCTTTTGAGAGCTTAAGAAGTTGAGTTAACTAATGATTGATGAAGCTATGCTGTTGGCTAGGCACAAGAATTTAAACTAAACCTTCATGTATCTAGCATTTTACGTAACTGTTTTGTGCATGAATATGCACCCTAATCGTAAAGCGCTTTTGGGATACGACAGTGAAATTTACTCCGTATAATATGAATTTAATAAACTTTGAATCACTAAGTTGAATTTTGATTCGTTTGTTCACCTACACTCCACTGCGGTGACTGGGGTTTTCTTTCGAAGTAGCAGAAACTTCCGTCCTTAGGTGAACCTGAAGATACACCAAAAAGTCCAGGTATCAATAATCAAAGCATCAAAGTTTTCCTTTCGGTAAGAATTTCTCCACTAAAACCTAAAATTGTTCAACTTTCTGACGACAAGTTTTTAGTATTCATATCTGTTTTACAAGTCGTCAACATGTTTCTTATTCTTTTAGTAGCCAAGAAAATATGCTTTGCCGTTATCACTCTCGAACTTGATAGACTGCTTAATCCAGAGTAAAATGAATTTCAGTGTTAACAAACAATTGTCACTTTGTGCATAATTTATGCACATGCAACGAAAATCACGCACCTGAAGCAGATGATTACCAGCGGCTTACTTGTCACTGACTTAAAAAGTGGTGGCCTTAGCAACTCAGATTGATGGGTTTTCTAAGCTTATGGTACCTTTTCGTCACCAGTCAAATGAACATCAACGGTGCGTATTGATGAGTAGCCTGTAAAAACCTTTGATTTCTTCACCACTCTCTAGAACGGCTGACTAGGGTCGAAAGGAACTTCGGTAATGGAAATCTGAGATGGATCAAGTACTAAGGAGGTGCTCTTTGGCCTGGGCAAAAGAGTACGTCAAGTTAGGCCTTATGGTACTAGGCTCACTGAGAAATATGCTCAACCGTAAAGATTATTGCTTTTTATGTTACCGGTACACGGTAGAACTGTTCCCGGCATATAAGTCCGAAAACCGCCGGCACAGTTATATTGATGCGCGGATTAACCTGGCTCTCAAAACGAAAACATACTGTAAAGCAAACCCAAAACACTTGCAGGAAATTTGACAAATTTACACCAAATTTATTGTACTTTGTCGTCATCGTCATAATTTGCTGTTTTCTCAAGCCTTTATAAGGAAAACGAAATGCGTAATTCATTGATAACATGATACAGAAATTAAGACCATTTTCTCAACTTTAACATCATTCTGGGCCACTATTCAGGAACTGGGGCATGAATAGAAGGCAAATGAAACAAAATTTTATTCACCCCATTGCACACCTAAGCAAACATACAGTGAAGAAAGTAGAGCCATTATCCGCTTGAGCTCTGTGCAATAAAAAATAAAAACAGAATGGTCATCGGTAACTCACAGGTTTTCACCGTCGAACCGTACGAATTCGATTCTGAGACAGGTAGGCCAATAATCACGTGGTTTGTATGCATTGGTGATCACTGAGCGTGACGTTTAGGCCGCAAACGTTTCATCACCAGTAGTGATGAAATCACCAGTGCGCAGCTAATGTCACCTCGACTGGTGGATAAACCTTAATGACCTAAGCGCCAAGATCAGCGAACATCAACAACACCGACATTCAAAACCACGTAATTATAAAGGAGGAGGGAAACAATGTCTAATGTTCGCTTTATTCCCTGAATTAGTGACTGAAATGTAAAATAGAGAATGTGAAACTCGATTAGAACCATAGAAACAATTGATAACTATTTGTACACTCTGCGGAAAACTCGAGGGAATAACTTTGTCGATCCGTTAGATCACTTTCCCATTTGGTAGTCGGCCAATTATGCTCATTTGTTATCGTGAGAATTATCGGCCCATGCCCATTTTTTCGAACTGATTTCGCCGGACGCAAACCATCATCGTAATAGCGATAAAACACAAAAACACTTAAACATCAACAAAGCAATGGGGGCGAGGAGAGACAAGGTTCATTGTAATCGCTTACGTGCGTGAACACTGATGTCCGTGAACGGGAACAAGGCATTTATCTACTGGTTACCGTAAATGATTTTAGTCGTCACTGGTGATCGGCTGCTTCGGCGTTTATTAGGAACGTCTTGAAACTGAGCAGGTCCGAAGTTACTTATGAAGAATAGTGAGCCCTAAACAGAGGTTTTGGAACAAGAATAACTTACCTGCATTGCGTAAAATAGAAGAAAAATCTTTCGTTGGTTAGATTTTCTTATATTGCTTAATGTTGCCTATCGACGATAATTGGATTTCAATTGTTTGTGAAAATAATACTCAACAATCTTGTGGTATTATTAACTATAGATCGGAAAACTATGCTCGAGCCTACGGCTTCCTCCCTTTTAATTATAGAACAAGATGTTTTGGGTTTTAATCAAAGAGTTTCAAATTATTTCACTTCCTCCTTTCATTCAAAAACAACAAAATAACTATTTAGCTCTTTGACGACCAGTTTATCGTTGCGACTGCGTATTTCACTGAATAATCCCATTGCATTATAGAAAAAGGCACGATAGCGAACAAGCTCGTTTTCGGTAACTTCATCCTCTGGCTAATACAGTCACATATATATACGATTGGAATGCATATTTTCGGAACAAAATAGAGGGTATTTACAGTATCAAATTAAGATTGATCAATCAATATTGTAGGTGTTTTGCGGTTCGGAAAAGGGGTGGGAAATTGGTTGTTCGTGGTTGGGAAAACTCGGTGTAGAAAGTACATCTGGGCTGGGTTGGCTGCTTCCTATCACGACTGAAAGGTCGCGGTCGAGGTCACCATGATTTTGTCCCCCATTTTCCGATCGCGGCCAGGGTAGCTGCAGTGATTTGACAAATCGCTTGTGTGAACAAAGCGATGGATTTAACAGTCTAATCGCTACTGCCTCCGCTGCTCCCAAAGTGATTTGGCGAACGATCTTCGAAGAATTCACAGGCACTCTGTAAATTATCTTGAAGGCTTCGTTGTCTACCTGGTACCCTGTCTCGGCAAGGTGCGCTACGATTGCACTAGTTATGGTTCTTCTAGTTCCTGTCCTCAGCCAAGCTGGTTTGTGTTCCTTGATTCTTTGGGACAGTTGCCGTGTCGTTTTGCCTACATAGCTTGCCGAACATGGGCAAACAAATGAATAGGTTAACATAGAGGAGGAAAGGACAGGCATTTTGTCTTTGAGATTCATAGAAATCATTGACCGGCTTGTGAAGTGGGCGCGTAGAGTGGCGGCGGGAAATGTACGGGCGATTGCATCCCTTAGGCGCCGAACTAGTAGTTTGCTTTTGACATCTCCTTTGAAGGGGAGTTGCATGTGCAATTCTTTCTTCTTGGCGGTGATTATCGATGGTCACTTGGGTACTTCCGAAATGTTCTTTTGAATGAAACGTTCCGGATACCCGTTGTTTAGTAATGTTTGTCTTATGTGATGTAATTCCTCACTCACTGTTTCCTCGGAACAGATCTTTCGTATGCGAGACGCTAGGGATCGGACAAGGTTCTGTTTGCGTTTTAGAGGCACGAAACTGGCAAAATGTGTGTATTGGCCTGTCCCTTTTCCGAACTGCAAAACACCTACAATATTGATTGATCAATCTTAATTTGATACTGTAAATACCCTCTATTTTGTTCCGAAAATATGCATTCCAATCGTATATATATGTGACTGTATTAGCCAGAGGATGAAGTTACCGAAAACGAGCTTGTTCGCTATCGTGCCTTTTTCTATAAAACAATAAAATAGGTCAAAAAGTGAGATGCTTCGAATCATAGGTGGCCGTAATTGTAAACTGATTTACCGCAGCGACGTTTTTTGAACCCAAGCTTCCGGAGTGAAAAATTCACTGTGCTGACTATTTGACCATAGCCAGTCACCAGCACTGCAGACTAAGTTCACCTGTCACTGATATTCGAACATAGGACTTTCATAGACAGTTCAATTCTGATTGTATATATTACTTTTATTTGGGCTTGTGTTGATTAAATAATGTTATAAGGAATGAATCTAAGTTTCTGAGTTAATACATTACTTTGTCTCCTTAAAACTTTATTTAATAAATGGGATTAACTTCATAGTGCCCCGTAGAGCCTTCGGTAGATTTTCACATTCACTTTCGTTTTGTTATTTATATCAGCTAATACTTTCTTCTGTCTGGAAAAACCAGTACCACCAAACTATTTAAATTCTAAGGTTAATTAACTTTTGCATTCAAATTCATCCACAAGCAAGTTAATTTATCCAAAAACAGTTATTCATGTTGAAAGCGCATAATAAATCCCTCTTTTTGGTTACCTTGGTGCATGAAAATAACCAGTAGGTAGCCTGTAATTTATCGTCTTCCCTTATCAGCATGGTTTTTGGTTATTCTGATTGTTCTGGAATTTGACAGATGAAGCATATAGGTTTAACCCTCACCAATGTGCATTGTGCGGAAAAACATTACCAGTATTATTCCACTCGTAACTGATACTATCGCAGTCGCCGTGGTAACCACCAGATCACAATCCCCTGTGTTATAACTCAATCACGCAAGCCCTGTCGGGACCCAATGTGGTTCTCCACTCCGACGCTTAGTGTTCAGTTGTCGACTATCACTTACTAGGCTTTTGAGGCCATAAGTTGGGTGTATCTGACTGCACTCAACTGAGCAAACACATTAAAAGAAAATAAATCTTCTTCATACTGCCAACAGCGTGGACAGGAATGGGTGGGTTTTCCTCAAATTTCAACATTCTTCAGGTAGGACTCACGAGACAGTATAATCTAACGGGCACTCAACATATTATGGATAGATCACACGCAAGGTGAGTGGACAGAACGAAGTTATCGTTGTTTAGAAAAATCAATAATACTAACCGAGGGAATTTGGGATGTATGTTTTTCAAATCCCTTTTTTCTGCTTGAAGTAATATAGCATGAATGAAGAATGGAAGTGTTACGCAGGATAGTGAACACAAAGCTAATTCGCAGTTAAATAGGGCAACTAAACGGTCAATACAGTCATACAAAGCTGCTTTACATCCACAGATTCACGGACATACATATAGCGTCTGTTTTTTACCCGGATACTCCCTTTTATATAAATTTTCTCATGCCCCTAAATTGGCTCTCGTGTTTAGCTTTAATTGGATAATATGTGAAAGAGAACAAAAGACGGAAATTAGCAGGCTATTAACCCTGGCGTTTCGATGCCTTTCATCTCTCATTTCAGGATTTCATTTCGAGATGATGAACATTGGCAGATAAACAGTTTTTGGAACCAGTCGATCAACTGACATAAGTAAGTTCACGCAGACTACTCTGGAAAAATACAAATAAGGGAAGCAACTCAAGAGCCACAAGCATTTCAATATGAGTCGGTGTAGCACAGGTGAATGGGAAGAATAAGCTACGTTTCAACATGCCGAGAAAGACCAGTCATTTTTCAAGCTTTATTTACGGGATGCGATAACCCATTAGGGAATTCCATGGCCTGATAGATCACCCAAGTGGACGAACGTGACTGGGAACAGTCACACGTATGATCATTGGTTTTCTTACTGTTTACGCTTCGTCTATCACAAATAAATTGTTTTTTTTTAACTCGAGCTAAGTCTACGTGAATTCCTAAATTATGAATACTTTTTCAATTTATGGCAGTATCACTTCATTTAGCGGGGCCAAATTCGGCCTAAAATTACTCTGATTGGCAGAATGGGTTCAGGTCAACAATGGATGATGAATTATCTGTCACAGGAACCATTTGCAAGAAAACGTCTATCGTCGGTCGGGGGCAAAGTCGGTGAAATTTGCAGTCCATGAAAATCCGATTTTATTTATTCGGCTGATTTGTCCTATGACTTACAATAGATTTTTGATCCGAAAGCCAGTACCGTTGTATATCGTGACAAGAAATACGACTCCACATTGAATACGATACATCATGCAGCGTAGATGCACCGCTTACCAGTGAGAGCTATGTAAGCTCTTTGTGCGGCTGTTTCGTCTCAGCTGGGTGTGCACTTGGCATGACTGGTAGTAACTTTATAGATGTTCAGTTCTCATCGTAGGTTACCAAATACGACCCAGTGTGATGGAATGCATATCACGTGTTGAACATGCCCATAGCCATTCTCCTGGTAGAATAAATAATCACTAAAAGACGAAATAAATCTCGAAACCAAAGTTCTACAAACCCATGAGTGTCTGGAATCTGATTTATTTTGGTTTATTCTGGGACAGTTTAGCACAAATAAAAACAAGATTTCTTGACAACAGATACCACCACAGGTTTTGGAAGAAAGGCTAAAAGCATTTTTCCATTGCCACGAAGACTGTCACAATTGACATTTCTATGCATCTCCAGATTGGGAAGTTGCACAAATAGATTTTTTTGATCCCTTATGAGCCACTATGATCCGGCTAGCTTGAAAAATCTCAGATTAGTATACTAATTGTGCTATAATGTAGTTAGTAACCTATGGATACATAAACTAATTGAGTATCCAGTTCACTAGGCCAGACTGATCATAAATGAGTATTATAGATATGTTTATAGATTGTATACACTACGCATCATGAAATATATATGTGCATGTGTAAATTAATGAGAGAGATAAATACTGTTTTTCGGTATACATGAGTCAAATGTTCGGAGAAAATAACAGTGATAAATATGAATCTCTGCTGAAAAGAATGCAAGCACAGAATTCATTGCTTATTGGTTATATGGATTGCTTTAGTAACTGAATGAGTCCAAAGTTTGTATAACGTTTCAAAACAGACATGCTTTATGGTTATTCCACTAAAAGTTTTAGATAGTTTGCAACATTTTTAAGGATTATTCACTAAAACGCTAAACTGCCGTCACCCAGACAAATGAGATAGTTTTCAAAATGAACTTCTACAGAAACAGATGCACAGGTTGTCAGCTATTCAGAAAAGTTATTTTTGAGTCCATCTGTCCTCGCATTTTTGGCTAGGCTCCGGTGAACAGTTGAGTGCCAGCGTTGAACCGCAGAATAACTTCAGGACTTCAAGACTACTTACCATGAGGGGCCATCATATCTCACGTGAAATTGATGAAGTCCGACGTGAGACATTTCTGTAAGACTTGCCACTCAACTGGAAGGACCAAAGGTGAACATCCTATGAGGAGTCTTCAGGATAACGAACAACACAAGCAAAGACAAAGAAGACCTGAGACTTGTGAGCAATAATGATTAGATAATCTATTCCTCATCCAAATCAAAAGGCTTAAAAATCTCCAGTATCAAATTAGACAGACCGCAGATTCCGTAGAAGTAGTGGTCCAGTGATAACAGATTGACACCTGAATTTGCTTGTGTAAGTCCACTCATTGGAGCGAAACTGGATTAACAAAATTAATCGGAAATTATCTCCGGGCAGTTTCTTTTGTTCGATATCACAGAGCCAAGTCGGCCTGCTCTAACGACAGTTTTCCCCATCCAAATAAGAGCGAAAAACTTTTGAATGTTTATTAGCAGTTCAAATGTATCTCCTTAGATCAGTTGATGTTTACTGCAACTCTAGCAACAAGAAGTGGTCAAAAAATACACTCCTTCATAGAACTTTGTTGTCCACCCTTCAGCCGCAATGGTTGGAAACTTCGCCTTGTTTCCCATTCCATGGGAAATTTTCTGCATCTAGCTAAAACCCGGTTACTTGAAGTAATGCGTTGGTAAATTCAGCAATTTTTTCACTTTTCTGTAGATCTTCGAGTATTGTTGAGTCATTTTATCATATTTGGTCGACAGTATTTTGTGGTATTTTCAAATGACTGTAGTTGTAACTCTCACTCTTTTACTTGCATACCATGATATTGTACCTAGGTTTATGTACTTTGTAAAATTTTACGCTACAAGGTGTGCCATATTTACTTTCTGAGTCTGCGATACTCTGTGTGGAATAATACTTCATGCATTGATAAAATCTCACATTTGGCATCACGTGCAGAAATGAAGTTATGCATTCAGTGGCCACTGGCCGCTTGGATACAAATTTTATCGACGGAAAACCCGAGGAGTATATTCCGAATCCTTTGAAATGTGATATCTTATTAGTAAGAAGATGAGTGTGAAAAAGAGAACCGCTTTGGTCCCACACTTCCACATCCTTTGATGAATTACTCCCACAAAAAATTGAAGGCTGTTCCTTTGCTTTAATTTATACCATTTAATTTAACTTCCAAGTTCATTTCTACCATCTGACTTAACAAAAAGTGCGTCCGTGCATTCATTCTTGAATGGCGGACACAGGCTTAGAAGAAGGACTACAGCAAGCAACTAGATGATTAACGACTATACCGTCTAATTGCTGGGATAATTTTACCCGATCTACAGCGCAGCTACTAATTCAAGGTAGTCAGGAACTACGGAGTATAGGAAGTATTTTCGAACAATATCAGGCCATCAGGGCTGTTACTGCATGCGCAGTTGATCCTGTTTCATTTAACCCTATCACAAAATGAAAGGCAGCACGGGCCAAAAAATGTCAAAACTTCAAATATTGGGTCTCTAATTTCCCGGTTCATCCTGGTTTTGAAAGTTTCTCACCAGTTTCATGTCGTGGTTCCGTTGTATGCCACTCACCACCAAAACCTCATTCTCCTATTCTGTCCGGTTACTGCTGGGATGCATATATTCTCTGTCAAACCAGAAGTAAACGGTGACCCTGTAATCGCCAAAAGACTCATGATAAGGTTTGGTCTGCATGAACCAGTTTGTCTGATTATGCAACCAGTGTGCGTAAAAGGGATTTATTAATCCAGCTGTACCTACTCGGTAGAACACTTTAAACGTAATTCCACTGAAGTCAGATGGAAACTCTGAGAGCACAAAGCTGGTAAATGGTGCCTGTACAATTCGAGTAAACACCAGAATTTCATCCGAACTGACGTCATGCCTACCTGATTGGTTGTTGAGGCTTGAGAAAGAAACTCGGTGATGCGTTGACAAGCACTACGGCCAATTACACTTTGCGCAACTGACAAATACGACTGACGCACTTTTGCAACGCGCTTTTGGATTACGCATCAGCAAACGAACACTGCACGCGTAGGTAGTGCGGTCATCAACGCAATGCTGTGCGTAGCCGTGCTATGGATTTAGACTTAACTGTTCCCATAATTTCAAGAACATGCCAAATAATTTATTTACAAACGTGCTACAATAGTACTATTAAAGTAAGCAGTAAAAAGAGCTTGTAAGCAAGGGTCTTGTTACGTGAAATAAATCGGGGGTTAACAAATGATTGACGGAATTGCTTTCACTAATGAAATACTGAATTATAGTGCTATCAGTTGATGAAGTATCGCATTCGACGGTTGTCTTGTTTGTAAGTGGTTGGTGCCCATGAAATATCAGGCATTATTGTAAACAATTGAAGCTCTGAGCGTTGGTCGTACGACAAAGTATTTACTGTGAATGCACTATCCTGTGTAAAATATCGGTCAAAGTTCAGTGTTCTGAAATTGCACAGCTATCGCGCCAAATAATGTTTTGTTATAAATGTTGGTTCAGACAAAGCTTATGACCGAGAAGATTGAACGCCGGTAATGGAGAATTTTTTCGAGAAGCTGACTGATTTGCGCTTATTGATAACACAGTTTTATCTACGGGCCAATGAATTATTCGATTTTCCTTGTATCGTTTAAATGGCCTCATAAAACAAACACGTATTTAATAGACGTGGAATAGAGTAAACTAATTATTTTCCTTTTGAATATGTAAATTAAGTCCCAGGGACAACTGGTTACTATAGGATGGTTCTATACAAAAGAGTTTTCCAATTGACTTGTAACGCTGAATGACCGGAGAATGTGCTCCATCGCCTTTCAGGTTCTATAGTCTTTCCTGGGACTGACCTTGAGATGCGTATCCCACATTCCATTTGGAAATGAATTATTGATGGTCATCGATACGCTATCTGGTCTATTCGAAAACAGAGCTGTACCTTCCGGTTCACACGTATCACCTTCCACCTTTAGGAAGTAACGTTTTTCATCACTGCCGATATTGATGATGTTGAACCACATCATGACGAGGTTAGTCTTCATGGCCCATCAAAATTATGCATGTATTCTGTCAGTATGGTCCACTAGAGAGATTTCTTCTGTTTCACTTTGCAGTCAAAGCCAAAATGTGTTGTTTTTCAGTTATTCCTCAGGTTTCGTTAACTGGACTGATTATTATTCTGATGGCCTCTTTGCTCACCCAAAAGGACTATCCCCTTGGCATTAGACGGCCCTAATGTCGTCCGGCTCACTATCAATCCTGATCTATTGAGGCCCCATGTGGTTCGTCCCTTTAAGTCTTAGGACCACGTCTGCCGGTTTCCTACTCTAAGTATGAGTCATAAAAGTTTACAATCACATGTTGTTCCTCGCTCTACTCACTTATAGTATAGTATAGTATAGTATATTTCTTGACCGTGGTCAATACACATGCACAAGGCAAGATCAGAGTATACAGCAGTACATGTCAATGTGAGGTGTTCACAAATTCTAAATTTATAAATCACACAGCAACCGAAATAAACCAGTAAAGTCATGTAGTGTTTGAGTGAACAAAATTGGTAATGGTTGAGGCGGGAATTCCGAATCGGTTTCGAAATCGCTGGGGGCGGTGTGGATAGCTGGACAGTCGTGGGATTGCTGATGTAAGCGATAATTGGACGGTCACTAACGAATAACCGGGCGGAAGAGATGCCAAAGAACATTGTTAGAAGTAAAGCAAGCATGGGGCTTTCAAAGCGCAGTCAGAGATACCAGCGGAATATTGGACACTGATCCAGCATTGGGTAACTAATTGTGGAGGAAGCATGTGAAATAAAGGCAAGTGAGTCAAAGGTGATAATAAAATGGACCTTTTGTGCAGGTGATTACAGTGTCATATGGAAATTCAAATGAAGGCGAAAAGCTTCGCAGGGACTTCAGTGAACTTTTGAAGAGCATGAATGGTGTATGGACATATAACGGACTTTTAAAGAAAACAAAAGCCGTCAATGAAACGGATTAGTGGAGACAAACGTCAATGGTTCGGCTAGGCAGGAGTTGGAAGAGTGTAAAATGTTTTTTTGTATGTGATAGAAAATTGTTAACCAAATTATGGTTGGCTGCAGATGGCTGGTATTCTGTTCCGTAAAGACCTTGGTTCCAGGTGGTGGCAGGTAGAATGTTGAGGGAAGCAGGTAAAAAAGGGCTGGTTTGACGAAGTTGACAGCTGCGAAAGCTGGGTTCCGGCCATTGGTTTCGTACTGCAACGCGGGAAGAATTGAACTGTTGGGTTGGATTATTTGGGAATAGACGTTGAGCGGATGTGTTGATGGTTGAGGTCAGGAATCACCTCTGCGATCCGGTGAGACCTTCATGAGGTTTTGTTAATCCGTGTACGGTGCCCCATGTAACGTCAGCAGGCTTGTGAGTTTCACTCTAGTAACCTTCCCATAAAGAACCAAAAACCTGATTCTTTAAACCAGTTTCTGCAGTCTTCTCTAGGTCCATCTGAACCTGGTTGGACTCTAGGCATCCCATAACCTTCACATCAACCACGAACATGAAACAAGGCGATCTTATAGCCCGCTTTAAGTCGTTCTCACAAGACAGGAACAGTACGGGGGCCAGTACCCATCACCGAGGGACCCCATAAGGTGCTGTCGCCATCAAACATTTTGTGTTCTCAAATTCGACGCAGAATCGGCGGTCAGCTAGGAAAGCTTCCAACCATCCCACTAGCCCTGCAGCTACGCCATTTCTTCTTAGCTTATGCAGAAGAAACTTATGGTTCACACTATCAAAAGCCTTACGGAAGTCCAGATAACACACTTCCACCTCCTCTCCCCAGCCCAGCCTTTTGGTTGCCTGGTCAAAAAAACCTAGCAAGTGGCTGAGGCAGAACCTGCCCTTCCTAAAGCCGTGCTGTTCATCGACGATTGGGTTGCCTTCTTCCGGGTGACTTACCCGAGCATTTCGGATCATCTTCCGTAACCTTAAGTACTACTGATAACAGGCTAACAGGCCGGTAGTTGGTCACCTGGTCTCTAAACTGCCCTTGTGAGATGGCGCGACCTCCGCAGCTTGCCATCCACTCGGTAGCTAAGCCTCTCCGGGAGATTTGTAGAACGGTACGGATAAAGGCGCTGTCAGTGACCGAGCCAAGGGTCTGAGAATGGCTCGATGGATTCCATCTGGTCCTGAGGCTTTTCCCCGTGCCCAGGGCATCTAATACTTACCGTATCTCGTCCGAGGCTATTTCTACTCCCTCTACTGGAACAGTCCTAAATCACTGTAGGTTTGGTGGCTGTCTACCCGTATCATTTCTGCCAACCTCCTTGAAGTAATCTAGAAAGGCTTCCGCCTTACGTTCATTATTCTCCTTCTGGTTTCTGTTCCCCATTTTCAAACCTCTAACTGTTGCCTCTATATTGGCCTTACCCTGGACGTATTCAAAACAACACATTTGGGTGCTTTGGCTGCCCCAGCTATTCTGATTTCGCGGATCAATCTGCTTCTCTTCTGTCACTCACAAAACAACTTACTCATTCTTTGGCATTCCAGCTACCTTCTATGCCCCTTGGTTTCCTGGAACATCCTACTAGCTTGCAGTTCTCCCCTCAGCACCCGCATCTTGGTGCCTTTCCTCCAAAGTGTCAGTCTCCTTCTACGGACTCTGCGCAAGGAAGCCATTTCTTCGGTCGGCCAAGGTAGGTTACCTTTAGTGTTTAGCCACATTTCAGTCACAGTACCTTCATGATCCCAGGCTAAAGATACCGCCACTGACAGCGGCCTATCTTCGTCCAGTCCTTTGGAGCTTCTTTGATCCTTATCTGGTGGCTTTACTCTCTGACCCAGGAAATGGAACCTGATGACTTCATGGTCGCTTTCACCAAGCGGAGCATCTTTTCTCAGCCTACTTCCTTCTGTGACGAACTTGATGATGACGGGGTCCAGTAGCCTCGGATTTTATCTCTCTTCACCAAGCGGCCTGACCAAAGTGCTTTTCTAGGAGGGTGACGAGTCTATTGAATGCATTGTCAACAGAAGCTTTGGAAGAGCAAAGGGGCTATATGTTCAAGCAGAGCCTGGACTTTTTCTGAAAGGGTGGTGGCAGGGCAAGTACATCTAAGTCCATGCCCTTAGCGTTCAGGTGAAGAAGCTCATACGGGAGACTGCTCACTGCCCCTAACTTTGGAGGTTAAAGATTAATTGATTGAAGCCACGTCGTGTGTACAGAAGGCCCCGAGTATCTCCGTCGTATACTTTTCTGATGCTGCTGAGAGTACAGCCTTTCGTCACTCGTAAATTGAAGTGCGGATGAGAGGCATTGTTGCAGTTGGAGAACGAAGGGGTCCGACCCGGGCATTTCCAACGATGCTGATGGTAGTTCGATCACATGAAGGATACGAAGTTCATGCCCGGGGAGAAGAAACACAAGCAAAAGCCCTAAGGAGGAGTGTAAAGCAGCACGTTAATTGAGGACAGCCGTTGAAAAATGCGTATCCTATTCGTTCAAGGATAGCAGTCTACATTTGCTTGCAGAATATTTTCCGGGATGCCATCGGTTCGTTCAACGGGTTCTTTGATTTGAGTATGGTATGGCATGGCCCGGGTCTTTATGATGTGCATTATTTGTCAGATCAACTTAGGTGCGTGATTTTTGATTGCTCATCCCCTACCCGAGTGAAGAAAATGTGGCGCTTCATAATGGTATATCGGCTGGGGAACATTGGCTGGGGCGACCGAAGGCGCGTCACACTGTTTAAGGGGAATAGCTCCGCAACACTCGGTGAAATAATCCACGATCTCTGGAATATAACAATGGCCTGGTTTCCTCAGTGGCTGTGGTTCCATGATACTGACACCTACTGGTGGTTCAGACTTTTTATGGTGACGGTTTGCAGCCGCACTTACCATTGGGTATTGCGAGTCTTGACTCTTTGGCACAGTTCGCAGTTATGACAACGGACACTCATTGTGTACGTCATTGCGAATCTTCAGCCGCCAATGCCGTAGTCTTACAGACCTTTCTATTTTGCGCCGTCCCCCGTGTCCGATGTCGAGATTAATCTGCGCGACGACCTCTGTGATCATCGAGGGAGACCAACATGCGGGGCGAGTGACCTTGATGGATGAGTATGTACATTAATCCGTGCAGCTACAGGATCCTCGGCCATGAATTCCACAAGGGCTTAACAGCTGAAGACTAACCTTTTGACCTGTTGGTTTTGTCCCACTCTGCAGTTGGCTAAGGTGAACAAACTGTAGCTGGAATTCATTTTTTTGTAGAATAACCACAAAGCTGTGCGCAAGACAGCCATTGTCAAACGGAAATCACTTCGAGTACAGGAGACGGTCGACGAGATAGCTCGTCACCTTACCACGCTGGTTACTGCGCAAAGCTGATAAATGAAGCGATATTCTTGTAACTGTTCCGGCTAGCCTGCAATTTGTCCGAGGGTTTACCCGGAGTTCCATAGCCACCGAAGCCAGTGAGGGGCGATCCAAAAGACGAATGGTCGACCAAGTGAGTTTGGTCGGAAGTATTTCGAGAAGACCAAGTCGCTCATTTCGTGCAAAGCAGTGCTTTACGGATGTTCTCGTTTGTCTAAGGTGGAACTGGCTTAAGTGGCCACCCCTTCCTGGCCACTCTGCGACTGGGATGAAACAGCTTCTAAGGCCACATCACTAGAGTCTGTCTCGAGGACAATTTTCAGTTGATGGAGAAGTGCAAGGGAGTGCTGACTCCAAGGGTGAAGGCAGGGCTAGTCTCAGGCGAACAAAAGCCCTGCTGCACCCCTACATCCACTCAAGGTTTCGACCTCCCTCGTTCAGCCGGTGGAGTAGGGAAGCAACTCCGGCAAAGCCAGGGACTTCTAAAGTATCAAAAAATAGGACCATAAGGCTGCGCACTTCTGAGCTAGATTTTGACTTGGGCCTCCAGGTGATTTACCCAGTCTATTCGCTGTCTACTTCCCCAGCGCGTGCTGACTGTTGACGACTCAGAAAGAACACCGTATAACGAAGGAATCTACATTTGTTAGAATTGAGCGTTAAGCCCTGTTCATTAGGTTTGAAGAGTAGTTCTCGTAGTCGTAGATTACTTTCTTCGGTCGTGACCCTATTCACAATATTGTCATCTGGACAGACCAAGCATGAGTGCCGTACGGGTTGCCCAACGTCGGCTGCCTCAACCCTTGGAAAGTGGCAGGAGCATTTGACAAGCCAATTGGTATAGTTTTGAATTCATATAGGCCGGGCGGGATGGCAGACTCCTTCTTTGCTCCATCCTTTGCACAAACTTCTGCTCGCCGGTAGCTGGATGTTTGATAAAACATGGTAAAAACTCCACTGTCTACGGCATACGGGGTGGTATCATCCGGAGGAAGTGGAAAGAAGTCGCTTCCTTTCAATCGAGTTCAGCCGGTTAAGTCCAACGAAAAGTCTGAGGGCTCCATCCTCGCCTTTATTAAGACCGACCGTTTACGCCCTTGGTGACAGGGACGGTCAAATAATCTTTCGTTTCAGCATCTGTGTAATAGTAATAATGATGATAATAATAATAATAATAATAATAATAATAATAATGGTTCATCACTCGACTGGAATCAAGGCCCATGCACAAAGCATGGTCAAGGAGTACAGCTTGTTACAGCTGTTTGAAATGCTCGCGAACTTCAAAGGTTGGGTTTGTACATCCCAGTGACCGTACCATAGGACTAGACAGTGTCTAAATTAACTAAAGTAGGAACGGCTGCCGCAGGATTTGTTCAAGGCGGTTTTGATTTCGAGAGTGATTGTATTGGAGAGTTTGCCAAACGCAAAGCTGCCGGCTGAAGCGTTCACAAAGTGTAGGGAAGATGTAGTATATACAAAAATGGCTTAAACAACGGCCTATCGTGAGATGAAAGGTGATTCGGGAGGTGTAGAGAGAAATACATAGACGAACCGGCTGGTTATGAATAAGGTATCAATAAAAATCCAACGATCACATTTTAGGGGAGTAATCAAGGCCTAGTATTCCTTGGGAGATCGGCACTCTGGAGTTGGTTCCAGCTATGGTTTATAATAGCAAATGGAGGCGATGAACGTTGGGCTATGTGTATAAGTACGGAAACAGTAAGACTTCACTTTAGCGCTTGGTGGCACATGCTTCACGCCGTGGGCAGGACTTTGAAGTCAAGCATTGATAGCAGAAGCTAGAAGGGAATGTGTTGACGGAGAAAAGCCATAGTCTTGGTAGTATATAAACGTCTACAAGCTGATAAAGTCACTGTGTGGCGAAGCGCTTCATGCATGGTGGGATTTGTTTCAACGAGAGGTGGGTGAACAGGTGTTTGACGTGATATTAGGGCGACGGAGAAAATAGGTGAGTTTTACCCAGATCATGGTAACCGCTGGTCATAACTCTACAGTTGACTACGAGCATGTCCTTTACGGCTAGCAACTTGTTACAGGGCTATTTCGGCTTGTACCCTATGTCGAGGATTCTAATTTTAAGGAGATGTTATTAAGGCGACGGCAGGTCATGAACCTGCACACGTAGTGGAATAGACAGTTTTTGAGGATGACGGCTAGGTATAGATATGAAATCATGTAAAGTCATTAGAGGAATGTGTTCTATTCTGTGGCTGTCGGAGCACTTGTTTCTTTTGTGCGGGCGGTGGATTGTCGTTTGGTTTCGGTCCGGTCGTCAGCGGTTAATGCCAACGGTGGGGAGGTTTATACTCTTGATGTTTGGGGTGTAGATGTTTTACACCTTGTGCGGTTATATGTTTGGAGGGTGAAGCCTGAGTCTACCACACAGGAGGCTCGAACTCATATATACTTTGGGCTAAGAAACAAAGTAGGCACAAGGAAACCTAGGTAGGTCGCAAACAGCTTGTGAGTAAGTATCCAAGAGTTGGCTTTCGAAAGATGTGGCTTTCTTACAATTCCTGTGAGTTGACAGGTGACGGTGCTGATCGGCACATGTATCAACAAGGAAGATTTAGAACGCGGCGGATTTCACACGGATAAACTTTTGGGGAGCACGCATGGACAGCCGAGCTTGGCGTTAATGAGCTGGTTGGAGATGGAACAAGGACCCGAAAGAGTTTAAACTGAGAGAGGTGAGGTCGGATTACATGTGGATAGCCCATTCGGCTAGCTTGTCACCTCGCCCACGGTCAGGAAAAGGTACAGAGGGCTTGGCTCGTAGGCTCTCTTTTTTCTTTGGGGCATCCAATATGCAGGGTCGCCTCTTGGCTGTAACGGAGAATACACCTGTTGTTGGAGGGGCGTAGAGCATGAATCCAGAACCCCTGCAGCCGGAAGTACTTTTGGTACTTTGTTTTTTAATTCAGAGGAGAGGGTGAGCATTATTTCCCCGTGGGGATCACTACCCACTTCCATTCCCCTTGCCGTTCCTTAAGAATGACCCATAAGGTCCGCCTCCGCTAGGGTTGGCCTTTTTGCCCCTCATTACAAGACGGTCAGAGACTTGTTGTCATTTTCATATCAGTGATTTCGCAGCCTCCAGCTATGGGAGAGAGAGAAAAATGGGAAACAGACACACGGAAAGCTTTCAACACTCGGAGAATGCATACGGACGACTCTTTTCTGACGTGGCCTGAGTCCGAGGACTTTCGGTTTGCATGTGAGCTGGCTGTTGTTAGCAAGAACTGTGACGATACATCGGGACGATCCACAGATGGTTAGTAGTCTTGTCGACTAAGTAACAGATGTTATATAGGCCCATCATGGTGGGATGCTAGAGTTATAGGGCAAGGAGGGAATTTGAACAATGAGTGCCCAATAATTCAATTAGGGTGACCGCAGGATGGAGGATGGGGGGTCTGACAGGAGTGGATCCTTGGGTGAGTGGGTATCCGACGAAAAGATCGTCAGCTAGAAAGATGAGTTCTGGTCTTTACGATAAATTGTAAGAAGTTGGTGCGACCGGAGCCTTCTCGGGTACTGACATGCAAGTGTGAAAACTCACGCGGAATAGACTCCAGTGCCTCTTCACGCGCTACGCTCATTTCTGACTCACGCTACCGTCTACCTCTTGACGGGCAGCCGTCGGCGCATCCCGTTTGTGTACTTTATCCGGTCGGGAATTTGGTCGCCTCAAAAGAGAGGTTCCTGTCCGCACTTCCTAAGTGATTTCGTGGTACGCGTAAAACTCGATAATGGAAGTCGCATCCAAGCAGGTTGGCTCTACAGCTGACTTGTGCGTCATGTTACGATCACAAGGCTTCAAGTCCTAGTATACCCTCCCCTGCGCCTGAATCCGTGGCCATTAGATATAAATGGAGCCATCTCCTGAGTGGCGGTACCTGGACGACGACGTGCTATCTCTGATGGTACAATTGAAAGTGCAGCCTCGGAGTCATCAGGTACCTTGACAAACCGACCCCGACTAACCCGATGAATAGTGAGGGGGAGATACCTACAAGAGCTAGTGAGAAGGAAAAAGTTAGAAGCGGACAAGACGTTGATTCACCTCCGGTTAAGCCGGTCTTATCGGCGGATTGTGACTGCACTGTCTAGCCCGACGGCCAAAACGAGCACAGCACTCGCAGTCAGCACGGTAAATCGGGAAACTGCGGCTGACAGAAGTACTAGGGAAGCTACTGCAGGGACCGATAGCCTTGAGGTTGAGAGTTTTCACCTGTTTGACCGCCTTATACCGGGCAGCTGCACGGATCCAATCCTTCAGCGTGGCCATCGGTTGGCGGATCAACAACAATTGGCCGATAAAGTTCTCGAGAAAAACCAAAGCAAAATCATTTGTTCTCACTATTTTGGCCTACCTCCCGGGGAATGCTCGGGTGCCCAATGTGCGTAGTGCCCCGGAGCATGTATGTGCGCGCCCAGTCGGGCTTCGAAGCGGCTGAAGGAGGTGCTCGATGAAAGCTGCACAAGGCTTGGTGTCCCATAAAAGTCCCTATACAACGACCACTGATACCGTGGATCCGCCGCTCGACCCCAAACTCTCGGCCACCAATAGTGCACGGCGAACCAGCCACAGAAGGAAAGTAGTGGGACCGAACCACGGTGACCATATCACTGACACCTAGGAGTGAGCCAGTTAAGGGATTGCTCAGCTTTTGTCCGGCTTCTGGTTGTCTTCACTATTGAGCCCACTTGTCAATACCAAGGTGTCTTCCAAGTTTTTCAAATCTCCCGATGATTGACTCAGTTAGTCCCCAGAACCGTTGTTATTAATAACGCGTATAATCTGCGTGACATTTTAACTGACAGTTCTTTGGCTGCTTATCGTCAAACTCATCTTGACAGATTTCGGACTGCTCCCCCCAACCCAACTCTTACGTACACTGTTTTGTGGTCCACACCCAATCTACACTTGGTGCATCCTTCTTTCCTCTCATGGTCCTGTCTTCCCATTGAGATAACTTTGCGGGCACCTGGCATGGTGCTGAGTCGCACCGACCGAAGACAGTTTTGCTTTATTACGGTTGAACTTTATTTTGTCGCTCATGCTGACCAATCAGGGACTTCCCGTTTTTCTATGTTGGTTTTTAGCCACCACGCTCAAGAAATCATCTTTTGGGTCTGAATAAGCATGCAAAACTCGCTCGAAGCAGAGGACAAGTACTCCTTGTTCATCCTTTTTTGGTCAACTGCTCATCGTGCATCGATTTTTACCCTAATTTCGACTACTAACTGGACAGATAGTTACTGAGGCCTGCTGCAATGAGCATGATCCTTATTTACCTTTACTTTAACTCATAAATAGTACCGTAGAATTTAAAGAGCGGTCGTGTTTTTGCTTTGGGTTCTATATCGATTCGGGCAGCACGTTAACTTGAGGCTCCAATGTGCTATTCAGAATGATAGCAGCTTGTTGGTTGACAGACTAAGCACTGAATCGGTGATCAGGCTTCACTCGGATCAGGCTTGTGTTTCTTGATTGGCATCAGAAATATGATTTTGCCCCAGGAACGACCAGGACAACAACATACAATGGGCGTCTACAAGATTTAACCACTAGGAAGATTTAAAAGAATCTGATCAGGTCGTTACTAGAATCGGACAAGTTTCTCGTGGTAATTTGCTGTCCGTGACTTCGGGCTTATCGTACCCTGTCGTCATGGTCGCTGGCCTGAGTCCATGCAGCCTCTTATTGAACTAGAAGAACGTCACTTCAACTAGGCAATAAGGCAAGATTCGAAGGCTTTTAAAAAGAACCGAAATAGGAGGTCTTTATTGGTTAAGCTGGAGCTGAAAATAATCAAACCCCTTGGAGGGATAAGAGAGAAATGAATTTATGCAGTCTTTGGACTCGAATGCCTGTGACGAAAGAGTGCTCGAGTGCTTTTGCTTGCACGCGAAGTCGACCTGTAACGGCTTCGTAAACCTCAGCGGTCAAGCTGGCAGGAGCATCCAGTCATACGTCATCAAAGGCTGCCTGCGATTACCCGTAAGCGGGGTAGATCCACCGAAAATAGAAGAGGTTTCATTCGATCTTTGGTCAGCAATACGCAGGGAGTTCATTCGACAATTCCACACAAAAGTCACCAACAAGGTCACAAGTAACGGGCAGCCCATGCCTTGTTTGCCATATTTCTTCAAAGGTGACGCACAGAAAACAAATGAGAAGAGCCTGATGTAACGACCGGTCGTGGAAAATCCCCTTAAACCTTTGCGGTTCAGTGTTTTTCTTAACATCACTCACTTGCTTACACTATTGACGTGTCTCTATGAACTGTTTGTTTTATGAACCAATTGTTGTTTGTTCACGCCCAGAGCGCTACTTTGTCATATCCCTGTTCTGGACCTGCGTGACGCACGCGTTCCTTGCTCGTGCGCCGCAATTCGGTTTCTCGTTTGCTGAGTCCTTGTGATCTCATTATTGAGTTTGTATCATTTTGGTGTCATTGTTCATTCAATAATCTAGTATCGTAGAATATCACGGTTATTCACCTTTTGATTTCGGGATCCGTTGCAAATTTGGCTAAGCATTGCTCAAACTGGTGGTACAATACTCCGTAGATAATTTTGGAACGAGAAAAACACGCAAAATGCCGAGAAAAGGATCGAAGACATTGGAATCTAAACAGGAAGTAATACGGCAAGCCACTGGGGAGGTTTTGGGTACCTTTGATTCTTTAGTTAATGTTAGATCGCCTGGTCCTGTCAGTGCTAGTTCATGTGTTACTGAGGACAATATGGATCGTAAGGATGTCGATCTTTATGGGCTAAGTATATTAGACCTAGAACAACAGTTGTTATCTGCTAGATAACAGGCCCACAAAGCAGAGCAGAAGGGTAAACATAAAGAGCGTGAGCCAGAAACCAAAGACTACGACAGGCAAACCAAGAGAGCCGACAGCAGATTTGGTTGACTTATCCGGGACAGCAACCAAGCAAACAAGCCCAGTACTAGCCAGGCTCAAACCACTGCTCGGAAACAGCCAAAATATCAACCTTGGACCAATGCACACGCCATTTCACGCGATGCCGCGGCGCAACCAAGCTGTAGGTCCTGTGATGCTAGCCATGGACTATCAAAATGCCCCAAGTTCGGCAACGCCACAATAGGCGAACGGTGGGGAATGGCGAGGATTGCAGGAGCGTGTTTTATTTGTATCAACACCACGCACCGGGTGGCAGCTTGTAGGACAAGGAACAGATGTGGTTATGAGGGCTGCAGGGCAGACACCATCGATTGTTGCACCAGGCGAGAGTAACTTTATCCGAGGCGAGTACCAAGCCCAGTGTTATTTGTTCAACGTCGCGGTCTGCAAGTAAACCGGTACGTTCAGGCGTAGTGGCCGTGGGAGTAGTGACCCCAGCTGGGGTGGTCAAAGCGTTGGCTTTCGTCGACAGTTGATCGGACACTACCCCAGTGAAAGAGAGGTTTGCCGACAAAACGAACTCGCTAAAGGTGCGACGTCGTTACCGGTGAGCACTGTGGGTGGAACACAAGTAATGACTGCCGGCCGGTTGAGGTTGCAACTCATCTCTTTAGACATTAACGAGCAAATCGAACCAACGGATGGATGTTAAACTGTCCAGTAGGGGAACGTGGGTCCCTGAATTACTTATTCGCGAAAACGGACCGCATAGAGTATCACCTTCAGCGGCTGTATAAAAAGGAGTTTCATGACATCGGAGACGAAAAACTAACGTTGTCTCAAGAGGAAAACTTAGATTTAAAAACGGTGCGGCAAGGCACTGGAGGCCTTGGAAAGCAGCTCGAGGTTTTCCTCCCATGGCGCACATCGGTCGACCCGTGGACTGATAACAGAAATTATGTTCTCCAACGATTACTACGACTAAAAGAACGCTTCATTAGAGACCATAATCTGTGGGAACGATACGCGGATTTAATGAAGCGAAACGAAGCCCTCGGTTTACGTTGGAAAGGTGCCTGACAACACCGACAGCAAAAGGGGTATCTGATATCTGCCTCACCACCCGGTTATCAACCCCAAGAAACCCAAAAAACTGCGGCTGGTTTTCGACTTTGCAGCCAGGTTCCAGAGCAAGTCGTTAAACGATCGCTTACCACGAGGACCCGATTGCACCAAGCCACTAATCGAAGTTCTGTGCCGTTTCAAATTGGGTGGAGTGGCCTTGTCGCCGACATTAAGGAAGTGTTTCATCAGGTAGAAATACCGGCAGGAGAACGAGATGCGTTGCGTATTTGTGGTGGGAACAGAACGACCGAGACAATGCAGTGGTAAACTATAGGATGACCGTCCACCTCTTTGGAGCCATATCATCACCGTTATGTGCGAACTACGCCCTTCGGGATGCTGCGAACAAACCAGGAGGTCTCGTCCATCGGTCGGTGGTAGATAGCGTCAGCAGAAACTTCTACGTCGACGACTACCTTCAGATCATTCAATGATATAGAATCAGCTCTAGCGCAGTTCAGAGGCCTGACAAGATTGATAGAAGAAGGCGGATTCCATCTAACTAAATGGATGTCGAAAACTCCAGAAGTGCTTCAGGTCATTCCTTACCAAAAGAAGGCCGAAAGGGCTAGAGGTTTGGACGGCTCTCCACTCCCTACCGAATGCGCTCTAGGAATACAATGGAAAGCGGAAACGGAGGAGTTTGTTTTCGAGCTAAACGTTCTCGAGTTGACTCTAACCCGTCGAGGCATACTATTTGCTGTCTCTAGTCTGTTCGACCCGCTCGGTGTCGTCTCTCCCTGGCTGCTACCTGGAAAGATCTTGCTGCAGCGGCTGTGCCGTAATAAAGTTTATTGGGACCGGCCACTGGACCTAGAGGACCGACT
Organism: Fasciola hepatica; assembly: GCA_948099385.1. Classification (NCBI taxonomy): domain Eukaryota; kingdom Metazoa; phylum Platyhelminthes; class Trematoda; order Plagiorchiida; family Fasciolidae; genus Fasciola; species Fasciola hepatica. The sequence continues at coordinate 2,560,565 of CANUEZ040000011.1, forward strand.
GGACTGGGAAGAATTCTTAAACACATTGAAGAAATTAAGGGACATAAGGATTCCACGATGTTTGACTCCTGGCCATACGACGCGGACGGGAGAACTACATGCTTTTTCCGATGCATCCGAAGCCGGTTATGGGGCTGTGGTGTAATCACGATGGAGCACAAGAGATGGACAATATACTACGAGGATCCTGTTCGCTAAAGCCCGCGTTGTTCCATTGAAGTCGGTTTCGATCCCACCCTTTGAACTCAGCGCAGCCGTGTTAGCAGTCAGGGCGGTACAGGCGGTGAAGAGATGTTTTGACTTCTACATTTGGTCGGCTAGCCTTTGGACGGACTCAACGATAGTGCCTTACTATATCAACAACGTCCGGAGCCGGTTTAGTTTTTTCGTTGCTAACCGACTCGCGATTATCAACGATGAATCAACCATGAACCAGTGGAAGCATGTCAGGTCTGGAGATAATGCAGCCGATCTGTGCTCCCGAGGTGCGACCAACTTCAGGCAACTAGACACGTGGAAGAGAGGGACAAACTTCCTGCAAGTGCCTAAACAGGACTGGCCCGTGTTCGAATTAAAACCCCCTACGGAAGTAGAACTAGAGATCAAAGGCGTAGTGATAGCGGCCAACGTCGTTGAAGCGACATCCATTCTATCGCGACTGGTTAGGTTTTCTTCCTGGATAAAGACACTTCCTGTGTTATTCTGGTTAGCCAGGTTTAAGAGAAATTAACTAGTCACGAAAAAGCTACGCCCGTCGGGCCGGATGCAGGTCGGCCCGATAAGTCCCGATGAGCTACAAGCTGCAGAATACGATATTTTCAGAATGATACAACGCGAGGATTTCGCCCAAGAGCTCGATAGGGCGGAAGAACTGGGACCAATCAACAGCGAAATATCATCTCCAAGAGGCGAATTGAAGCGTTTAAACCCCAAACTCATTGATGGACTGCTGCGGGTGGATGGTAGGCTGGCCAACGCCCACCTGAGCTCCGACACAAAGTACCCCATACTGCTGCCTGCGAGACAACCTGTGGTAGGGCTAATGATCCAACACGTCCACGCCGCGGAGGGACATGCCGGGGAAAGTCACGTTGCGAGAGTCATTCGAAAGCGCCTTTGGTTGCTGAGAGGACGAGCGACTGTAAACGCGTAATCCGACGTTTTGTGCAATGTAGGAGACGCAATGCCACAGCGGGCAAACAACACATGGCCCCACTATCAAAATGCAGGGTGATTGCGGGCTAGTGGCCGTTCAGCGACACCGGGTTAGACTAAATCGGGAGATTGTGGATCAAGTGCGGGAAGAGATTAGAAAAGCGATATGGATGTATCATGAAGTGCATGAAGTCACGCGCGGTACACCTAGAAGTCGCACATTCGATGACCACCGAGTCCTTCCTACGGGCCTGGCGGAGATTAATCAGCCGAGGAGGCGTACCGGCCGATATATACCCAGATAATGGATCGAACTTTGTGGGCGCTCACCGGGAATTGCAGCGTCGGCACAAGAATATAAACAGGGACGAACTGCAGGATCGAACCGTGGCCTACGGTATACGATGGCATTTCAACCCCCCACAGTCCAGCCACCGAGGCGGCTTATGGGAACGCATGATCCGGTCCGCCAGACGGATATTGCTGTCAATCATGGAGCAACAGCTGCCCGACGACGAGACGCTGAGCACCATTATGACTGACGTCGAGAGAATCCTGAACAACCGCCCACTGGTTCCAGTAATAAACGGCGACCTCACCCACTGGGCGCTCACTGTGAACGACTTATTGACGTTAAGGTCGAACAAGGGTTTCCAAGGGCCGGTAAACTTTCGTGGGAGCTACCTCCACGGATAGAAGCAGGCGAACTACCTTACCAAGGTTTTCTGGAGGCGCTGGCTGCGTGAGTACCTACCGGCTCTGCGGACTCGACAGAAGTGGCTGGTCAGAGCAAGACCATTAAAAGTTGGGGGTGTGGTGATGATCGCAGACGAACGTGCAAATTTCAGCACCTGGTCCTTGGGAGTAGATTTGGAAACCATCGAAAGCTCTGGCGGAATGATAAAAACGGTGAAGGTGAAGACAGCTAACGAAGCGCTCATTCGTAACATACGCAGTATTAGCCTATTCGAGAGCGAAGGCGGAGAAGTAGACGACGCTGAGGCCCAGTAGACTATTTCGCACTGGCCATCGAGGTGGATAAAGAAACCCCATATATGGAAGCAATCCCAACACACTGACGTATCGAACCATCGTACACCCCGACGCACACTTACCTACATTTTACTCGTTATACCACATGGTCTCCGCCAAACACGTTACAGAGCTCACAGTCTTTCGTTGACATTACAGAAGGCTTTTTTCCCGATATGTGGTGGTAAATGCGATTCCATTGTACATCCGGACACAAACATACCCGATGCACGCTATACCCCGTAACCCCTATCAAACATGTGACGGTGCTCGCAATTTGTTTTTGTTTACGTTACTGGAATGTCTTTTGCATAGGTGGAGGTAGCGGCGATTACATCATGCACGCACACTCAAACAAGCACACACAGTCAGGGCAGGACGGCCTTTCCAAGGACAGCATCTATGTTTCCCCTTCACGCCCGCCATCGGTCAGCTGTTCTCAGGGAAGATGTAGAATACCCTCGCGTCTATGTGACCAACGAATTAGGTGCGACCATGAATAAAACGTTGACGACAAGCATTAGGCGCGCGCACTGACAGCAGGGCTTAGGTAGGTAGGAAGAATCAGTACCTTTGATTCTGCTCAGGATTCGGGAGGATTTTGGTGGGCGGTGTAACGACCGGTCGTGAAAAATCCCCTTAAACCTTTGCGGTTCAGTGTTTTTCTTAACATCACTCACTTGCTTACACTATTGACGTGTCTTTACGAACTGTTTGTTTTTGTGGACCAATTGTTGTTTGTTCACGCCCAGAGCGCTACTTTGTCATATCCCTGTTCTGGACCTGCGTGACGCACGCGTTCCTTGCTCGCGCGCCGCAATTCGGTTTCTCGTTTGCCGAATCCTTGTGATCTCATTATTGAGTTTGTATCATTTTGGTGTCATTGTTCATTCAATAATCTAGTATCGTAGAATATCACGGTTATTCACCTTTTGATTTCGGGATCCGTTGCGAATTTGGCTACGCATTGCTCAAAAGAGTGTTTCACCTGATGTTGTCTCACTCCGACGGGTATCACATAGCTTGTGAGGTACCGAGGAAGGTTTTGTCCGCCTGCTTGAGGTAATGTGATCACCCCCGGGTTGTCTGACGAAGGTGATCAGAACCGGCAGCCCCGACTCAGAAGTGCCGTCGACTGCAGCCATTAGAATAGAATGCTGCAAGATTCCTCTTGGGCAGTTGAGTGACATGTCCGAACTCACCTCGCCAGCGTTGTGACGTTTCACCTTTTTTATTTGCTCCCCGCACAACATCTTTCATCTGAACTCTTTATGCGAAGCTCTGTAGCAAACTGACCGTTGCTCGTGCACGCCAAGCGCAAGCTTTTTCGGCATACGCTCACCTCTCTCCCTCAACCGATTATGATCTCCATCTCATGGGTCGTGGGAAGCATCTCCCTGGTTATCGTGATGACGTTTTGCGGAATACCACCTTACGGACAGGCGACCCGCGCGAAGAGGCATGACTAGCCAACTCAATTAGTGGGGAAACAGCTTGGTAATGTTTGCGGGACGTTACACTGGTGACCATGGAAAGGATAGCCAGTGGTCTTCCATACATCCTGCAAGTCAACTAGTCTGAGAGGGTCAGTCGGTTAACGTAAAACTGTCTCTACCAAAAGCTTAGCGAACCAGTGTAATTAGTAGATTTCAGGGCAAGCGTAGCCCGAAAGTGCTTAGGTAGGCTGGCAAACAGAGCTGAGGCAGCCAGCTTGATGAACCAAGACACTCGAAACCCAGGTCCGCGTCAATCCGGCCCCAGATGGACAGTAAGGACAAAGCAGCATGACAAATGGCCGCCTCGAGCTTTCCCAGCTTGTGACGGGAGGCCGTGGTGGCCCTTGGTCAGAAGGCCTTGACGTCGGACATAACAGTAAGATGGGCAAAAGCCATAGAGAGGGTGGCTGCGGGTCAAGAACCACCTGTGACATTGAAGGCTGTGGCAACCGGCCTCATCCGCTGCCTCACGGGGCTACGCGAGGTCGCTCGGCGCCACCAAAACAGTGAATTACAATAAATAACAATAACAATAATAATGATGGTATACTTCTTGATGGTGGTCGGGGAGCACGCATGGACATATGATCAGTCGAATAAAATATTGACAAACTTCAAGATGGGTCGCAAGTTTTAGCAACAGGAAAGTTAAGCTCCAAATAAAATAACAAGGGTTTACAAGGCAAGGGTGAGTCAATTTCAAATCAGTTGCAGACAACAGTAAGAAATCTGCCACACTCATGGCTGAGACGAACGTGATCCTGGGTGCAGAAAGAACAAAAATTACGGAAGTGATGCAGAGAATAATCGGTAATGCTTACTCAGGTTTACTGAAATAAGTAATTACGTACGAAACAAGCACGCAGGTAATAGTTGTACAGAAGCGGTCAGGCCCATACAGGATGCTGCCCCACTGCCTCCCGTTTGGAGGATCAAAGGGGAGAGGTATGAAGGTGGAGAGAAGTGATATCCTCTAGAACAGGTAAGATAATTTCCAGGATAGGTAAAAGGTATCATCCAAGGATGAGCATTCACAGCTGGTGGTAAAAGAAAAGAGTCTCAAGACGTGAAGGAACAATTACCAAGCGGACCGTGTCATGGAGGGACAAAATATTCCGGCAAAACGACGAAAAACTTTTCTCTGGGTGTAGGGCCGGTCAAGATGGAAAATGAAAAATACATTATTTCGTTGATATTCTTTGGATTTTCCTTCTTCCGTACTGGGCGGTATAGGCCAGCGCTCACAGCCTTTTTGTTTTCGCTTGTCTGCCAGGTCAGGGGAGATTGGGAAGGAGAGGGTATCGTCTAACCTGGGAAATTCATTATTGAATTAGGTGAGCCAGTATATTGGATGATATGGCTTCACATCACAGCCGAGCGATACGGTAAAAATAATAATATTATTAATATTAGTTTATTTTGAAGACACCCGAGGCTTGCCTTACGCACGATCAAAATTTTACAAGCGACAAAACGGACAGGCAAAATTCGTGACAAATTTAGAAACACGTAACACAAAGGAGGGGTATGAAGAAATGGAAGGGAGATGAGAGGGTGATAAATGTACGCACACCAAGGAGTAATGGAGGGAGTTTAAGTGAACCCAGAGATGAATTCAAATATGGGCCCGGTGAATTCGAAGGTCAAGTTCAGATGGAGCAGCTGGCTGAGCTAAGTGGGGGAGAACGGAGCCTGGGAGTTTTACATGGAGAGGACCGAAAATCAGCATTAGAAATTATCGTTAAGAGAATCGACGAAGAAATAAGGAGAAAGGCAAGGGAGAAAGGAAAAACAAATATTGAGTTGTACGGCTGGGGCCTAGGTAGCCATGAGCTATGCGTTATTGCGATAAACGGACGGTGTCAATCTGAAAACATGGAAGTAGCAAGGCAAGACGTAAAGAGTGAGTCAGATGGCAGCAATGCCGCGGGAGGATCGAGATACGGTAACATGAGGCACAGTTATGGACAGAATGGGCGCACATCAAACGGAGCGGCACGGTGGCAAGAGAACTGGTGGGCGAAGAACTGGAGATGGTAGGAAAAATATGTGGATACAAATATAAATGTGTATATATATATATATATATATATATATATATATAATCATAAACATCATATCAGAGCAGGGGAAAATAGCAGTGAAGGGGCGGAAAACGGAAGTAGCAGTGCCTGGCAGAGACGAGTAGGGTTTGGTCAAATGGTATGAAATTAACTTGGACAAACCCCGATGAATTTGTTTATGACAGGTGAACATGGGGAATCAACAGCAAAAGAGAGACAACTTCGGAAGCACAGAAGTAACGGCTGTGAGCAGAAGTTGATAAACGAGGAAATATGGAGGAAAGAATGGACGAACACATGTAAAAGTGAATCTAACGGTCTGATTATTGCAGATGTGGCATGTGGTGACGGTCGAACATGGGTGAAGCGTTAATAAATGGGCGGACGTTATGCAGCAAGATGGCCGTGAAAATGGCGGGAGAACGCAGTGCGAATGGAAGTACGAGGTGGTTGGAGAGATGTGAAAGATCACTGGGGAAGGGTAACTTGGAGGTTAGAAGAAATGTGGTGCGAAAATGCATCAGTTGTAACAGCGAATAGCATGGAAGAGAAATGAGGGAGTGGAGGATCAGAAAGACCAGGTTATGGCAGATGGCATGGTTTGAAACTGTAGGTGAGAGTGATGACGTTACGATGACATTACACTGAGTGGAACGCGGAAAAGCAGCGCAGCCTGAAAGGCAAAATGAAGATGCCCGTGGCGAGCAGTGTACGAAGCAGACGAGAGTTTTGACCAAAGAAAACCAGACAAGAGATGATTATTCAGATCTTTTCACTGAAGATGATACAGGATGAAGACCTAGAAGAGGAAAAGAACCCGGACGGGAAAGCCTGTGATGGAACAAAAATGCACGGGAAAAAGTTGTGCGTCGGAGTTGGGAGAATAGAACCGTAGATTTGTGTGCCTTACACAGTTAGACTGAGCCGGGATTTTCTAATCGGTACACTGTCTAAGAGGAAGATCCACGGACGAACTACGGACTCAGACAGGTAAAATATGGAGGTGGTGAATAGCTAATATATGTGGTCGTAAAAATCGCAAAGGTTTAAACGGCCAGTTTTTCCAAGATGATTGGTCATGGTTACGGATGTGTCTGGTGCGCAGTGGTGGGAGGTATAAGATGGACAAAAAGTATATATCGCATAATGATAGCTAGTGAGGTATGCGATCAGTGGGCCTTTTAAGTGTATGAAAGTATTAAGTGAATACTGATCAGGAGCAGACGGGGGCGAAATGGGTGGGGAAGAAAATATTTCGGGCTTGGGCAGAGTAGAATGGATAGAGCGAGAGTGACATTATGCAGTAAGGGTTGTCATTGTGAAAAACGATGGGAACAAAACCAGAATGGATAGGTGTGCATACAGAGGTAAAAAGACGCGGAAGGGAAGTGATAAAGGTGCTGACAAGAACAATAGATGAGCGACTCTTGGCGGAAGAATGGTGGGAGCATGCGATCCTCAACGGGCAGTGATAAATGCGATAGGGCGAGGAGAGTTGGCGCGTGCAATTCGCAACCGGCTCTTGTAGGTGGGGCTGACCGTGCGCTGGGCACCCAACCTGAGAAACACTTCATGAAGTGAATCCAGGAGGCATGCTCTACCAGCCCAATTGCACTCGCACATCTTTGCAGGCGGCCTGCACGTCCGATGTGTGCCAGCCAAAGCGGGGGATCTGGCCGCAAGCTGCACCGTTGGGATTGGCGCCAGTGTACATCAATGGCTGTACAGTGGGCTGAAAACCGCGATAAGGTTATATGGTCCAGGACCAATCAAAACCGTTTGTGAGGACTTGGACAACAGAGCCAACAGGAACAGCGATTGACAGACGGCCATACAGCATTGTTATCCAGGTTCACCGGCCGGGGAGGTGATCGGTAAAATGCCCGAGGTGGTTGATCGGCATTGAGGATCACTGGAAATGGAAATGAGATAAAGAAACGCAGTTTGAGTATAGCCCAGCTGAGGATCAACGGTTAACGGAAAGAAGAACAAAAGTTCTCAACGTTAGACTACCTATGGCCACTTCCTCAATGAACCGAACAAATGGAAATGCCACTAATTTTAACCACTTTGCTTCCATCCAACCCCGTAGTTTCTGTCACTCTTATGCCTCGTCCTTTACTGGTTTTTATATGCCTCCATTAACCGTTGATCCGCAGCAGGGGCACACCCTGACCGCCGCTTTTTATCTGCTCTCCTTTCCCACGTAACTCCCCCTCCTTAGCCCTTTTTCAACTACTGTCATGTTAATTTTCACATTTTCAAGGGTTTTGTCTGTTTGTTCCATCACTTGTAAACAGCTGATTATGCACTTGGCATGCCTCGGACGTCTCCAAAATAAACCATTATTATTCATTATTACATTATCATAACCCACAGCTGGAAACACGTCCAGACTGCAATCCCTCTTTATTTCAGGTTTGCTGTCTCCCACTATCTCAGTCGCAAAACTGGCTAACCAAGGATACCACTTTGACTCGTACGGACAGAGACTCAAGTGGAACCTACCATAGCAATTGGGACCGAAATCAAACCATAAAACAGAAAATACTCCTAATTGCCTATCAGATCGTTCAACGTTTCCAAACGCAACCAACTCCAGTTCCAGTTCACGCGCATGCCGCTACTATACAGCCACACTCGACTTATCGACCGACACATACATTGTCCTGCCAGACGAACCTTACCCACTCGATGCCATACGATACCAGAAACGACGCTGAATAACACTGAAGGCAAATGTGTCAACACATACATATGTATTTGTCAGTGAAACAGCATAATAACTCTGAAGTCCATGCGGAGATTTCCCATTTTATCATCCGTTACCACTGTTTATCTTTCCTACGACACATAGCCGGCTGGAAATTGACTCTCCACTTCCCGAAGACCTTCCAGTTGCGCTTTCTTATTTCAGAATGGTACATGATACTGATCCTGAATCTAAACTCACCTTTTTATGGTCTGCTGTTTCTCCCATATCCACCAGTGTTCACTCTCACAAAATTGGTCTCATGCCCCCCTGCTTCAAAACTCATTCCGTTTATTGAACTCCGGTAGATCCGTCATTCAGGGTTTGCATTGTCTTCGTGATCGCTATCCTCTTCGCATGCGTTGATTTTTCCGAACATACTTCTTTACAATTTTCCACCCTTTTTCCTCTTGCTCAAAAATTTACTCCATCTGCATAACCTCGGTGGGCCTCCGGTTTCCTTGGCTTGCAGCATTCTCGTTCGTAATGCATCCTTAGCACTGCGCTATTGATTTTTCGATATCCCTACCGCGAACCAGTGCCCAGGCCGGAATCGAAACTGGTTCAAAAGTGCCGCGCGAAAAAATTATCAGAATGATCCATTCAAACTGCTGCTGGCTCTGTTTTTCCATCTTTGATACTCTCGACTTTCATATTCTGAATTTGTGAATATTCCATCTTATTGAGTAACGTGTTACACCATGATCATGCGCTACAGCGTGCATCTCGACTATGGCCGAGAAATATACCAGAATCACGGGCTCATAAATGCAGCGGGACCCTGAGACAGCCTGAGGCTTTGGAAAGTTAGACTTAAAAGGGACGGCACAAATAGGAGCCTAAACACTCAATGTGGATGGTAATATTTCACTTAGAATAGTCATTCAGCAGAAGAAAAGACTGAGTTCTGCATAAAAATACGGGAGAAAATTAGCTGGAGGATTGGGTGGGGCAGAATTAGTGACGTCATAACTGGATATTGAGTTCATTTTGTGGGCCGCGCTAAGTGAGAGAAACGAGACTAGATTTTTCAATTTAAAATCGCAGAGGTGGTGATGGAAGCATATGTGGCGGGACCCGGTGTGGAAAAGAGGCAACGTAAGCCAAGGGATATCGAGGAGCTTTGGGTTACTTACCATGCCTGTGCTATTAATTACAGTACGGTAATAAGTATATATGTGTATATTTATATATATACACATACATTTACACATATATACATATATTTATATATATAATATATGCGTACATATATACATATACATATATATGTATATACAGCTGACCAGGTAGTAGTTACTGATGCAGTTCCTATAGCGTTGTTGGGGTTGGTTTCAGGGACGCAGACATGATATGACTAAATAAAGGTAATAAATCGCGGAGCGGATGAGGAATATTGACAAACTGTGAGGAGTATTACGGTGATCTCCCTATGAATGCGAACGCATACAGAAGGACTAATTGCAAAGTGAAATTGGTAGGATCCTATGAGTTGGTATGGAAAAACAATTAGTGGACGCAAACATGCCTTAAGTAGGTCGATGGCGAAGTCTAAGGAGAAGCGGTCAAACGGAGCATTCAGAATTCAAAAGCGGTGAAATTATTAAGAAAGTTGAGGTTGAGCGAGAAAGCAGAGCAACGGCTTAAAAGTCGAAGCCCTTCTCGTAAGCTTGACATTTGGTTATATGAACGTTGAATAAGCGCAAAACAGTTGGGACAGAAAGGAATTTATCATTAGCATGCGCGAATGCATACTTTGACTGGGAAGATCTGATATGCAAATGAAGTTTATTCCAGATTCTGGGGTACGTGAAGAGGAAGAGCTTAGAGCGTGGAACATTCCTCGCGGAGGGTGTGGTAATAGCACACTGTCTATTACGGAGTGATTATCCAGTACCCGGGGAGAAGCACAACTGGTTGGAGGAATAAGATTGCCTACTCAATAGCTTATACAGAGATACCGGGTTTGGCTGGATGTGACGAAGCCACAATGGTTCGATTTTGAGAGATAAGCATCGTTCCCTGTAGTTTAAGTTTGACCACTAACCAATAAACTGTTTAATAAATCTTCTCTGAACACATCCAATAATAATTCTGTCGTATTTTCGCCTGCCAGAGGAGATTACGGGACAACATTCGGGAAGGAGCCTGGCATGTTCTTTGTACATATAATGAATGATCGCCCTAAGGTGAAGGGTCTGAACAGAAGACCAAGACACCTTTTAGCCTTCGCCGTTTGGGAGGCAGCTTGTCCGGAGAAGTTGAAATAGCAAGAATAACCTAAGCCATGGTCTCTTTCTAAGGGCTGACTGTCGATGGGTGGACCGCCGAGGTATAAGGAACCAGGAGGCACCTGGCATTTGTAAGTGAGAGAAATACACTCATCGGCGGAGAATTTCGTCGCCCGGATTGAGCAACATTCATCAAAAGCTGCTAAGTCAGCAAGGATTTTAGAGCTAGTAGTACTGATGTTTCCAGGCGAAAAGCTGCAGACTACCTTAATGTCGTCCGAAAAAAAGAACGGCGTGCCAATAAGTATTGTCGGAAACATCATTTATATATAGGAGTAAAAGAAGTGAGCCTAAAAAGCTGCCCTAAACAACACCACTAGTAACAGGCCTAGGGTTCGGAGTGAGCCCGGTAATCAAACAACCTGCGAACGATGAGATAAGTAAGGTGGGAACCAAGAAAGCAGTGGGTCGATAATGCCAAATGATCAAAGCTTCTTTCAAAGGTGGGGGTGGGGTACACGATCAAATACCTTAGACAAGTTAAGATAAAGAATAACAAAACATTTCCTACTTTCAGCAGGGTTGGTGAGGAGACTTAGGAAATCATACTGACAAGCCATGCAAGACCGTGAACGGAGAAATCCGAATTGGTTGTCATTACTAAGGTTGAGACCCTAAAAATAGCCAATAATTTGATCCTTAGCTATTTTTTCCATTATTCTTGATAAAATGGGGGCATATTTCATAGCGCGATGATCAGATACCCCATGTAAAGATCCTTTCTTGTAAATGGGAACGATTACCGAGAGCTTCCGATTACCGGGTACGGTGCAACTATTAAATGAAAGAGGGAAGATGTTAGGCGGAAACCGGGGAGATCCGGTGCACCATTGACAAGGGCAACTGGTGGCAGGCCATCGGGGCCTAATTGAGAGAGTGTCTGCCATTGGATAGTAGCTTAGAAATACTCCTGGCGTCGAAGAGTATCGTAGAAAGGACAGCGTCAGTAAATGGTGGGGATGGAGGAGGGGAAATGACGGCAGCTGGAGCAATGGCTGAAGCAAAGAATGCATTGGAGGCTTTGGCTATACAAGGTGGGGAGGTGATAGATGAGTTATTACACATCAGCTTTTCTAGACTTATGCAGCATAGAAAGATGCGACTTGTTAGGACGACTCAGTGCACTAGCTTCTTGGTCACGAAGTCTTGTATCATCTCGTTGTTGATTAAATGCGGAAAGGCGGTTTAAGTGAATAAAAATTGGAAAGTCGATGGAATTATGTAGTAGTGTGAGAAGTTTATGATACTTCTTATGGAGTGGCGAGACAGGGGACCTCTTTTCAGGTATAGCCTGGGAAGTATTAGACCGTTATTCCAGACAGTCGGTAAAGAACGGGTAGAAGATATCCGCAGCAAGCTGAGGGTCATGGGTGAGAAAATACTCACCGTAGTCTTTTTGGCGAGTAAGCGTCGCTGGCAGTACCAAATTTCTGCATATGAATGTATTGTTGGCGTGGTGTGCGGGATTAGGTAGGCCACTAAGGGGCAGGTGGCAGATAACCATTTTATGGTCATTCGGGGAAATTTTGTTTCAGACAAGTCGATGAGAGGCATGTTATGAGTAAATACCAGATCTAGTATGTTCCCGTTTCTGGTAAGCTCGACAACATGTTGTGTTCAGCCACCAAGATGAATGCTAATGATCAGGTCCATGAGATTGGGAGGAGCCGAGAGGAGGGGCCGACATGTTTGGGAGAGATTAAAGTCATCAGCAATATGCCTGGTTCCGGAAGGTAGGAGAGAGGTATTCGAAGGATATACTAAGAAGTGGAAACAAGGAACTGGGGAAATTGGGCGAGCGATACACGCGGCGAATGTAAAGAACTGCTCCGGAGGTTGATGGTGAACCAGAGAGAACCAGGAATAAAATTGGGCGCCGTGTGCATAAGAGGGGCGTGGGATAGACTTCCTTGACAGAGGCTAGGCACCTACCACCACGCCGGCTCGGTCTGTTGGTCCTTAGAAGACTGTACCCTACCAAAGATATTTGACCACTGGGAACGCTCTCAGGCAGCTAGGGTTCCGTTATTAAGATAGTATCATAATTATTAGTGAGGACGAGTTGTTTTGGTGAACGAGTTTGCCAAGAATAGAACGCGAATTGAATAAGGCTAAAGATATACCATTTGTAGGAGGTGGCATACGCACATCAAGGCTAGCGGAGGTCCAGATGGGGTGGCTTCCGGCCAAGCTGGGGTAAATGTTACAGTGACAGGGACTGCTGAGGGGTAGAACAACTGGGCATCTACGGAGGGGGAAATTTCGGAGCAAAGGGAAAAAACCTGTGGGATTTGGCGTGTCGATATCAGACAGGGGTGATTGTAGGCTGTTGAGAAATACCGGCCAGTTGGAATTGGCTGTTGAATGAAGGGGGGTACATGGGGCAGGGTTGAAAATGTGTGAAGAACAGGGGTGCAGAATGGTAGATCAGGCTGCACGTCATGGGAGGGGTGTGTCAAGTTGGGCGGAGCTCCAAATATGGAGCAGTTAGTCTCGGGAGCAGCAGAGATAATTGTCAGGTGAGGAGTACGACGTGAGGCTGAGTGGACGGCATGTGGAGGCCGCATTTTGGTGTTGGCAGGCAGCAAAAGTGGTGATTTTGTAGGGATTACCAATGCATGGGAGCAAGGGATATTTCTGGGGTCCAAACTGGATCCGATGAGTTAGGGCGAGGTGATTTATGAGCAGACAGTTGAATGAAGGAGGGGTTTGTGAGAAGGGTGGGAAGACTGGTAGACCTATTGCATTCGACGGAGAGTGTTCTGTCACCAGAGAGAACAGAGAGAAAATAGAGGTTGGGGGTGTTCCCAACAGGCAATCGGGTGGGAGAGCGAGGCAATAGTTGGCGTCTTTTACTGTGCAGCAGTAAGAGGGGAGAAGCGGAAATTTCTAGATCAACCGTAATGGGATCAAATTTTAAAGAGTTCAGTACGGGAGCACATGAGGACGCAATGGGCGGTTGTGAAAAGGCAGGAGGCGCGTGTGAAGATAGAGCAGTGGGGACTTGAGAAGGAGCTATGGAGCGACAAGCCGTCTGGGTCGGAGGCTCAGGACTATGGGGGTCTTTCTAGTGAGGAAAGTCGAGGGAGTTATAATGATTTCCCTTTGAAGAGGGGTTTTATCTTCGGCTATTTTTATGTTTTTATAAAAGGGAATTGGAAGCTATAGTGCTACGCGTTTTGATGAATTCTTTGGCAGATAGATCATCTGCAAATAGCATAAGGATTGGACAGTTGGAGCTCTGAAAGAACTTACACAGCCTTGTTATTTGATAAAGAAGGTGGGCCATACCACACGCATTCAACAATGTGTGCTTGACATACTCCAGAGGTATTCTGTCTGCGACATTAACTACGACTGCATTACGAGATTTCCTCACGTTTATGAGAACCTCGGATGCAACAGAGCCGATAAGGCGGCCGGTCACTGTCAGGTTTTGAAAGGTAGAATGTTCGATGAGTTCAGTGATGCACAGTAGGGGGCGAGTTCAGACACCGTATCTCCCGACTTCAGAAGCTCAAACTTTATATCCGGAGATTCTGGGACTGGAATAGAAAGAAAAGTTGGCAGTCTGCAAGAAGTTCAAGCTGGGAACGAGAGTGAACAAAATGGTAAGCAGAAAAGCAAAAGTTTGAAGGGGGGTCTAATTTTGTCGTTTTTTCAGGCGAAAGAGTGGCTGGGTCCATAGTAAACTCCCCATAGCGCCACTGCTCAAGGGTAGTTCTTCGAATTGTGTGCAGCTGCAGGTGAAGATCTGTTCCTTTACTTTCTGAGGTCCGATAACATCCAGGAGTTTGGCCGGGCGTGGTGATGGGCACATTATTCCTCAGTGGGGTCTAGAATAGATCGAGTTGGAGCCAAAGTTTGGACGATGTTACGTCTGGGGACCATGGTAAATGCAATAAAAGGATTCTACTGAAGCGGGGTTTTCAGGTCCAGATGCTCGGTCAGCCATTGGGATCCGTTCTTACGAGCCAACGGACCTTCCAGGGACGTAGACTAGAATTGATGATTCACTTGATTTCGCTTCCTCCGAGGAAAGCTGTGCACCTCTGGACGAGTCGTCTACCCATCCTAGTAGGTCGAGCAGTAATCACAGTTCGAGGAGGGTTTCTCATACGAACTTCATCAGTGCTTGGATAATAAGTGGTTGGTGACGTTAAAAGGCTTCGGGAATACAGAGTAGTCCTAAAAGCAATGAAGAACTGGTTCAAGTAGTTGAACTGAAGTAAACGGCCCATAGAGGAGTCATGTGAGGACTGATACTTTCGATTTTACATGTGGGTGCAGTTTTACCTTTTCAATCTATGTTGTGCCATGGTGGTCAGAAAAGTCGTTGACCGTAAGAATGCCTTGAGCGTAGCTGATGACATCAGTCTGCAGATAAAAAGCTGCTTACGGAGTGTGTGGGAGTTGATAGAGGTAAGAGCACCATCGGAAAATATAGGCGAAAAGCTCAGTATGCCACCTACCCTCACGGGCTCTGGCGGAAGGACAGATAATGTATCTGGCAAGCAGAAAGTAGATATTGCCGTGAGGTTTCCCAGTACACAGGGTCGGGCAGAGACTGAAAAAAGGAGGCGCACGGTCAAGAAGCCCGTAAATGTGGTACTCGAATGTACTGATGCACCGGTTTATTGCAGACCATATTGGACCATGTAGTGCGTGGTGACGATGAAGCCTATGAAAGAAAGTGGCACTGCCCTCCATATTCGAGGGCAGAATGAAGATATGCCTAGTTGCATGATTAAGAATATTGTTCGTGAAAAGTCGGAAAAGTCAGAAGTTGAGAAGGGACAGCACCGAGACTGAGGCCGTCTCTAATAAGGTGCTAGAAAACCATTCAGGTAGACATTTACAAGCTGATGGTTTCATGAAGAGCTTTTTGTTTAATAAATCCGCGTCTGTAAAATCAACGCCCCCTCGATGGGCTCGTTCCCCAGTGGTGCTGGAGAAGTCAGTATTAGTAGTTTACAGATGGTGATGTACGATTTTCGAACTGTGATAAACTTAATTATAGACCGGCATTGGTCCATGTTAAATAAAAGGTTGTTCCATGGCTTCGAGTACCTTGCAAGAAAGAAATTGGTTCTCTTTGCCAACCTAAGTTGAGGAGCAGTGGGTCTGAGGTACTTGTGAAGTGAAGGATAAGGCTTTGGCAGAGAAGACCTTATTGCTTCTGTAGTTGAAAACGCATCACGATGCGCAATTCTTCACAAGAAAGATAGGTTGAGCCTTATAAGTTTTAGCGGTTAGGGTTAGGGGCGTAAGTGGCTTCATCGTTCCTGATATGACATAGCCGATGAGTACCCCATGAGGTGTGCGATGAAGGAACGTTACACCTTCTCAATTGGCCCGCGGTTGGTTTTAGGCAGGCTGAAATATGTGATGGGACAGTATTCTGAACGAAGCTGTGCATGGGATAGGTGTGAGGCATCTACTTTTCTTTAACTTCAGTGAACAGGAAATGAGACCCATCATCCGCATGGCCTTCGCTGTTTGATGGGACACGCTTTCCGAAAACCTGAAGATTCGCGAACAATAAATCCCAAGTTCTGTCGCTAAAGCATTTGAGACAATGGGCAACCGGTTCAGCAACAAGGTTTTGGGAAGACTTGGCATCTGTAGGCTGAGTAACCGGCCTGCGAGCTAGAGAAGTTCATACTTCAAGGGTTTCGGCTGTCTCCTGATTGCTCATGGTCACTAGAAGTTTCCTCCAACGTAGTGCTGAGTTTCTGGTGAAAAAACTCGCCGACAATCTTGATGTCGTCGGCGAAGAGTAATGAGATACCACGGTGCAGAATGGAAAATATTTCATTGATGTGTATGGGAAAAAGCAAGGGGTCCTCTACCCTAGCTCGTATAACCTCAGTGATAACGGGAGCAGGCTGCGAAAAACATCCTTCAAGGTAACAACTTGTGAGCTGTTACTTATGGTCGTTAGACGGGACCCAGAGGTTTCCTTTTTGAACAACTTTGGTTCTTCTACTACCTGGACCACCTGTAAGTTTCTCCAATGGTCGGCACAGAACAAAAAACTTAACCAGAAAGGTGTTCTCAATAACCCATGGGAAAAAGGCGATCGGGAGAGGTGGCGCTTAACTTGTAATCGAGAGGGTGCGCGAGGGCTTGTGCTAGGGCAGCGGTCAAGTGGCAATCAAGCTCGGCATTCACCGTTCAGTTAAACAATATTTTTAAAGCAAGGACGATAGCTATCGCTACAGGGAACTCCTGCTATAAGTCCGACGGAGTTGGGCTTCGGTCACAGTGGCAGGCCGGAACTGTTGATATTCTAGGAACCCCGTCGTACTTTTTTCCTTATACTGTTGGTAATGGACGACTGATTGTGGGAGTTTGGCGGCTTCCGCACTCTGGAGGGACGATACGCGTCGATTCAACAGAGCTCCAGCCCCCACGGGTCTCTTATGCTTGCTAATTTGAAGGCATCGCTTCAGGCCCACTCATATGGTGTCCAGTTGCTGTCTTCAGCGCCACTTAGACCAATCGTCCCGCATTTTGGTGAGCGGTTAG
Organism: Fasciola hepatica; assembly: GCA_948099385.1. Classification (NCBI taxonomy): domain Eukaryota; kingdom Metazoa; phylum Platyhelminthes; class Trematoda; order Plagiorchiida; family Fasciolidae; genus Fasciola; species Fasciola hepatica. The sequence goes on from CANUEZ040000011.1 coordinate 2,577,885, forward strand.
CTCTTTAAACGAACACTTGGATTAGCAATGGTACGGATGAGGCCGGTACGACTGTGTGAATTATTCTGAAGGAAGGTGGGGCAAACTGAGAGTAAAGACAGCGCGAGGGCGCCTGTAACGGTTGAACAGTAATAACACTACGGAAAAGGCTTTCGGTATCGCTGTAGTCGCCGAAAGACCACAAGAAAGTGGAACATACACACTGATTGTAACTTCTCGGGCCTGCTGTTTGGTAAATCTGTGGCAAATTCTACAAGTAACTGCTAGCAATGGATCATAAAAATTGTTACGAAGTCGGCCGAACAAAAGGGGTTTCGTAGTCTGCGACCACGGTGGCTATTTCACTCATGGATTGGCTCGGAGATGTTGATGGACTTACTTTCCGGTTCCCTCTAGATTTGATTGTGGGCTACTGAGCCGCTTCAGCTGGTCTAACTTGGTCGGCCATCCCGCACTCTAAGACGGCGTGCTTGAGGAGCCCAAAAAGCACTTTGTAGTATCACTCGGTGATGTCTACGAAAAACAACTTGGTTCTGCGTTTTACTGCACGCAGGTGGCCTGCGTATGGCGGTTGTAGTGGTGACCAAAAGGACCACAAAATTGAAGAAATACATGAAGAGCCGTTTCTAAAGCGAGTGGAACATCGATTGTAGAATGTTGTTTGTGTGGCGAGCTCGCCTCGCGCACCGGCATGTGCAGTGCAAGGCACTGGGCAAGGCGGCCGTAGTCTAAACCCACGGTTGGTGAAGCAGCTACCACATCTCTATGCAGAGGAAGTGTACCGCAGTATTCTAGTACGCCCAGTAACTCTGTCCTCACGGCACGAGGCAGTCTTACGAGCACCAAAGCTATAGTTTCAATCCAAAGGGGATCACTTTGTGCGAGAAGGGCTGCCTTCAACTGCCAGTGGGAAAGCTTAACTATGTCATTGGCCTGGAGGTGGCAGTCTGTTGTTTCAGTGTGTTGGCAACCGCAAGCGGCGAATAGGTTATCAAAAGTACCGTCAAAAGCTACCACCATCGGCTGCCATTATATCCAGGAAACGGAACCGACCAACCCAGCCGGTCAGGAAAGCCTTCTCGGCTTCTTCCAACTTGGGTAGAGAGATAAGAATAGCCTGTAATCAGCGAGTAAAATGATCCACACCTGCAGGTACGTAGACGTACCATAGTGAAGGCAGCCGTAGTCCTACGAGGTGTACGTGCACATGGTGATTACGTGTTCCAGGTTTTGGGAGCCCAGATGACTCCGTCTTGGTGTGCCTACTGGCCTCAGCATGTTGACGCCGAGAACAAGCGCGGGCCCATTGGCGGACATCTCGTTTGACGCCGTGCCAAACAAAAGGCTCGAGTGCCAATTTTACCGGGGCGGTCACAGCCAGACGAGCCAGATTATAGAGTGCCAGTAAAGCAGGATTAACGTGGGCAGGAGAAATCACCGGCCTGGAGCTATCGTGTGACTCATCATGCAAACAAGCACTCTGGGAAGTTGGGATAGATGTTGTCGTCAAGCTCAGCGAACCGTTTTGCCGAACTTGCTCGATATCAGGGTCCGTAGTTTGACCATGTGCCACCGCACCTAAGAGGATGTCTTGCGTTCGTGACAGACTCAAATGAGATAAGCGTAATAAGGTATCGGCGAAGGGAATGAATACCCCGGTACGTGTCGCATGTCAACGGTAAACTGTGAAGCAAAGTCTGAGCGGAGACTCTCGTAAGGTGAGCGTAGATCGGAAGCTGACCCCAGTGAGCAAACTGGAGGCTTGCGATCTTCAAACGCCGTGTACGAACCGCCTTTGAGTGCGTGTCGAAAGTGACGGATGCCCATTTAGATTGTCAGTGACTCCCCACCAACTGCGCTGTACTTGGATTCAGCGGATTGTGGGATCTTGGGGAAGAACGCTAGAGACTGTTAATAATAGTCCACAAACAGGAGTGGCGCAGTTCCAACAGCTGCTTCCAAGGAATCAGTTACTACCGAAATAGGGGCCAAGGGGTCGAGGTGGGTATGAATGCTACGTTAATGACAGCCTCTCGAGCGAGGTAGATGGGACCTGTGCGGTGTCGAAAAACATGAACTTCCCCTCGCCCCCGTTCCATGGATTGGTGAGAAGCTGCTTAATTTCCGCGCGGTAAAGAGTGAATCGGCGATAGAAATTCACCGGGACGGCCAAATGTCGTAAAAGGCTAAAGGATCGGGGTCCAGGATAGCCTCGACCCACAGGAACTTCACCTGGCAGAGGGCGGATACCCGGGGATGAAAAATAGCCTTACGAAGGTGATTTCAGACTGGCTTAATTCGCATCGTTTTGGTCGTAAGGCCTTGCTAGCCGAGGTGTTGGAAAAGTGCCCGCAAGTGTGCAGCCTGATGTCGTCCTGAAGGGCCAGCCACCAAAATATCATTTGGACATAAGCAGACACTTTCTAAACCGAAGGTTGTCCTCTTGTGTGAACGTGTTCTTTGGTCCTTCATACTACGTGAATCATCAAACACTTCCAATTCTACAAGTGGTATAAGCATCCTACCAGCAACCTCGGCTCTGTTAGGCACAAAATGTCGAGGGCGAGACTGGCTTTACTGACTGCTGAACAAAGAAATATTCACGTGCAACGAGCGAAGAGTTTTCAGACAAGGATAAGCGGGCCAGAATCAGGAAAGTGAAACTCAAACGGGATGGGAGGGTTGAGAACCTGAATCGGAATGTTACTTAACCCTGAAACTGACGAGGACAGATCAGCGACACCTCTGATCGTGACGTCAGTACTCTGAATACGAGAGTTGGGGGAGAAAATTCCGATATGAAATTTAATATGACGAAATCTGTTTAGCCTGTGTCAACAGTAAACTTGTAAGGGTCACCCTTTGGAGTGAACGAGGTGTGAGTAACACGAGAAGAGAGGTTATGGACAAAAGCGAAGGCAAAAGGATTAGTTTCACCTTCGGGTTAAGCTAGAGTGGAATTTGGGTTGACGGCCAGACGAATCACTTTACCTTGTCGAAAAACTCTGTATATGGCCAGTCTAACCACAAGATAAACACCGAGAATTTAGGTGCAAACAAAAAAACCGGGAATTTCAGCGTCCATAGGAAGAAACCATTCTCGGCAGTTTCTGCTTGAGAGCATCAGAACTGCTCGGACCCGTGAAAGGATTTGCCTCTAGCGCCGTAGGCACCCTGAGATTTGAACTGTTGGGGAGTTCCGCTCCTATTTCTTTATGGCTTCCTTTTGCAACAACGAAAGCTGCTTCCCTCACAGGTGGGGTATGGGGTCTGACCTCATAATACTATTCACGAATGGTCCTGATGCCCGGAAAAGTTTAGTGGTTTTGATTTGGTGGTCCTTGCTGCGATTTTATTATGTTTGTTCCAGCAAACAAACGGTCTGGAAGTTGATTGTCCAACTGTGCACCATGAGGCTCAAAAGTGAATGCATGGAAGGACTTGTTCTCTGTGCAAACGAGAGAGATGAACTTGGCGCTATCAGCTGCCATAAAAGTAGTGGGTTTTGAATGATGTCACGGAAGTGCCTTCAGTTTGCAATAGGAAGAATTCCCTGGAGAGTCCGGGAGAGCAACGATTTTCACCGGTGCGCATGTATCTATGCCAACGAAGTGTAATAAAAAAGCAGTTTTTTTCGGAACTGAATCCACTTTTAGTCAGACACCAGGCTTTGAAGCTTTTCAAATAGCCCTCGCACTCCCTGGAACTGCGGTAACCACCGAAGGGTCCGATATCAGCTGAATTCATGACGAGAGATCTGTGTGCTACATCGGACGTGGTACCGTATGGACCAAAATAATAGTATCCCCCAAGGGATACCGCCGAATCAAAACACGGATATGGCACATAACGTACAGAAGTATTTCGTATTTCGCGCATAGTAAGTGAATACAAGAGAAATGGCGGAAGTTCCATGCACAGGCAGTCATGGATAACACAGGTGAGTATTCTTGGAGGGGATCAGCAGAAAAAGTGACCACGGTTGGGCAACAGTAATAAGCAAAAAGACATGGTAAGTTTCGTGGAAGTGGGAGGCCAATGGAGACACGGGAAAGGTTGCCGGGTAGTGACTGAGAATGGAATGGTATGGAGGATAGAAATGTGATTGGTTGGTGAAGTGAGGAGGAGGGAGTGGATCGAAGTGAGGTGGGAATGGTAAGGCTGGTAACCGAGGTCGTATAATGGGATTCAAAGCTACACGGGAGGCCGGTGTAGTTTCTCTAAATTGTGCCATTTTCTCGCTGTTCGTATCTGCCTTGAGTTGATAAGTCTTTTTCTATGAGTGGTGAAATGTTAGTTTCTGGGTGTTAATCCGTATTGGCTGGTCTATCTGTAGTGTTTGCCTGGGCAATATTTAGATAAGTTTCAGGGGAGAATAGGAAGGCACGATAGGTGGGCTCCAAGGCCTGACTGGGCTTCAAAGATTGTCGTGGCTAGGAGAATGAATAAGCATGGAGTAAGGCTGGGTGATGAAGCAAAGAGCTATATGCATCGGTAACCAGCCGAACTTGAATCCAGTAGAAGGAGTGAGAACATCTGGAATTGGGGGCGGGTCGTGCGCTCTCGGATGGATCAGGTAAAGGAACCTCTACCGGTACTGCTGATGCTGGGAAGCCTCTTCGTGTGGTTGACTTGTTTAGGCTATTCTGAATGTTTAGACGTTTGAAAGGTGGCTAATTTGGCGAGGAAATCGACGTACAGTGAAAGACTACAGTCAAATCACGATTTGTAACTGGTGGCTTCATCGCGTAATGGCCAGTGCTAGGTATATTACAGCTTTCAGAAAGATTACTGGAACCATTTATACCAGGGCTGTTGCTCTGGGTACGAATCCTGTGAACCTCTTCTTCGGACGTTGTTTTGTAAGGAAGTAGCTCGGTGCCCTTAAAGCTAGTTTTGGCTAGGACCAAAAACTGTCTGCTGATGAAGCCCTTGGCAAAAGCTTCATTGTTGAACCGGGAAAGAAGTGGACAGGTAGTGCATTGGGGACTTTTGCAAAGTCGGACACAGTGAAACTGTTGTGAACCGAGGTTGCAAGCACTGAAGATTACATTTTTAGCTGTTAAGGGAAGTGCTGCACCTGGGATGTTGGCACGACTGAATCGTTTGCTATTTTTATGCCCCTGAAGCTTTCCGAATCAACTGCTTCCGAAAGTTTTGGAGCCAACACTAACACGAATTGGGTATTGTGTGCGGCTTGATCAAGCAAGAACGACAAAGGCTTCCTCTCCTCTCAGCTTCCTTGCCCGGGGATCGATTTGATCTATATATACTATTATACATCCTTACATGACTTTTGATAGAGCTTATGAGGAGAGCGTGATACAAACCAGAACCCTTGATAATCTAGGATGTGCCACATCATACACCATAGTTGCCATCACCTAAGCGTAAACCTACCAGGTTACAATGCCTAAACGTAGTAACTCTCATGCCTGAGGCCGGTGCATCAGAAGTCGTATTTGATTATATGAAAAACCACTGGAAGCATGAAAAGTAGTCTTTAAACATTCCCAGTGCTGTCTTTACTCAGTCTTCGTCTTTGTCTCTAACCAAAGACGTAGCACCTGTCGGACTTCTCAACCTCCATCTAGTGGTCACCATTATTCACTCACAGCTCAACTTCCGTCCTTGGCACAGAACTCTAGCATCTTCCATGACTGGCCTATACAACATTTGATACTTAGCCAGCAAAACTACAAACCATCTGTGGATCATCCCGACTAATCACGTTGTTGAAGCTGCAAGTCGTACCCCATCCTTGTGCAGACTGGCTTTTTGTTGAACATAAACCCCACTGAATAATCGCAGGCTGTGGTTGACTCTACCTCCCCCTGCATTTTTTTGTCCCATGTAAACGGCATGAGGGTTCTGACTTCACGGATAGAGCGAGCGTTAGCGCGGCGCTTCTGCAAACATTCCTGGCCGTGATGGTCTCCCTGCACAGAGTTGACCACCAATTAGACTTGACCACCAAAAAGTAGAGATTGGCATAAAAAAGTGAGAAAAATACCCCACTGTTTTGTCTTCCAGGCACACCAGCCTTGTCACTTGTGACTCATGTCTCCGGATTGCAGTGTTGCTACGGATCGACTGGTGTGGTTGACCTATTCCCAACGCGGCTTGTTACATGCGGCTTATGTTTCGGCCGGGGTGAGGGAGCTGTGGTCGCTCACCAAAAGCAGCTCCGCCTTCTCTGACAGCCAGATACCTGACTGTGATAAAACCATTAAAAAAAATAAAATAAAAACGTCTAAAAAAGTGTGGATCATTCTTGGAGCGCCACGTGCTGGATGCCAGTGGTTGTGTATCGTTCTACCTCCCTACCTGAAGCAGGCCCTTGTGTCGCCTACCATGAGCACCGAATGTAGGTCGTTAGAGTTTGCTTCTCTGACGAAAATTCGGACCCATCTCATTCCCATTTCTCACGGCTCTCCAAAACCAGTCCTCACATGGGTGTTTTCCTGGTTTGCAATGCAATAACGACGAAAAGGACACCGCGATAACCATGCAATCATGTCTACGTCCGATTTCCTTGATCATACTCGAGCAAATCTCAGTACGATAGCACCATCGGGTAAGAGCATAGATGAACTCAAGTTAACGTTCCAAGGCACGTGACCGATCGCCTCTAATGTGTCACCTCTGTCACCCCAATAGTTTCATCTACTTTAAGGCTCCTCAGAAACTACCCAGTATAGAATAACCACTATGCTATAAGAGACAGTAACAGAAAAGGGCTACGCTAACAGTGTGCCAGTCTCATTCGCTCACAGTCTGTTATTTCAAACCTATCTTATCGCCTCGTTGCCAAACTGCTTTCTGCGTAAGCAAACGGTACTGGGAGTTATCATTTCTAACTGCTCTAAACCGTGAGACCCTAGGTTTTTCATTAGTATCCGAGCGATGCCGTGCCAACGTGCAAAATCATAAATCCTTTGAGATGCATACACCGTTACCAAACTAGTGTACGCAACTCCGTTAGCCTGCAGCAGTATAGCACGAATCCACCGCGAGCCTATTTTTACTTAGAATGTGGAGTAGGAGCCATTGACTGCTCAAATGAAACTTCATCCATGCTTCACTCACACAGACCTAACCAGTCCATTATCTGTTGTCTTCATATATCATCATAACCCACAGCTGGAACCACATCCAGACTGCAACTCCCCTTTATTTCAGGTCTGTTGTCTCCCACTATCGCAGTCACCAAACCGGATAACCAAGGACGCCACTTTGACTCGTACGGACAGAGACTCAAGTGGAACCTACCATAACAACTGGGACCGAAATCAAGCCACCCGACAGGCAATACTCCCAACTGCTTATCAGATTATTCAGCTTATTCTAAAGCAACCAACACACATTCCAGTTCATGCGCATCTTGCTAATATACCACCACACTCAGCCGATTGACCGACACATACTTTGCCTTGCTAGACGAAACACACCCATATGATGTCGTAAGTTACCAGAAACGACGCTGAATATCACTGAAGGCAAATGCGTCAACATATACATATATTTGTTTGTCAGTGAAACAGCATATTAACTCTCAAGTCCATGCGGAGATTTCACACTTTATTATCCGTTACCACAGTCCACCTTTCCTCCGAACCGTAACCGGTTGGAAATTGACTCTCCACTTCTCGAGGACCTTCCAATTGAGCTTTCTCAAATCTGAATGGTACATGTTACTGATCCTGAATCTAAACTCACCTTCTTATGGACTGCTGTTTCTCCCACATCCACCAGTGTTCATATTCATGAAATTGGTCTCCGCACCGTTTCGACACTCATTCCACTTATTGAACTCCGGTAAATCCGACATTCAGGGTCTGCATCGTCTTCATGGATCGCTATCCTCTCCGCATGCACCGACTTTCCCGAGAACACTTCTTCACAATTTTTTTTTCTTCCTTTTCTTCTTGTTCAAAATTTACTCTATCTGTAGAACATCAGCAGGCCTCCGTTTCTCCAGCTTGCATCATTCTCGTTCATAATGCGTCTTTGACACTGCGCTAACGGTTTTTCGATATCTCCACCGCCCAGCCCGGATTCGAATGTAACAGGCAGGGGCAATGCTCTTCCGATGAGGGTAGCACGTGTGATCTGCAAAAGCACAAAAGGGAAAAACTCCATGAGCCGAGGCTCAGTAAGTGTACCAACGGCACCAACACTTACATTAAACGAACAACAAGATGGCGGCCTCCAATCTGGCGGTTACACGAAACCGGTTTGAAACAGCCGCGCAAACCATTAATAAAATGATCCATTCAAACTGTTGTTGGCTATGTCTACCTATCGCTGACACTCTCGACTTTCATACTTTGAATTTGTGAATATTCCACCTTATTGAGTAAAGTGTCACACCATGGTCATGCGCTAGCGCGTGCGTCTCGACCATGGCCGAGAAATATACCATTATCATTGGCCGACGGACGATTAGGTCGGCTACGTTGTTGGCCTCTACAAATGCCGCTTCCCTGCACCACAGTCCGTTTCACTTCCCGGTTAAATCTCTACGCTGATAGTTCACACTATTTCGGACACTTCGGGACTATTTTTGTCTTGCCTTCTCCGGCCATTTACATTGTCACCTTTTTTCTGCTGCATAATATACGTCCAACTCTTCACGTCCGCCTCATTTTAGACCTCCACCGCGTGGTGCACTGGCATTTATCAAATCAGCCAACCTACTTCCACTGCTTTCTTTGAATACTTCCTTCTTCTTTCTCTGGCAATATCTGTCCTTTACAGCCTTCATCACCACTGTGTTCACAAGGTCGTTTTCCGTTCTCTGCTAATCACTAATTGTCCACCAGTCATAAAGAGAAAGACGTATCATGAGTTTCCTGAGCAATTCTAAACCACCTGTTCTAACCCTACCTGTTTTTCCCGTTCGCTATTATTCCCGTTTTCCAGCACTCTGTTGCTGTGTGCTCTAGATTTCCCATATATATATATATATACATATATATATATATATATATATATATATATATATATATATATATATACATGTTAGCTCCGCTTTCTCCAATTCTGAGCCGGAAATTTCCCTCATCACCATCCTGCTCCCTCACCCCACAGGCCTCCCTTCTAAAAACATCTGTGTTTCACAACCCCCTCTGATGGAGAATGCTTGCAAGGATGGTCTGTGAACTGCCTTTTAGGGGCTGAGCAAAACGAAAAATACATCTCAGTCAGAAAGGTTTGGTAAATTCTAAGAAAAAGCTTTGGAAATCGTCTCCGTACAGCTACCAAAGCCGTATGTGGTAAAGTAAAGAATTAATGAATGCTTGGTATGGGTCAAGGTCATCGTGACGCAAACTCAGGTTGTCTCAGGTTTTTTTGCTTTTTAGCGGTAAGATCAATGATTTAGCTGTTACCATTAGTTATTGCTATTCAAACTGATTTACTGATCCGATTGTAGCAATATTTGCGGCACACCCACCTTTTGGCGACAGTCATTGGCGCGATTCGGTACAATAGAAATTTTTAGAGATTCACGGTTTCCAACTAGCTTGATCAATTGTTCAAAACCCTCCCCAAGTGTTCTCTTTTTATCCGGCCTCTCAGAGGTAATTAGTTACTTTTTATTTTCACCTTTTTGATGCCTCGCAATCTACCATAGTCCGATAACTCGCCCGTTATCCGTCAGCTCTCACTACCTTTCTCTCCGCGATATTCCGTCGAATTAACTACCAATCACTCCAACAGCTTAGCTATGCGTTCCATTCCTGCCCACCGGCACAAAATCACAGCTAGCTTTCGCCCTTGCAAGACCCCTCACCTCCAAAGCACGCTCAAAATTGTTCAGTATCCCTCGTTGATATACTTGGAGATGCTACCAAAGCAACTGCCAAAATAAGCAAAACCATGAATAGTTTTTTCCCCTCGGCTGGACGCTTTTGACCAAACCATTGGTCAATTAAGTCCATGAGCGTTCCTGCTTGACCCATCTCAACACCACACTCAGGCAAAACCTAATCTCAGCTACAAAGATCATTGATACCGTTGCCTCTGAAATACTTAGACGCATCAAGAAAGCCAACAATGCAATAGTATTCAACATTCCGGACAAGTTACCTCTCTCAACTGCCAAGAACTTAATCTTAAAGGCTTGCAACCTAGATCGGCAACCTTGCCACTGTGTCAAATACATGCCCACTCCTGTTTCAGTTTAATACTGAAGTTGCTGCCAGGGAATTTATTAGCCGACAGTCTTTTGTCGTCGCCAACACAGGTTTCAAGTGAGCAAAAATACTTCCCGATAACACCTCTCTACAAAGGGAGGTTCACAAAAGCCATGCGAAGAACCATAACCCTGGTAAACATTTAGCCATTAGTCCCTCTCAGGTGGTCGATTTACCAAGTGTCGGCCATCATGTGAAGACCTCTTCTAAGGTAAGTTGCAAAATAGTTGTCGACCTAGATAGTTCATTAGTCTCCACTCCATCGGAGCCGCGTCGCAAACGTCAAAACTTGCAGAACAGTCTCAATGAAACGGTCCAAGTTAATGTGCTTCCTGACGTCCACAAAACTGATAAAAGTCCCCCTGACTCCAAGACTATTAACAAATTACCATACAAAACCCCGATTGACATGGTTCCTTCGGCTAGCTCAAGAAGAGTCTGGTCGAACCTACGAACTACCCCCACAGAATATGGTTCAATAAACGAACGCCGACCCTTACAGGAGTCCGAAATCCGAAACCGGATCGGAAAAACAGCCCAATACCTGAAGTAAAATCATTAATCCCTCAACTGTTGACGTCAGAACCAGCTATTCCTCGCATACCTAAGAAAGGCGCGGGACTAGATGTATTTGCACCGGTACCCGTAACGAATTCGAAAATAGAGTGGCTTTATCGGCAAAATCAGTCATCTCAACTCGGGGACCCGGACCTCGCTCTCCGAACCCAATAGTCTTTTTATCTCCAGGTAGAGTGAACCATAAAAACACTTCTTCCAACGACGAAAAACGAAGTCTCGGCAAGACTGTTCAGACCGTTATGCCAGTACCTTATCCAAATGCAGTTCCGGTTGACTACTTACGGCCTATCCAACCACATGCATCCTGCTCTTCAATTCCAGATAGTCGCGAGCTTTCGGACTCAACGCCACCCCATCCAAATTTGCCGGTTTTTCCGTTTCCTCCGAACGTCTCGCCTCCTCCCATACCATATCTCTCCCCACACCATCCCACAGTCCGCCGGTGGCTACAATTTCTCCAAACCTGGCGGCTACCTCAGGGGGTCATACATTCTATGTACGTCATGGCCACGATAATGATAGTTTCACAACTGCACTTTTCAATGCTCGCTCCCTTGCGAGTAAACTTACATCCATCCACTCCTTTGCACTGCAATCTCACCCGGATGCGATCCTCGTAACTGAAACCTGGCTTACTGATGAAACCCCCCTCCGACACATTTCCATACCCGGTTATTATATATTTGCTACAAACAGATCTGAGGGACGTGGTGGTGGATGTCTTGCTTATAGTAAGAGCGGTCTTGCAACACACTTACTCTAATTTCCTGTCCTTGATAAGGTCCAGGGCTCTGTTTGGATCTCTATACCACTGCACCAGGGGAAGCTTGTCATTGGTTGTGTTTACTGTCCGCCAGGCTACAGCATGGGCAACGTAAATGCAATCACCGATGCTTTCTGTCACGTAGCTGAAATCCCGCACGCTGCTAAAATCATAGCGGGGGACTTCAACCCTCCCCTTCGGCGATCCTTCACCAAGCACAGGCTTGAACCCCTATGGCTACGACCTATGAAACTCAATTTTTATCTTCTATTCAACCTCCTACATTCTAGAGCGCATACGTCCATCACTGATCTATGTTTCACTCAAGACTCACCCTACCCTCTTCGTAACCTAAATCATACTACTAAAGTCCCATACTCCAGGACAAAACTAAGAGAAAGGTTCTTCATCACCGTCTCTTCCCGCATTTGGAACAGAAAACCCGAAGACATTCGGGTCTGCCAGACACTAGACCGTTTCAAATATGTCCTTACAAAATATTTAGATTTCGCCAAAGTACTACAATTAACCCATACATGCACCACGTTGGAATAAGCTTATGAGGGTAACCGAGATTTTTGAATAGAGAAAGAAAGCACGACCCGGTTAACATCCTTTGCAACGTGGACATCACCTACCCCATACACCTTCTCCATCGCCAGCATATTAGTACCCCTTAGAATGACTTACATCACTGTTACTGCTCTTGTTAGATTCTCCCCAATTCACGCGCTCCAACGTCTCCTATCTATCATCTAAACCATACTTAATTCGCTTCACTCGGTCCGAACTGACCCCATTCCCCTTCTTTATTTTGCCCTAACCTACCAACACTTAATCCAATTCCGGTGACCACCACTTACCTTCTAAATCATCATTCTTATTCCTAGTTTTGGTCAATATTTTTGTATTCTCATTCACTCCCAATGGCTCACAGTCCTCATTCTTCCCAAAGTAGTCTGTGTCTACATTACTAGATTTTTCTTTTCACCATTGACCGTTGATCCTCAGCTGGGAGCATCCTAGACTGCGTCTCTCTACTCTTATGCTTCCATACGCCAACCGGGGCGCATCTCACTTTTGATATCTTGGAATGATCCGGAGATAACACCAGCGAAATATCTGGCCCACACGTCCGGCTTTGAATCTGGATCCCCCGCAATCTCCTAGACTACGCCATCTCTACGTCTGTATGATCTCGACCAAAATCACCTGTGCAAATCCCGCCGGTGCGGGGCGCGGACAGATCCCTCGCTTTGGCCGGTGCACATCAGGAGTGCAGGACGTGTGCAACGATGTGCGGGCGCAACTGGGTGGATCGCACCTCCTGCCTCCAGAAATGGTTTTTACGTTGGTTGTCCAGCGCATGGTCAGCCCCAGTCCTCATCTTGCAAGGTATCGTGCCTCACATATGCACATCTGATAAGCTCTTGTGCAGCAGAGTTCTGTTCTGTCGCCACAAAAGGGTCCACCTTTTGTATCAGACATAAACTGATAGTCTTCTACCCATCACTTCATCGTTTTTGCTAGCTGCGTCCATCCTATTGTTGTGGTTGAGCACCACACAACGATTTTTTCGCTGGTTCCTAGTTCATGCTGACGCATTACATTCCTTTTTTTGAAAGCAAAACAATCCACTCAAAGTCCATATGTTTCATCCGGTCACTTCTTTCACCATCAATCTAACACCCACAGTCCAGTGTATTTTCCGTTTTGTTTTGCAACTGGCTCAACCGACATACGGTCACTGAACCCCAAAATTGTAATCCTCTACCGGTTTTCTTGTTCTTTTTGTGTTATGCCACAATTTTTTATCGTCTAATTTTACATCGCAACCCCTCTCATACATTGCAAAGCTCTATTGCTTGAATACGTCTCCTTCATGAATGTTACTTTTTCACGATATCCACGTATCTGTCAATCTAGTTTGGTTCTCCGACAGGACAATCTTCCTTCTGGAGGATTTGTGTGATTTTGTACCATTCCCCAACCACCCCAAACTTTGGCAGAATAACTGCACCTACCTCCAGCCAGATCGACCACTTGACCGTGCGTTTACATTCACCGGGCGGTACCGCAACAATTGACATGAATGCTTTCTCTTATATTCAATCGCGCTCGCATAATCGTACAATCCCCCTGTAACTTTTAATCAGCTTTAAACTGTAATGTTTGATCTTGCTTTGCAGCATGCTTCGGGGTTGTCCGAAATAGACTATTATTATTATTAATAATTATTATTCCATTAAAAGTCGGAGTTAGTTTCTGCAGACTGTGTTGTAGATGTGCCTTCGGACGTATTTTGCGGTTCAGGAAGAAGGCTGAATGGTCGGTATATACTTTACTGCAAACGGCTCCAGTAGCTGTAAGGAGACGGTTTTCAGAGCTGTTTCCTAGAATTTATCAAACCTTTCTGACTGAGATATATTTTTCGTTTTGCGCAGTCCCTAAGAGGCAGTTCACAGACCATCCCTGCAAGCATTCTCATTCAAAGGGTCGCTTTGACGGTTATTTTTTCAAAGAAAGTGCCGGATTTTTAGCTGTTAAACTCCTCCAGAAGGAATGTTTTCGGGGTCACTCTAGATAACTCAATAAAAGCATCGCAGATAACGGCCAGAAAAACACTTATTGTTGCGCACGGGGTTAGTTTAAGTCAATGGGGAGTGGCAAAGATGAAGCTAATGTAAAGAGTCTTGGACTTATGCAGGTGAGAAATAAGAGGGGAGAATGATAGATTGCTGGACATAACCTTCTCGACTGTTTATCAAGCTTATTGAACAAAACTAAGGAGTCCATCTAATGATTCACTAATCAGTCCATTGAATAGTTTCCTTCATGCATTCCAGATTGCACCTCGGAACTTCAAAGCATCGGGTGTTCCAAGTCGATGCGGATCCCAAATCAAAGCAGGACTGCTCCGCAAATTCTACGGTACTGTTTGTGAATTAAAATATAAGGCTATGATCGCAGTCACTATCAAACCCTAAGGCAGCCGAAAATCAGGGCGAAAATCCAAACAAAGAGAGCGGTTGGCGGGAAAGAATAAATGGAAGGTATCTTGCCTGCGATCCGATTGAAAAGATTAAATTCTTCACCCGTATTCAGGCACACAAGACAACCTCCTGAGCGTGGAGCCGAAAAATTCATCGTAAACGAGCCTAACTTCTACGATCTATGAAAGTGAAACCAAACCACAAAAGTCAAATTGACTTCAGTCACTGCGACTCATTACCATACGGAATGCGCACAAGGTTATCTCACAAAGAAAGCGCAGTCAAGGAAGAAAAACAATAAACGCCCCAGTTATAGAAAGAATGACCACCACAAAACGTCATCTGCAAGAGTGAGGTGGGAAGACGCAGTCCAGGCTTCCCGAAGAAAATGTTTCAAGGTAACAACCGAGGAAGTGTCAATCATTCACGATGTTACACCGGCCGCGAAAATTCCCCCGGGTGGCAGTTAACATAAAATGGAATTCGACTCAGGCCCTTCATTCCGACACACACTCCGGAGACACTGGAGTTCACAGGGCTTATGGCTGTACTCGTTGTTCTGACTGTGAGTAACACGTAACCAATTGAAACGGGTCCCAAAACCAGAACGAGATTGATTGGTAGTTTCTACGGTGCTGGATTAACAAATAATGTGCATATAAATATGAACAACCCTCAGATGTACGGCCACAACATCTAGCAACGGGGACCAGAGTTCAACTGACGCCAAAGTTAAGTAACACCGTCATGGCAGTCCAAGTTCGAATTAAAATTATGTCACTTCACATGAGCAAAGTATAGACAAACGTTGAAGTGCAGTGGTTATTGCATGTTGTACTTGTTCGAGGGTCAACGAGATACAGAGCGTAGTCTCAGGAATACAAGTATATGACAACGGCTCGGGAGGATTTTCAGGCATGTACGTTGCATTGCGATAAGCCTGCATACCCCCAGATTAGGAATCCGGGTGCTAGTTGGCCCCCTCGAGCAAATACCATATTAGAACTTCTCTGCGGACAGTCTCCTTTGCTGTTTGCACCTCGACGGTTCAGACTGGCCAGTCAGCATCCAGTTGACCTTCCTCTACCCCCCCCCATAGGCCACGGCCCAAGATGGTACATTTGACTCTACGCTCATTTGGGCCGGGGCCACGCCTAGCCCGGGTCCAGGTTCGCGGAGCATCCTTTTGACACTTGTGGCTCTGGGTGGGTCAAAGACGGCCAAAGCAGCCAATGACGCGTTTGAACTGATCTCATTGAATGGCACCGAGATAATCGACGTAGAGCAGGCTGTAGCTGTTGCTTCATTGGCCATGCCCATCCTGGTTCCGATGGTAAGAGTGGAAGTTGGCCCCACTTGGAAGACCTACTTATAGCAACTACAAATAAGAAAGCGATGTTTTTCGTTGAATGTGATGTGTCTGAGGTTCATTAGGCCTGAATCCGGGGCTGGGCGGTTGTTGATACACTTATGCACTCCGTTTACTCATAGGCATCGTGGCATTTTGTCCCACCACCTTCAAAATGCATCGGTCCTTAGCGGTGAACTGGGCGACTCAGAGTGGACCATCACCAATAGAAAAAAACAGAAAGGATATATATTGTGAAACTTGGGGACGTGCATGTGCCGGAAAAAAGTGTTTGGATAAAGGACGTAGAAGTCATTAAATTTGTCAAGTCTAGGACACCGTTTATGAAGGGACATCCATGGTTCCTCTTCCATGGATGGAGGGTATGGCCACAGGGTTCGGAAGTACAGTCTGTGTGAAAGATATTACACATTTTGAAACGTTTCCTGACATACGACAAAAACCTGTGGATGAGGTACACCAAAACAATGGATCAAACCCTAACCAAGGTATGCACGATAAGAGTGCTGTTGCGTAAGCTGGGTGGTACTTACCGCACCACGATATCTCCAACCCGAAGAAGCCACAGAAACTTCGTATAGTCGTGGATTGCGCAGCGGACTGTAAGGGCCGGTCGCTTAGTGATGGTTCATGGGTCCTGAAACTCTATCTGAACTTGTCGGCATACTCTTGCGGTTCCGCAAGGAAGAGGTGGCCTTTCTAGCAGACACAGAGGAGATGCTCATGCAAGCAAAGGAGTCCAAAAGTGATAAGGTCTCCTTGGGTTTCCCGTGGCGGCTAAAATGAGACCCGCCATTGATGCCGGAGGAACACCGGACAACAGTCCACCCGTTTGGGGCTACTTGCTTACCACTCCGCATCAGCTCCTCTTTATACGAAGCTGAGAGGGATCATGGGACAGGATAGGAACTGTCGGTCTTGCAAGCCGTAAAGCTTGATCATTATGTCAACGGTTGCCCCGCATCACTCCCGACTAGAGCTGAAGCTGCGTACCTTTGGACAGACTCGATGACCAACGGGTATTATATAGAGAATAAATGTATGCTGTATAGTCCTTTGGTTGCTGGCAGCTTAGTCATCATTCATCAACTAGCGTGTCTGAGTAGCGGCGCGTGCGACCAGAAGATAGTATGGCTGATCTGGCCTGTAGGGGATTTCCGCTGATGGGGAGCCGAGGACTTGGATGGGCGCGCTCATCCCTAGGGGACTGTAACCCATCGAAAGGTTTTCTGTCAGTCTCACCAGATGCTGTGAGGGCAAAGAGGGGACTTTTTCCTGTAAATACTGCCAAACTGGGCATGGCATGACCCCTCTGTTGCCTCAGCCCTGTGACTGATCTAAGCTTTGAAGACTGTCGCCTGGATCATTCGGTTCAACTTCTATATTCAAGTTATGTTTCCTTCTACAGGCAGGGATCTACCAAACCCGGGTAACTTTTCCGCTGAAGGCACGGACAGAGTCAGGGTAAAAGTTACAACCACGGTTCAAAAGGAGTCAACCGGAGGATTTCTATTGCAAGCGACGTTTACCAAAGAGCTACACAAAGGTGTTCCACTTTCCCTAAGATATCTATGCCCGATTATATTACCAAGACTTTGTGCTTCAGTGGACGATAAACGTAAGGTGAATATGCAAGTGCTCTAAACACCCGGTTATTTTGTTCAACAGACAACCGGTAACAGGACCCATCATCTCCCACCGCCATACTGGGCAAGGATATGGCATCAGAGCGCAAGCACTCCCAGTAATCCGCTGAAGATAGTGGTTTATCAGGGGAGCTGACAAAGCAAAGCGGGTATCAGGAAAATACTTCACTCATCGTAGACTATTAGCTGTCCCCCGCCGGCATTAAACAACTCCTCTTTGCCCCCGCCAAATGAAAAGTTTGTATCTTACCAACCCAAACGGGGTAGACGACTTTAATCCTGTTCTTGTTCGCGGAGGGCGACAGCCGGAAAAAGGGTACGATTGTTCATTCGCTTACCTACCAATTCGAGGTGCTCAATTGAAAATTACAGCTAGCTTAGGCACTGACTCATTCATAACGTTTTTCATCTGATTCATTGGTAGACGTGGAACTACAGCGAAAAAGTTTAGATGCAACGTCGCCAATCTCGTGGTGGCAGCTGCTGAGTTGAAGAGTCTTCTGAAGTATTGATACAGGCGGAGCAACAAACACCACCCATCCAGTAAGGGCATACGTTTACAAGTCAGACCGCAGTATCAGGCCACAGAAGATGTAAAGGGGAAAATGATGCGTTCCCTAAGCAGGCCGCCTTAGGCGCCATCTAAGGAAGAAATGGTGCGTGAGGGAACAATATGTGCTTGCTTAGTCGGAGTTGAGAAAATATTGAACAATCGACTTCCATTCACTCTTTTGTCCAGTGAGCAGACTACCACTAACTTCAAGCTGTCTACCATTGCTGAGGGACAACTTTGTTGCACTGGCTAATGCTGGCACGGTGGGAGACTTCCTTGAGGCTCAAAATAGGCCAGCCAAATAGCAGATAACCTTTAGAGTCAATGGGCGCGGAAATATTCCCCTACGTTCCAGGCAAGAGAGAAGCAGCTTTCGAAACAGGAACATCTTAGAAGGGGTCACATCGTGCTGGTTGCCCCAGATACGTTTGCGGAGGACAGATGTTCCACGGGAATAACTGCAAACTTGGAAGTTGATGCCGATGGCCTCATGTCGAGGGCATTAGTAAGCATTAATATAAGAATGCAACGGAGAGGTGGGAGAAAGATTTGCTCGTTAGGAAGTGCTGACTGGTGGTGTGCGGGCGTTCTGTTGTCAATCTTTCGAACTATGGAGCCACGGAAAAGTAAGTAGGACGAGGAAGCCAGAAGCGATCACCATTCGAAACAATTATAATGATAATAGTAATAATAATAATTAAATATCTCGAGTGAGCCCGAAGCATGATTGAGTGCATGATCGGATGATTATAGTGCTGTCAGGATGAGAATTTACAAATTGGTAAAGCAAGTGTGCACAGAGTAATAAAGAAGGTGTCAAGGTGGACTAAAAAGGTAACAATACCCTGCAAATCTAAAAATCAGGGTCAAATGGTCCACCCGGGTTGACGGTGTTTGCAGACTTTTAAAAAGGGGGAGTATACGCATTATTATTACCGGGGATAATCACAACATTATACATTTCAGCTGGATCGGAGGATAGTTGTTATAAAAAACGAAGAAAGAAGAAAAATAATTTCATCAAGAGGACTGCAAAGAGTCGTTTGCACGTAGTAACGTGTGAAAATTATGTGGACAGAAAACTTATGCATGTGCCAGAATGGATCTTCGGATGTAAGACGCTGTGAATCAACGGCCGGTGTGATGGTTTAGTACAGAGGTGAGATGCCTACGTAGTCAATAAAAAGGAAACAGACCAAAATTTCCACGGATAGAGGGGGGATTTTAAGAGCCGTGATGGAAGAAGTAGCCGGAGGTAGGCATGCAAGTTTTCAGCTGTTCATCTTCATTAATTTAGGTATTTCACACAGTAACAGTAATGATATGAAGTTGTGGCAGTAAATCAGCGTGAATTGCATTGTGTGGTGATTGCAGGGTAAAATAGCGTGCATAGGCAATAATGGTTTAGAGGGTAGATAAATGACCTGATAGGCCGATCACACAGCAACGGTGAAGAGCCAGCTATGGAATCAATGAGTTTGGCCCGAAAAACGAGGACAGGACATCGGATTCAGAACAAAATAGAATATTCGGCAGAGAATGCCGTAGAAATTAAATTTGAACATCGGGTGGTCGCATGGCTCAGTGACGAGAAAAGTCGGCTTCGTGGTCGCAGTGACCGACCGGGAGAAATTTTAGCCGCCGGCTTGTCGCGCATATTGACTGACAGTTCTTTGGCTGCTTATCGTCAAACTCATCTTGACAGATTTTGGACTGCTCCCCCCAACCCAACTCTTAAGTACACTGTTTTGTGGTCCACACCCAATCTACACTTGGTGCATCCTTCTTTCCTCTCATGGTATTGTCTTCCCATTGAGATAACTTTGCGGGCACCTGGCATGGTGCTGAGTCGCACCGACCGAAGACAGTTTTGCTTTATTACGGTTGAACTTTATTTTGTCGCTCATGCTGACCAATCAGGGACTTCCCGTTTTTCTATGTTGGTTTTTAGCCACCACGCTCAAGAAATCATCTTTTGGGTCTGAATAAGCATGCAGAACTCGCTCGAAGCAGAGGACAAGTACTCCTTGTTCATCCTTTTTTGGTCAACTGCTCAACGTGCATCGATTTTTACCCTAATTTCGACTACTAACTGGACAGATAGTTACTGAGACCCGCTGCAATGAGCATGATTCTTATTTACCTTTACTTTAACTCATAAATAGTACCGTAGAATTTAAAGAGCGGTCGTGTTTTTGCTTTGGGTTCTATATCGATTCGGGCAGTACGTTAACTTGAGGCTCCAATGTGCTATTCAGAAGGATTGCAGCTTGATGTTTGGTAGATCAAGCACAGAATCTCCAATCAAACTTCACCCGAATCAGGACCTGTGCCTTCCGGTCCTGACACAACGCGTATGACTGTATATAGAGTTGAGGAAAAATATGCTCTATCTTCCTCCTGTTATATATCACCCTGGAGCTAGCTTTCATCAGTTAGTATTTAGGTACCAATTTTTACGATTCTCTCGTCTTCATGCTACCTTTTACATCTGTTGGCAAAGTTCAGAAAAGCATCTCCTTTTGGCCTCCGTAGCGGCAATACTAGTAACAGTGGTTGTATTGTTTACAAGCATTGTTCCTTCACGGCCAGTTCTCAAACCGGTCTTTCCTATGCTCAGATCATTGGTTGCAAGTTGGGTGCTGGTTAACCCCTTTGTTTTATTCCACCTAGCCGTGGAAGCGGCCACCCCAAACGCCGATATCGGGGTGAATAAAAAAGAAAGTAGGGAAAATAAAAATACTCTATCCTGCTCCACAAATACCACTTCAGTGATGTACTTCGAGATGGCAAGCATGCGCTCGGATTAGTACCTAAAAATGATCAACTTCAGCGCACCATTCTGTGAGTGGATAGCTTAGCTCCTGGGATTGAATTTCGTTTATGCTTGAAACGTTTTTTAGCTGTTTGAGATGAAGAAACTTTCCAGGTTAGTTGCGTCTCAGTTTGATTAATTATTAGCAAGCGAAGCGCAAGGGAGCTTCTTAATATCTTGAGAGCTGCGTTTTATTATTAGCCGAACGTTGACATTGTTTTTGCTCTGAACAGTCCATCCGCATAAGGAAACCCAGTTAACCTGCATGAAGTTTCCAGTTGATGTCGGTTTTTTTGTCTCACGAGCTTTGGTCTAGTAGGTAAACGATGTGATATTTGTGATAATACAAGAAACCAAAACATCCGCGTTATTGTCATTTGATGTGACACAAGAACAAGATTACAAGCTCAACGCAAAAGCAGGCACTCTTCTCTTATTGTCGCACTTTGAATGAAAAAACCCAAATTAATAAATGAAAAAAATTTGTTCAGAGTTGGCCAAAGAAACTTCGTTTAATTTAAACCACTCCGTTACACAGCGTCGTTAGGAGTGCCATTATTGGTACAGCTTCCACTAAGGAATCTAAGGAAATAACTTTAAAACAATTTCTCAAGTTATCTCCAAAACCTGAAATAAACCAGGTTTTTTTCCGAACAGCAAGATCTGAGGCGAGCATCTGACTTACAAATCCACTTCCATCAATGCCCCTTGAGATATCATGCCTAAACGGTCTACCTATCGCCTCATTTACCGAGTGGCAAACCGGGTTCATCTTAGAAGTATTAAGCGCCCCCGACTCTCTACCTCCTCCGTACCTTGTTCAGTACCGCTGGTTGACATGCACAGTGGAGCCAGTGACAAATGTAGTGCGCCTCAGTAAAACTATTGTCCTTAGAGAGACAATTACGGTCCATGGATGATGAGCTGAACACGATGTTGCCACTAGCATATTTCACCGATCCTTCATAACATCCGGACACTGAAAGTTTCCAATCAGCTAGCTGTTTCCTGGACTCAGTTGCGTCCAAAGTCTATAGAAGAATGAATAAATTCACAAAAGCCGTAGATTTTGATGTCCCACACCGTTTGCTTCCTCCACAATTAAACATCCATTGCTCATGGCACGCAGTATGTCACTCCACGAGTGCTACTACGAAAGCCTCAGGAAAAGGTCACATCGAAACATGTGCCCCATACTGTTCCATTTCCTATAAGAGAGCGCTTCCGCGAAATTCTTTCAAAGGAGCGAGTACATCGCAAAGTCCACTTCATTTAAAAATATAAAAACTGCTCCTGACAAAATCTTGCTGCGGAGGAAGGCCCTTAGATCGATTGCCGGCAACTAAGTACTCCCACCACCTCCTGACCCAGTGCCACTCAATCCCTCTGCAACAATGTTTTACCGTCAACAACTCATCGCAGTTGCTGACCTGTGCACCAGGGCAAAATGTGGACCAAGATTTGTCCCGTTGTCCTCCAACACCACAAAGTCCCTCTAGAAGGCCCCATGTTGCATCCCGGTCTTCATCACTGTCCACCCACGGCCGAGCAATTCAGCCGCTTTTCTCAGCCAACAGCAACTCAATTCCTGGTCTGCCCGCCAAACGAGCCAACAAATCGCCGGGTCCTAACGCGCCACCCAGCACCGACTGGAGAGCTACTATTTTGTCTCCTAGTGTTTTGATCCCAACGTCACCCCCGTCATCTGTTGCTCCTAATGGCCAAGACCTCCCTGCACTAACATCGTCACTCTCCTAGCTTCAACTGGCAGTCGACGTATGACCTCTCGCGCTCCAGCTAACCGGTCTTTTACCCACCCGCCCCCTCCGCCAGGGCCGTACTTACGAAATCACGCGGCTTAATTTGGCACTAGCCCACCGGCGCATCTATTGTTCCCCGCTGATCCGCCCACCCATATGCTACGTACCACATTCATCATCTCAGGCGCCGCCTTTATCACGTCTGCAGACGCAGAACCACATCACATATTTTCCACTAAGTTTGCCACCTCCATCGCTGGGTCTACCAAACCCAAATAACTCAGGGCGAGCTACCAGCATGGTTGTTAAAAAGGGAACCCCAACATGTGACCCGCGCCCGACCCATTTTCGCCCCATGGTATGCCTGAATTTACCCTTCCTCAACTTCAGCTTCCTCCGCCTCCTCACCACCCAACATCGCCCCATTCTTCTCTGACCCCACTGCACACCATGCCAACTGACTCCACATACCGAAGCCTCTTTCATCAGCAGCATCTTCGTTACTAATCCACCCCCTCAAACTCATTCCGTTGAGCCCTATGAGATGCCCGCAGATTTAGCAAACTCTACCTGCATTATTAAATTCGTCTCACTCCCACTTATCCTGCCATTCGTCACCCTCCCCACATGGCCGCTGTCAAAACCGTGGTTGCTCCTTCACCTCTGCCCCTACCCCCGCACCAAACCCTTAGCGCCCTTATTCACTCTCCCCGATTTTTACGTGATTTGTCCCACCACGGCCTCCTCCAGATCTACTATCTCGCATTACCAAATCTCCTCAGCATCCAGTATTGATATCTACTAGAACTAATGAGTGTTTAGCGGTCGTCGTGGTGACAGAAACGTGGTTATCCGATCACACCCCAACTGACGTTGTCTTTCCGGTAAGTTATAACTCCTTTCGAATAAGCAGAGTGAACCGCCGAGGCGGTGGCTGTCTTGCATACATTAAACATAAATTTACTACAATCCTCCTCCAACACCCAGTGTTCGGCTGTATCCCCGACTCTCGTTGACTGTCCATCCAAATTTCTGGAAACGTGTTGCATACTGAGTGCATCTATCGAGCACCTACTTCTAGTCACTCTAAATGTCCGTACATTATCAAGGCTTCCAAGTACACTTCTACCCTATCTTTGGGTCCAAATATCATAGCAAGAGACTTTACCACGCCCGGTTTGGTGGAACGAAATGACTGCCCCTCTTCATTTATCCGACTTCCTTCTGGACACCGCAAGTCTTCACTTCAACAAGGCATAACAGTATCCTTGACTCAGTCTTCACTCATGGCCTCCCTGACGTGTACGTCTCAGTCACACAAAACCTTCCTAGTAGTGACCACAAAATCATCACGTGTCTCTTCACAGCTACTCAAGAATCATGCCCACCTGAAATTGTTGAAATCCAAAACCAAGACACCGACAGACTGACTAACTAGGCCTAGTTGCCTGCCTCCGAAGCATTGACTGGTCCGACCTCTCCCCAATATCCGATCCGCAAAGAGCAGCTGACTTGTTTTATGCCATGTTTTTCCCCTTCATGAACGGCTTCACCCCATCCGTTAGACATATTAGAGCCAAGACTACCAAAGTTGATAGGCTTTGACAAAAGATTTGTGAGCTCCAGTACTCATTCCTCAAGAATAAGTATTTCTCTTTGACACTCAGGATAAGCCGACTCTGCTGTGATTTCTATGCAGCAACCGAGAACAAACTCACAAAGCAAGAAAGGACTGCATCACAACCGCCTCATAGCGTGGATCTCCACTCAAGACAGCTGCAATCTAGCAACACAAGCAGAACTGAAAGCAATATTCCACTCCCCAACTAAAATGGCACCCACCTTGATTCACCAAAAGATATGACTGAGGCTTCCAGCTGCTGTTTCGCCTCAGTTCTTATTACGGACACTAACCCTGCGCCACTCTGCTATCTGATGCTTACACGGAATGCGATATCAACCGTAAAATTTACCACGGCCAAAGTCAGGAGGTTCCCAGCCAATACTGAACCTTCTTTTTGCCCCATACACCACACTTCGATTGTTTCCAAGCTGATGGAGAGGATTGTGAAGGACCAGACTACAAATTTCCTGGCTTATAGAAGTCCCATCAACCTAGCTTAGCTTGGGTTCCTAAAGCCCCGTTCGTGCCTCAAGTATAAGATGTAATCCTTAAATTAAGTCGCTTCCAATGCCGCAGCCACTATCAAATCATCGTTATCTTTCTTGATATGACTAAAGCATTCTACCGCGTTTCGCACACTTTCTGACCGCAAAAATTAAATCCTACTGTGTCGCCGCCCCCTTCTGTCCTATCTATCATCTTACCTCCTAAAGCTTTCTCAAACCGTCAATGTCAATAGTACTTCCTCTCAGCTCAAAAGAACCATTGACGGGGTGATACAGGATAGTCTTATAGGCCCTCTCATTTCTCATGTACATATTCGACGTCTTCCAAGTAGTCTCAGGGCATGACATTCCTTCCTGCTGAAGGCCCTGCACTCAGGTCTCAGTTATATTCTGTCATGCTTGAAGTCCCTTAATGAATGATGCACTCAGTGGCCGATGAAATTATCGGCGGCTGAGCTCTCTCCTGCCCTACGAAGGTCACGATTCACCTGGATCCCTCACAATAGAAGGGCTGCCGGTCCCCATCACCCACATGGTAAGAGACCTGGGCTCACATTATTCCTGTTCCTTGAATTTCCATGAAAAAGCGTTGACCAAAACTGGCAAGGCAAGAAGGATGACTATACGTACCCCCGGAACGTACCGTACTCAGTAGAGCAAGCTCCTGATATTCAAGACACACGGTAGGTCCCTGTTGGAATGCTGCCCCCTGGTCTTTACCTTAATGCGAAAGGCCGACGAGGTCACTATGGAGAAAGTGCAACCCTCTTCCACTAAAAATTACTAGTTCTCCCTTCCAACCTTGACTACAAAGCTAAGTGCCAACTTATCAGGCTTGAACCTCTATGGTTACGTCACATCAAGCTCAACCCTTCATTTCTATACAGTTTTCTGCACTCAAAGGTCCACTCATCTACTAACCCACTTGGGTTCTCCAGTGAGACTCCTTACTCTCTCCGTCACAGACAATTCACCATTACAGCTCCTAAATTTAGGTTGTCAATCGGATCTATATATTTCTCGGTTATCTATCCTAGCCTCTGAGATAAGCTTCCTGACTGGCTGCCATCTTTTCGCACCCCGAAACAATTTGAAGGAGCGCCAAGCGGAATCCTTGGAGCATCTCCTGTAACCAGCATGACCCGCAATAGCACAAACGTACATGAAGAATATGCGATGACTTTCGATTATCAGATTACAGTGAGTCCCAGTCTCTTGCGTCTAACCCCTGTCTCATGACCAGTCTGATAACCGCGACCAAGTATATATATAAATGTATATATGCTTTCTTGTGTGTGCTCTACCATCTTTTCCTCTCCCCCTCATCAAGCCGTGCCATTTTGCACTCTTATTTGCACACATATACCTAGACCGCCATTAAAAACCAGTTCGTGGTCCCGTTTGAACAGTTCCTACGCGGTAGACGTCTCCTGACTTCAAATCACTGTTAAGCATAGTGCTCGGTTTACTGAATCCTGGGTCATTACAACTAATCAGTTCGAATTTTGTCTGAAGCTCATTGACTTATCTGTGCAATCACCGAAAGCTTAAGCAGCGCCTGGAGGCCAAATGTGATAATTTTCACCAAAGCAGTCATGTCCACGAAGTTTCCCAGAATATCATAATCGGCGGTGCAGTCGCCAGATGGATAACATATGTGCCTAAACTCGTCCGACTCTGTTGTTGGCAGAATCAAGCAGTCAAGTGATAGCCCCACAAATTTTGCCGTTATCTGAGTGTTTGTTCCATCCTCTATCCATTCCTTTCACTGCTTGAGGCAGCAACACTCTGAACGTTTTGTCGTCCAGTCTGTGGCAATCTCGCAAAAAGGGGAAACAGCCAGCCCTATTGGTCTCGGACCCACTGAGCCACGTGTAAAGAAAGGTGGGTCAAGGAAAAATGAGAATAACCTAAGGTGTAAACTTTCTCTCCCATTCCTCTGTAAAATATAGAAAGCAAAAAAACAAAAAGTAAAAAAAACACTCCCGGCTAGAAAGGTCCTGGGCTAATGCTCTCTGTCCTCTTCTGATAACAGACTATACCCCACCCCGCACATAGGAAACCCCATGCTTCTGAGGTAGCATTCAGTCGTTTTTTGTCTGAACGAGTGCGGGGTGATAGCACGCTGTCCGAGCTCACCACATATTCTTGCCGACCCCGTTTTCCTCGGTTTAACCTTTTTTGAGTTCCCAGAAAAACCTTTAGCCAGCTTGCCGATGTCTGATGCAAGTAACAAATACACGGTTGGAATAGTTATACTAAGCGGTCCATGCTCTGACGACACCCCAATATTGATATGCCTACGGTGCACAGCTGTCGGCTAAACCTCACCTGTATTGGTTGCCGGAATGAGGAGCGGGGTTATCGCACGTTCATTGTTTGCCATTCGCAACTTCCATTTTCCCGTGTTCTTCTCGAGCCCACGCACTAATAGTGATGTCCAAAGTCAGAGATGATTTGGCTGGTGCATTGTTGACTGAATTATCTGACCAAAGTGTCTGCTGACTCTCCCCTTAAAAACTATTTTGTTCTTTATTGATAGATGCTCACCTTTACCTAATTTTCATGTCTCATGCTAAAAATCAGCGGCCTCATCTTACTTTTCTTACACTTTTCTAGCACACTTGAGCCCTACCGCGCACACTGCTATTCTTCAGTAACCAAGGCCTACTGATCTGCGCATGTGCTCATGGTAATTTAAGGTCCAAGTCCACCCGGAATCCGTATACTACCGATTTCTCACGACTCAACGGGATACCGGCTCCTTTGACTTTACATGGAAAGGTCTCAACTTAAAGCCGAATATTTTCTTCTCTTTTCGCTATTTGGCCACAGCTGGTGCAAAGACCAGCCTGTTGGCTTCCTTTTTTCCCCTTTCTCCTCACTGATCCTACCCTCTGCTATTGTTTCATTCCCGGCTCCAAAAAGGGCCCCTCTCCTTATCCCCCACAAATCAACCAAATTATTATACACTCCGGCTAAGCCTGCGCTTGAAATCTCCCTATATCTCTATAAACACCCAGGCGTCCTAGAAAACTACCAGTATCCGTCCGCTGATCCTCCATGGATCGGCCCTTTGGCCGTCAGATAAAAAATGTTCATCCTCTGGTTTCCACCAAAACGATAATCATAACCCACAGCCCGGATCACTCCAGACTGCCACTCTCTTGATCCCTTTCAGCTCACATTGTTGGCTTGGGTAGCCATCCGCCGACTCGACGTTACTCCCGGATTACCGTACGGACTAAACGATTTGGTCAATGG
The DNA here is from genome assembly GCA_948099385.1 of Fasciola hepatica. Lineage (NCBI taxonomy): Eukaryota > Metazoa > Platyhelminthes > Trematoda > Plagiorchiida > Fasciolidae > Fasciola > Fasciola hepatica. The sequence goes on from CANUEZ040000011.1 coordinate 2,605,956, forward strand.
GATTGACCGTGATTTCAGCTCATATTCACACCTGCTGAAGTTATATGGGACACCGTACACGGCTGGCCAGTGATTGTAATTCTATAACCGAAGTAACAATCCCTCGTAATAGCCTAACCGGGTTGCAGAAAGGATTCCCTACACCAACCATCACCCCATACCGGCTCAACATCTATTTCCGGTACTCCATTCCAACGGCTCAATTCATTCTGCATTGCAGTGCGAAATCAATGACCGGAATCTGGCTCTCGCCGCAGCGTTCCCAACCCATACAGCTCAGCCATTCAACCTGGCCCATTTTGCCTGCTACCCCTACCATTCTACCTGCCATGACCTTCAACCAAGGCCCTTAGGAAACAAAATACCAGCCATCTGTAGCCAACCAGGATTTGGTTTATAATTATTTAATCAAGTATACAGCAAATTCTATGCCTACACTGTGCAAATTTCTGCTAAGATGCATTATTAGCGTTTATCTCGGATGGTTTGTTTCTTCGGTGGCTCCTCTTTAAAGGTCCTTTCTGCTTCCTTACGCCAAACGTTCACCGCCTTCCCCGTGAGACATTTTGCATTCATGGGAATTTCCATATGGCACTGAAATCATCGATACAAAAGAGTCTATCTTATTATCACATCTGACTCACTTGCGTCTGTTTTGCAGGCTCCCTCCACCATTAATTACCAATGTTGTATCAATTTTCTATATTCGGCTGGCATCCCTGACTGCACTTTGATGACTCCATGCAGACCTAATTTTTAATCGACTTCTGGCAACTCCCTCACCCGAATACTCGTCACTGATCGTCCAGATATCCAGTCGGTACACCCTCAGATCCTCTCTTGGACGCCATGACCCGTAACAGCCAGTTTTCGGCACCCTTGAGGCACACTGTGTATTATTCCTGCCTCAACTGGCTGTCCATGTTGTGCTGTCCGACGCTTGTTGTTCTTCTGGCCCTTGCAATCGCTGCACCTTTTACCATTCTGCAGCATCGCTTAAATCAGCATTCCCACGTCCCTCCGTCTATCCGCAAAGACTTCCTCGAATTGGAAGTTGATTTACAATTCACGCACTGACTACGTCCCTTTTAGTTCACTCGAACGCTACTTAACTTCAGTTTTTACTTCCGCTACCGTGTGATTCCTCAACTACAGGTCCGTGCATACCCTCCTATTGTTACGTACTGCTGTATTCTCCTATCGTGTCTTGTGCATGTGCCCTGACCACGGTCAAGAACTATATCATTATCATCATCATCAATAGACCTCAGATCGGATAACTCTCACTTGAGTTTTGATGCAAAACATTCAATGGTCCCACCCGATTGAATGTGTGAAAAACTCGCCTGCTGAACAACATCTATCAGCTATTTTGGATAACCGCTAAAAGGGCCACACTAAGGAGGGTGGTCGCTAAAAGCTTCTGGCACGGACGGCAGAAAGTAGTGCAAGGAAAAGAGCCACCGTCACAGCTACCAGTGGCCAGAGTAACTGAAGCATGATAGCCCTTCACGGGAACAGGTATCGATTGTTTTGACCCTCTCACGCTGAGGATGCGTAAGACCACTGAGAAAAGATGCGGCTGTCCAATAAAGCTTTCAAACTAGAGTGGTTCATCCACAAGTGGGGTGCGTAACAAACACATAATCGTTTTTGACCGCGTTGCAGCTTTTTACCTGGTAAACGGTATACATACTATAATGCTTTCAGACATTTGGTTTAGCTTCGTCGGAGCCCGGAATTGGCTTCATCATCCAGATAAAGTTCAAATTCAGAATAAAACCAACATCAAAGAAGTTGTTTGGTATGGCAACCCTTTACACACACGCCGCCGTAGGGGTGTACGAGAAAGGTCAACATGTTCCTCGAGGAGATTGATAATGGCTTTTACAGTACAGCAGAATTGAACGACGAGAGTTCTAATGTGTTGCTTGGTGAAGCGGAAATAACTTTGAACAATAGGCCGCCACTGTCCATCGCCTTCAAGAACACCGGTGCGATCGATCTGACTCAAAGTGATTTGCCCATACAAAGACCAATCTGAGGCGGGGAGCAGCCAATTACGATAAGACGCGCCTATCTTCAAGGTTAGAAACAGGTTATCTACCTTTTTTATGTGTTTTGGGGACAGTGGGTGCCAAATTTGCAGTCCTGGATAAAAAGAAACACCGAGGAAATGACGCTTAGGTTAAACGCCATGGTAGTCCTGGTTGAAGAGTAAATGCGTGGCAAGGAAAGGCTATTTGGAATCAGTGGTGAGCTGCGCTGATTCTTGCTTACCGTGGTAGTTGAAACGAAAAACGGAGGGTAAGTTCCGGGCCTCGGAAGGGTATATCTGCACGAAGGCAACCACAGACTGTACGAAGCCGTAAATCCAAAAATCCGTGATACATTATGGTTCTCTACACAGCTCAAACCTTGCATTCTCATGTACAGCAACAGATTCGCATGTATATACATATTTTTTCATAGATACACACTCTTTTGCCCTTACAGGCAAGGTATTTACTGTTGTAAATGATTTTACATTTAGTGTCAAATTCCACCATCCCACTGTCATCTTTGTGATAACTATAGGATACTTACAGGGGGATGACCAATTTAAACATTCTAGTCCTAATTAGACTAACACATTGTTGGTTTCCCTTCGACTGCGATTAGAGAACTCAATACACAACACAGGGACCAAGCGGTTCATTCCCACGGTCTGGGACTGCAAAACTGTCTCGTTTCTTTACCATCAAATACCTTTTGGGGGCAAGCCAGCATAGCGGCCTCTCGCATATTTAGGTTCAGGGCCTCAGATATTAGAGACCATAAACCCTGATTTCCGGCTCAAATAAAAGCACTGTCTTTAACAAGCCCACGGCCTTCATCCGTTTTTTCGATCACGTTGTTAACGTTGCATATAGCGCTTCATCTCTGTGCGAGCTGGTGTTTCGGTGAACATGCATTCCCTCGAGTAGTCTCAGGCTGTGGTGGACTCTACCTGCCTCTGCATTTTTTACCATATATAATCCACCCTGGCGTTCTTGACTTCACGGACATGGCGAGTGTTTCCGCGGCACATTTGTGAACATTCCCCGCTGTGATTTTCTCCCTGCACAGAAGTGACAGCCAATGAGAAGGCACTACCATCAAAAAGTGAGATTGGCAAAACAAAGAGAAAAATACCCTGCATTGTCTTCTCCCAGGTATACCAACCTTGTCACATGTGACCCATGTCTCCGGGCTGCAGTGTTGCTACGTATTGACTAACCTGATTGACCCATTTCCAAAGCGGCTTGTTACAAGCGGTCCATGTTTTGGTCGGGGCTTGAGAGATGTGGTCAACCACCAAAAGCAGCTCCGCCTTCTCTGACAGTCAGATATCTGGTTGTGATTAAACTGTAAAGGATGGTAAAAAAACGTCTACAAAATTGTGGATCACTCTTGGGGCACCATCTACTGGACGCGAATGGAAGCGTGTCTTGCTACCTTTCCGTGTAAAGCAGGCCCTGGCGCCGCCTACATTGAAAACCGGATGTGGACTGTTGGAGTGCGCTTCCTTGAGAAATGTTCTGCCCTACCCACTCCCACCTTCACTGAGACTCAATAGGCTAATATATATTTGTCAATGAAACAGCAAACTAAGGCTTAAGCGAAGATTTTCCACTATAGCATCCTTTACAAGAGTTTATTTCTGCCTCTAACCGTGTCCGGCTGGAAGCTGATTCTCCACGAATTCAGGGCTTTCCAGCTGCGTTTTCTGTTCTCTGAATGCTGGAGGTCACTGATCTTGAAATCACCCTTATATGTTTATGGAATGCTGCTCCTTCCACATCCACCAGCGATCCCGCGTGCGCTTTCATAAAATTTGCTCCATGTTTCCCTGTTCCATAACTCACTCAATTTACTGAACCTCGGTAGATCAGTCGTTCAGAGTTCACATCCTCTTCATGGATTTATATTTTCCTTGCATTCATCGAAGGTCCCGAGTGTACTTCGATATAATTTTTTTAATTTCTCCCTGCTCAGAAATTACTCCGTTCACAGAACCCCAGTAAACCTTCATTTTACATGGCTCGTATCATTTTGATTTATAACACACCTTCAGCCTTACGTACTAACCATCTTCTGGGTATTCCCATGGTGCACCACCACCTAACTCAAACTTGAAGCCGGTTCGTACTTGCCACGCAACCCAATATTAGTGTAATCCTTTCAAACGATTGCTGGGTATGTTATTCTGTCACTGACGCTTTTGACTCCTATTTTAAAAATGTGTGTGTAGTTCAGCTTATTGAATAACGTTTTACACCATGACCATGCGCTTGCTTGCTTTTTTCGACCGTATTCGAGAAATATACCGATACCGCCAAAATATATCATGATCGTCATCATTTTGAATTTTAAAGTTGTGTTTTACGTTTTCGAGGAAGGTTTTTACAATGGAAGTAATTTCTTCGTGCACTCAATCGCATTCGTTCAACTACACAAGCCCCTCCACTCACCAGAAGGCTTAGTCATTCAACATTCACAGTATATTCGAAACACATGCACATTTTTACCTTTCCCACGGCCCCATAATATCATGATTATGGACTGTCAGCGAGAGCGGACCGCAGACTGCTCCGAAAATCTGTTGCTTTGGCGTTACCGGTGAGGTGTGTGTGTGGCTGTGTTTGGTATATATGTGAGCGGATGCTGTCTGTGATACGTACGTACACGGACAACTGGGCATGGTTAGGCCAGAAAAACGGATCTTGAACCTCATACCCCTGACCCTGACAAGATCGGACGGGTTTTGGTGGGCAGTATAACAGTCAGTCACGAAAAATCCTCCGAGAACTCCATGATATCTTAGACTCTTAAAAATATCTGATTCGGTGCATCCTTTTGTACTTTGTACCACCGACGTATCTGTGCACTGATCGTTGTTTGTCCCCGTCCAGTGAGCCGTTTAGTCACAACCCAATAATTCGATACAGGCCAGTCGGCACAAGGTCTTCTGCGGCCAAAGCCAATTCGGTGTCCAGATAAGTCCTTCATCGGCGCTTCGGTAGTTCCCAGCAACACATTTTCGAGACGGAAGCAGGTGCTAGCTTGCCCAGACATATGCACTGTTAGGGTCTCTGGGCTCCTGTTATGTCAAGATTTCGCTTACTGTTCTGGTTAGTGAGAAAATAAATAAGAGATATTGCTACGCTTGAACAACGCGCGATGCAAAGGTCGCACGAGCACCGCCGTGGCGTGACTTGTGTGATTCACTTGCTCTTGTTCTCCCACCGCGAACTTGGCTCTATTTTCAATCGTAGTGGTCTCAGGTTTTAGGTTCGTATATGTTTTTGAAGTTATTGATTTCATGAAGCAATGTGGTAGATTCGAAAACTCAAGTCTGTTTTGGACCCGATTGTCGCAATCGCCCAAGCATTGTTCCGAAGTATGTTGTACCGGAGGTTTCAAGATCGTTGAGATCTTTGACGGGACCCCTACAACGAATATCCTCGATGATCTGAATTCGTTGAGTAGACGGGCGTGCAACGGAAACTGTCTCAACCTGGGTGACTTCAAAGCTCCAAATATTGACTAAACCTCTGGTGGAACCACAGTATATGCAGACCCTTTCCCTCGAGAATTAGTGACAGCAGCTAGCTTTAGGAAAACACTCTTAGAAGCCGCATGGATGCACTAATCGGGGTTCCATGCTGGACCTAGTGTTCTCTCCCGAGAGCTTCGACTTTGATAGGATCGAACGTCTCCCCTCACTTGGGGACAGCATCCGCGTGATGCTAGAGGCTCTCTGGCGTGGTGGTCCTTGAGCAGCCCGTGGTCCGCACACAGGTCGTAACTGTTAGCGCACGCCATTCAAGGATGCCCAAGAATTCACATGTTGACAACGATGCAAACAAAGCTTGGAAATTCGTTCTTGATGGTACGTCACACCAGGTGAATACCTGATCTAAGCTCAGCCGATGTAGGCCACATGGGAAGGGCCCACAACGATTTTAAAATAAGATCGCACCAAAGCAAAACCCTCCCCCCAGAAGCCCACATTGCAAGAAATTGGATGTTTATAGGCTTAAGCAGCAAGTCCCCCAACCTGACCTAACCTTTCCTGGAGCTCATACTCCTACTAAAACGACAAGATGGGGCACAACAGCTCTTTTGATCTGCAAGGTGAGGGTTTTGGTCTCTAATAATTGATTTGTAACCACCACATGGAAAAAGAAAGGACAAAGAAGATAACTTTCGAGGGACCAGTTGCCGTTGAGGCAGTGCGAGCACCTGTACGCGTATATTAGGCACCGCGTCAGAGAGAAGTCGGGCATAGCAGTTTTAATGGACATAGACGAACTGATCACAGCAGATGACGGGAAGCTGAAACACCAGTCAAATGTAAATACGTAGGTGTACTTTATGGGGGACGAAGGGCAAACCGCGCTGGCTGGCGGCTCACATTCATTTTGCGTGCATGGTTTCGTGGAGTCAAAAATGACCAATACCCTGAATTTCATGAAAACTGGCAGGTCAGCGGGACCGATCAGCGTGCTTCGGCTGACCTCAGAGAAGGTGGCAGGCTAAGTAACTCAACAACTAGCTCGGTTTTTCACCATGCCGCTGGCCTCTGGCAGACTGCCTCGGGAGTGGGATAAGTTGTGGCTGTTTTAGGTCACAAGAATCGCAGCTGAAGTAAAATGTAGCAAATTCACTTGAAGCTCAAAACCAGAACACGTTTGACTAGTATTTTCTACGGTACCAAATGACAAATCACGATAAGTACAAATATACAAAGACCTCACATATGCTACCAAATAGACCTAACAGGAACCCAAAGGCCCGAAGTCCCGTGGTCCAAGCAAGACACTCACAAACGGCTCGAGGCCGAATTCAAATGTTTCATGCGAACAAACAAAAGTGCAAAAGAGTTGTGCACGAGCAAGCTTATCAAAATAGTTTTTAATTTAGCCACATTCACAAAGCTTGTAAAACCTTTTGAAGGATTTGCAGCATGCCTTAACAGCAGTTTTGCAGTACATAGGTGGGATAAAATCCGGCTTGGCCAACTGCCGCCCTGTTAGCCCCTTCTCTGTGGCGGTTAACTTCATGGAAAGAGTTGTGACTTCCCATGTGCATAAAAAAGTGGAGCTGTTTCAACTGATACGCAAAAAACGACATGGTTTTCGGATAAAAATCCATGTCTGACAAACCTGTTAACTGCTAGTGAAAGTTGGTCAAACGACAAGGCCGTAGGATTAGTCACGTGCCCCTTCTTTGTGGAATTCAGTGAAGCTTTCGGTGAATGGTGTTGCTGACTATCCAGGTCATCGGTATCCCGGAGTTTGTTCTCCACTGGATTAGGGGCTTCTTGGTCGAACCTTTTTCGTGAGAGTCGCGCAGTCTAAGTCTGCCTGATATCCTATCAGAGGTGGAGTACCGCGATGCTCCTTGCTGAGGCCTCTGTTGTTTCCAGTGTTTGTGCACAATCTACTACTGACCCTTCGATGCCAGTACCTTGGGTGCGCCGACCACCTTTAGGTCTGGTGCACCATTCAATTTTCCGAGGATCTTGGGATACCATGGGGGGATCTACTTTTACCGGTCTTTCTGTTGACCATGGATATATCTCTACGTATGAGGGTAAGCAGACCTAGTGAGACCTCAAACCACTGCCCTGGGGGTTTCGTAATCTGTCCCTTGCTTGATGAAAATGACCTCGCTGGTGTCGCCCCCACCATCTGACAACTCCAGCACACAGTGTGAGCCTGCGCCTCAACGTGCAGAACGCCCGGTCCAATTCTTCGTTCATTTGGTACTCTATCCCATGTACATCTGGCGGCTCTCTGCTTCACACCCACGTCCTCGCTTGTAATATGGCTTTTCGGTTTTGTACACCTGCATGGCTGCCGGAGTAACAAAACTGGACCGACTGCAACTCTCCGCCAACCGCCCTGTGGCGGAACCAAGTAGAATCAGCTGCGAAGAACTTTTAAAGTCCATGTGGTTGTACCCATACGCCTATAGGTGTATTCGTGATGATTCTGTCTGTGCCAAGTAAATCATCTGTAGTTATTCATGTGCGCATCTACAGCTGAGGTTTGCACTGGGGGATAAGGAAGTACAGGACATTTACTAAAGCTCTGAAGTTGTTAGACGGCCTCCTGAAGGGCCATTGGCAGAGCTCCTGCATCTAGCCGAATCAGTGGGGCTCAGGGTAATGAGGTTCTTACTGGATGACTTTCCGCTGCCCTTTACCTGAAGACTGAAGGCTTTGAACACCGGGTACAGGCTTCAGTTTCTTTTCTCAAAAATGAAGCAGCTCGTTTTGAAAACACAAAGCTGCTACCCACTAAAATGGTATAGTCTCGACAAGGAAATATCTGCGGCCAAAGTCTGCAAAATATTGGGCCGTTTTGTCCAAGGCACATAAAACTAAAAGGGAATTTTGTCAAGGCTCTCAAAATTTGGAGTGGTGTAGGGAGATTCGAAGCCGTAGATATATTTGTGGCAGCTCCCGATGAAAGCATAGGAGGAAGCCGCATTAAGCTGTAAATGGCCAGACAGTGAATGAAAGGGGATAACCCCGGGGGCAGATTTTGAGAGCCCAGGGGTAACATAGATTTAATGTAGGCCAGGTGTCCTCCAGAACAATATCAAGACTTGCCGTTTACCAGAGAACAACTTGCATTACGGTTCTTTTTAGCCTGAAATGTGAGATGATTCCATTCTGTACCATTTTGGTGAAACTAAAGCAACGGATGATTGCTTCAAACCGTACACATCTGTAAACATCGCCAAAGCGAATTTGGATGCCCGATTGGCCTCGGCCCCCTCCGGTGTTTGGTAAACTGAAACGAATTCAGTTGAACCCAACCCTACATCTCTGTGAGTTATTCGGCCATATGAATCTTCAAGTAGCTCCCAGAGGTAAAGGATTCGCATTGTTCAGTGCAATAACACAATGCTTTGTCGGAATTGACTTACCTCTATCGGCAACCGTGGGCGCTCACTTTTCGGGAAGCCCACACCCCTCCCCCTAAAAATATAAAGCTGGCCACAGGTTATAGGTTCCTCTTTTCGGTACTTTTGAAGGCGTGAGTTTGAGTTGATACTTGAGAGCTTCCCTTGTGGTACTTCCTCCTGCGTCCAAACCTTAAGCTCCACTCATACCCGCTCGCCTGTTTTCAAAACAATCTTTTTATGTCATCCTGATCGCCTTCACCAGAATGCAGAACCCAGTTGATCCCGCCGATCAATGAGTGAGCTCTAGCTCAAAGAAATGCAACGAAGTCTTCCAAGATTAGGGAATGCAAAGTGATTAGCGCGTCCTTTTGTGTCACCGAAGTCGCTCCGAGATGGCGGAAGTAGATTTCTATTCGCTTACTGGTCTTGCAGCCCCAAAATAGATATGAGTCCATTGTTTTTCCTTCTCGAACGGGAGCTCGCATGTGCTTAGAGGGGAGTCAGGAAGAGGCGGCATCAAGGCAAAACTAGATCTAGACCGACAGAATCTAGTTTCGGGCCTAATGGAGTTCCCTAATTTTTCGCAGATGATATCAAAACCGTGTACAGTTCTGAGCCCACGGAGTTTGCCTCTACCGTAGATGACATTACAATGGAATGCTCGCTCTCAGCTCCTGAAGTGATGATTGGAAAATGAGTTTCTCCGCCGAAAAAAGTAATATTATTACGTATAGATATCACATCCCCACCGGAAGATTAAGTATAAACGGCAAATTCACACCCAATAGCTCTCAGGTACCTTGCTTGGATCTACACTATTCATGTCCGTTTGACTTTTCAGAACACGCAGCCATCCAGGTGGCTAAAGCACGCAGTACGATAGAGCTAATACATCAAACATTTATTTTGCCAGAAAGTAAACTGAACATTTTTAAGTCCCATGTCAAACCTTTTCTGGAATACTGTTCATTCATTTGTTCCAACATGCTACAGAGAGACCGAATGGCGTTGGGGAACGTAAAACGGGCATTCACGAAACAGCTCCTGGGTTTATCTTCGCCCTCAAATTACATAAAACATTGGGATCTGATGAAAATCGATCCTTTGTGGATACGCCGCATTAAAATAACCTACTATTCTTTAACAATATCTTGAAGAATAGATCATGTAGTTCAGCACCACAGGTGAGGACCCTTTCTAATTATCCCTGACGTAACAATGAGTTCTTGGTTTCGGTCCCTTTTCCAAAGCTTGCACTTAGGTCAAAATTCTTTATCAACAAGTAAGCTTCATTGTGGAAAGAGCCACCATAACGAATTCAGGCATTATCACCGACATCAATGGCTTTCAAACAGGAGGTATGCATAGCCCCAACGGTGAACATGCTGACCAGGATGTACAGTCCCTATATTTCAAGGGCTCAGGACTCTGAGGTAGTAATGGGGTATTAATAAATCGAATAGCCGCCTTAAACAACCTAGTCTCAATTAGACCCGCATAGGGTTGACCTCCTCTCGGCGGCAGTCAGGGAACTCAGCGGTTCACTCACACTATCTGGGAAGGTAAAACAATTCAGTTTTTACCATCAAATACCTTTTTCTCGACAGGCCAACATAGCGGCCTGTGGCATACTCGAGTGTAACGGTATCACCTTGTTAGGGCTTCAAGTGGTGGCCCCCTCTTGTGCAAACTGGTGTTCCATTGAGCATGAACCCCGTCGAATAATCGCAGGCTGTTGTTGACTCTACCTGTCCCCGCATTTTCGGTCCCATGTAAACCGCCTTGTGGGTCTGACTTCACGGATGTGGCGAGTATTTCCGCGGCACATTTGTGAACATTCCTGGCTGTGGTTGTCTCCCTGCAAAGAGATGACCGCCGATGAGACCACAGAAACCTCAAAAAGTAAAAGATTGGCATGAAAAAGAGAGAGAAAAATACCCCACTCTTTTGTTTTCTAGGCATACCAACCTTGCCATATGTGAGTTAAGCCTCCAGGCTGCAGTGTTGCTACGGATTGACTAGTCTGGTTGACCCATTTCCAAAGCGGCTTGTTACAAGCGGTCCATGTTTTGGTCGGGGCTTGAGAGATGTGGTCAACCACCAAAAGCAGCTCCGCCTTCTCTGACAGTCAGATATCTGGCTGCGATAAAACTAAAAAATAATAATGATAACGTATAAAAGTGTGGTGCACTCTTGGAGCGGCACGAGCTGGATGCCAATGGAGGTATATCGTGCTGCCTCCCTAACCGAAGCCGGCCCTGGTGTTGCCTACTGTGGGCACTGAATGTAGACCGGTAGAGTTCGCTTCTTTGACGAAAATTTGGCCCCATCCCTTTTCCACCTCTCGCGGTTCTCCAAACCAGTCCTCACGCGGGTGTTTTCCTGCTTTGCCATATGCTAACGACGAGAAAGGTATCACGGTAACTGTGCAATCACCATTATATCGGATATCCTTGCTCTTATTCAAGTATAATTTCATCACTCTGGCACCTTCGAGTATGAACAGAGACGAACTTACGGCTATGTTTCTCGGCACTAGAGGAATTTTCTTTAGTGCGTCATCACCGACACCATCATAGTTTCTTCCACTTAAGGGCCTTTCAGAAACCATTCTATACACAGTAACAACTGTACCAGAGGAGAACGTAACAAATGAGGTGCTATGATAGAAGGGCATTAGCCCCATTAACTCATATTCTGTTCTTTCAAACCCGCCTTACTGCCTCGGTGCTGAACTGCAGTCTGCGTAGTCAAACTGTATCGCGAGTTGCCATTTCTAGATCCTCTTAACCGTAAAGCTCTAGGTTTTACTTAGTATCCCAACGTTGCCAAACCAACTCGCGAACCATTAATCCTTTTGAATGCGTACAAAATGGACCAACCGGTGGACGAAACTCTGCTAGCCTTCCGCTTTATGGCTCAGTCACCGGCGAGCCTACTCCACCCAGAAAGTGTAGTAGGTGCCACTGGCGGCTTAAATGGAACTTCATCCTTGTTCCGTTCACATAAACCTAACCAGTTCATTATTGTTGTCGTCATACATTACCCTAACCCTTAGCTGGAACCACGTCTAGGCTACAATCCTTACTTATTTCAGGTTCGTCGCCTCCCACTATCTCAACCACCAAACTGGATAACCAAAGATGCCACTTTGACTCGTACAGACAGGAACCCAAGTGGAACCATTCATAGCACCTGGGACTGCAATCAAGCCACGCTGTAGAAAATACCCCCAACTGCCTATCATATTAATTGGAGTTTTCTAACGCAAAACCTGCACTGCGGATATCAGCAGTACAGCAAACACAAGTAACGGTTCACTCGCAACCTGCTAATATACCAGTCGTCATTTAAATCCGTCATATCTCACCACGCTGGGCTGATTGACCGACAAATATCCTTTACGCCGCCAGACGAACCATACCCATAGAATGTTGTACATTACCAGTAATGACGCCGAATAACACTGAGGCTCAATGCGTCAATGTATATATATATATATATACTTATATATATATATATATATATATATATTTGTCAGTGGAGCAGCCTAGTAATGCTCAAGTCATTGTGGAGATTTTCCACTTTAGTATCTGTTGCAACAGTCCACTTTTCCCTCTATCCGTGTCCCGCTGGAAATTGATCCTCCCCTTTTCCAGGACTCTCCAGTTGTATTCTCGCATTACTGAATGGTGCAGGTTACTGATCCTGAAATTAAACTCACCTTCGTATGGACTTCTGTTTTTTCCACACTCACCAAAGTTCCCAAATGTACATTCTTAAAGTTGGTTTCATGTCTCCTTGTTTCGACGAGTGTGCTTCCATACAAACTCTTGTTCTTCCTATTTAAAACTTCGCTGTTCGCGAATCTCCGGTAAGCCGCCGCTTTCCATGGCTTGCATTATTCTCGTTGATAATGCACCTCTAGCAATATGAATTAACAAACTACTCGGTAACCCCGCGGTGCCCCACCACCCAGCCCGAAACCGAAACCGGTTCAAAGTTGCCGCGCGAACCATTGTTAGAGTGGTCCATATAAACTATTGCTGGCCATGTTTTTCCACCGCTGGCACTTTTGACTTTTATACCTGAAGTCTGTGAATATTTCATCTTACTGAGTAACGCCGTTCACCATGATCATGCGTTTGCGCGTGCCTCTGGACCATAACCGAAAAATAAACGATTATTATTGGTATCATTATTAAAACCCCTTGAGGAAACCGAAAACTATGCTAAAAATGCAAAGTCCAAAAGTAACGAAAACAAAGGAGCGGCCTATTCCACAGGTCTGGAACAACGCCCGCTAATAGGAGTGGGTTTCTTTAAGCAGTGTGTCAAGTGTTTAGTTGACGGAGTGCAACCCAACAAGCGGGACACGGAGATCACAGCAGAGACGTGTTGAGGGGCCCTACTTTTGAACTTCTAGGAAAGCATCGTAGGCAAAGCAAGAATCATATGGGATGAAAACCATCGGAACTTGACTGAGATTCATAGCGTGGTGGGCTTGCCCCTCCTACATGCTCGCTGGAATGCCACCGAGCAGGATTATGGCGAGGAAAGTAGCCTGCGCCGATACGACCCACATCAGGGGTGCTTGCTAGCGTTGACTTGAGAAATACGATGCTATCCAGGGCTTGTGCGCTAGAAGCAATCTCTTGATGTACGGTGAACACCACAAAAAATGGCCTCCTATTTTCGAACCCGGCCTTATCTAGTGGCAGGCCGAGTGCTGTTAATTCTGACCTCGCACGGACTGCTATCCAAACTAGAAGATTGGAGAAGTCGCCTCTTGGAGGATCAACACAGGTAGTTGAGGAAAGAAGTGAATTCCCCAACTTGGCGACGACTGCGAGAAAAGACAATCCAGGGACACACTGAAATCATGAGAATGATAAAGAAGGAAGTTTTAAGGCCCAGAGCCCAATAGAATCTGTTTCTTTGCCTCCTGTCGAAAATCCTCCAAGAGGACCACAGATGAAAACCTACCAGGCAGATGGCAAAAACCTGGCTGGGTTGACTTGTCGCAAGCCAGATTCAATTTGCTGGTGCACCCACACCAATGAGGACCACGCCCACCGTCCACGTGGAGTCTCAAATAGAAATGACTTTGTAGAATGTAACAACGGAGAACAGTATGGCAGCATGTGGCATTCAAGACTGCGCACTGCAAACCCTGGGGGTAGAGAAAACAAAGAGCCTCCCCGTAAACCGCTTGCAAGAGCGGGTCAGAAGTGAAAGACGCAAAATGGTCAGTCGCAACGACCAGGAAACGGTCTATCTGGTAAGAAATGCTCACATCCAGCGGGACAATCGAGGGCAGCTGACGACTAAGATGGCAGAGCTTGACGAAGTTGCCTTAAAGGAAATTCAATGAGGCCGGAGAATGGTGATATATTGCTCCATATAAAAGGCGCAATGAGGCAAGATAGAAAAGACGGGAGGTACAAAAGACGGGTTGTTTTTCTGGCACAGATTTACCTAATCCACGGGGCCCCCCCTGTCCAACGTGAAGGTCAAATAGTGCTTCTTTGGTGTTACTTCTAAAATAGTCCGTATGAATTGCGTCTACCAGGAGCATCAGGTGGTGGCGGAGGGAGACAGAACTTCTACATATGCTGCGAGTTGTGTTAACACTGACCAAGAAGTTCGTATTAGTAGGATATACGAACCTTTCAAAATCAACTGGGTAAAGTAGACCTCAACAAAGGGGTCATAAGTGGGGAACTTCCTTCTTTGGTTCCAGCTGCATGAACTGGCTAAACTGCTGGCACTATCCTTTAGAGGAGGGAACAAACTTCCCCCCACTCGACCTGGTTACAGAAGGGCATAAGACGGACGGTAAAGAAGCTAAAATGGGGGAGCTGCTGAGCGACAGTGGCCATGAAGCCCTAATGGTCAGAATGGGTTGAAGCACTGCGTCGACCGTAAAAGAGTTGCTCCCGTGCCACGGCGGAGTCAATATCAACGGACTGAAGAGGGCAATGGAGGGGATACAGCGGACATCGAGCAAGGAAACCCTAGGCTAGAAGGATGCCTAGATCCCGCCAAGGGAGGGTTACCCGACTTACGGTGGAATTCGCATCTCTGAGGTCTGATAGTAGTAGAGGTCGATCTCTTTGTAAAGGGGTCAAAGTTCGAAAATCCATAGTGATTTGTAGACAACCATGGGCAGTGTGCAAGTTGTACAAAGTCCAACAGGCAAAAGATAGCTATAAGAAGGCCTGAAACGCAGCTCAAGCTATCAGAAGAGCTGAAAACCTTTCCTTCAAGAGCCGATTTTTAACGTTTTTCGGCACAAACCCACAGCAATTCTATGCACAATTTCAATCACAAAATCCGATGAAAGTGCAGCAATTTACAAAGAAGCATACAGACGACAAACCTTGAGCGAGGAAGGGAGGGTTGACAGACCCTATTTATTTTCTGGGGGCGTGTATCAACCATCGAATGGTGCAGAAAGGAGGAAACAAAGGCGCCTCCAATACCGAAAGTTGATGTGGACCCAGACGATTTGTACATTAAACTTCGGCTTTTGAATAAAACCAAAGTCGCAGAAGCAGATGGGATCCACCCAGTCATTGTTCGGCATTCGCCTGAGAGACAGCGGCATGAAAGGACACCTAGGGAGCAAAACGTGCCAATGAACTGGGAGAAGGCTACATAGTGGGAACACTTAGGGCAGGGATCCAAAAAAGGGCCGAAAATTACCGGTTTGAAACGAATAGCTTATAATAATAATAATAATTGTATATTTCGGATGCGCCCGAAGCATGCTAGAATGCATGATCAGATGATTATAGTGATGCCGGAATGACAATTCACAAAAGGGTACAACAAGTGCATGCAGAGTATCAGAGAGAGTGTTACAGTGAACTAAAACTGTAGTAATGCCCGGCAAATTTGAAGGTCAAGGTCGAATGGTGTCAGTTGGTCTGGAGTACATGCATAAGTGGTATATGAAATAATTACCACTAGTGGAAATTCAAACATATTGAAAGGAAATGTTTTTGGTGCGCTGCAGAATATGAGAGGCATATGGATAGAAATCTCGTCGAAGCGTTCGGTGAATTATTCACTTTACGACAGGTATGTCAAGAAGTATTAACATGGAAATATTTCAGTCTGCAAAGATGGTAGTATATAAAGTGGTGGCTGTATACTGGAGGAATCATATATGTTGCAAACAATTGCGTATTTCTTGGGAGGGATACTACCAGAGTGATGGTGGAAGGGAACGGCCGGAGTAAAACAGGTGAGCGTGCGGCAAGTTGTTAACTTTATGTAGGGTTGGTATGAAATGTCAAAGCGGAAGTGGAAGACTAATCAATATTGACCGTGTGGTTACATCCATTATACAGGTGTTCAGTTCTGCGAGAGGAAAGGTAAAGTAATCCACAGATAGGTGTACGTCAATAGATGAATGCTGTGTGGTATGTACCATGCAAAAATGACAGATCAATAAAACTGCACAGGTATATCGCGGGAAGCGGCCGTGGATCAACGAATATAGAAATAAAATGTATCAGCCGGTGCAGATAGTGGTGTGATTTAGAGGCTGCATACGGGGTCAGTTTCGGTAATATAACACGAATGCAACATCTGGAAAATCAAAGATCTCGATAACGGTGATGGTATAGTAAGTAGACGGTGAGTGTCACATTTCTAATGACCAATTTGACAGGTGTAACAAATGATAGGAACGGAGCGGCGATGCAGCATGGGAAGTGTATCGAAGACATTCAGTCGTGGAGGGAACGCAGTGATCTACAGAGCCCGAACACTCGATGAAACAGCATTGCGGATGCGATCGGATGGACCGATGAAGAGTGCAGGTAGTTACTAATTACTTTGCTACCCACTGGAGGACTACTGAAAGATATGTCAGCGCCGGACGTTTTTTTTGGTGACCGATGAATCAATGAAGTGACAATAAAGGTGCCAGTGTTTGAACAGTATTAGCGGGTTCTAACACGGAACGGGCATAATGACATATGGGATTACAATGAGTTGTATGGATGCAGTGAGATCGAGTAGTCCAGGTTCAAGAAGTCCGATGGCGGGAATCTTGGGGAAACCGATCGTGAGACGGGCGAAAATGAAGTTGTGTGTAAATCTCGTTTGTCCTGTCCAGCAAGAGAGGGTCCAAGTTATTCCTGGGAAGTGGAAGGCGACAATCGTCCTTAGGGTGCAGGTTCTGAAAACAAAACGGAGAGGGCTGCAGTCTGGCAATTCTACCAGCTGTGGGTTAGGGGAGAAAGACAGAACACCAATATCATGCCAGTAACAGAAATGGGTGGTCGCGACGCTGAGGTCTTGTTTTTTGGATTAAACAACATACGGAAAGCGGAGAAGACCGGTACTAGCGACTAATTCTTGTGAGGCTTAGTGAGAGTTACCAAAAAAGCAAGGAAGCGAGAATAGGCGACACTGGGAGCAAATACTTATGTGTAGTTCGACGAATGGTTTATGGAAGACCACATCGATTGTGGCGATTCGTTCATCAGAACGAGGCCTGGAATCTTGTGTGTTGAAATAGGGTCTCAATGAGTAAGTAGTTGAAGCGTGGATGAGACTGGTACCTTGAGGACCATATTGTATATGCTGCTATGTATTTTCTAGCATTATAAATGCTCTTATACCTGGCGGCAGCTGATAAAAAAAGAACCTAACCGACTATGGTAAAATCTGACAGCATGAAAAAAGAATCACCGGAGTAACGGTGGCCAGTAGGGGTTCGTGGTCAGAAGCGTTGAAAATAGGAAGTGGCTAGACAAACACGTGGAGTGTGCTGTTGACAGTCATGGAGTATAGGTTGGACTGCTTTTATTTGCTAACTATAATACAGAATGCTCCTTACCATCCGTTGGTACTGAACAAAGTTGTTAAGCTTTTGGTTAGTATCCCAGGCCCAGTTCGTAGGCTCGGGTAATAGACATGTAGGGATCATGCATACGGATCAGTTTTTGGACAGTTAGATGTTTATTTATTTTTTTTTTTGAATAATAAAGAGGCCGAAGACATTGACCTAAGTTGAGGTGGGAGTTTGTTCCAGAGGGAAAAATATTTAACAATAAAGAAGTTTGACCGCATCGCAGTCCTGGATACTGGAATCAAGACCATAGAGTCCCTATGTCGTAAAGAATAGTTGGAGGGAGTTTTGACCTGGGGGGCTGAATTGCAAGATGTACGTTTTACAATATTGCAAAAGAAAGACAGGTTCATTCGTAGACGGCGCAGCCATAGGGGCTCTAGGTGCAATATTTCACATCTTTCCATATAATTTAAAGGCGAGGAATATCCTAGTAGTTGTTTGGTAAATCTACGTTGTACATTCTCAATTGCAAATCTGTCAATCTGCCGCATGTTAGAAAAGACGACAGCGCAATATTCCAGAAGTGGTCTGACATGAGTTTTAAAAATGCTTAGCTTGCTCTCTGTAAGACTGAAGGTTCTATTAATCAGACCAATTAGCCGTCTAGCTTTAGCAACCTGCACGGCCGAATGTTCGGAGAAGTTAAATGTACAAGAATATTGTAATCCCAAGTCCCTTACTTCCGGAATGTTCGGGATGAACTGATCATTAATTTTAAACATTCCCGCGGGAACCTGACACTTATACATAAGGATACAACTTTTGACAGCGGAGAATTTCATCAACCATTGGTTGCTCCATGAGTCTAGCGATAGTAAATCGCTCGTTATGCTAGCAATGGTAGAAGCTAAGGCGTCAGGTTCAAAGGAGTACATAATTTTTATGTCATCTGCAAAAAGGAACGCAGCCCCGTGTGTGATGACGTTGAAAATGTCATTAACATATATAAGAAAAAGTAAGGGACCTAGTACACTACCCTGAATAACTCCACTAGTAACTGGTTGAGGTGATGATAAACTGCCATCAACGTCCACCACCTGCTTTCGGGATGTTAGATATGATGAAAACCAACTCAGGATCGGGTCAACAATTCCGTAGGTTTTCATCTTCGCCATGAGCCTATTGTGGGATACTCGATCGAAAGCTTTAGTCATGTCAAGGAGGATTACATCACTGATTTACCACTGTTAGTGGCCGTAGTTATTAGGTTAAGGAAGTCACACATACAGGTGGCACAGGATCTTTTTTGAAGAAAACCGTGCTGTCCAGTGTTAATGAGGTTATTGTTTAGTAAATGAGTTGTCAGCTTATTTTTTATCAGTCTTTCCATAATTCGGGAAACTATAGGGGCGTGGTTCACTGGTCGATAGTTGGTTAGGTCCTGGCGTGAACCTTTCTTAGGAATTGGGATGATAACTGATGTTTTCCAATGGGAGGGGAAAACGCTACTGCTCATAGATAAATTAAAAACCTTTGATAGCAAGAATGGGATATCAGTGCCACCTAGACTAAAAGTAGCCGGTGGAACGGCATCTGGCCCGGGGTGGTATGACCTCCTAATTTTAGTTAGCTGAACTGTTAAGTCGTTCGGGTGAAATGTAACCGCTGAGAACTGTGCAGATGTCAGCGGCTCAACGTGATATAGGCATGGGGAGTCATCGGTCGTTAGAGACGAAGCAAAATAAGCACTGAATGCCTCGGAGATCTCTTGGGAGTTCGTTATATAATTGTTGTTATATATAATGGATGAGATAGGAGAACTGCACTGGCTGTTTCTCAGCTTCATCAGCTTAGATAAAGCTTCGAACCTCTTGGGGTGACTCAGCGCCCTTAATTCCTGTTTTTTACTGCGGGACATTTCAATCAATTTCATAGAATTAGATAAACGGTTCATTTGCAAGAACAACGAAAAGTCTCTCGACCTAAGGAATTTGCGTTGTAGCAAAGAAAGCTTCTGCTTTAATCGACAAAAACTGTTTGGTTTATCTCGTCCAGGTAGACCTTGGGTTGGGGTGATTACGTCAAGACATGCATTTAGTGTGGAGTAAAGATGATCCACCATGGTATGCAAGTCATCAGATAAAAAGAAAGTATCCCAGTTCTGCGAGCGAATGAGTGAGGGTAATTGATTCCAGCTAGCTTGGTGGAACGGTCTTTTAACGGTTGGGTTGTGAACGGTTCGTGCTGGCACTGAAAACTCACATTTTACCGGCAAGTGGTCACAACCTGGGATGCTGTTCACGATAGATGTGTGCACGCGAGATAATCCTACCGTAAAAATGAGATCAAGGATGCTACTGCCTCTAGTTGGGCACATCACATGTTGAGTCCATCCTCCTAAACGAATGCTGGTCAAGAAGTGTATTAAGTGATGTGGAGCTTTCAAAGTGGACCAACGTATGCCTGGTGCGTTAAAGTCGCCGGCCACCAGTTTTGGGCCGGGTATGTCCGCAACAACGTTTAACGCCTCTATGATAGGCAGAAAGTCGTTTTGACTAGTATTCGGGGGGCGGTAGATGCAACTAACAATGAAGTCAGAACATCCTGTAGTGACCTGTAGCCAAACTGAATCCGGCAAGTTATCGAGTATGGGGTGCTGAAATATTTTCGCTCGCATGTTTTGTCTTACATATATAAGACAGCCTCCCCCTCTCTGAGTGAGTCTATTTTTCCTGAAAGCTTGGTATCCGGTGATAGCGATATCCTCGTTTGGAGTGTTGTCTGTCAACCAGGTTTCGGTAATTAAAATAAGGTCGTAATCAGACGTGAGCAGTAATATACGCAGCCTTCGCATCTTATTCACTATTGAGCGTGCATTCAGCATAAACAATGAGAACTGTTTAGTGGAGTCAAGGTTAACGTTAAGATCTTTATAGGATTCCGAAATTGCATTTGCTGAAGGCGGATCGGATGACGCAATCATTATTCCTTGAGATGGAGTAGTCGGTAATGTGGATGGTGAAATAAGCTGAGTAGAAGCACCTGGCGTGGCAGTCAGCTTGGTTGTTAAGCTAAGCTGGGTGTGGCTAGTACTGATGAGATTCGTTAGATTGGAAGGATGTCGGCGGTTGGTAAGTCTACTTGGTGCGGAACAACACCGCGAAAGATCACTATCGAGTGCTTTACTATTGGTAGATACCGGTGGCTGGGACGTAGAAATATGAGGAGGGAGGGTTAAGTAGCTGTTAAGTGGGAAAGAAAAAGGACGTGTAGCAGCCTCCGGTATCTTGGCACCTGCCTTAATACGGGCGGTAACACATGTGCCCTCTTGACATCAGTAATTTAATGGGCTGTAACCTGGAGGGGGAATGTGAAATGGAAGTGGGATATACGGGTGTTGGTTGGCGTAGAGACTGGGAGGTCGTGGGTACTGTTGTAAGTGGCCTGCGGTAGAAAAGGGATTCAGGGTGGGTGAGATATGTGAACGATAAAAGGAAAGAGATTCATGTGAGAAAATATTACTTAGGCTACGATAGAAGTTATGTAGAATACTAAAGTAATCGTTTGGTATGAATGGTGGCGTTGTTGAAGAGGCCCGGAGGTTAGTTGTACCAGCCTGATGAGGATGATAACCAGGTGAAGAAAACGCCATACTGGGTGGAATGTACGGTGCAACTAGTGGTTGGTGGTTTGGATTGGGGAGATAGGTCTTGAATGACGTTTTCTTGTCCATTGTTGCACTCCGTGTTGCCTCGCTTGGGGTCCTTAGCCGTTGGAAGTGTGGCTTGATGAGTGAGTTAGGATTGACCGTAGTATCAACAATGTGCAGTCCACCTAGTAATGATGTTTTCGCTGGTTTGGGGGATGGCCTAGGCACCGTAGATTGCCGAGTGGCTATTGGAGCCGAGTGGAGAGATGGCAAAGAAGAATTTGGGGTGACTCCGCTGATGGGTTGAGGATTTCTGGGTATGGCTGTTAAGCCAGTTAGGCGGTTCGCATCGTCATCGATCGTGGCCGATATTTCGGTGATAGGTAATGGTGGAATCGAGTTAGTCAGCCCAAGAGAGGACAGCTTGCCAGGGGTAAACTCTATGCTTCTTGGTTTCTTAGGCGCTGGCTGGTGAGGTGACGTTGAACTGGATATATCTAAATCGACGTCAAACATATGGGATTGATGTTCTGGTGAACATGGAGCCGAATTGATATTGCATGCATTTTGCGCATCGTCAGACTGAGAAGAAGCGGATAGTTGAGGGCGGACAATTTTTGACGAAGCTGAATGCGTGCTGGTGGACCTGGCGAATTCCCTTTGTAATGGGGTTTTGTCGGCAGCAATTGGAAACAGATATCTTGGTATTTGGCTCAGCATAGTCCCATATGATGCACCCGTAGCGGTTTGCGATAGACTGACCTTGCCTGATGAAACTCCGGATGTTTCTTGAGAAGGGCAGGAGCCTTGAGGGAGGGTAGGTGATCGGAGCCTGTCGCATGGAATTCGTTAGTGCCCTTGACCACATGGGCTACAGGTTTCCGGATGGCGCATTTCAATCCGCAGGAACCATTGGCGAGGCAAGGCGATGGGTAAGTACCTTTCTAACAAGGCGAATATTCAGTGTTAAGGCGGCTAATTTTGTCTCGGAACCCGAATGCGTAGCCAGAGTGATGTCACAGTGCCAAGTGCTCGGCCCCCTGATCGTCTTCATCTTCGTCAACGATCTGGCAAACTTGCCAACCTGTAATGCTCGCAGTGCCCAAAGCTATGAAACATTGAAACCTCTTATCCGGGATACGAAAACCATAGTAGCGTGAAGACCAAGAGTGAAGTCCGGTCAGCCGAACTTTTGAGAGACACTTGAGGACCAGGTCTGACACAACTCAAAACCAAGCCGATTCCAAATAGCTATGTTAAATATACACAAATTTGGGCAACTTTACCATAACCAAACCTCGAAAGTGTTCCTCCTGGACTACTGAGCTCCGAAATTTAACACCAGATCGATAACAAAAGCTGAATTACAGCAAAAAGATACAAACAGATGAGACTACGAAATACTGTCACGACAAAGTCCAAGCTGAGCGACTTACGCTCGAGGCACCAGCGACAGCTCGACCTGTGACAAAGATTGTGCGATAAAAAATTCGGAATTCCAGCAAAGATAGTTCATACAAACGTAATAATTTGCTTGTCATGTGAATATTGATGGGGGGAGCCGAGCTTCTTGAACTCCTTCACACCAAGCCCACGGAACGGCCCTGAGGGGAATAGCTGAACCGGTTTGTATGGATAGGATAAATAATATAAAATAATTGTAACCATGAAGTTCAGTCGGTCCCAGTGAGGTGTTGCCTCGCCCTCTTTGGGCAATTCTGTCTGTTGTACCTCCTCACCGCAAGCAGCTAAGAGGCACTGCCTGGCAGTATGGTGTGATGCCCGCTGAATCACCCGATAACCTCACCTTCATATTTGGCGATGCCGTCAAGGTGGCTGGAGTAGAAATAAAATTTGACTAGTTATCACTATGAAACTGGTCTCGCGAGTAGAACCTTCCTTTGAACCTCGCCGAATGCTAATGTCCGACCCAAATATAGTGACGTGAGATCGATTAAAATGATCCCTTCAGTCAAAGATTTGGGTGAAGTCATAGATAACAGTTTCAAGCCATGGAAGCATTGCACGGCAGCGGCAAATGCGGCCGGAAGGAACCTCCTTTTGTTGGAACCATCAGGTGGAATCCGACTGCCATACACCAAGCCGATTTGTAAGCTGTTATTTGTGTAGTTTTTGCTAAGCTATCCAGGGAAGCACTACAAATTGCGGCTTCCTAAGGCGTCCCTACAGATCAGAAAATTTCAAGGGTTCTTCTGGACTCTAAGCGTGAAGTGACCCACTTACTTGAAAATCCTCGCAAAAATAAATTCCAAACTGCTTCTCAGAGTGAAAGCGTAAAAAAACATTTGCCTTTATCGAAAAATTCAATCCATTCTCCAGCAGCCCAAATAATATGGCGGACACCACCTCATTACCGCAACTGGAGGCAATTATTCTAAAGCAAATTGCGATATTCAGCCTCTTTCTGACCCAAAATATACCTTGTTGAGAAACCTACGGACTGATTATCACGCCTTGTACTTCAAACAAAAGAATCCCGAAGGGATTCGCATACTTGCTTCCACTGAACAACAGATAACCCCAACAGACGCTAGAAATGAATACTCACATAATTTGGCCCCGCAGTTTCGTAAACGAAAATAGCCGGAGGGCTAGCCTCCTGATAAAATACTGCCGCCTTCAGTGGGTCAGATTTCCACGACTGAAGACCTTATCTCAAAGGTGGTTTCCTCTCATATATCCCTTACCTTGATAAGCAATCTGAGCTTTCTAACTCAACGTCGGCAGTGTGGAACATTGCCTCCACTGCGTCTGAGCCAAAGAGGAGACTTCAATCAGAGTCACAGGTAACAGAAACTTTATTCAGTGAGATGTATGCAGCGCAGCCCACAGTTTTCCTTAGGTTGGGGGTCCAGTGCACGGTCAGCCCCACCTACAAGAGCCGGTTGCGGATTGCACGCGCCAACTATCCTCGCCCTATCGCATCTATCACTGTCCGTTGAGGATCGCATGCTCCTACCATTCTTCCGCCAAGAGTCGCTCGTCTATTGTTCTTGTCAGCACCCTTATCACTTCCCTTCCGTGTCTTTCTACCTCTTTATGCGCACCTATTTATTCTGTTGTCGTTCCTATCGTGTTTTACAATGCAACCCTCACTGCACAATGTCACTGTCACCCTATACATTTTACTCTACCCAAGCCCGAAATATTTTCCTTTCCACCCATTTCGCCCCTGTCGGCTCCAAATCAGTATTAACTCGGTACCTCCATATGGTCATAAAGCTCATTGGTCGCACATCTCAATAGCCACCATTTTGTGATATCCTTTTTGTCCATGTTATATCTCCCACCATTGCGCACCAGACACATCCGTAACCATTAACAATCCCCATAAAAGAACTCGCCGTTCAAACATTTGCCTTTTTTAAAACCAAATTTATTATCCTTTTACCACCTTCATATTTTCCATGTCTGAATCCGTAATTCTTCCGGTCTTCTTCCTCTTAGACAGTGAGCCGATCAGCAACTTTTGGCCCAATCCATTAGTGCAATGGCCCGTAAGCACGCAACTAATAAGTTCCAGTCTCCCAACTCCGAAGCACAACTATTTCCCGTGCATTTTTGTTCCATCACAGGCTTTCCCGTCCGGGTTCTTTTCCTCTTCTCGGTCTTCATCCTGTATCATCTTCAGTGAAAAGATCTGAATAATCATCTCTTGTCTGGTTTTCTTTGGTCAAAACTCTCGTCTGCTTCGTACACTGCTCGCCACGGGCATCTTCATTTTGCCTTTCAGGCTGCGCTGCTTTTCCGCGTTCCACTCAGTGTAATGTCATCGTAACGTCATCATTCTCACCTACAATTTCAAACCATGCGATCTGCCATTACCTGGTCTTTCTGATCCTCCACTCCCTCATTTCTCTTCCATGCTATTCGCTGTTACAACTGATGCATTTTCGCACCACATTTCTTCTAACCTCCAAGTTACCCTTCCCCAGTGATCTTTCACATCTCTCCAACCACCTCGTACTTCCATTCGCTCTGCGTTCTCCCGCCATTTTCACGGCCATCTTGCTGCATAACGTCCGCCCATTTATTAACGCTTCACCCATGTTCGACCGTCACCACATGCCACATCTGCAATAATCAGACCGTTAGATTCACTTTTACATATGTTCGTCCATTCTTTCCTCCATATTTCCTCGTTTATCAACTTCTGCTCACAGCCGTTACTTCTGTGCTTCCGAAGTTGTCTCTCTTTTGCTGTTGATTCCCCATGTTCACCCGTCATAAACAAATTCATCGGGGTTTGTCCAAGTTAATTTCATACCATTTGACCAAACCCTACTCGTCTATTCCAGGCACTGCTACTTCCGTTTTCCGCCCCTTCACTGCTATTTTCCTCTGCTCTGATGTGATGTATATGATTATATATATATATATATATATATATATATATTTGTATCCACAAATTTTCCCTGCCATCTCCAGTTCTTCGCCCACCAGTTCGCTTGCCACCGTGCCGCGCCGTTTGATGTGCGCCCATTCTGTCCATAACTGTGCCTCACGTTACCGTATCTCGATCCTCCAGCGGCATTGCTGCCATCTGACTCACTCTTTACGTCTTGCCTTGCTACTTCCATGTTTTCAGATAGACACCGTCCGTTTATCGCAATAACGCATAGCTCATGGCTACCTAGGCCCCAGCAGTACAAATCAATATTTGTTTTTCCTTTCTCCCTTGCCTTTCTCCTTATTTCTTCGTCGCTTCTCGTAACGATAGTTTCTAATGCCGATTTTCGGTCCTCTCCATGTAAAACTCCCACGCTCCGTTCTCCCCCACTTAGCTCAGCCAGCTGCCCCATCTGAACTTGACCTTTGAATTCACCGGGTCCATATTTGAATCCATCTCCGGGTTTACTTAAACTCCCTCCATTACCCCTTGGTGTGCGTACAATTACCCCCCCCCTCATATCTCCCATATTTTTTCCTACCCCCTTATTTTGTGTCACGTATTTCCAAGTTTTTTGTGAATTTTTTCTATCAGTTTTGTAGCTTGTAAAATGTTAATCATGCGTAAGGCATGCTTTTGGCGTGTCCGATATAAACTATCATTATTATTTTTATTTAGTCACTCTGGCTTTCGTCCCCTTTGATTGAACACGGTTTGAGTACAATTAACTTTACGCCTCCACGGGGCGTATGGGGCCATTGATTTTTTTACTACAGTCACCGACCACTCCAATGCGCTGTTCGTCTTCTTGTAAGTGGCCTTCCACAGGGATTACCACATCGCCACGCCAAACGAAATTTCTTTGGAGATCCTTTTCTGTCGGCCCGGCTGTGTCGATAAGTACTCCCTCGTCCAGCTTTTCCAAAACGCCTGTGCTTAGCGGTTCACTTGCATCCATCTTATAGTATACGTTCCATGTAGAATGTTCGGTGTTACCGTTCCTACATTTTACAGCAACAACAACGGATCACCGGGAGTGAGGGACGGTTCACCTTCCAGATCCGGGACAACTGGAGCTAAGGTTCTACTGTTGAGTATGCTTTCTACTCCAGTTAGTAAGGTAACCGCGATGTCGTCACTGACGTGTTGCCTTGAAGTGAGAGTCCTGAGCAATGTTCTAACCGATCGCATCAGTCTTCCTCAAATGCCACCCTGAAGATTGGCACAGAGCGGATCGAAGTGCCGTTCTTTTCCTTTTGCCACTGTTTTATCTCGCACTTATCATGGTCCAGGAGGTCCCATATCTCTTTATCTCCTGGTAAGACGCTTTTGAACAATACGTAGTCAAATTTGATACGGATCCCGAACTCAGGAGGCCATTATCCGTGAAATCTGGCGATACTAGATTTGCAAATGAACAATGACATAAAACAGGTGCAAACCTCAATTACTCGATCACAGGGACTCAGAAAACGAGAACCAAACTGTGGCTTGCGAGAAAGGAGCGCTTGCATCAAGCAGGTCCAGAACATGATATGGCAGAATATTGCGCTGGGTGTGAACAAACAAAGGTTGGTTCATGAAAAAATACAGTGCGAAAATAAGCCACTAGTGCAAACGATTGAGTGATGTCAAGGAAACATGAAGTTGCAGTATTTCTGGGGGACTCTCCGCGACCGGTCGTTGCACTCCTTATCAGCTCCAACGAAATGTGGGCCATTGTCTGAGCAAATGATCTTTGGAACGCTGTACCATGTTTATATACCGACACGTTTTACCTCCGCGGTTGACAAGAGTAAAAGAAATGCTTGCATCTCGCGACTTATGTCTTCTCTCTGTTCTCATGAATTGCTTAGCATAGTGACAGGCCTTTGGAAGGCCATCAATAATAAATCGGTGGTCATGTTGCTTACCAACTCAAGGTAAACTATTCTGGATTGAAAACGTTTTCAGGCAGTCACACCTCTTCCATTTGCTCCTTTGCTGTCGTGCGAGTGATGGACCTAAATAATCAAAGCCGATCTGAAATGGACACCGTACCCATTGGACTCTCACAGATAGTACTCGTGTAATCGTTTCTAGCCTCAGTTGGACACAATCTCCAGGGGGCTTCCCTTGCCTTGGCGAATACCTTCTTATTTTGCCGCCCACCATTTTTGTCTGCCCAACATCCGCAAGCCGCTGTTCCGCGGCTCACTTCTGACGCATGTGAAAACCAGTGGACCCGGGCATCTCGAGCGCACCTGCTCCTTGGCGGCCATCTTGGTAACTTTATCTCGCCAACTCTCTCCAGACAGTGTAACGAATCACTTCATCGCATGTCGTCGCAGCCTTGGATGGGCTTGTCACAACCCGCAGCTTTTCGGCAAGAGAGCTGGAGCATTCTGTTTCCAGGTAGTAGTAATGATGAAATGAAGCCTTAAGGGTCGTACAGGCTTGAGACCGATTATAGAGTTTCCCTCCGTGTAGCTGGCCGTTTGCGTAGACCAAGACGGAATATGTTTCATCAATTTTGGCATTCCATGGAACCCCGGTTGTACACACAAGTTGTAAAGAAGATCTCAAAGGCTCTGGCGCAATAAAGTTTCTCGCACTGCGTGAAAACATTAATAGCCTCATGGCTTTTGTGTATAGGTTTTACGTTGGGTCTCCACGGCAAAGGAACCTCAGAACGATCGATTACGTACACGGAGTTCTCGACTACCATTTTCAGGGCTGATCCATCTTCCAGTGATGGGGCATCTCCACCAACCTCCTTGCCAGTAAATCCACCGTTGCAAGAGTATTGGGATGCTTGTCCATTGTTCACCATTTCCACTGAAGTGCAGTTGATTTGGATCTGCTCGCCGTCCCTTCGCTCGTGCTACCGTATAAGTTCAAACCAAATATTGTGCTTGCTGCGTACATAGCTTTGCCTTTTCCTATTCTCTTCCGCAGTACCGGTCGTGCTTCTGGTACATCGCAACCGGTCAGAGGATCTACTTTACTATTCTGCCACTCCCCAATTGTGACCCCGTCGAGATGCGGCCACTGATTCAAAGTCGATTGCACTGACAGGTCCTCTCGTCGGCAGATCTTTATTAACGAATGCTTCTGGGCTCTCTGCTTTATCGTTAATAACCAAGAAGGCGAGTCGTAGGTGCAGTTAGGTAGATTAGATGACATGGGTACCACCTGCCGTGCTCACTACCAATGACGATTCTTCCCCTCTGATTTCGTGTCTCCGCAAGTTTCTCCATCACCAAAGTGGTGTTCCAACCACTATCTACGAGGGCCACCGCTCTCATCATCCCAAATGGGGTTTATACTCCGATAGCCATTACTTTCCGGAGAACAAGCCTAATAACAACCCGAGACATTGGGCAAACCACATTCGGTTTCGGGGTTTCCCCGGCATTCAACTTCCTGCAGTAAGTAACGGTGCTTCCCGTGGCATCCATCTTGAACGCAACTTGATTTCACTCCATACATTGCCTCTCCACGTAAACCGTTTGGGCCAACAAAGCATGCGCCTAGGCTCTTAGCCGCTTCCCGTAGTTCATCAGCTTCCACGTTACGGAAGAGCGGACATTCTGCTGTATATCACACCACACACCACACATAAGTCAAGTTTTTGCCTTCGCGGGATGACGCTTGTTTGCCTATGTTATACTTCTACTGGAATCTCTGATCCAGCCTTGTGAAGCTGCCTTTGCCATGGGTAGATTGCTTGTTCCAAGCACAAGTTGACCGAAACGACTATTTGCCATTCTGGCACGGTGGTCTATAAGCTGCCTGAGGTCCTCAAATGTAGATTCTTGCTCAATTCTACTGATACCATCGTCTTCCTGGGCCCATTTACCCTATAGTTACGTTAGTGAACTGCGTATCATGGCCTTCAGAGAGTGTAGGACATGAAGGTCCGATCGACAGCCTAGGTGAATCACAGACATGGTGAAGTTTTGCAACATCATCACCAGGTTGACTGACTTGCCTTCGGAAAGTCTGGCCTCTGATAGTGCTCCATCGATCAGATTATGGGCTACCTTGAATGGAGGTCCAAACATGTCTTTCGAAATTGCACATTCTCAGGTTCAACCCTTTTTGGTATCCAGCGTCGGGCCTCCATGATCCCTCCACGACAGTAATGCAGCGGATGCAATAACCCCTGGCCTGAACCAGGTACTCTCCTTTCTACAAGGGTGTAGCATTATCTGAAGAATTGGATATACTGTTCCGGGCTTCCACCAAAGAGGAGCAGTTCCACTTTCGCTGACACATTTCAGTTTCGACCGCCCCGTAACATTGTCAGGCCGAGTAGTCTTTGCTCCGCGATTTCCGGGATCACTCATGGTTCCCGTTTTCAAGGTGGTTCTTTCGTGGCTGACTCATGCTTTTCCCTAGCTAGCCTGAGATGGCTTTCTAATTCTATCATACTCAATCTATAAATATTGTCACTCTTTTATTGTATATCATTGGCCGAAATACTTGAAGTTACACTTACAAGACCAGTAGACCTGGCAACATCTAACAGCTCAGTGTCACCTAAAAATACCCCAGAGAACAGCCGAGTTACCTCCTATCCAGCTTTGGTCTACATTTGTCCTTTTCTTAATATTTCGCATTGGCTTTCTTGTGAGGATCCCAGGCTAAGTACCGCACGGTTTATTCGACAAGTCAGTAAATCTTAATCAATTTAACGGATAAGAAGTCCAGAACAAGACTGATTCGCAGATCCTGCGGCACTGATTTGACAGATTAGACGAGTACAAGTCATGCACAAACATCAACCGTATCGTCACAAAGTTCAATAAAGAGAATCAGATGTCAGCAGAGTCACGGCAGATTTTTCCTTCATGGCACTCGGAGTGTAGCTGACAATATACTTCTGGGCAAGTGGGCACTGTGATGACTTGTCTAAAATTGGTCCGACGTTGACTTGATTGTTACGTGACAAACAAATACTGGCCCAAAGTTCAATAAGCCGCTCACTGACGACTCAAGGGCTCAGCAAGTGGACGGATAACAGGCAGAAACGTGCATTCAGCAAAGAGGTATTGAGCCAACTTACTCGTGGTTCTCAAGCGTTTATAGTCTTACACTGGTGTCCAGGCACAGGTACAGGGTTTTACATTATGCTTCGCCGACATCTGAAGGCAATAGAGAGAGACAATAAATATGACGAGCAGGCTGCAAGAGGGTTTCACAACATACGTGGTTACAAGAGGCCCGTTGTCAATACATGAGATCAAATCAAAAGGATTCCGCGACATACGTGAGCGAAATATAAACGAGCGTTCGAATATGGTAGTTGGCGCGGGCTGTATCTGATCAGAGATCATTGAAATAGATAACATAGCCTTAAAATGCAAGTATGTGGCAGTGACTAGGGAGTGTTTCCGAAAATGTTCGTTACAATGGTGGAGAACGTGTGGCAGCACGATACAAAGAGGCAAGTATAATACTGATTGAAAATGTTAACACGGGGGGGGGGGGGGGGGTGCTGCATCGAATAATCCACAGAACGATGTAGGCTTAGATGCAGTCAGGGAAAACATCAATTTAGCAAAGGCCCGGCCCTGACTCAAAACTTGCCAACGACGTGGCGGACTCTACCTCAGCCGGCCTTGCTTGTCGCGGTTTATAAATGCGACTCGCAAAGAAATTTGCCCTCATGTCTTATTGCTCGCCGTTTGACGAGCTTAGATTCCCCTTAGCATGGAATCTCGAGTTTGCACGAAGATCGGATCCGCCGGGATAGATAGTCCGATAGCTTACCTGGAGGCTTCTACTAGATCCCCGTGCACCTTTTTCATCTCATATGGAAAAGCTTTAGCGCCATTAATGTCTCCCGGTAAGCTTTTTCCGACAGTCCCAGTAAGATTGCGGTGAAGTATCATCCAACCTTCTGAACAACAGCAGTGGCTCACACAACAGCCGGGGCCTAAGCTTGGGAGCACTTTTTTGCGTGTGGCTTAACTACTGCCGTGGTGATAGTCAAAGCAGAAGCTCATTTGGACTATACGGTGCACAGCAGTCAACGGGACTCCTGTTCGACCCTAGCAGAGGCAGCCAGCAGTCGCTCATCAATACTTAATGGTCAATGATGACTGTACTGTTCCTCATTGCTCGTGCCTTCTAGGTCTAGGTTCATATATCCTCAGCCGATTTCAAGGGTGGGATGGCTTCACTTCTCTGTTTTGAGCGACTCTTTTCACCGAACCATCCAGGCATTAACTTTATTCAAGTCCCCTTGATGTGATGCACTTTGGAATCATCCGCCGGCTCTATGTCATCTGCGAACAGGTAGCCTGGATTGCGCATACCCTCTACCAGGCCGTTGACGCGGACCAAAAACGGAAGCGGACTCAGGACTGTCCATTGTGAGCCCCCAGTGGTAGCCGAGGACCTCGTGGACTTGCTTTCACCCATCGGAATGCAGTACGCCTGGTTTTGCGAAATATGTTCGGGTCCATCCCAGGCCAGATCAGTTCTGTCCAGCCCAGTTCGACTTGCACAGGACGAAAGCGGTCGAGACCAATCGTGCTCACGGGTATTTGTTTTCGTCTAGTTCTCCAGACTCCAAATACTGTGCGCAGAAACTTTGGTCTGAAAGGTAGAAATTGCGACTGGATATCACCTACACAGACATTATTTCACTGACAAAATACCACGAGCTCAATATCTGCCCCTAGCTCATACAGCTAGTTCTGGAATCACTGCTTTCCAGGGTAAATCTAGGGCTTTCATGAAAGTAGATATGTCATTGCACCTAACTGCCCCCTCTGGCAGTCTATTTCTTATAGGTATAACTCCGTTTGTAAAAAGGTAGCTCGCATATCCAGCTCTGAATGTGCCTATAGCAGCCTACGGCTGTGCCCTGGTGCCGCACTCGGAGGCAGAAACGAAAAAATCACTAATATATATACCGGACTAACCCTGTATAATCTTGAGAGCTTCTGCTCAGTCACAGCAATCCAGAAAACGTGATGAAGAGAATAGATTAGGATCTTCTAAAGGCTGGGTGTAGGATTTCGCTCTCTGACTTGTAATCATCTTAGTCACGTCATTGCAATTCTCCTAAGCATTCCTTATCTTTACGATAAAAGGCAGCCCGGTTGTGCGCACAAAACCCCAGACAGGTCGCGCCAGGGCTCTGCAAAAAGGGGAAGAATAACTCCGGTTTTTACGTGTGACAGTATTGAACACCCTAGTTATCACACCACTGGCTACGTTTGCAGCGCTCTGGAGCTGTGATGAAAATCTAAGGTCCTGTGTGACTAACGCACCTAGGTCTTCTACCGCCGACACTTTTGTAAACGGGACACTGCTCATTCCATCCACATCGGTGGTCAAGATTTGGCATCTGAGGGGATTGAAGGGTGAATCTCATCGACCCTCTAGCTTAAACAGCATCTATATCCCGCGCTAAGTCGTTCCCCGCTGCCCTAACATCATTTGTAAAGATGAAGCACGGGCCGCTCGATTCTTCCGTCAGGTCATTTACGTACAGGAGGAATAGCAAAGATCTCAGTACAGAAACCTGGCACACCACTGGTAGCCTTCTCCGACCTCGATAGACAATAAGAAAAACTACGATTCCCAAGAAAGTGTAGTGTCAAATCACCTGCTTCACTGATTATCCCAAAGCTTGCAATTTATAAAAAAGTGGGCAATAGCCCGCCTTGTCGGAGGCCCCCTTAAATATAAGTGACAAACCTTCAATCTCCTAGCTTCATCCATTCGTCTTGTGACTTCGTTTAAGAACTTCGCTGGCTTTGTCAAACAAGATTCTATTAACGAAAGTATTGTGCAGTTGTCCATAGGTCATTAATAATCAGTGGCAAGTAAGTTTGCATTCTGATTATACTTTCCGAGCACCTTCACAAAACTTATGTCAGGCTGACAGGTCTGTAGTTCTCTGCCTTTTGCCAGGATCCTGTCTTACACGTTGCCACAACAGTGGCCCTAAGTCAGTCCTCTGGCACCTCACCCTCACTGACAACGCTTCGTACAGCTAAGCAACAGGCCGTGGTAGGATATCGGAAAGAGCTGAACCGTTTCCTGACGGATAGTATCCGGTTTAGCTTCTTTGCGCCTTCACAACGATTTGAGTTCCTCGGGCACCTCTCCCCACTTACACTATGCTTCTGAAGC
This sequence comes from Fasciola hepatica, assembly GCA_948099385.1. Lineage (NCBI taxonomy): Eukaryota > Metazoa > Platyhelminthes > Trematoda > Plagiorchiida > Fasciolidae > Fasciola > Fasciola hepatica. The sequence continues at coordinate 2,639,907 of CANUEZ040000011.1, forward strand.
ACAGGCGTTCTCCCAGTCCCCGAGTCCGTGACAGTAGGCATCCGGTCCTGACGACGCACGCTGCTGAAAGAATTAAGTAAGATTTACGCGTCGCCTTCATCATCGGGAGCAGTGTGCCCATTGGACGTTTCCAAGGTGCCATTGCCCTCACTTGTCGTTTCCTTTGATTTTGCACGGGCGAAGAACCTCTTAGGGCCTGCCTTTACACTGCTGCCAGCTCTTATTTCTTTGTTGTGATAACGAAGTGAACTCGTCTGTGAGGCATGTTAGCCCAATTTTTTGTTGCCCTAGACCTTTCCTGGAAGGTTGGCTCCGGAACTGACGGATAACAGCAAATTCTCATTGTTCTTGGCTTTGGTTTGACCTCGAATGCTCCAGCGAAGTTCCGAACCTACCTAGATCCTGGTTTGTTGTGATTTACAGTGGGCGTTGCAAGTAGTACTCATTGGTCGCTCTTCCACAAAGGATCTTCCGTCACCAATGAGGCGACGACAGACCGATATCTGGTTACCAGTAGATCTGGCGGTTACTAGGCATTGGTCTGACGCCGTCATTTAGGTGATCCGGGTTCAGGTTGAGGTTGACTTCGAGATTGCACGGCAGATAACCGAGACATCCAGTTTCCTGCATGGGTTGGCACCACGGATCCACTGGGGCAACAACAACGGAATTGAGAACATCCTCGGGCCTCAGTTACTGTATCTACTCAGCAAAGGTTCACAGCTGACAACAGTGGCGTTACAGCAGCCTATTTTCAACTGTCTAGACACGCGCCAAATTGATCACGACTCCGCTGATCGCAAATCTCAAAGCAGGTCGAGCGATAACCAAGGAACCGTTTATGCTTCCAATGAGCCATCTAAATGATCAGTGCGTAGGTATAAAAAACAGGGCAAATGATCACTTGACTGTAGTTTGTCTCACATTGATGTAGCTGAACGTAATACGTTCGGTTTGTGAGATAATCTCATAGCCGTTATAGCACCTTGGGTGCTAAACCCAGGGCCCCATTTTGGATAACGATGGCCGGTAGCTTATGGCGTCAAAAGCCTTTTGGAGGTCCAGGCAGAAGGCCTGGACTCGTTCACCCCTGTTTCACCTGATCGGTACCCCGTCCAAGAGGGAGAGCAGGTTAGACAGGTATAATACACCTTTGACCAGTCTATGTGGCTTGTTGGAACTTATAATACCTTCAACCTGGTGAATGGACACGCGGCCCTTAATCAATCCCTCCACTATTTTTAGGGACACAGGCAGCAGACTGACCGACCAGTGGTTTTGCACCCCCTTCTTTAACCCTGCCTTGCATGTGTGGGAATCTTCGGCTGACGGACGGTCTGCTGGTAATTTTCCACAGCACATCAACCCAGCGTACAAATGAAAAAGAGGAGACGCTGTTTTTTAGGCAAGGGGGCGTAAAATGGTAGGATGGGTGACTCTCGGACCGGCAGTCTTGTTTGCTGTATGACTCCTCGGGGCTTCTTTTACCCCGTCAGCAAAAACTCGGATTGACGGCTTTATCCGTGGCCTAATGGGGGGCTCTTATGATGGATGTGGCCCACTGTCTGGCCAGTGCCCCGCCTCGACTTCCTCTCGAAGTATCTCGGTCTTGGCACTGTCGTTTAGTGTAAGGCCATACTTCCTACCCCTAACGGAATCCACAGCCACCACCATGGCATCTTTCGGTGGCACATGGATGTGGTAAGCCTTTAGGCGCATTAGTCATTCCCAGCTAAGGTGATCTCATAGGAGGGCCTGAACTACATTTGGGCCATAATGGCTACTCTTCGGGCCACTTTGGACCGTAGATACCTCCTGTGGCCTCCTGCATAGGGGAGCTGACACCACGCCCTGTTCCTGGCTGTCATCCCTAGCAGCTCTCCTGGTACACCATAATGCGCTCCCATTCCAGCGGATTCTGCGAGCTGGCGCAAACCGCTCTGTGAGCAACATTGCTTTTCCCGAATGCCGTCGATTCTTCCTCTACACTTTCACGATGGAGGCCTCTTGTTAGCGCATGGGCTACAATGACTAGGCCCTGCAACCGAAGATATGCAGAGCATCTCCCAGGTTTGAAGGTTGCCTTATCCTTCGGGGCCGGGTAGTTGCAGTGGATCATCTCATGACCGCTTCTCTCTAGGCGTGCTGATATACTGGTGGTACGACTTATGGGGAAATGATTATATGGGTCATGATATGGCTTCATTTGAGGTGGGGACTTATTACAGATATCTTTCACTGAGGAGGAGAGACATTGCACCTGAGGGACGGGTTGAATATAGTAAAAAACAAGGATGCCACGTCGATTCCAGCCCGACCTCTGAGCGTGGTGTTACCATTGGGACAAGGAGTGAGGGAGGGACAAATCCGTGGTAAATGCTTGGATGGGTACTAAAGGATAAACTATGCGGAGCAAAGAGTAGGACCAGTTGATGTTGCAAGGTCGAAAACATTGCCAGGTGGATCGTAATAAAAATAACAACAATAATAATAAAAGTTTACATCGGAGATGCCCAAAACATGCCTTACGCATGATTAACATTTTACAAGCTACAAAACTGATAGAAAAAATTCACAAAAAACTTGGAAATACGTGACACAAAATAAGGGGGTAGGAAAAAATATGGGAGATATGAGGGGGGGGGTAATTGTACGCACACCAAGGGGTAATGGAGGGAGTTTAAGTAAACCCGGAGATGGATTCAAATATGGACCCGGTGAATTCAAAGGTCAAGTTCAGATGGGGCAGCTGGCTGAGCTAAGTGGGGGAGAACGGAGCGTGGGAGTTTTACATGGAGAGGACCGAAAATCGGCATTAGAAACTATCGTTACGAGAAGCGACGAAGAAATAAGGAGAAAGGCAAGGGAGAAAGGAAAAACAAATATTGATTTGTACGGCTGGGGCCTAGGTAGCCATGAGCTATGCGTTATTGCGATAAACGGACGGTGTCTATCTAAAAACATGGAAGTAGCAAGGCAAGACGTAAAGAGTGAGTCAGATGGCAGCAATGCCGCTGGAGGATCGAGATACGGTAACGTGAGGCACAGTTATGGACAGAATGGGCGCACATCAAACGGCGCGGCACGGTGGCAAGCGAACTGGTGGGCGAAGAACTGGAGATGGCAGGGAAAAATTGTGGATACAAATATATATATATATATATATATATATATATAATCATATACATCACATCAGAGCAGAGGAAAATAGCAGTGAAGGGGCGGAAAACGGAAGTAGCAGTGCCTGGAATAGACGAGTAGGGTTTGGTCAAATGGTATGAAATTAACTTGGACAAACCCCGATGAATTTGTTTATGACGGGTGAACATGGGGAATCAACAGCAAAAGAGAGACAACTTCGGAAGCACAGAAGTAACGGCTGTGAGCAGAAGTTGATAAACGAGGAAATATGGAGGAAAGAATGGACGAACATATGTAAAAGTGAATCTAACGGTCTGATTATTGCAGATGTGGCATGTGGTGACGGTCGAACATGGGTGAAGCGTTAATAAATGGGCGGACGTTATGCAGCAAGATGGCCGTGAAAATGGCGGGAGAACGCAGAGCGAATGGAAGTACGAGGTGGTTGGAGAGATGTGAAAGATCACTGGGGAAGGGTAACTTGGAGGTTAGAAGAAATGTGGTGCGAAAATGCATCAGTTGTAACAGCGAATAGCATGGAAGAGAAATGAGGGAGTGGAGGATCAGAAAGACCAGGTAATGGCAGATCGCATGGTTTGAAATTGTAGGTGAGAATGATGACGTTACGATGACATTACACTGAGTGGAACGCGGAAAAGCAGCGCAGCCTGAAAGGCAAAATGAAGATGCCCGTGGCGAGCAGTGTACGAAGCAGACGAGAGTTTTGACCAAAGAAAACCAGACAAGAGATGATTATTCAGATCTTTTCACTGAAGATGATACAGGATGAAGACCGAGAAGAGGAAAAGAACCCGGACGGGAAAGCCTGTGATGGAACAAAAATGCACGGGAAATAGTTGTGCTTCGGAGTTGGGAGACTGGAACTTATTAGTTGCGTGCTTACGGGCCATTGCACTAATGGATTGGGCCAAAAGTTGCTGATCGGCTCACTGTCTAAGAGGAAGAAGACCGGAAGAATTACGGATTCAGACATGGAAAATATGAAGGTGGTAAAAGGATAATAAATTTGGTTTTAAAAAAGGCAAATGTTTGAACGGCGAGTTCTTTTATGGGGATTGTTAATGGTTACGGATGTGTCTGGTGCGCAATGGTGGGAGATATAACATGGACAAAAAGGATATCACAAAATGGTGGCTATTGAGATGTGCGACCAATGAGCTTTATGACCATATGGAGGTACCGAGTTAATACTGATTTGGAGCCGACAGGGGCGAAATGGGTGGAAAGGAAAATATTTCGGGCTTGGGTAGAGTAAAATGTATAGGGTGACAGTGACATTGTGCAGTGAGGGTTGCATTGTAAAACACGATAGGAACGACAACAGAATAAATAGGTGCGCATAAAGAGGTAGAAAGACACGGAAGGGAAGTGATAAGGGTGCTGACAAGAACAATAGACGAGCGACTCTTGGCGGAAGAATGGTAGGAGCATGCGATCCTCAACGGACAGTGATAGATGCGATAGGGCGAGGATAGTTGGCGCGTGCAATCCGCAACCGGCTCTTGTAGGTGGGGCTGACCGTGCACTGGACCCCCAACCTAAGGAAAACTGTGGGCTGCACTGCATACATCTCACTGAATAAAGTTTCTGTTACCTGTGACTCTGATTGAAGTCTCCTCTTTGGCTCAGACGCAGTGGAGGCAATGTTCCACACTGCCGACGTTGAGTTAGAAAGCTCAGATTGCTTATCAAGGTAAGGGATATATGAGAGGGACCCACCTTTGAGATAAGGTCTTCAGTGAAGTGAATCCAGGAGGCATGCTCTACCAGCCCAATTGCACTCGCACATCTTTGCAGGCGGCCTGCACGTCCGATGTGTGCCAGCCAAAGCGGAGGATCTGGCCGCAAGCCGCACTGTTGGGATTGGCGTGAGCGTTCATTGATGGTTGTACGGAGGGCTGAGCAACCACAACAAGGATATCTGGTCCAGGACCAATCAAAACCGTTTGTGAGGACTTGGACAACAGAGCCAACAGGAACAGCGATTGACAGACGGCCATACAGCATTGTTATCCGGGTTCACCGGACAGGGAGGTGATCAATAAAATGCCCGAGGTGGTTGATCGGCATTGAGGATCACTAGAAATGGAAATGAGATAAAGAAACGCAGTTTGAGTATAGCCCAGCTGAGGATCAACGGTTAACGGAAAGAAGAACAAAAGTGAATCACGGGCTCATAAATGCAGCGGGACCCTGAGACAGCTTGAGGCTTTGGAAAGTTAGACTTAAAAGGGAAGGCACAAATAGGAGCCTGAACACTCAATGCGGATGGTAATATTTCACTTAGAATAGTCATTCAGCAGAAGAAAAGACTGAGTTCTGCATAAAAATACGGGAGAAAATTAGCTGGGGGATTGGGTGGAGCAGAATTAGTGACGTCATAACTTGATGTTGAGTTCATTTCGTGGGCCGCGGTAAGTGAGAGAAATGAGACTATATTTTTCAATTTAAAATTGCAGAGGTGGTGATGGAAGCATATGTGGTGGAACCCGGTGTGGAAAAGAGGCAACGTTAGCAAAAGGATATCAAGGAGTGTCCAGCTGATGCCCAGTTCATGGCTTTAGAGTGGGAGACAGAAAAGAAGGTGAGACGTTGAAGGAGTGAGACATAAATGGACGGGTAAACAGATGAGGATTCGTACAAAATAACCGGAATGACGAATAAGAGTAATATAGAGAATAACGGGGTAGATTGGCTTCAGTATTGGTCCATTAGTAGATGGACTCAGGCAAAGCTCGGCCTATGACGAGTGGGAATAAAAGAGGAAACTGTGAACTATGGATAACTGAGAGCCGTAAGATTCAGAAACGAGGTTGGGATTTGATGCAGCGTAGTTAGTCAGTAGAAGAGAACAAGTAAATTCTTCATAAAATTATGGAAGAAGCTTAGTTGGGGGAGATGGTGGAGGAGAGCTGGTGACGTCATAACTGTGTGTTGAGTTCAGTTAGTGAGCCACTCTGAGTGAGGGAAACGAGACTAAATTTTTCAGTTCAAAATCGCAGGGGTGGTGACGAAAGTATATATGTGGTGGGACTTGGTGTGGAAAAGAGGCATTTTAAGCTAAGAGATATCGAACGGCTTTGGGTTGCTTACCATGCCTGTGCTAATAATTACAGAACAGATATATATATATATATACATATATATATATATATAGACATATATATATGTATATATAGCTGACCAGGTAGTAGTTACTGATGCAGTTCCTATAGAGTTGTTGGGGTTGGTTTCAGGGACGCAGACATGATATGACTAAATAAAGGTAATAAATCGCGGATGAGGCATATTGACAAACTGTGAGGAGTATTACGGTGATATCCCTATAGATGCGAACGCATACGGAAGGACTTAATGAAGTTGGTAAGATCCTATGAGTTGGTATGGAAAAACAATTAGTGGACGCAAACATGCCTTAAGTAGGTCGATGGCGAAGGCCGTGAGTGAGATCTAGGATGTTGGCGTTTCTAGCAGGGGTTTTAACGTACTGCACCCAGCCCCCAATGTGAGTACCGAAGAAAGAGTCTATTGGGTTGGGAGGTGCTGTGAGACTTCTCCGGGATATTTAGGCCAGTTAAAATCACAGGCTATGGTTTTCGCTGCCGAAGGTAGTAGTGAAAGGTAATCAAAGGCTTCAATTAGAGGAGTTAGGTCTGCAATAGTATATGAGGGCGGGCGATAAACACCACCAATGTGCATGACTTCAGTTGAGAACCGAATTGTGAGCCATAGAGAATCCGGAATTGAGTTGAGTGTAGCATGTCTAATGAGGATTACTAAAAGGGCGTGCTGTACGTACACCAGGCACCCACCTCCGAGTAAGTCAATCTCATTTACTCTTAGAACCTTGTACCCATCAAGAATAAAATCGCTCACAGGAGTGTGTTCGGTGAGACAGGTTTCGTTAACGGAGACGATGTCGGGGCTGGATGTTATGATAGTGTTTCAAGTGATGAAGCTTATTTAAGATGGATCTGGAGTTAAATAAGATGAAGGATAACCCATTCATGTGGAGGTGAGTGCCTGGGTTAGGTAACGTAGGGGAGTTATTGGTCGGATAAAGTGCACGGTGAGGGGCGTGCGTTAGAGCTATTACCGAAGAGGAGAAAAGGTAAGCGTTCGATGCCTCCGCGAGGATTCGGAAGAATCAGCCTCGGACGACCCGAAAGTAATCAATTTCGGGTTATTACGATGTGAAAGAGAGGACCCTGGACAAAGTAGTCTTTCCACCTGTCCTGGTTTGTTGGAATCGTTCGATGCTCCAGTGCAGTGACATTATGGGGTTATGGAAGATATTGGCTTTCCCACGTGACAACTTTGGTATTGGTTGGTGTTGCGTGGTAAAAGCAGGCCTCAGAAGGTAGGGACCAAAAGAGTGTGGGGTGGCTTCGCCGCCTATCGATGCTGCTTGCCCGGGTGGGGAAGGATAGGAGTCGGCGGTTGGCAGATGGGGTGTATGGAGGTTATTTTAGAAGAAGATAGTAGTAAAACGCAGTTGTGCGTAGTTTGCCTGCGGAGTTCGGTATGCTATCAAGGACATTAACTACTGGCAGGGTGCTGGTATTGGAAAGTGGTTCATTAAGGCTAGAAAAGAGGAGAGATTGTGGGATTGTATGCCACAGAGTGGGGAAAATTTACTCAAAGGGGGTTTATGGATGTGTACTGCGCGTAAAAATACTGTGGCGGGATAGACAATGGTGGGGCAAAACGAAAATTTTGGTATGGTAAAGGAACTAACGGGATGAACGGCGGAGGCACGGAGAAGTTAGGAATGATGAGCTAGGCAGATGCAGCGTTGAATAGTAGCTGTGAGATGGTATGTGAGTATCGTCGGTATAAATGCGCGCACAGCTGGGATTTCGCTGGGTGGTATTACGGTTTGACAAACTACCCATTTTGGGAACAGAAAATGGAGACCCCGGTATTAGAGATATCTTCCTAGGGTACCTGCTCGCTTCTACCATTTGCGGGACTTTCGGAGTGTAGCCTGGTGACATAAGGCGGTCGTTGCCTGGTGAACTAAAAGTTGGGGCCTTCCGTAGGAATGCAGGGCGGGTCGCCGAATTCTGGATTTGCTGCCATGAGTTTCCGTTACCGACACTCTGCATTGGGGGCTGAGTGTAGATCGTTACCAACTCTTGGCTCATATGTAACAGGCCAGATTGAAACGACGAGATTGTGTTTTTAAGTGCTCTACTTCCTGGCAGCTTGTTTGCGGGATTATGTCCTGAAGGCTGACGGGTTTGATACGAACGAGAATGACCTGGCAATGGTATGGTGCGATCCGGCGAATGGGTTTTAGTCGTGGCTATATGGCGTGGGCAAGAAAGACCGTACACTCATTTATGTGCCGTCTTTGGAGAGTGGTGCAAAGTAGTTAGGTTTGGGAGGCGACGAGATCTAGGTAGTTGTTTCTGATGCGCAGGGCTAAGCTGTCTGGCAGGACTCGGTAGATTCTAGTTCCGGGCATCTGCAACACTATTGACGAGTCTAGGGCGTTTGGAGACTGGTGGATGACGGGAAAGTCCAGGCGTTGCTTCAAGGTCTACATCAGACAGTTGTTGGCCGAAAGACGTTGGTTGTAAAAGCTCTCTCGCGCAATCAATTTCCTCGAACTTCGGGATAACATAGAGCACCTGCTGGCTGTTTGAAGACCATTTAGTGAGGCTGAGTCCTCCGGCCTTCAGAGTGGCGGTCAGTTCGGTCATATGTAGAATAGCAATAATTGGGTCGTCAAAGGAACACGGAAAGTCGTCCACGTAGGAGTGGTCCATTGCTCTTCCCGGCAGATCGCTCGTGCAGCCGAAATTCTTGAGGGTCTTCCGAAAAGCACAACTACACAGGAAGGGGACGATACTGTCCTAAGAGGATGCACGGTCAGCCTGTACTCGTCCGATGCACGATTTGCGTCGCTTTCAGGCCACCAGAGAAGACAAAAGGCGTCCTTATCTTCGACGGACATCTTCGCTCGTAGGAACATTTCACGTATGTCCGCAGAGACGGCCACATTTCCTGGCCGAAAACGACATAAAACCTCGACTTGTGGTGTTCTTTAGTCTGGGTCCTGTAGTATACGGTCGTTGAGTGACGCACCCTGACATTTTGCGGCACAGTCGGAAACCACCCTGAACTTCCGCGGTTTCTTCGGGTTCACGACCTGGTGATAGGGTAGGTACCACAACAAATCTGCCCTGATTACCGTTGTATCCACTCTTTCTATATAACCAAACTCTATGTTATGTTGAAGTGCTCGCACATATTCCTTCCCTAATTATGGTTGGCCAAGGAAGCGAGTTGTAGGTGCAGTTTGGTCTATTGGATGACCTGGGTGCCACTCACTGCTCTCATCGCTGATGAAGATTGACTCCCTCCGACCCCATGTCTCTCCGCAAACTTCTTCCCTACTTTAGTGGTATCCGAGCCACTATCTACGAAGGCGAACGCTCTTAAAACCCTAACTGGGGTTTATACGCCGACTGTTATTACTCCCACGCAAATGGGCTTGTTAGTCGAGCAAGACACTGAGCGGACCACACTAGGCTTCGGGGTTACTTCGGCATTCAATTTCTTGGGTTTTTGAAGTAGGTAATGGTGTTTCCCATGGCATCCTTGCTGACTACAACTGGGTTTCGTCCGGCACATGGCTGCTCAATGTGAATCGTTGAGACAGACAAAGGACGCGCCCAGTCTCTCAGCCATTTCCCGTCGTTCGTCAACGCCTACGTTGTGGAAGCGAGGGCATTCCACTAGGCGATGAAGCACCCCACGAACCTTACACATCGGCAAGTTTTCACCTTCGCGGGGTAGCGCATGTGCGTTTGCCCATGGTTGGCCTCAACTTAGTTCCCTGGTCCAGGTTTGCGTCGTCGCAATCCTGGGTAGCTTGCTCGTCTTGCGCACAAGTTGACCGAAACGACTGTTTACTATTCGAGCATGATGGTCTATAGACTGCGTCAGGTCTTCAAACGTAGCTTCTTGCCCAAATCTACTGACCCCCTTGGGTTCCTCAGCCAGTCTACTCTATAGTTCCGTGAGTAAACCGCGCAAAATGGTCTCCAGCGTATGCAGTGCGTTCAGGTCCGATTGGTAACCTGGGTGATCCAACGCGATGCTGCAGTTCTGCATTTCTATCACCAGACTAACCAGAGAGCCCGACTTGCCTTTGGAACGTTTTTTCTCTGATAGTACACCGTCGATCAAATTCCCGGCTACCTTAAATGGTTGACCAAACAGGTCTTTCATAATTTCACGTGCCAGAGTGTAACCCTCTTCAAAATCCACCATCGAGCACCCGTCGATTGCTTCCCTAGCTCTTCCACTGCAGTAATGTAGCAGATACATGAATCTCTGTCCTGGATCGAGTGCTCTCCTATCTACGACGTTCTCGTATTGTTTATTGAACTTGCAGTGCTGCTCTTTGCTCCCGTCTAAGGCGGACATTTCCATCTTTGGTAAGTCAATAGCGTGTACTGCCCTGGCACGAGTCGGTTTCAATCGTTCCACGGAATCGCCAGGCCGGATGGCCGCGGGCTCCGTGGTCTCCAAGATCACTTCTCGCTCCCGCCGTTCGAAGTTGTTCATTCTTGGCTGATTCGGCGTCTTTCCTGGCCTACTTACGCTGGGTTTCTAATTCTGCTATTCTCAGTCTATAGACGTTATCACTTTTGTATTCTATACCATTGGCTGAAGTACATGAAGTTGAACTGGCAGAACTAGTAGACCTAGCAATACCTAAGGAATCAATATCACTTAAAAGTACCCCAGGGAATTGCCGGGTTACTTTCTGTCCAGCTCCGGTTTGCCTTTGTCCTCTTCTTGGCATTTCCGATTGACTTCCTAGTAGAGATTCCAAGTTGAGTACTGTAACGGTTATTCCGACTGTGAGTAACACGTAGCCAATTCAAACGAACCCCATAACTAGAACAAGAATGATTTGTAGTTTCTACGCTACTGGATTAACAAATTGTGTTCATATAAATATGTTCAAACCTCAACTTTACGGCCACTACGTCTAGCAACGAGGACCAGAGTTCAACAAAGGTCAATGTCAGGTACCACCGCCACGGCAGTCCAAGTTTGTACCGAAATTATGCCACTTCATGTGAGCAAAATGTAGACAAATGTTGAAGTGTAGTGATTGTTGCATGCTGTGCTTGTTTGGAGGTCAATAAGATAAAGAGCATATTCCCCACAAGATGAGTGTGTGACAACGGCTAGGGAGGATTTTCACGCATGCACTTTACAGCCTACGTTCAATCGAAAATAGAGTTAATCCATGGCGATCAAGAAGTGGTCTGGCTTTAGGGTTCAGGTAGGTTAGCATGAACAGATATTCCCATCTACCCGTTGAATAAAGACCTTTTCACTGAAGAATTTGGCGAGCTGTGTGAATTACATTGTCAGAAATCCTCTTCGTTCATTATCGCATACCTTCACCTATGAGGCTATGCTATCTATTTCGGCAGTCCTTGAACAAATAAGGCAAACGTCAACTTCCACACATGAAAGCTTGATTATACCTCCCTCGTGAGTACCGCAGCATCCTTTGACCTCTGACTGCTGTGAAGGTCGTTTCTGACAGTTGCCGGGCCGAACTCCTGTTCTGTTTTTGAACGTTGTGACTGTACAGTTGAGGCTTGTAAATAACTTGAGTGCATATATTTAAACCAGTACAGTACAACCCGCGAATGAATCTCGTTTCGACTTGGGGATACTTTAATTTGGCCATGCGTTACTCACCTTTGGAATAACCGGCACAAACGTACATCATATTATTCTCCCTATTTCCTGACTTACCACTACTATCATCTCACCTAGGCACCTCCTGCACCTAACAATAATAATAATAATAATAATAATAATAATAACAGTAATAATAATAATAATATTGTTTTATGTCGGAAACGCCCGAAGCATGCCATGTGCATGATCTTGTTGATACAGGTGATGGAATGGACAAATATAATTCATGAAAATATGGAAACTCTCATGAAAATATTGGATAAAAAGGCTCAGAAGAGGGAATAAAGTAAGATGAAAGTAGGATAAACGTATGCACACCATAGAGATTGTGTGGAGTTAAAATGAGCTCAAGAGCGGATTTGAATGGATGCCGGAAGAGTTTGAACATCAAGGCCAGATGGACTGAATGGCTGGTCCGGGTAATTAAATATGGAGGCCGACTGGTAAATATGAGAAAAGCTGGAAATCGGTATAAGCAACTGCAGTAGCGAGGGACGATGGAGAGAAAAGTGAGGTGCTCTGCGGTAGATTAGATGACAATGAGGCAATGGTACTCTGCAGTGGATTGTCGGCGAACAGGACACAAAACTCACCGTAAAACAGGCAGCGAGCGATGCAAGACGTAGAGGGATGATCAGATGACAAGACGATTTAGAAGGATTGGATATGGTAGATGTGAGGCCCAAATGCAGAGTTGATGGATGCCTATGATTACGGTCGTTGGGACGATGGCAAGAGAAATGGCCGGTGAGGAACTGCAAGATGCAGAGCGCGAGCAAATGGATATATGTGCGTAAGTTTCTATACACATGTAGATATTATATATATATATAGGTATAAGAAAAGCAGGAGCAATAACAATGGGGTCCTAGAAAGAAATTGTCAATCATTAGGAGGAGTAGTTAAAGTTAGATCAAATGGTCGTAGATTTAACTTTGGAATATCGTGGTGGACTAAGTTTATGACAAGTGCACATGGCAGCCCAACGGAGATAAAAATAGAATGCGGAAGCACAGAAGTGATGAAGACTGTGAGGAGCAGTTCATGGAAGAGTGAAGATGAAAGACAGGATCAAGGAAAACAGGTAAGAATGTGTCTAATTATTTGATCAATTCAGGTGCGGGATGTAGTGACGGACCAGTGGAGTCGGGTAGTGGCAAGTCAACAGACTTGGAACTGTAAAAGAACACCGTGACGTAACGTTGTCATTACAATGGTGGAACATGGAAAAGCGAACCACGCTGGAAGGTAAAGAAAAATGCCTGTAGCGAGCAATAAACGGATCAAGGGATGAAAGCAATGACCGAGGAGACGCAGGTAAGAAATCGCCAATCAGATCATTTTACTGCAGATGAAACACGAAGGAGGCGGACAAGGAAACGGGACGCCCCTGGATAAGTGAACCAGTAGTAGAACAAAAAGGCCACAAAAATGAATGCGCAACAGAGTTGGGGCAATGGAGCTGGAGAGCTGTGTGCCGGCAGACAATTGAACAGGTGGATACTAATCAGGACACTGGAAAGAACCACAGAAGAATCGCGGAGCCAAGAGAGGAAGATATGGTGGTGGTGATTGGATAATAAATGCGACCGTGAAAGATGCGACGTTTGGAGCGGTAATTTCTAATCTGCGGATTGGTCATGGGTGCGGGTGCGATTGGTGCATCATGGCATTGGGCATGAGGAGGGAGAACAAAGAGGGATTTAACAGAACGACGGAATTAAGGAAGCTATCAACGGGCGTTCTGAGCAGAGAGTAACACCAAGCGCATAGAGGATAGAAGCCATCAATGACGGCAGGTGGTAAAAGAGATATTGGCGAGCGTCGGCAGAGAAGAGTGGTTAGGACGACAGTGACTCAATGCAGTGGAAGTTGATGTAGAGAGAGGCGATAGGAGGAAGGACAAAACGGGTAGGTGTGCATACCGTGGTAGGGCGACAAAAATGGGAAGTGGTCCCAATGATAAAAGCTATAGGTGAACAAGCTGTGGCGGAAAAAGGATGAGGAGCATGCAATTTTCAACCGAAATCATTGGATTCGGTTGTCCGAGAAAAGTTAGAGCGTGCCATCCGCAACCGGTGCTAGTGGGTGGGACTGGCCATGCGCTGAGCACCCAACCTGAAAAACACTTCGTGAAGTGAGCACAAGAGGTGTGATCTACCAGTCTAGTTGCGCTCGCACATCGTTGCAGACGGCCTGCACGCCCGATGTGCGCCGGCCATAGCGGTGGATCTGACCTCGCCCCGCACTATTGGGAGTGGCACGAGTGTTCATGGATAATTGTAAAGGGGACAAAACGACCGCGATGGGGGTGCGTGAACCAGGTACAATTGGCCAAGACGTGAGACCATGGACAGGAGAGCCAACGGAAACAGCGATTGGTAGACGACCGTGTAGCAATATTATCCTAGTGCACCTGCCTGGGAGATGGTAAGTACAGTGCCCGAAGTGGTTGGCCTTCACTGAGGATCACTGGAAAGGGAAAAGGGATAGAGAAGCGCAGTCTGGGTGTGCCCCAGCTGAGAATCAACGGATACTGAGGAGAAAAAATGGAATATGATGGATAAGAGATGAACGTAGGTGAGCAACAGGGTTATCTTATGATGGCGGGAGGTAGGTTCGCTATGGATCAGTGAAGGCAATGGCCTTAGTTCGCGGGGTGTACCTAGTGGCCTGTGGCGCAGAGGTAGTATAGTTACAGTGTGAGGCCTCTTTCAAAGGCCAGGTCGGCGGAGATGAGCTCACTGGTAAGCAATACAGCATTGTGGACTGTTAAGTTTGACAAAAGTGCGCGCCTAAAAGCGAGCATTGAGGAGGCACTGCCTAAGCTAAGGGGGAGCTTATTCCAGATTTTGGAATAGGCTGAGAGACAGAATCGGGACTTCAGACAGAAATTAGAATGAGGGACGGTGAGAGAGAAGGCGCGGTGTTGGATCGGGTAGGAGCAGGGCGCAGCGAATGAGACGGGATAAGAGGTGTAGGCCAGGTTATGGATTAGCTTAGAGAGGAAAATCAGGTTGAGCCTCATGCGACGAATCCATAAAGGCTCAATTTGTATGAGCTCACAGCGCTGGCGGTATGTTAGGGCTAGGAATACGCCCAGCAGCCTTTTGGTGAAAGTACGCTGTACGTTCCCAAGAGATACAATAGAGGAACGTTACTAGAGGCTGGAGGTAATGGGACAATATTCTAGGAGCCGTCTCACGTGTGAGAGATACATGGAGAGGCGACTGGCCGGTATTAAGAAACACCGATTGATCAGGCCTAGGATTCGCTTAGCCTTGGCGATTTGGAACGATGCCTGTTCTGAGAAGTTAAAGGAACAAGAGTAGCGTACGCCAAGATCGGTAACCTCGGGGTGTATGGGGATGGGCAGGCCGTCCAGACAAATTCGGCCGGGTGGTGCAGTGCACTTGTATGGTAGGAGGAAGCTTTTCCCCGCAGAGAATTTCATGAACCACGAGAAGCACAAAGTCACGGATAGGTCACTAGGGAGGAAAGAGTACACTATTTTTATATCGTCGGCAAAGAGGAAAGGAGTGCTGTGTCGAATAGAAGAGAAAATGTCATTGATATAAACAAGGAATAGTAATGGGCCTAGGACACTGCCTTGGATCACGCCGCTAGTAATTGGTTTGGCGGAAGATAGGTGGCCGTCGATGAGCACGGATGATGATCTGTGAGAGAGGTAGGAGGATAGCCAGTAGAGGAGAGGGTCGGTAATACCGAGAGATCGGATTTTGGCCAACAGATGAATATGGGGAACACGGTCAAAAGCCTTAGACATCGAGGTACAGCAGACGATAGGACCTTGAGAAAGTCAAGCTGGCAGGAAGAGCAGGAACGGGAGTTTAAGAAACTATGCCGATCAGGGTTCAGCAGGTTGTTAGATAATAGGTACTGGACAATGTGTCTTTTGATAATTCTCTCCATAATTCTGCAGACTACTTGGGTGTGGTTATTGGGACGATAGTTATCTGGGTCGTGTAGTGCACACTTTTTGAAGCGCGGAACTATAACAGAGGACTTCCATTGAGGTGGGACGAAACTGTGAAGCATGGAGGTGGTATACATATTAAGTAACAAAAAAGAGAGGTCAGGACCACCGAAACGGAGGAGGGCCGGTGGGAGATCATCTGGTCCCGGTTTCGAGGAAGGTTTAATAGAGGAAACTGATTTTTCAATTTCTAGATGGGTGAAGGGAATCGATGAAAGAGAGGCGGAGGTGCAGGGGTGGATTGTAAGAGGGGGAATACCAGAACAGCTTATAAGGGAGGAAGAAAAATGCTCATTGAAGGCCTCAGAAATAGATGCTGGAGTATTAGCGGTAGATAAGCCGCAGATGAGGAACTTGGGCGAGGTATGATTGGATTGATTGGACCTTTTACTAAGCAGGTTGGACAGGTAGCCAGTTTTGTTTGGGTGTGCTAGGGCGATGGCCTCTTGCCTTCTCAGATGCGAATCGACCATGCGACGCAGCCTCAGTTGTAGCTGGTTTATGCGCAGGAGAATTGTTAAGTCGTGTGATCTAGCGAAGGTAAGTTGCAGCTTAGACAGCTTACGCTCTAAATGTGACAGGCGTGAGCTGCTGGATTTGGGGCGTGGATCGGCACATGGTTTGGCGGTATTTAGGCAGTGTAGGAGGGTGGAGTAGAGGGAGTTCATAACAGTGAGGGGATCGGATGAAAGAAAAAATGTGTCCCAGTTAAGGGAGCGGATTATCATTAGCACTAGGGGCCAGTTACAGGAATGGTAGGAAGTCAGAACAGGGGGAGAGGACTGCGTCGGATGAGAACAGCTGAAGCAGCTGAACTTGCACTTGTGGCAACCTAGGTGGAACTAGATTTGGAAAGGGACCCGGTTCTAAATGCCTGACAACTACACTGTCCAGACATTGGAATTAGTCAAAACCCGGATCCAACTGCAGAATAAACAAAAAAAGCAAAACGAAAGCTCAGAATTGGCAGCCCGGTGGGATTCGTTTCGACGCCTACTGACGCAAGAATCTCAAATGCTTCACTGACTGGAGCCTCAGGTCTTCTAATTTGTCCCGATCTGGCAGTGCCCAAGAGGAAGCTGGACTCCGGGCTGGAAAATGCATTTTCGAACTACCTGCGAGCCAGCTAATTGGGCCTACATGTAGTTTATCAGTCCGCTTAGGCATTCCTCTTACTCCACCTCCTTTCCTCCTTCTCCTTCCTCCTATTCATACCATTTCAGTCTATCTAAGAGCCTCCCATCAATACTCCCTGATTGTTCTAGATCCTTCTTCTTTATTTTTTTAAGGTGCCTGAGAGCTGAATCTTGCGCAAAGAGTGAATCTGCTGGTTTCCGAGGCCTACCCGATTAGAATGTCGCCCTCCGCTACTTCCTTTGACAGCGATCTTGACATGTGTCTTTCCTCCAGCTCCTGAAGGACACAGGATCCCAGAAAGTCGAAGCATGATAACATCTGTGAGTTCACAGGGGCAAGAAAATAGGCTATAACATTGACGAAGGACCATCCGAGGTAATCGAGACGACCGATGTCATAGAGATCTTGGTGTCCAAGTCCACCCAACAACGCGTTGCGGGAGCAGCAAAGGGAAGTGGGTCATTGTTTCAACTGTGTCGTGCTGTCAGGCTTCGGGACTCCAAAGCAATATTAGCAACTTATGAAACGCAAACAAGCTCTCGCCTAGAATACTGCTTTCGGGCATGGGCACTGAAACTAGTCAGGGACGAGCATCTGTTGGAAAAGCTTCAAAGACGGTTTTTCAAAAGATGATCACTGGGTTGCCGGACGAGACGTACGGAGAAGGCCTCGAAGCACTCGACCGTTTCCGCTAACCAGGCTGCATCTAGGGGGATGCCCAATCGAGAACTTCAGACAGCTCCAGGGGTTATCCGGAACCGATGGGCTGTTATTTGTTCCAAATTACAATCGGGCACTCAGGGGAGGCGAATGAAAACTGATGGAACCCAGGGCCATGGGGGCAATCGGGCACATTTCTTCTCCTACCGCGTGAGGAGTTCTTGGAACAAACTATCACTCCATGTAGTGGCAGAGCACAGCGCCACCGTGTTTAGACGACGGCTGGACGACGGTGTGTATGAGGTTCTCCCAGACTAGGACTAGGCAAATGGGCATACACTCAGGTTACGCCTCTTCTTTCCACTCCTTTCTCCCCTTCTGAGACACTACTCATCTATTTCACCGTCACGTACTGAAGAAAGCATAATACTTTCTTTTTTGTTTATTCTGTGTTCCCCACTGAGAATTCTCGAAAGTAAGCATGACAGCTAGTTGAGTTGGGGAGCCTAACTAACTAAGGCCACAGCCAGTTGTTCGGGAGCAAACCTGCTTTTCATTTTCTTCTCTGCTGCCCGTCACTCAACGGCCATATATGGACCACCTGGCAGAGGCAGGGCCGTGGGACCATTGCGGCCCTGGGGAGCAGGAACCTGGATGCACATTAGCCAAAGCCACGATTCCGGTGCTCTGATCTAGTCTGATCTCATTGTGAATCCCCGTGCCTGCGTTGCAACGTGCCGCGCCACTGCTGGGGAAGCCACTAGGGTTATCTTCCGCAAAAGTCAGGAATCGAAGAAGGAAAGCTGAAAATTACCATATAAACCCATTTCCCGAAGCTTCCACTCGGAAGATTCAGGTGAAAACTAGTGCATTTGGTCCGTGACGGTATCCTGTGCCTTGTGACTTCCTACTCCCTCCTCAACCGTTGTAGACCCCAGATGAAGGGCCCACTGTAGTTCGACCTGAATCTCAGACTTCTGCAAAAAGACGAAGTCGTACCTAGCAGCCATTCCGATCTAGATATGATGGTTATGATTTCTACCGCAGGATTCGTAAGCAGTGTACCGAATGAAACCAGACAAAGCGGATGGCTATCGAGGAGGCTCTTGGGGTTGATGCAATCGGAGCATCCAAGCACTTGTTTGCATACCTAAAGCGCCTCACCAGTGCGAAGGTAGGTATCCCGGTGCTGATGGAAAACGACGAAATGGTTGCAACAGATGATGAAAAGGCTCAGAAATTAGCCAAGCATTATCTGTCAGTTTATTCTGTGAACAAAGGTGCACAAATCCCGGGTGGTGAATGGCTCGCCGCTGTTTATTACGCATGATTTTGGGGAATCGGAAGTGAATAACATGCTCAAATCCGTCAAAACCCATAAGCTACCGAGACCGGAAGGTGTGCATTCGTTGATCTTGAGGGAGTTGGCGGACCAACCAACTACACCACTGACTAGGCTGTTGAACTTACCTTGGGATCTGGTAGACTACCTCGGGGATGTAAAAAGCCGAGGTTGTTCCGCTGTAAAAGGGTGGGACAAAGTCCACCTCGGCCAACTACCGCCCGGTAGGCCACACTTCCGTAGCTGGAAAGATCATGGAGAGGCTGTTGTTGGCTGGCATACGTGAGCATCTGGAGCACTATCAGCGGCTATGCGCAGAGCAACACGGTTTTCGGAGAAGCAGATCATGTCTGTCATACCTGTTGACTGCCCGTGAACGTTGGTCGAAAGCCGAAGCCGAAGGACACGTGACGGAAGTCATCTTTGTGGACCTTGGTAAGTCGTTTGATAATGTTTCTCAGAATGAGCTGTTGCTGAAACTCCGGGCCCTGGGCATCTCGGGGCCCATACTTGACTGGATTGAGGATTTCTTGGTCGGGAGAAGCTTTTCCGGGAGAGCAGCACAGTACCAGTCCGCGTGGTATCCACTCAGCACTGGCATGCAGCAAGGTTCCATGCTAGGACCCCCGCTGTTTCGAATGTTTGTGAACTACCTACGCAGACCCTCCGTTCCTAATACCCTATATGCCCTGACGACCTAAAGATTTGGAGCACCACTAGATCGGCGGAGGATAGTGAGATACAATAGGGGGATCCACATGCCCCAGCCAATCGGTCGACCACCTGGGGTCTACCCATAAGCGTGGACGAATGCGCGAGCTTGGGGGTTGGTAGCCCCAATGGTACTTCCGAATACCGCTGTTAGAGTATCGTATTCCATTGCACGCAAAAAGAAAAATACCTCGGAGTCGTTGTCACCAACAATCTCAAGACAAGAGCACATACTAAGAGAGCGTGCGCCTCGGTGTGGAGGATACTTGGTCCCATTCGCCGTTCATTTGAGCCTCCGCTCATGGAAACCTTTCTAATTATAATTATAATGGTATATTTCTGGACCGTGGTAGAGAGGCACGCATGTAAGCATGATCAGGGCTTACAATATAACTGAATGAGATGGAAAATAAACAAATTTTAAAGAGGGATTTGCATATCACAGCAAAAATGGGATGAGGCTGAGGAGAGTTCAAATAAATCAAGGCCACAAGAGAACACACGGCGAGTAAGAACAAATTTTGAGTCAACTGCGGCAATAGTAGTGAATCGGCCGGATGTGGGAATATTCTATTTCTTTATGCCTTGCACGTAATTCCTAGCTTGGAATGTGACGGTTCCGCTGTCTACCCCTGCATGGTGGTGGAAGTAGCCAGACTAGAACCAGCCTCGCGCGCTGCCGCATGCCCCGCTGCCGGACTACTCGGGTTCAGCTATGAGGAAAGCTTGGAAGTCACTAAGTTTTTTCTAACTACTTATAGACATCTTTGAGGTGAAGTGATCTACGCCAGGCTAATCGTCCTTGGTGGGCTCGGCCGGGAGCTGCAGTCGGAATTCTCGCCCAGTAATAATGACCTCACCAGAGGACACGCCTTGGCACTTCGTATGGTGCATTCCACTGGCTCACCAGCCATATGTCGATTATTGGGAAGGTTGGGCAATCTCTGGAAAGCTGTACGACCGGAGTGGCGGAAGAAGAAACCGAGACACTGCTTAAGAGAAAATTGGATCAGACCCTGAAGGGTTGCTGTCAGAGCACCGGCTTCTAGCCGAGCCAAGAGAGTACGATGCGATGGGACACAAACGGAAAGACTTTCCACTACCCTTTACCTGAAAACTGACTGCTGAAAGGGTTTGCGGCAACCATTGGCGAATAGGCGGCTGCTGAGTTTCTTACGTCCGTTGCTCAAGCACCTCCCATTTGGGTTACCATGTCAGCATTGTTTTTTTCTCATCCTTCAGTTCCAGCCTCTGAAATTATCACTTTCGATCCAGCCCCACCAGTCGCTGTTAAATTGAGTCAAGGACTGAGATCTTTTGAAGCTAGTGCTAACAGGACAGTAGAAAACAGTCCCCAGTGAAAGAACCTGAAGTGCTGCCAGATTGCAGACGAAGACTGTAAAGTCCAGCCACCGGAACGTTCCAGCGAAGCGTAGCAACCAATTTTGACACAATTCAAAACAAAGTCCATTCCAAATAGCTGAGGTACCATATACAACTAATTAATTGGTTTTAAAATAATCAAACCTCAATAGTGTTCCTTCTGGGCTCTTACGCTCCAAACTGAACAACAAATCAACAACTGCAGCTGAATTACAGCTAAAGGTTAGATACAGAAGATGAGATAACCGAATACAGTCACAACGAAGTTCAAGCTGGTCGACTCACGCTCGAGGCAACGGTAAGAGTCCCGTTTGAGACAAAGATTTAGAGCAATAAAACATGCAATCGAAATTCCCGCAAGGATAGTTCATACGAATGAAAAATGTCGTTTGTAACATGGATGCTAATGCGTGGAACAGGGTATCCTGACCTCCTTTTCGAAGATATCGAAAGTGACATCTGATCTAACTGGTTCCACCGGCGATACAGCCGGCCTCCTGAGAAGGCCTTTGATCTTAACGACAAACACCAGTATCTGAAATGTGTGTTGGAGGGGCATTGCTCAATGCATATCGAAGCGGCCAGCGTGTAAGAGCTCGGATAAGGTAAGGATGGGTAGCTGCATTGACTCCCCAGGAATGGGTGCCACACCTCAGAGAAACCCAATAGGAGGTACAACTCTGGAAAACCACAACAGTGGTGCTCGCAAGAGACTATAGCATGAGCTGCAGCAGATGTACCAAAAGGTTGTAAAACAAGCAGTGGTCTTAGGGGCTGTTATAAATGGGTTGGATGCAGTAAATGCCAGTCTGAGCACTCCAGTAAAAAAGCGGGGTAAGCTGTGGATCGCATTAGCAAGGTAGTGGTGAAGGGGACACCTGAACGGGTTTACCAAGCAGCAAAACATGGGGAGATACAAGAACTCACGTGGTACCCCTCTTGCGGACGGCGAGGCTTCAGGGGTATATCGTACTCACATGAGTTTTCAGATTGAGCAGTGGAAACGTAACCAGAGTGAGGAGCGACCTCCTAGAGCTGTGCCTGTGGAGTTCGTCAACCCCAGAGAGGGAGACACCCTCATGGCCTCGGAGGAGCCGGTGAAGACTGAAACGCGGAGGAGGTTCACATTAGAGCAGGACAATTCGGCCATTTTGGCGCGCGCGAGATATTACGGGGAGTGTGGAATCTACGAAGCATCGCCAGTCGACTGTTGGCATCGAAGTGTGTCACAACTTACCTAAAAGGTATAGCACTCCCATCGCCTTAAGTCCTTGCGTAGCACACGTTAGTAGCCGGATGAAGGACATCAATCAGTCTCCTAACTAGCCGGAGAAAAAGTGGCAAGCTCTCGGAACCAGCTTCGTGGGCCATACCTACCAGCTGAAGTGAAAAGCGGAAATAAGAACAGGTAACCCTGTCCTGACCTACACTAATGCGTGCAGGGTTGGAAACAAATGGCGTGAGCTGGGAGTGGTGGCTGCCAAATTAGACGGCATTGCTGTCACCAACACACGGCTAGCGAAGAGTCACGAAATCGATGCGTACATCTAGCTGATAGAGCGGATGGCAGGGATGTTGGAGGAGCGATGCTCAAAATCTCAGACGAAACCAGGCAGGTAGCTGGGGCGAGCGCGTCAACAGCAAAAGTACAGGCCCTCCGTTATGATTTAAATCGAGGCCGATGAGACGCCGGGGTTATATGCGTCTACAGAAGCCCCTCTTCTACCTGCCCCCCAGGACCAGGTATTCCTAGCCTACCCTTGCGGTTCCGTAGTCGGAGCAAATGAAATCATGATTTCGGGGACTTCGGTTCTCCTGATATAGGGTGAGTGAACCCGTGGGCCCCTAGAGATGGATTCCGCGTATAGTTACTTGATTTAGTGCTGGACGAAAACCCTATCCAAAAAGGTCTTCTATCATCTAGATGGAGAGACGGAAAAAGCCGGGGCTACTGGACCTGGTCGTACCGAAGCTTTACAGTGATTTCGAGGAGCCACAGGCCTCGGTCAACCCCCCTCCCCCTTAGTTAAAAGTGGCCACGGCGTGATCCGTCGCAAGCACCTGGCCTCTGAGGATATAGTACCTCAAAAATGTGATGGTGCTTCAAGGGTCTTGATGTACCGGGCCTTGTTGTCTCAGCCCAGACACTTACATAGGACTTTCTGTGAATGAAGAAGGAACAGCACTCAGGGACAGTCTGCAGCTGCTCACCGGGCACTTTGCTCCCGTACGCCGAATAAACAGGAAGGGGTAGGCACCGTGGCCGACCCACAGAGCCACCGGGGAAGAAGGCTGGAAGCGCATGGCTGGGCTCATTACCAGCAGACAGGAGGCCACAGGCGGTATCTCTGTTGCAGAAGAGGGGGAGAATCAGCCTCTAGGGTCCAAAAGCAGTGTGGATCATCGTAGGAGATCACGCTGGCTAGGAAGCGCAAGCAAAGCCCAGGGGTTTCTGCAGCTACATTTAGTAAAAACAGCCCTGCATGTAGCTCCAGGCTGCGTCAAGTATAGAGATGGCAGTAGTGCCTTAGATAATAGGATTAAGGCTGAACAGATGAGGGAGCACTTCGTGATGGTGCATCAAGCTGACCATGCATTTGACCCTGCTTCCGTACCTTCTATCCGACCACCGACGACGAGGCCAGTTTTGATCTTTCCTGAAGATGTCGAAAAAGCCCTCAGAGAACTGAATCTGCACAAGGCAGCCTGGCCAGATGGCACTCAAGCGGCCATTCAACACCCCCTGGCCCACGACTTAGCGGCACTTTGGCCCACATAAACAGTGGGCCCCTTTCCTGTGCACGATCTCCAGGAAACCTGCTGACAGCAGACGTTTTTCCTCTACACAAAGGTGGTAGGAAGGAAGAATTGCCGACGGGTCAGCTTATTATCAGTGTCCCTGGAAATACTGCAGATTCTTGCTAGGGGCGAGAGCCAGTCCCCCAGCGGGATATAGGGTCATAACCAACGGGTGATATGGATTTGTCAAAACAGATCCTGTCTATTTGAACTCCTTTTATTCTTAGACAAAGTAACTGCCAGAACGGACAGAGGAGCAACGGTCGAGGTCTGCTACTTGAACTTCCAAGAAGTCTCCGACCCCAAGAACCACCCACTGCAGCTCTGCGAAGTGAAGGCCCTTGGGATGGCATCTGAAGTCCTGGAGCGGACCCGGGCAAACCTTAGCCACAGGACGTACTACGTAGGGGTAGAGGACAGCGGATCTACGAGGGCGAGTCCCATCAGTATGGCTTACTGGGTTCAGTGCTGGGTCCACTTCTTTTCGTGATTTATGTAGACGACCTGATGGATGTTATGCAAAACCCGGGTTATCTCTTTGCCGACGGCCTGAAACTGACAGGCGAACCAGGTACCTCATACTTTCGAGAGGACCTGAATATGGTGCAATCTTGGGCCACCCAGCGGCAAGAGTCACCCCACGTGGAAAAGTGTGGACACCTGGCCCAGGATGCTGACGGGGACTCAAAATATGTAGACCCGAATGACCCACGAATGGTACGCGAGCCATAGGTACGACGGACCCCAGAGTTCGGATAACTGGCTGCTTCCAACTGTCTGAACAGTGCCTGGCCGTCGCGGCCAAGGCAAAATGAGCTCCGTACCAACAACTGCTTACACTGGCTTCACGAGAGGCTCATGCACAACTACCACAGTACAAAACCGTAGTCAGACCCCTCCTCGAATATTATGTCCATAGGTGGATTCCTGCTTTGGAGCGAGAGGCTGCTGTACGTGAAAAAGTTCGGCTTCAAGTCACAATGATGGTGGACGGACTGAGGAACAAGCCTTATACAGAGAGGCTCGCGGCGCTGAACCTGTTCCCCTAAAAGTGTACAAGACTCAGAGACGAACTCATAGAAGTCTTCAAAGAGATCAGGGGACCATCCATCCTACCAAAGCTAATTGTGAAAATGGCAACGGAATCCAGAATTAGGGGCCATGGGTACAAACGGGCAAAACCAAGAGCTCTGAGGACAGTTAGAGAACAATTTTATGTTTGTCGGGTCGTCAATGCTTGGAACCGTCTGCCGACCGAAGTGGTGGCCTTAGACACGGTTGCTCTGTTTAAAACCCGTCTGGACCGTCGACGGTCGGCCTCGTTTCGTGAGAGCACTTAATCAAACATACCCAGGGTGAATTTGTAATGCGACACCCTTCTTCTTATTTCGTCTACCGCTTTTCTTATACCTGTCACGGTCACATCTGTCCTCCGCCCCCACACCTAGATTCCACTCCCCACCGATGCCATCCTTATTCCCCCCTCGCTCCTGACCTTTCAATATTATGTATCACGCAACTATTCGGGAGTGGCGTGTGGGACTGATGAATATTCGTTCAGCCGACGGCCCTCTGGACTACACTTTTCACGCACATGCCTCAGGTCATCTGACCAACGTGCACTCGAAAGCGCTAGACACGAGTTTCGCTCTTGTTAGAACTCACCGGTGGTGCATATCCCCTGCTTCATCCGGGTTTTGAACCCGGGCCCTTTCACCTCGAAGGCATTCGTGTTATCACTGCGCCACCCAGCTCCTGTCAGGACTGATCCTGAATCGCCGAGGTAAGCTTGTTCTGGTGTCGACGCCTATGACAGCCAGAGATGCCCGACAGCTTCGAATGGAGACACGGTACCTGCCCCGTTCACTCCAAGCCAGTGCCTCCCACCAAGTCAGATCTTCCCCGAAGGATGGAGCCAATGAGGTGAAAGGGCCTAGGTTCGAACCCCGGGTGAGGCAGAAGATATGCACCACCGGGGAGTTCCACCAAGAGTGAAACTCGAGTCTGGTGCTTCCGAGTGCAGGTTGGTCAGATGACCTGAGGTATGTGTGTGAAAGGTTGAGCCCAGAGGACGGTTGGCCAAGCAAACTTCTAACATTGGCCCTTATTCCAGAAGATAGTATGCAAATGACTCTCTTGGTTGGGGGTACACTTGGTCAGGGACCCAATTCGTAACGGTGTGGTTGCTGCTCCCCTGACAGCGAACCGAGTCCTGACCTTGTTCCTCTGCAGGACCCAGGTTGAGAGGAAAAGGAAAGGAAGCAAAAAGGTAACTTGGAAGTTGCGGCCCAGCAAAGATCACCTGACACTTGCTGGAGCAGGAATCTGCACTGATCTACCGGTCCGAACCTCAAGTCCTGTGATCTGACCTAACCCGAACTGACCTGAACGAAACTGACCTGAAGTAGATTTTATCTCTGTCCACCTTTAAACTTCTGTCCCTACGTTGCCGTTGGCTTTCCCTCTACTTGTCCATCCGTTATTCTCCATCTGCAGCTAGTTCCTCAACATAGTCCTAAAGTCTTGAAGTAGTACACGGTTTCGAGGCTGGAGCCCAAATTTTCCCGGTTCTTGAGGTATATTCCTGTCCGTAGTAGTCTTTGTGCTGAAATCAAGAGAGCTGAAAAACGGGACAACCACCAGGGGAGTATGCTACAAGTGGTAGCACAGATAAAGGTCTAGAGTGACCAATGAGGCAACAAGGATATTGCTGCTGAAGCAAGGTTGAACGCATAGGATAGAGAGCACAAACAAGGCGCAACACCTATGCATCGAAGCAGACGGAAATGTAACGGTAAGTTTTTCCGTCATTCATTTATTTTGTTATTCTTTATATAAGCACACACTGGTTTGAAAGGGGAAGGGGCAGAGCACAGAAAGATAGGCCGGCTAGGGGAAACTCGAAGGTGAGCAGATGCCAGCTGAAATGTTAAAAAGGTTCAAGGAGGAAACTTTAGCCCTTAGAACTTGTGCAACCACATTTTAAGCTTTTCCTTGCTCGGAGCATCGATCACCTCCTGTGGTAAGTTCCTCTACAGCTGGACTATTCGGTGAACGATAAAATTCTTACGGACCCTGGTACGAGGACTGGGCTTGAACACTCTCTTAGCATGCCTTCTGAGGGTTCCCAGGCTTGAGCTCGTGAAAATGTGATCTGGAAGAACTGTAGTGAAGGGTTTGTACATCAGCAAGAGATCTTCCCCAAATCCGTGAGTTTCTAAAGGGCATGGTCTTAGGTCATCTAGCCTTTGAGGATAGGGCTGGGTGAAAACCTGCGAAATAGTTTCATGGCTTTCCTTGGTACACGTTCTAAGATATCTCGGTCCTTGACCAGGCTAGAGTGTAAATTCTGACTGCCGTATTCCACACGAGGTTGGATGTAGGTACCATAAATGAGCAGGGAAGTCTTCTTTTATAGTCGAAGGAAAGTTTTGCCTTGCCATGTTGAGAACGAGAAAAGCAGACCTGTTGACCAGTTGATGGTGGTAGGAGAAAGAAAGCGACTTGTTTAACCAGAAGCCCAAGACCTTTTGCTGTTCCACACCCCGAATTGTTGTAGCTTTATTCGTCCTGAAGAGTTGGGCCAGGGAATTACCTAATGACATGCTCACACGTTTGTTGTCAATAACTGATAGGCAGCAGTCGGTAAAACACTGTTTGGAGCTGTTCATTGCCGACTGTAATTCTGTGGCTTCTTTGCCTCAGATCGTAACATCATCATCGTACACCGCAATGTCCAATGAAATGTTGTTTGGAAGGTCTTTTATATGAATGAGAAACAATAAGGTAACTAGAGCTGGTTTTTGAAGGACTCCAGAGTGTATCTGGTTTAGTTCCGAGAATGAAAGACCTGCTCTGACCCTGAATGACCGATTGGTGAGAAAACTGCAAAGAAGAGAGTCCATATTGCCGGAGATTCCGTAAGGTTCCAGCTTGTGTACAAGAGGAATGTGTGGTAGGCTGCCAAAAGCTTTTGCGAAGTCAAAAAATTGCGTGCGGAATCATGCCTTCATCGTGGGCGTGCGTAGAACTATTCATGATGGGTAATGCATGACCTTCCTGGAAGGAAGCTATGTTGATCAGGGGAGATCAAGCTATTCTAGCGCAGGCGTGCCAGGATGACAGGCTTTAGCATGCGCCCGATGATCTTGTTGGGAATTCCTGTTAGGCTAATAGGTCTGTAGCTCCCCGGTTGATGGCGATCGCCCTTTTTGAAGATAGGGCCGATTGTTGCTCTCTTCCAAGAAGTAAGAAAAGTATTAGATTCTAAGCATTGCTGGAAGAGCTCCGCGTAAACTTCCACAATATTACAGAAGTTTCCCTAAGAGTTCGGGGGTGGATCTCGTCGGGGCCCATGGAACTAAATGGACTAAGTTGACTGATTTGGCTCTCTACTTCCTGTCTTGTAAAGAGTGTAGTTCATAAATGTTGCTCCATTGGCAAACCTGGGAGTTGGAGATGGACAGAGATAGGTAGCGAGGTGTAGACGGTCTGGAAATGCGACCTAAACATTTTTGCCACTTGGGAAAATGCTGCGGCTGGAATGCTATCTCCAGGGCAGAGCGCAAGTGGAGTGGCACCTGGCTGCTTGGTTACGCGCATAAACCTGTCAGGAGCGGTTCTGTTCGGGTTTGCTCGCGCGAGGATAGTCCTTCGCTGTTTAATAAGGAACTCCCTTAATATGGCCTTGCAAACATTACGGGCGCATTCAAATTCCGCGGCGTCCGGTCCCAATCCCGTGGATTTAAGCCTGGCAAACCTTCTGGAGCTTTCACCCAGCAGACGTCTGATGGATTGCGGAGGTGGGGGCTTACGGTTGGTGGCGGCTTGTCCTCTAGAGACACAAAGGAAGTCGACCTGACGGATACAGTATTCCACGCGATTGCTGAGAGGCTTTGCATTTGCTAGTCAATCTAACGGGCTCATTTTTGAGCCAGAAAGGACTTGAGGTGGTCATAGTTGGTTTCCTTGGATGCACAAGTGAGTATGCACTGGGAGACGCTGGATGGTCAGTGAATTACGTGATCAAATTGGGGGACCACACGGTAGCTGTTGCCTAAAGGAGGAAGGACGTTCACCTTACCTACTTGGTGGTTCACTTTGGAGATCACGATATGGGGCAGTGAAGAAGCGTGCCCTGTACGGTGTCTAGTTGGTTCCTCGAAGTGCTGCGACCAGGAGAGTTCGGCTCGTAGGTCCGCTAGTGCCTAGCCAAAAGGAGTACTAGCCGCTTTTTTTCTCGGATGACGCTCGTAGCATTGAAGTCGCCTAATAATAGAAGATGAGTAGCGTGACTGCTGGCTTTCAGACCTCGCAGCTGTTTTATGAGGTGTAGTGATTCATCTAGACTAGTTTGCGGGGGACGATAAATCACACTTACCAGGAAAAATTCTGAAGGAGACGTTCTCGTCCTCACCCACAAAGGGGTAATAAGGGGGAGTTTGTGGAAGACGGTAAATGAAGCAGGAGGAAATGCTACTGCTGAGATACAGGACCACCCCACTGGCTTTGCCTCTTAAGGAATCCCCACGGACTAAGGTGTATCCAGTTATGCAGATTTCACCGTCTAGGTAAGCTGGGGTGGGCCGTTTCTGTGACCACCAGAATGTGAGGTTTTCTGTCAGCCACCAGCTGCCTCAGTTCTATTATCTTAACAGAGATACTGAGGCAGCTTGTAGAGAGGAGTCCCGAAGCATGCCTAGTAGAGATTTCAGAAGGTGGAGGACTACGGAATTTTCGGGTGCAGAAGCGACGTCCTCACTTCTAGTGGAGGCCGCTGACGCGAGTATCGCTGTCAGCCCCTAAGCTAGGACGCCTTGAACAAACGGAGGTAGTAGCAAGCCGAGACAGCACCGTCATCCTGTTGTCTAACGTCCGTGGTCTGCTAAACAAGAGAGGCGACATGGAAGACTTGCTGCAGTACCGTTCACCTACTATGATAGATTTGACGGAGACTTGGCTCAGTAAAAATATCCTAGACTCTGAGGTGTCCCTCCTTGGCTACACCCTATTTCTCAGTTGATATGAACTCCATCGGAGCAGGTGGGGGCGTAGCATTGTTGGTTCGAACAGCCATTCCGACAGTTCAGCTAGAGGCTTTCGTCGAATTATAAGGATTCGGTGAAGCGCACATCTTTTGAGGATGTCCGGAGAGCGGCTTAATAAGTCAACTGGTTTCCCATGGATTCAGATGTCCACCGCGATGGTAAAGAAGCTTAGGCATTTAGTCCTCAGCCGCCGTAGACGCCAGATGAAGGGCCCGCCGTGTTTCGACCGGAATCTCAGACTTCTGCAAAAAGACGAAGTCGTACCTAGCAGCCATTCCGATCTAGAGATGAGGGTTATGATTTCTACCGCGGGATTCGTAAGCAGTGTAACGAATGAAAGCAGACAAAGCGGATGGCTTTCGGGGAGGCCCTTGGGGTCAATAATAATAATAATAATAATAATAATAATAATAGTTTACTTCGGATAACCCCGAAGCATGCTGCAAAGCAAGGTCAAACAGTACTGTTGAAAGCTGAATGAAAGTTACAGAAGGATTGCACAATGATGCGAACGCGACTGAATATAAGAGAAAGCATTCAAGTCAATTGTTGCGGTACCGCCCGGTGAATGTAAACTCACGGTCAAGTGGTCGATCCGGCTGGAGGTAGGTGCAGTTATTCTGCCAAAGTTTGGGGTGGTTGGGGAATGGTACAAAATCACACAAATCCTCCAGAAGGAAGATTGTCCTGTCGG
The DNA here is from genome assembly GCA_948099385.1 of Fasciola hepatica. Lineage (NCBI taxonomy): Eukaryota > Metazoa > Platyhelminthes > Trematoda > Plagiorchiida > Fasciolidae > Fasciola > Fasciola hepatica. Next base: position 2,670,581 of record CANUEZ040000011.1, read on the forward strand.
AGAACCAAACTAGATTGACGGATACGTGGATATCGTGAAAAAGTAACATTCATGAAGGAGACGTATTCAAGCAATAGAGCTTTGCAATGTATGAGAGGGGTTGCGATGTAAAATTAGACGATAAAAAATTGTGGCATAACACAAAAAGAACAAGAAAACCGGTAGAGGATTACAATTTTGGGGTTCAGTGACCGTATGTCGGTTGAGCCAGTTGCAAAACAAAACGGAAAATACACTGGACTGTGGGTGTTAGATTGATGGTGAAAGAAGTGACCGGATGAAACATATGGACTTTGAGTGGATTGTTTTGATTTCAAAAAAAGGAATGTAATGCATCAGCATGAACTAGGAACTAGCGAAAAAATCGTTGTGTGGTGCTCAACCACAACAATAGGATGGACACAGCCAGCAAAAACGATGAAGTGATGGGAAGAAGACTATCAGTTTATGTCTGATACAAAAGGTGGACCCTTTTGTGGCGACAGAACAGAACTCTGCTGCACAAGAGCTTATCAGACGTGCATATGTGGGACACGATACCTTGTAAAATGAGGACATTGCAATGCAACTACCCTAAATGGGTAAACAGCGGAGCTGGCAGAGGAAGCAAACAAACACAGAGTCGTCGATTATTGGGAATCTCTAGAGATAAATTTCGCGGTGTCGTATACTGACTGAAGATTGTGGTACGGAAGTTAGTGACAGCAATAAATGAGTTGGTTCTCGAGTATATTGGTAAGAGTTGCAAAAAGGGGTGGGCTTTATCTTAGAGAGTGGTTAAGTTTGCAAATAAGACTGGTGGATAGTTTAGCATGAAACCGCGGGAAGTGGACCGGGAATAATGGGCAAGAAGTGTTGATGGGTTTTTAAGTATGCGATAATCATGCACCAAAGAAAGCAAATTTTGCCGGAAGAAAAAAGCCTTAGATTATGTAGGTAAATATGAAGCGAGCACGATGGAGAGTCAGTGTTATCTGGAGGTGACAGCAACATTTTGAGTATATGAACGGTATTCCTTTTGTTTTGTTTTGCTTTTTGTCATTATTATTTTTTTCAATCCGCGACCTGTGCTAGTGGGTGGGGCTGACCATGCGCTGGACACCCAACGTGAAAACCATTTCTGGAGGCAGGAGGTGCGATCCACCCAGTTGTGTCCGCACATCGTTGCACACGTCCTGCACTCCCGATGTGCATCGGCCAAAGCGAGGGATCTGTCCGCGCCCCGCACCGGCGGGATTTGCACAGGTGATTTTGGTCGAGATCATACAGACGTAGAGATGGCGTAGTCTAGGAGATTGCGGGGGATCCAGATTCAAAGCCGGACGTGTGGGCCAGATATTTCGCTGGTGTTATCTCCGGATCATTCCAAGATATCAAAAGTGAGATGCGCCCCGGTTGGCGTATGGAAGCATAAGAGTAGAGAGACGCAGTCTAGGATGCTCCCAGCTGAGGATCAACGGTCAATGGTGAAAAGAAAAATCTAGTAATGTAGACACAGACTACTTTGGGAAGAATGAGGACTGTGAGCCATTGGGAGTGAATGAGAATACAAAAATATTGACCAAAACTAGGAATAAGAATGATGATTTAGAAGGTAAGTGGTGGTCACCGGAATTGGATTAAGTGTTGGTAGGTTAGGGCAAAATAAAGAAGGGGAATGGGGTCAGTTCGGACCGAGTGAAGCGAATTAAGTATGGTTTAGATGATAGATAGGAGACGTTGGAGCGCGTGAATTGGGGAGAATCTAACAAGAGCAGTAACAGTGATGTAAGTCATTCTAAGGGGTACTAATATGCTGGCGATGGAGAAGGTGTATGGGGTAGGTGATGTCCACGTTGCAAAGGATGTTAACCGGGTCGTGCTTTCTTTCTCTATTCAAAAATCTCGGTTACCCTCATAAGCTTATTCCAACGTGGTGCATGTATGGGTTAATTGTAGTACTTTGGCGAAATCTAAATATTTTGTAAGGACATATTTGAAACGGTCTAGTGTCTGGCAGACCCGAATGTCTTCGGGTTTTCTGTTCCAAATGCGGGAAGAGACGGTGATGAAGAACCTTTCTCTTAGTTTTGTCCTGGAGTATGGGACTTTAGTAGTATGATTTAGGTTACGAAGAGGGTAGGGTGAGTCTTGAGTGAAACATAGATCAGTGATGGACGTATGCGCTCTAGAATGTAGGAGGTTGAATAGAAGATAAAAATTGAGTTTCATAGGTCGTAGCCAGAGAGGTTAAAGCCTTAGTAGCTCAAATCTCTCTCTATAATTCAAGGGGGATGATGAGCCGAGTAAGTGCTTGGTGAAGGATCGCTGAACTCTTTTGATCGCAAGTCTGTCAGATTTGCTCGTGTGAGTGTATACTAGAGGGCAGTACTCGAGTTGTGGTCTAGCGTGGGATTTAAAGATCGGAAGCTGGATGTCGCGCATTCTGAAAGTTCTGCAGATGAGGGCTATCTTTCTCTCAGTCTTACCACCTGGTAGGTGGCCTGTTCTTGAAAGGTGAACGTGCAAGAATATTGTAGACCGAGATCTCCTACTAGCGGAGTAGCAGGAATGAACGAGCCATTTAGGGCGAGGGACTCGGGAGGAATTCGACTTTTATACATGAGAATGGCACTCTTAGCAGCGGAGAAACTCATTTTCCAAGTGTTACACCATATGTCAAGAGCGTTCAGGTCGTCAGCTATTTCGGCTAGGGTGTAGGTCAAGGTATGGGGTTCAAATGAATATACAATTTTGATATCATCGACGAATAGGAACGCGGTGCCATGGCGTATTACTTTGAATACGTCGTTTATGTAGAGAAGAAATAGGAGTGGGCCCAACACACTGCCCTGTAAAACACCACTTGTGACTGGCCGGGGTGATGAAAGGTAACACTCAATGTTTACTGCTTTCTATCTCATGCTGAGATAGAATGACAACCAATAAAAGGGTAGGTCTGTTGGGCCGTAAGATTTAACCTTGGTTAGCAGCTGGGCGTGAGGCACGCGATCAAATGCTTTCGTCATATCAAGGAAGACAACGGCAAGTGCCATTCCAGGGTCAGCTGACTTTGTGATTAGATTAAGTCAAGTTGGCAGGTCAGACACGACCTAGACATTAAGAAGCTGTGTTGGCTTTTATCTAATAACCCACGGGTGAGGATAAAATTGGCAATCTCATCTTTAGTTACCCGTTCCATTATCCTAGATATAATGGGAGTGTGGTTTATGGGGCGGTAATTGGCAGGGTCATGTAAAGCACCCTTCTTATGGAGGGTAGTGATAACGGAAGATTTCCACTGGGATGGGAAAATGCTTTGTGACGTGGAGAGAATAAATAAGTTCATCTGAGTCATCACAATGTCCGGGCCGCCTAGAAGAAACAGAGCGGTTGGGATATCATCGGGTCCAGGGCGAGCCAGAAGCCGGATGGTATTCAACAGCTTTCTGACTTCGTTGGCTGATAATACTACGGTTGACAATGTGTCGGCAGTCAATGAGGTGAGATCCTGGGTTGGGCTATTGTGGTCTGTTATGAAGGTAGAAGCGGAGAAATTATTGAATTCCTCAGCGACTAACCGAGGCGAGCCAATATGAATGTTCTCCGATGGGAGCAAATATGGTATTTTGGCTGTACAGCGGGGGTTTCGATTTTTAGTAAGGCCAGAGAAGTGGGCTATTTTATTCGGTTGGTTGAGAGCGTACAGTTCTTGCTTCTCCAGCTTGTTCTCATTTTCGTTTAGTAGCTGGCGTGAGAGGTGGCTGAGGCAGAGGAAGGTAGAAAGGTCGTTGGTCCTTTCGTAGGCAAGCTGCAACTTCTCGAACTTACGTTGCAACTTTTATTGTCGATAGGTCTTTCTCCCACTGAATTCGGTTATCTAGGGAGATATGATGTCAAGAGAACAGAATAAGTAAGAGTACGTCACATCAAAAGCCAGCTGGGGATCAGATGTTAGGAAGAATTCATCCCAAGTCTGATTACGCAGGATGGTGGGTAAGGTATCCCAATTTGCATTTCGGAAGGATTTTCGATTTTGGGGACTTTCCTGGTGATGCGGTTGAACGGATAATTCACATCTTATGACCCTATGATCACAATCAGGGAGGCGGCTAAGGACATTTGCCTTTATATTTCGGAGGCCTAAAGTAAAGATAAGGTCAAGAATATTGTTCCCTCTGGTTGGTGATTTTACGTGTTGTGCCCATCCGCCAGCACGGATACATGAGATAAAATTGCATAACTTCGGAGAGGAATTCAGGGTTATCCAACAAATGCCAGGGAGGTTGAAGTCCCCCGCTATGATTTTAGCAGCGTGCGAGATTTCAGCTACGTGACAGAAAGCATCGGTGATTGCATTTACGTTGCCCATGTTGTAGTCTGGCGGACAGTAAACACAACCAATGATAAGCCGCCCCTGGTACAGTGGTATAGAGATCCAAACAGAGCCCTGGACCTTATCAAGGACAGGAAGTTAGAGTAAGTGTGTTGCAAGACCGCTCTTACTATAAGCAAGACATCCACCACCACGTCCCTCAGATCTGTTCGTAGCAAATATATTATAACCGGGTATGGAAATGTGTCGGAGGGGGGTTTCATCAGTAAGCCAGGTTTCAGTTACGAGGATCACATCCGGGTGAGATTGCAGTGCAAAGGAGTGGATGGATGTAAGTTTACTCGCAAGGGAGCGAGCATTGAAAAGTGCAGTTGTGAAACTATCATTATCGTGGCCATGACGTACATGGAATGTATGACCCCCTGAGGTAGCCGCCAGGTTTGGAGAAATTGTAGCCACCGGCGGACTGTGGGATGGTGTGGGGAGAGATATGGTATGGGAGGAGGCGAGACGTTCGGCGGAAACGGAAAAACCGGCAAATTTGGATGGGGTGGCGTTGAGTCCGAAAGCTCGCGACTATTTGGAATTGAAGAGCAGGATGCATGTGGTTGGGTAGGCCGTAAGTAGTCAACCGGAACTACATTTGGATAAGGTACTGGCATAACGGTCTGAACAGTCTTGCCGAGACTTCGTTTTTCGTCGTTGGAAGAAGTGTTTTTATGGTTCACTCTACCTGGAGATAAAAAGACTATTGGGTTCGGAGAGCGAGGTCCGGGTCCCCGAGTTGAGATGACTGATTTTGCCGATAAAGCCACTCTATTTTCGAATTCGTTACGGGTACCGGTGCAAATACATCTAGTCCCGCGCCTTTCTTAGGTATGCGAGGAATAGCTGGTTCTGACGTCAACAGTTGAGGGATTAATGATTTTACTTCAGGTATTGGGCTGTTTTTCCGATCCGGCTTCAGATTTCGGACTCCTGTAAGGGTCGGCGTTCGTTTATTGAACCATATTCTGTGGGGGTAGTTCGTAGGTTCGACCAGACTCTTCTTGAGCTAGCCGAAGGAACCATGTCAATCGGGGTTTTGTATGGTAATTTGTTAATAGTCTTGGAGTCAGGGGGACTTTTATCAGTTTTGTGGACGTCAGGAAGCACATTAACTTGGACCGTTTCATTGAGACTGTTCTGCAAGTTTTGACGTTTGCGACGCGGCTCCGATGGAGTGGAGACTAATGAACTATCTAGGTCGACAACTATTTTGCAACTTACCTTAGAAGAGGTCTTCACATGATGGCCGACACTTGGTAAATCGACCACCTGAGAGGGACTAATGGCTAAATGTTTACCAGGGTTATGGTTCTTCGCATGGCTTTTGTGAACCTCCCTTTGTAGAGAGGTGTTATCGGGAAGTATTTTTGCTCACTTGAAACCTGTGTTGGCGACGACAAAAGACTATCGGCTAATAAATTCCCTGGCAGCAACCTCAGTATTAAACTGAAACAGCAGTGGGCATGTATTTGACACAGTGGCAAGGTTGCCAATCTAGGTTGCAAGCCTTTAAGATTAAGTTCTTGGCAGTTGAGAGAGGTAACTTGTCCGGAATGTTGAATACTATTGCATTGTTGGCTTTCTTGATGCGTCTAAATATTTCAGAGGCAACGGTATCAATGATCTTTGTAGCTGAGATTAGGTTTTGCTTGAGTGTGGTGTTGAGATGGGTCAAGCAGGAACGCTAATGGACTTAATTGACCAATGGTTTGGTCAAAAGCGTCCAGCCGAGGGGAAAAACTATTCATGGTTTTGCTTATTTCGGCAGTTGCTTTGGTAGCATCTCCAAGTATATCAACGAGGGATACTGAACAATTTTGAGCGTGCTTTGGAGGTGAGGGTTCTTACAAGGGCGAGAGCTAGCTGTGATTCTGGGCCGGTGGGCAGGAATGGAACGCATAGCTAAGCTGTTGGAGTGATTGGTAGTTAATTCGACGCAATATCGCGGGGAGAAAAGTAGTGAGAGCTGACGGATAACGGGCGAGTTATCGGACTATGGTAGATTCGAAGCATCAAATAGGTGAAAATAAAAAGTAACTGACTACCTCTGAGAGGCCGGATAAAATGAGAACACTTAGGGAGGGTTTTGAACAATTGATCAAGCTAGTTGGAAACCGTGAATCTCTAAAAATTTCTATTGTACTGATTTGCGCTAATGACTGACGCCAACAGGTGGGTGTGCCGCAAATATTGCTACTATCGGATCAGTAAATCAGTTTGAATAGCAATAACTAATGGTAACAGCTAAATCGTTGATCTTAACGCTAAAAAGCAAAAAGACCTGAGACAACCTGATTTTGCGTCACGATGACCTTGACCTCATTTGCAATCGGAGCACCAAAGCACTTGTTTGCACACGTAAAGCGCTTCACCAGTGCGAAGGTAGTTATCCCGGTGCTGATGGAAAACGACGAAATGGTTGCAACAGATGATGAAAAGGCTCAGAAATTAGCCAAGCATTATCTGTCGGTGTATTCTGTGAACAAAGGTGCACAAATCCCGGTTGGTAAATGGCTCGCTGCTGTTTATTACGCATGATTTTGGGGAATCGGAAGTGAATAGCATGCTCAAATCCGTCAAAACCCATAAGTTACCGAGACCGGAAGGTGTGCATTCGTTGATCTTGAGGGAGTTGGCGGACCAACCAACTACACCACTGACTAGGCTGTTGAACTTACCTTGGGATCTGGTAGACTACCTCGGGGATGTAAAAAGCCGAGGTCGTTCCGCTGAATAAGGTTTGGACGCAAGCGGATTAGCGGACTCGATTCCCATCCAGGGAATAGAGAGACAGAACGATAGAAATTGATCGGTCTTGGTGGTTATATTGCTTACCATGTCTAAATGACAGGAGATGGGAGAATGAACGAGCTAATGGCCAGACCTGACGAGCTGGAGCGCGCCTTGCCGCCTGCGTAGCGTGACGTAAGTTGGCGGTGCTGTCGACTTTACCGGCACCAGGTGAATCTAAACAAAGCAGACTTCGAGCAACCAGTCGAATAATGGAACCGAGGATAAACCGACTTTCTGACCTATCGAAAAGCCTGGTCAACGTTTGCCGAGCCCGTTGCCTGCCTCAATGAATGACTGATGAAGATCACCCAAGTGTCCTACAGGAATTCCAAGATAGGCTCATGTGTCCGACCGAAGAAGGTTGTAATACCGCACTGGTTAAGTTGGTTCTGGATGAATGAAAGGCCTTTGAAGTAATTTTGTCCTGACTATAAGCCACTATATGTGACTGAGAAGAAAGAATCGAAAAGGAAGGTTGCCTATGGATAGAGGAGGATCTGGCACCGGAATTGGCCGCTCCCGGGCAGTGTTTGTCATTCACGAATAAATCTAAGTGAAAAACCTATTGGTAAACAAGGCGCGCCCAAGCTCTAAGCTCGCAGTTGCATTTTAATAATTTTAGTGTCCGCGAAGCCGCTACAGAGGGCGGGACAAAATCCACCTCGGCCAACTTCCGCCCAGTAAGCCTCACTTCCGTAGCTGGAAAGGTCATGAAAGGCTGGCGGTGGATGGTATACGTGAACATCTGGGGCGGCATCAACTGCTTCGCGCAGAACAGCATGGCTTTCGGAGAAACAGATCATGTCTGTCTCCCCAGCAGCTGGAAAAAACAGTCATCGTTCCCATCTGTAAGAAGAGTAGTAGACATCTCGCTTCTAGTTACAGACCATTAGCCTCACTAGCATCACCAGCAAAATTTTTGAGGGAATTCTTAAGAGTGAGATTCTTTCCCATCTGCCTAGAAATAAGATCCTCTCCCCATCCCAATATGGGTTTCTTCCTGGCAGGTCATGCATCACCGATATGCTTGCTATCATGGATAGTCCAACGAAAGCCTATGATGATGGCCAACTCTCACACGCTGTATTCATCGATTTAGCTAAGGCATTCGATAAGGTGCCCCATGCCCCTCTTCTTTATAAGCTGCAGACATACTGGATTACAGGCTCCATGTTGGCCATCCTACGCAGCCTCCCTACCGGCGGCACCCTTGCGGTTAAGGTGGGGAATGTTTTGTCTAAACCCTCCCCAGTATTAACTGGGGTCCCCCAAGGGTCGGTCTTAGGTCCTCTTCTTTTCTTGATCTGCGTAAACGATCTTCCGACAGCCCTTCCTGCGAACATTGCCATGTACGCAGATGACGTGACCCTACGGAGTTCAAACATTGAAGACCTGCAAATTGCAGTTGATGAAACAAAACGTTGGCCCGAGTATTGGAACATCCCAGTTAATGATAACAAATGCCTGATCATGTCTTTCGGCAGGGAGACTGGTCACACGTTTTCCATTACCGGAGCAACCACACTGCCTAGGGTTGACCGGAACAAGGTGCCCGGTTTCTGGTTAGATTGTAACTTGTCCTTCTCTCATCATCACCAACTTGCGAGGAAGTCCGCCTTTCGAGTCCTAAATATGATTCCAAGGTCCTTCCCGCGCATATCTAAGGATGATTTCTCCATAATTTTCGGCACGTATGTCCGACCTCTGCTGGAGTGCGGTAGTCAGATAGTGCACTCTGGTCTTGTCCGAGACCGTGAGATCCTAGAGAGAGTTCAAAGGGCCTCCACTAAAGCAGTAAGGGGCCTATCCCACCCACCTTATCCCGTCCGCTTCTCACTCCTCAACCTCTATCCCCTTGAGTTAAGACGCGTAAGAGGTGATCTGTTTTTGATGTTCCACTTTTTTGAATCAGGTCAAAGCGATTGCTTCTTCTCCGTCTGTCCAGCCACTTCTCTCCGTGGTCACACCAGAAAGGTTCTCAAACCGAGGCCACACACTTCACTAAGGATTAACTTTTTTAGCTGTGGGTTAGTACTCTGTAGAATGCACTTCCGGAAGATATTGTTCTCTAGCAGAACAAAACTATCTTCAAGAAAACCTAGACCTCTACCTGGGTATCTCCCAATAATTCCCCGTCAAAAAACGAAATAGATGTCTTTTATTGCACATATGTTCATGAATGTCGCACCCCAACTCCGCTTAAGGCACTGTCCACAGTGAGACACTGCATGATGTTATGTGTATTTTGTTTTCGCTGCCACCACCGCCCCCCGCCCCCCGCCCCCCGGGTTTTTTTACTCTCGTTTCAGCTCGGTGAATCCGACAGAAGGTCAAAGATTTCCTCGAGAACCGGGACAATTGGGCTCAAAGCCTCGAACCAGTGTAGTACTTCAAGACTTCAAGACTTCATCGCCATCAATAGCAGCAAAATCAGCGGCGTCGTCATCGTCTTTTTCTCCGCCAACATCACTCTCACCGTCATCATTGCAGTCAGAAGGGGAAAATTCCGCCGAGGTATCTATTCCCGACTGTGCTACGTATGCAGAGGTGGCTTCAACATCGGTCACTGGGCCAATCGGAACAAAGCGCCGCCAACGCCAGAAGCTACCTAAGTCTGCCTGCCATAATGCGGACCCAGTTGGCACTGGTGTGGCCACGCAAGCACTAGACGATATTATAGGAACAAAACCCAGCCGTCAGAGCACCACCGCGGATGAAAGTAGACCGGCCTGGATAACAACTGCGGATCGTCCACGAAGAGCGCCGCCGTCGAGGAAACAGTGTTTCCTAATAGTGAACTTGCCTGAGACAAAGGAGACCACGGCACAGGCACGTCTGGACCACGATATTGCGAGTCTCCGGAGTATACTAACAAAACTCTTTGTCCCCGGGGAGGAGGAGACCGCGGAGAAGTTGCGGGTGAAATCAGCATTCCGAATTGGCAAAGCTAGTGACGCTGAACGCCCCCGTCCACTGAAAGTAGTGCTGGACTCTGAGGAATCCGCCACTTCTGTGTTAGGAAGATCCCACCGGCTAAAAGGCGAGCAAGTGCGGCTGCACCGAGATCTAGACCCTGCGGATCGTGAGAAGTATAGAAATGCTTTGATTGAACGACGTGAACGAATGGAACAAGGGGAAAGGGACTTGATCATTCGGGATTTTCGGGTGCAGAAACGGCGCCCTCACTTCCGGTGGAGGCCGCTGACGCTAGTGTCCCTGTCAGCCCCCCCCCAAGCTAGGACGCCCTGAACAAACGGATGTGGTAGCAGGCCGAGACAGTGTCGTCATCCTGTTGTCTAACGTCTGTGGTCTGCTGAACAAGAGGGATGACCTGGAACACCTGCTGCAGTCCAGCTCACCTACTATGATAGCATTGACGGAGACGTGGCTGAGTAACAATGTTCTAGACTCTGAGGTGTCCCTCCCTGGCTACACCCTATTCCGAGTCGATAGGAACTCTATCAGAGCTGGTGGAGGCGTAGCATTGTTCGTACGATCAAACATCCCAACCGTGCAGTTAGAGGCATTCGCAGACCCGCAAGGATTCGGTGAAGCCATCTGGTGCCGCGTCAAGCTACCCGCCGGGGGCTTTAGGACAGTTGGAGTCATTTATCGGACACCTGCGGTCACTCCTCCAGATATGATAAACTTATTGAGGAGATGGGCGTGCAACGGCCACTGCCTCGTCCTGGGCGACTTCAATGCTCCGCATATTGATTGGACGTCAAGCAGGACAGCGGCCGGGGCTGATCCTTTCTCTCGGAAATTACTGACAACGGTCCAAGAACTGGCACTACACCAACATGTTCAGGAATCGACCCGGAGGCAATCCGGCCACGGTTCCATTCTGGATCTGGTGATTTCTCCCAGGAGCTCGGACGTCGATAAGGTTGAACATCTCCCTCCACTGGGAAGCAATGACCATATGGTGCTAGAAATTCACTGGCGCACTGGTTCTTGTCCATCCCCTAGACCACACATGGGACGTAATGTTTGGCGCACTTCATTCGAAGATGTCCGGAGAGCGGCGTTAGACGTCAACTGGTTTCCCACGGATTCAGATGTCCACCGCGATGTGAACGAAGCTTGGGCGTTTATTCGTGACGGTATCTTGTACCTTATGAATACCTACTGCCCCCTCAACCGGCGTAGACCTCGGGTTAAGGGACCGCCGTGGTTTGATCTGGAGCTCAGACGCCTGCTCAAACGACGAAATCGGGCCTGGCAGCGGTTCCGATCCACAGGTGAGGGTTATGATCTCTATCGCAGGATTCGTAACCAGTGTACCGAACAAAAACGAATAAAGCGGATGGCATTCGAGGAGGCCCTTGCGGTCGATGCGGTGCGAGCACCCAAGCGCCTGTTTGCATACTTAAAGCGCCGCACCAGAGCGAAGGTGGGTATCCCCGCGCTGATGAACAACGACGAAATGGTTGCAACAGATGACGGAAAGGCTGAGACACTAGCCAAACATTATCTGTCAGTTTATTCTGTGGAGGAAGGTGCGCCAATCCCGATGGTGGATAGCTCGCCGCTGTTCATTATGTATGATTTTGGGGAGCCGGAAGTGAACAAGATGCTCAAGTCCATCAAAACCCATAAGTCACCGGGACCGGACGACGTGCATCCGCTGATGTTGAAGGAGTTGGCGGACCAGCTAACTACACCACTAACGCGGTTGTTCAATTTGTCGTTGGCCACTGGAAGTCTACCTCAGGAGTGGAAAAAAGCAGTTGTTGTTCCGCTGTACAAGGGTGGGACAAAATCCACCTCGGCCAACTACCGCCCAGTTAGCCTCACTTCCGTGGTTGGAAAGGTCATGGAAAGGCTGGTGGCTGTTCGTATACGTGAACATCTGGAGCGCTGTCAACTGCTATGCGCAGAGCAGCACGGTTTTCGGCGGAACAGATCATGTCTGTCAAACCTGTTGACCGCCCGTGAAAGTTGGTCGAACTCCAAGGCCGAGGGATATGTCACGGACGTCATCTTCGTGGACTTTAGTAAGGCGTTTGACAAAGTTCCTCACAATGGGCTGTTGCTGAAACTCCGGGCCATGGGCATCTCAGGCCCCATGCTTCACTGGATTGAGGATTTCTTGGTCGGGAGAACCTTTTCCGTGAGAGTTGCACAGTCCCAGTCCGCGTGGTATCCAGTTGGCAGTGGCGTGCCGCAAGGCTCCGTGCTAGGACCCCTGTTGTTTCTAGTGTTTGTAAACGACCTACCACAGACCATTCGATCCAAATGCCTTATCTACGCCGATGATCTCAAGATCTGGCGCACCATTCGATCGGCAGAGGATCGCGAGATACTACAGGAGGATCTACAGGCCCTCGTCAATTGGTCGACCACCTGGGGTCTACCGATAAACGTGGACAAGTGCGCGAGCATGAGGATTGGTGGCCCCAACGATACTTCCGGCTACTGCCTTGGGAGTATCGTACTCCGTCACACGCAGGAGGAAAAGGATCTTGGAGTTGTTGTCACCAGCAATCTGAAGACAAGAGCACACACTGAGAGAGCGTGCTCCTCAGCGTGGAAGATACTTGGTCCCATCCGCCGTTCATTTGGGCCTCTACCCCGGGACACTTTCCGACTGCTTTATGTCTCACATGTACGTCCTCGTTTGGAATATGGCGGTCCAGCTGTCTACCCGTGCACGGCGGCGGAAGTAGCCAAACTGGAACGGGTGCAACGTGCTGCCACACGCCTCGTGGCCGGACTGCGTGGGTTCAGCTATGAGGAACGCCTAAAAGTCACCGAGTTGTTTCCCATTGCCTATCGGCGGCTTCGAGGCGACCTCATCTATGCCAGGCGCATAATCCGCGGTGAGTTGGGCCGGGAACTACAGGCGGAATTCCCGCTCAGGAATAATAATCGTACCAGAGGACACAACCTGACGCTTCGTAAGGTGCATTCCACCGGCTTACCGGCCATCTATCGATTGTCAAGGAGGGTGACCAATCTCTGGAACGCTCTACCGACCGAAGTGGTGGAAGAGGAAACCGAGACACTATTCAAGAGGAAATTGGACCAGACCCTGAAGGTTTATTGGCGGAGCACCGACATCCAGCCGAGTCAATAGAGTACGATGTGATGGGGCTCATACGGGATGACTTCCCACTGCCCTTTACCTGAAGACTGAAGACTGACTGACCTGTGTACTGCCCATGAAAACTGCGGTACACCAGCGGTGCGGTTGTCTACCTCGGTGAGTAAAGCCGTTTTTGAAATTTTTAGAACACACATCTCGTCCCCCAATTTAAGTCGATCTCTATCTATACTGATTTAATGTCAGCTTCCCCTACCATTGACATAACCACTTCCTCAGAAAAGGCTATTTTCCCCATGAGGCAATGTGATTCCCCCTCTGTGGCCAATGTCTCATTCCTCAATCCGGACGAGACGGCCCTTCATAATGCGCTGGCAACGAATGCACCAAAATGTGCACCCCAAAATCAGGCTGCAGTGATAGTTGAGCTAGAGGCCACTGTCCGTACTCTTAGGGACGAGTTGACCAGCCTGAGGAGCTTGGTTATCAAATCCCTCCCGGTGTCCCAGGCAGCCGACCAGGCGTGTAGAGTATCTGAGCAGCGAATTCTTGATGTCGCCAAGATTTTGCAAGACACCGAGAAATGCTCCAAGCGGGTCATCCGTTGGGGTCGCTTTCTCAACTCGGAGCAAAACAGGAATGGAGAAATGGGACATCCCTGTCGAACACCGCTGGTCATTTCAGAAGGACCTGATAGTTCACCGTAAACCTCTACGCTGCCAGAAGCATGACAGTACAATGATGTCAGTAGATTCAGGAACATCTCTGGCATATCTTTTCGGCGAAGTACACTGAGTAGGGTTGTTTGGACGATTGAACCGAAGTCACCTTTCAAGTCGGTGGGAACCATTATTGTCGGTGCCGCAGGATTGATTTGGCTCTACACTAAATTTTGTTGCCAGAGGAAAACAGCTAAAGTAGATGCGTATCCCTATATGGGTGACGATAACAGTCAGATAAAATTGTAAGGTTGACTAGACCTTACTTCGCGGTTGCCTTAGTAAACGCGTGCCTCGGTCCTTTGTACTGCGTGGACCACCTGCACGTTACTCTAATGTGCGGCACTGCACAAACATGTTAACCAGAACAGTATTCTCGACGACCCGTGAGAACGAGAAGACGATTGGGAGAGATAGTGGTTAGCGTGTATTTGGGAGCGTGCATGAGAGCGTGCGCAAGAGCAACGGTCAAATAGCAACCGCGCTTGGCAGTCAGCGTTCAGCTAAACGATAAACGTGGTAAAAATACGAATGAAGATGGCAACCTCCTAGAAGTCCGACGGATTTGGGCTTCGATGGTGATGGTTGGCCGGAGGTATTGGTTGTCCAGGAACTCCTCGTAGCTTGCCCGTTATATTGTTGGTGACGTCGAACGACTGCTGATGAGTTTCACGGTGCCTGCACTCTCGAGGTCGGATGTGCGTAGGTCCAACTGTGTTTTAGCGCCCACGGGTCTCATACGCATGCGATCCGGAAGATCCCGCGTCAGGTCCATCCAAAAGGACGTCCAGTTGTCGTCTCCAGTACCAGGCTGACGAATCGTCCCGTTATCCAATGAGTGGTTGGCTCCTTGAACGTGCACGGGAGTCAGCGAGGCTACGGATGAAGCCAATGTGACTGTGTAGATCCGTCTGAGAGAGGGCAAGGTAAACTGGAACAAAATAGCGCCTGAGGGCGCCGGCGGATGTTGGACCGTAATAACAACACACGAACGATGTTCGGTGTTGTTGTAGTCGCTAGGAAACCAGAAGTAAATGAAATCCTAACTACCGATTGTAGTTTCTCGGGCCTGTTGGTTGATAAATCCATGGCGAAATTCCCCACTTATTGCTAACAGTCGGTTGTAAAAATCGTCACGAAATCGGCGAAGCGGGCGGGATTTCGTAGTTGGCGACCGCGACGGCTACTTCGCGTTGCGGGTACGGTTGGAGAATTTGATGGACTAGCTGCCGAGTCCTCACTAGGCGAAATTGGGGGTGGTTCGAGTAATAACTCGCTCGATGCGGGTGACTGAGCGGCTTGAGTAGGTGTAAATTGGCCGAGCGGCTCGCACTCCATGACGGCAGGGTTGAGACGGTCGATAGATACGTTGTCGTGTCGTCCGCTGATGTCTATGACAAATGTTTTTGCCCTACGTTTCATCACCCGAAACGGGCCAGTGTATGGCGCTTGTAGTGGTGATCTAACGCCATCGACGCGAAGGAATACGTGAGTAGCAGTTTCTAACGCAGTTGGGACGTAACTTGTAGTCTGTTGTTCGCGCGGCGGACTGGCCTTGAGTACTCGCATGTGCTGCGTAAGACGTTGAGCATAGTCACCGAAGTCGAAGGTCAAGGTTGGTGAGGGAGCTACCAATTCCCCAGGCAGACGAAGTGTACAGCCATATACTAGTACGGCCGGTGTTGTGTGTAATTCCTCCTTGACGGTACTACGCAGGCTTAAGAGTGCTAATGGTAGTGTTTCACTCCAAAGGGGGTTACCGTTTGCTCGAAGGGCGGCTTTTAATTGCCGGTGAAAACGCTCGACCATACCATCGACCTGAGGGTGGTAAGTTGTCGGCTGTTGGCAACCGAGCGTAGCGAGTAGGCTGCCAAAAGCGCCATCAAAGTGTGGACCACGATCGGTGGTCACTATTGCCGGGCAACCGAAATGACTAACCCAACCGGTCAGAAAAGCTTTCGCGGCCTCTTCCGACATGGGACGAAGGATAGGAATGGCCTGCGGCCAGCGAGTAAAACGATCCACGCATGTGAGTATGTAAACGTACACAAGCGAAGGTGGAAGCGGTCCTACGAGGTCGACGTGCACATGATGAAAACGTGTTTCAGGTTCTGGGAACCTGGCTAATGCCGCCTTAGTGTGCCTATGGGTCTTAACACGTTGACACTGCAGACAAGCACGAGCCCATTGGCGGACATCTCGTTTGACATTGTGCCAAACAAAACGCTCAGTTATCAGTTTCACCGAGGCAGTCACGTCCGGATGAGCCAGATTATGGAGTGTCAGGAAAGTAGGGTAACGGTGGGCAGCAGGAACTACCGGCCTAGAGCGACCTTGCGACACATCGCACACGATGGTATTCTGGGAAGCTGGGATAGGTGATGTGGTTAAGCTCAAAGAACCGTTTTGCCGAATTTGTTCGATGTCGGGGTCCATAGTTTGGGCCTATGCCATTGCGTTCAAGTTGATGTTAGGCGTCAGTGACAGACTTAGTTGATGCACGCGTGATAAGGCGTCGGCGACGGGATTAAGTACCCCAGAGACGTGTCGTATGTCCACAGTAAACTGTGAGACAAAGTCTAAATGGCGAATCTCGCGTGGTGAGTATCGATCCGAAGCTGACTTTAGTGCGCAAACCAAAGGCTTGTGGTCTGTAAACACCGTGAACGAACGGCCTTTGAGTGCATGTCGAAAATGACGAATTCCCAAGTAGATGGCTAATAACTCCCTACCAAATGTGCTGTACCTAGATTCCGCGGGTTGTAGGCGCTTGGAGAAGAATGCTAAAGGTTGCCAAGAGTCGTCTACGAACTGTTGCAGTACTGCTCCAACCGCTGTGTCCGAGGCATCCGTCACTATCGAAATAGGAGCCAAAGGGTCGGGGTGGGTAAGGAGTGCTGTGTTGGCGACAGCATCTTTGACCAAGGCAGATGCGGCTTGTGCCGTGTCGGGAAACACGAACTTTTGCTTACCTCCGCGCAACAGATCGGTGAGGAGTTGCATCATTTCCGCACAGTGAGGAATAAATCGGCGGTAGAAATTCACCAGGCCGGCAAACTGACGCAACTGGCGAAAAGATTGGGGTTCAGGGTAGTCGCGAATAGCGGAAACTTCATCTGACAGAGGGCGAATACCCGAGGATGAAATAGAATGTCCTATGAAAGTGATATCAGACCGGCCTAATTCGCATTTCGCGATATTGATCGTAACGCCGTGCTGGCTAAGGCGTTCGAAAAGTGCTCGTAAGTGTGCGACGTGCTCTTGCTCTGAAGAACTCGCCACCAAAATATCATCCAGGTATATGTGGACATTTTCCAAACCACGAGTTGCCTCGTGCATGAATCGTTGAAAGGTCTGGACTGCATTGCTGAGTCCAAACGGCATTCGCAGAAACTCGAACAGCCCGAAAGGTGTAGTGACGGCAGTTTTAGGGATATCGGCCTCTGCTACCGGGATCTGGTTGTACGCCCGAACCAAATCGATACGGCTGAAGACGGAGCAACCTGATAAAGACGAAGTAAGATCCTGTATATGGGGAATCGGGTATCGGTCCGGTACGGTGACTTTGTTAAGCGCTCTGTAATCACCACAGGGTCGCCAGTCGCCACTAGACTTAGGGACCATATGAAGGGGGGAAGCCCAAGGGCTACTGGAAGGGCGTGTTATACCCAGTTCTAGCATATGTTCGAATTCAGCCTGTGCAACACGAAGCTTGTCTGGTGCTAACCGACGCGGCCTACTGAACACTGGGGGTCCCTTAGTATCGATATGGTGAGTGACACTGGTCGTCACTGCTGGGAGAGGCCCGGCCTGCCGAAACATGGCCGGGTAGGCGGCGATGAGTTCGCCATAAGGTTGGTGTGCCGGTGGTTGAACGTAAAATGGCGTGACGTAATTCACTCGCGAATTATGACCCGCAATAGCTAGAGTGGTCTGACGATCCACCACTCTGCGGTGCCGTGCATCAACTAACAAGTCAAAGTGCTGCAGGAAGTCAATGCCCAGAATTGGGTACGGGACGTCGGCGATGATGAATACCCAACGAAAATTACGCTTTAGACCCAAGTTTAAGGTGAGCGACCGCTGGCCAAACGTTGGGATGGCCGTGCCATTGGTAGCGCGTAGTGTTTGGGCCTGCGGTGTGCTATTGTCGTCTTTCGCTCGGGGGAGGACGCTCACTTCGGCACCGGTATCTACAAGAAATAGGTCATTTGAAATGATGTCCCTTACGTTCAAAAGACGACTATTGGTCTAATACCCGGCTTCGTGGGTCGCCACCACGGGCCGGGGGTTTAGTTTCCCTGATGAGCACCGGGAAACGTACACCCTGGTTCGCATCGTTTGGCTCCCTCACCGAAGCGACTGTGGTATTTACAATACCCTTCTTTTGAAGAACCGACGAAACGTCGTCGCAATGACGGACTATGGAGCCTAGGTGAGCGTGCGCGGTGCCGCTCCTGTGACCCACTTCTAACTGCTAGGCGTTGCAGGCTCGCGTCAATTCTAAACAAAACTGACTCGAAATCATTAGATGTCGGCAAGGCAGGCACCATTGTGACGGAAGACCTGGTTACTCCAGCTACAGTGGGGTTGTATCGTGACATAATGTCATCAGCTATCGCTGCGGTTTCCTCCAGCGAGCATTTGCGCGTGGCACTCAGTAAAACTGAAATGTTATGCGGCAAACGCTGCAGCCAAAGTTCCCTTAAGAGCGGGTCCTCGCCTATTGTCGGTCCTCTCAAGCACTGCATCTCACGCAGCAGTTCGGAGGGCTTCCTACTTCCAAGCTAGATGGTTTGAAGTTGTTGCATACGTTGGTCTTGCGTTGGGGTCGTGCGGGCAATGACAGCCTCCCTTAAAGCCTCATAGCTTCGGGAAGAGATTATTACGTCCCTTACTTGCATTGTGACCCCTGGCGGTAGGCGGCCTGCTACCCACCTGAAGCGGCTGGCGTCACTGGTTATACGGCAGTTTCCGAATTCTAACTCGACCAGCGTGAACCAGAGTTCTGGATCAGTAGGTGTGAATGCCGGTATGTGCAGCGTGATCGCCCCAACGGTGGGGTCTGAGCAGGGTTTCCGTTCAGTAGACATAGCGATTACTTTATCGAATACAGACGGGAAAAGAAACCAACGATCAATGGGGCACTGTAATCTTCGCGAGAAAAGAAAAAAAATCACGACGAACTAGACACCAAAAATACGTATGGACAAAAAAATTTGGTAAACCGACCGAAAAAAAACAACAGGTAGGGAAACAATAAAACACAAAAACGTACGCAGATGGGACCTTGAACGGAAGAAAACAAGAAAACTCACGTGACCTGAGGATCACGTCGGACTCACCAATTGTAAGGTTTATTAGACCTTATTTCGCGGTTTCCTTAGTAAACGCGTGCTTCGGTCCTTTGTACTGCGTGGACCACCTGCACGTTACTCTAATGTGCGGCACTGCACAAACATGTTAACCAGAACAGTATTCTCGACGACCCGTGTGAACGAGAAGGCGATTGGGAGAGATAGTGGTTAGCGTGTATTTGGGAGCGTGCACGAGAGCGTGCGCAAGAGCAACGGTCAAATGGCAACCGCGCTTGGCAGTCAGCGTTCAGTTAAACAATACACGTGGTAAAAGTACGAATGAAGATGGCAACCGCTACAAAATGAACTGTATGGTTGGTGGGTCGATGGGGGTTCGAGGTGGTCCAGTCCACGGCATGATTACAACATGAAAAGTTCAACCAGCGAACATAACCAACTCCATCACGACGAGACTGCACCTTGACGTGGTGTAACGGCTTGCGTGCCTCCATAACCCAAAAAGCTATGCAAAATGGCTTCCTCAAACTGGAGATGCAATCATGCCTGACAGGTCAATGGGTAGAGGTCAGACGAAGTCCAGTCTCAGAACCAGTTGATGGGAGACATCTGGTTCTAACCACGATGCCCCTGGAGAGGACATTCCAGCAAATAAGCACGGAGAGAAACCGTTTGCTAGTCTAAAAACCTCCACTGGATGGACGTAGGAGTAGAGTACTTGGGGTTTCTCTCGACGCGAGGAGAAGTTACCGCACTTCATTGGGTAGCCATCGCCCGCCTAAGCTGGGTAGCCCCCAGCCCAAAAGGATGCTGCTCCATCTACGTTCCGCTTGCTCCATTGAGTGTATAGGGCTAAGGACTAAATCCGAAAAGCTGGTCGATAAAAAAGCACCAGCGAAGACGAAACAAAACGCATGCAGTGATCAGGTCTCATGTAACAGACCAGAAGAAGTCCCTTCACGGGTGCTTCGTTCACCTTCCCGTGCTGGGTTAACGCCCCACTGCCTTGTGGGTCAGACTTTCGAGTCGAAGGCTCCGGTTAGGGTTCTCAAAAGACCCCTTTCATCGGTGTGAACAGCCTTATCAATTTTTCTCTATTTAAGATCAATGCGAAACGCCACGGATGTTTGAGACTGAAGAAAGTAGTAGTTCAGGAATAGAGCATAAATCAGTTACACTTCTTAAGCCTAAATGTTCACTTCACTTGGCTGCCTTCAACGTCCGCACACTATGTCAGATAGGACAACAGGCTGCACGTTGAGCATGTTCGATGGCTTCGAACAAGCAGACAACGTCGTCTGCGTAATCTAGGTCACACAAATTTCCACTATTACCTAGTTCGACGCCTAAATCTTGAAGATTTTGCGACGCACTCTCCATTATTTCCTCCATGACGAAGTTGAACAGGAATGGAGACATGGGACATCCCTGTCGAACACCGCTGGTCGTTTCGAACCGACCGGATAGTTCACCGTAAACTCTTACGCGGTCAGAAGTATGAGAATACAGTGATCTCAGTAGGTTCACGAACTTCTGGGCCATACCTTTTCGATAAAGAGCACTGAAAAGCACTGCTCGATCAACTGAATCGAAAGCGCCTTCCAGTTCTAAGAAAATTATTATTGTCGGTAGACGGTGTGCGTGACGCACCTTCAGTAATTGACGAAGAGCAAAAATCTGGTCACTGCATCCTCGACCTGGGCGGAACCCAGCCTGCTGTTCGCGGGCATTCCTCTCGCGAGCCGGTGTAAGACGACGAGGCGAAATCGAGGCTAATACCTTGGTGACTATCGGAATTAAGCTAATCCCACGATGATTACTACAGTCATTGCATATTCCCTTCTTGAAGATGGGAACAATCAACGACTCACTCCATAATAACGGAATATGTCCCTCGTTCCAAATGTCACGGAGCAAGACGGTAAATGATTTTATCAATGCACCACCATCCATTTTGAAAAAAACTGGGGGAAGTTCGTCGGGACCTGCCGCTTTTCTCCGCTTTAGTGATCGAATACATGACTCCACTTCTACTTCCGATGGGAGGCTCAAGTGATACCACCCAAGGAGTTGCAGTTGTTGACACGGGAGTAGCTACACTAGCGTGCGGCCAGCTAAACTGTTCCTTGAAGTATTCGGTCCAACGGCCAAGCCTTTGCTGTTTGCTATGGATGGGTTCTCCATTTCTATCGCAAATCGTTTCACTGACCTGGATTCGTCGTCCACTGGTGTCACGAATAAGTTCGAACAGTTTCTGACTGTTACCTGAAGCAGCTGCTATTTCCATTTCTCCGGCTACCTTGACCCACCAATTTTCGCGGTCATTCTTAAGGCTTTTCGTAACTTGCTTCTGTGGATGTCTTCGTATCTTATTATTCATCTCCTTACAGTTCGAGAGCTGACGTTTTTGCTCCACTAGCCTGGTCGACTCCTTCGAGATCCAATGTCTTTGATGGACAACGGATCGAGGACCACAGGCGAAACTTGCTGCAACGTGCATCGCCTGTTTGATATGAGCCCAATGCTCATCTACATTACTGTTCGCCGTAGATCCTAGCTCATGTGCTAGCTTCTGCTCATACCGGGTGCGTACTTCTGGGTCACATATACGTTGCATAGCTAACCGGGTTTGCGGTTTGCGACGATGACCATGGAATTGGAACGATAATCGCATTAAAACTAATGCATGGTCCGACTCTACGTACGTGGACCACTAAGATCTACAGTTCTGAACAGAACTGCGCCACCGGTAGCTTACGGCAATATGATCAATTTGACTAAAAATACCTGTAGAGTTAGAGCGCCACGTCGCTGTGCGACGCGAGCTGTGTCGGAAATTGGTGGTAGAGAAGAACAATTGATTGTCTACACAAAACTGAAGAAGTCTATCTCCGTTATCTGTGCGTTGAGCGGGTAAAACACAACGCCCGCCTAAACAGGCTTCTGACACATTAGGTTTATCAACTTGTGCATTGAAGTCACCAGCTAGCACTACAATGTCATAACCTTTACTGCCGCGAACGAGAGTGGCGAGTGCATCATAGAACTCATCTTTCTGCAAGTCTGAGCTGCAGTCCGTTGGGGCGTACGCCGAGATCACGAACAAATTGCGTTTAACACAACTGTCCTTTCGAACGCCAACTGACCTGTGGAGTCTCACAGCACATAAACGACTGTTGATCGGGATCCAGTCTAAGAGAGCAGCTTCAGCCTTGTCAGTCAATACTATTCCTGCACCACGTTGACCCGCAGCTCTAGCTACAACGTCTCCTGAAATGCTCAGGAAATACCTTGATGAGGTACCAGGAGCAGTTAGATGAATCACACTGCTCGAATCCTGGATACGCGTTTCACTTACGCAGCAGACATCATTCTTCAGAAGGTCTATTGTGAGCACTAGACACATTTGATGACCAGCCTGCATGAGGGTATGCACGTTAAAGGAGCCAAGATTCAGAGGCTAACGAGGCTTGAGAAAATGTGAGTTATCAGACGGAGGATTATTCCCGACACTATTTGACAGTGAATCGTTGCGAGTATCGACCGTGTTATCAATGGGAGCATTATGGGTGGATAGATGGGGCAAAGAGGGATGGTTAGGGACAGAAGACAAAGGTTGAATAACAGAGAGGGAACTCTGAGCAGTAGCACACTTATCACTACCCACCCCGCTCGATGCAATGGGCAGCGCGGTCCTGATTAGCCTGCGCGACGACCGATGCAGTATGGAATTCTTTGTAGTCGTGCAGTTCATGGGAGATGTTGGACGGGTACTGCTGTGGTGTCCAGCCACAAACCAGCCTTTAGTTCTAACAAGAACCTGTCCGCAAGGCAGCGGGATGGCTTAGTGGAAGCCCATTTGTTTGGATCAATTATTCTTCCACTGATTTTGCCGATTGATTTGCCAATTCAAATCGACCTCCAACCTGGAGGACCAGGAGGCTGGACTTTGTCTGACCCCTACTCATTGACCTGTCAGGTATGATAGCATCTTCGGCTTAAAGAAGCCATCCTGTATAGCTCTTTGGGTCATAGAAGCGCGCAAGCCATCACACCACGTCAAAGTGCAGTCTCGTCGGGGTGTATGGACTACCTGAGGAGTGAGAAAACGCTTCTGCCTTCTAATCGTTTCGTTTTATTAACGAAAAACAAAGAATGTGTAGGTTGTTGTCCCATGTACCCACTCGTTGCACACAACGCATTGATTCGACTGGTGTAGGCGACCACGCATTGAGGCTTTTACAATGCTGACTAGATTCGTCTCTCATCCATCAATCCACTCCACCGGTCGGCTGTCCCGTCACTGGAGATTCCGTTATCTCAAGCCTTGATCTTGGTACCCGCACCAGTGCTGACTGCCAACGTGACTTGGCTGTCCACCAGCGCTGAGTTAACACGTTCCATCACAAGTACACCTCTGAGTTGGTAGACTGTCGTGCTCCGAGGTATTTTCCATCTCTTTGGTCTCCGTCATCTACCCAACTCTTTCTAGTCGAAATATGGACCCAAAACTTTAGACCTTTTGCAAACCCTTTTCCGCATAAAAACTTTATCAACAGTGCGTATTTACTTAGGCGTTGGGGAAACGGTCTTCATCGAATTGTCTCGTAGCTGCGAACATCATTCGAATCCATTGTTTCGTTCTGTGCTCCATTCATTTGCACTTTTGATCACATGACATGTTGACCTTTCGTTGTTCGTCGTCACTAGACGAGGCACCCTAGCAGCACCCGTTCGAAATCTGTGAACTGCACCAGTTTACGTGCAACATGGTGAGAAGGGCAGTGGTCAGTGGAGTTTGCCCTGCTGTTTAACGCTGTACAATGGTGGTCATGAAGCATCAACAATAAATCATAATCAAGTTGTAAATGGAATAAGTCGTGGCTTGGTTGCAATTAAATGTGGATGGCTGAAAAGCTGTTCACAGTGCCTGTGCATCAGACAGAGAATTCATCTGGGCATGATACTGGCTTTTGTGCTTTCATGGTCCAGGAACCTTGGCAAGACGGTTTTCTCAATCTTTCCGAGAAGCCTCATGTATAAAGTGGGATGTTAATTCTGTGTGATTGATCACAATATCTTACCTAGTTTGTCTTTATACTTGCATAGCATTTTTTGACAATTTCTATCTTACTTGAAACATCTATAATCTTTCAGCATTCTTCGAATTATCGATGAAGTTTGTCAGTCCAGTCGCCTATATATGTGAAGTAAGTAGCTTCTAACTATTCATTAGCTTTCTTTCAGGGAGCATTTCTAATAAAAAATAAAAACGGCCCAGCGCTATCGGTAAACAGTTGATAAACTGTTCTGTTATGCTTGATGAATCTTTAGAAGCTGCTAGCATGCAGTGACCCTCATGTATACAATCCCCGCCTGGCTGATCCGGAGCCTGAAAGCATGGCGATGAAGCATCTTCAAGCACCTTGGGATGAGATTTTTTCCGCTCATATGAGGTAAACTTCTAACTTTCGTGATTGTTATTTTATACGATTATAGATGTATTTGGGCTACCAGGAAAAAAGACTTCGAAGAAGCTTACGCCTGCCAAATGATAGTAGTCAAATATCCTTTTTCTTGTCGACCCCATTAGTTCCTCTTCCGGAGTCGGAAAGCTTTACTGTGATTTTCCCGAATGGCTTTTTCATAGACGTAAGGTGAATTACAGTATACGGGGTAAACCTTATAATCAAAAGGCAATGCAAAATGGGGTTGTGGGGGAACATTCACGTTAGAGTCAGTATATTAATCCTGATAGTAAAGTTAGAGAGGTTGTTAGTAGGTAGGATGACAGATAAAGAGCGAGTGTTCCACAGTTAAGCAGTCCCGAGAAAAATAAACACTGAAAAATGGAAGCATGACACCTAGTGACAGAAACTTGATAAAGATGACTGGGTACGTGATGGTCAGAGAAAAGTTACAGGAGGGGAAGCTGTCGAAGAAAGATTTGAACAGCAGAATGGAAACTGATATCTGTAGAGAAGGGATAACGGAGGGACCGCCCGACGATGAGCTAGTGACTGCGGATTAAAGGTTAAAGAGGGGTCATCGATCAGCCGGATGGTGATTCGTTGGACCAAGAGAATGAGAAGTAGATGAAGCCCCAGCCCACACGTGACTGCAGTATTCAAATGGAAGACGAAGATTTGTGTTCTACTCTTGCGTAAATTTTATTCCATCTATCCTTCTTAATTGAGTGGCATCATGCATTTGTGACTCAGTGATGCTATATTTTACTAGCCGAACGTTGTAACTTCACAGCGTTATTTCACATTCTTTACCGCAGCTTAAAAGCCTCGCGTAAGGCACATCGAAGAATAGGCCTATTTCAATTCCACGGCTCACTGACTAACTGATCACACGCGATTACGTGTAGCAGTTATGTTAAATTCTTTGGGTTACTTCACCGTTCCACTCGGACCTACACGGAATTGTCATCATTTCTGAGCTAGAACGCAGTTGAAAATTTATCAATGCGTAGTACAGCTGATACATTCTAGCATTGGGATATGCTACGCTCGTCAATGGGCTTGAAGTGGCTGCTTTGTTGGGATTGGCAAATTGCTCGTTTGTTTCCATTCATAGAATCCGGTTTCTTTGTAGGGAAAATAAGCTGGAAGGTTTTGCTGTTAGCAGACATTGTGAAGACTAAACACAACCGTTTGCGATACGTGAATCAGTATGTGATGCAAAGCTTTTGGTCCGCAATACAGCACTCTCAGTCGGTGGCGTGTGGTTCCCAAATGACTAAAAAATAATTCTGCACCTCAATGAAACTGGAAATCAAAAACCGGTTCATGTCACAGGCTTCCAGTTACTCCCGTTATGTGCATACATGTGCAACCAGTTGTCCCTGATGTTTTGGCCACATGTCACATCAGAATCTCGCGACAGTGTCCCCGCTATGCTGAAATCGACTATTCATATTTTCTCCGATAATAATAAAATATGGAGGCAAGTTTAAATTGGTCCTGGGTGTTTTTCCTGGCGTTGAGATCATACCGTAACGATGTCAATGTTGAAAAGTGTTCCCTTAGCACAAACGTACAAAGCGTTGTCAACATACAACGCCTTCCTCTGAACTGTTTGTTTACTCCAATTAGCTCATTTTTCAATTGCATTTTTATGAAAGAAGCCGAACCCGCTCTACTTGTTTTGTTTGTTGATCAATCTCAACCCGAATGAGTGTGGTCAGTCTTGCTTTGCTTCTTAAGCGTATGTCCCATAGGTAAATGGTCTACCTCCATAACAATGAAACAGTCGTGCTGTGACATATTTTACGCGGCTGGGCTGAATTAGCCAGGTCTGAAACTTGAGTCACTTCATGCATCTAAGATCTCTTCAATCTGACAATATTCCGTTCAACAGTGCTTACTTTAGTAAGAAGAGAGCCAACTAGCCACATTAAGCTCATATATAACGGTCAGAAAGTTAAAAAAAAATGTAATCTCCTACCTTCTTGGTTGTTGTTCTCATGGAGCTATGGGCGATAGATTTGCTGCACCAAGAAATTTCACAGTGCGTGATTAGTGTTATATATATATATATATATATATATATATATATATATATATATATATATTGATAGTAAGTAGTATGTTAACGTGTGGACAAAATTTCCCCGGAAGCACACGACCGGTTTCGCGGTTGTTGCCGCTCATCAGGTATGCGTACCCGGTACTCCTCTGCCCACTCGTCTTCATACTTGTACACTCCGATGTTATATGTTCACTATAATCTAATTTGAAGCGTCTGGAGTGTGAATGGATACTCTTCATTGAAGAGCCCACAAATGAATCACAACTGTGATTTCTCATAGTTATTCGTGTCTGGGTCACTGCTATATGGGTAGATAAATAGTGCGTGAAATGTTTCTAACGCACCGCAATCTTCCTCCGATTTCTTGCCGACGCATTTACATTCTATAGTGCAGTTTGGTGTGCACATCTTGTTCCATCACTGTATTAGGATCTCGATTTTACTTTCAACGATGTGCCTGAAGGGTGCGAACGCTTTTAGTGAACAACCGACTGAATGATTAAAATAACCACATGGTGATCAGATGCAAAGAACTTTATTACTCAGATTAAGAAAAAACATCAATCAAGCGTACGTTCAGTAAAATTTTGAATTGTGTTATTTCCTAAGTTCTATCATTCACCGAGGATGCTGGACCTTAGTTCGTGAATGCCGGTGAAAACTCTTCCGTTTACATAAATCCGACTCGTCAGCAAACCACAAACGTTCTCAGTGGGGTTCAAATCGAGACTGTGCGCGAGCCCATCGATGGTTTTAATGTCTCGGTACAATAGCTACCTTTTATTGAAATGAGCTAGACAAGACAGAACAAAAAGGTGCTTTATGCACCCCCAAGGGGTGGATATTCAGCTTTGTGTGGTGGCGTTGTCTTGCTGGTAAAGCGTACACCCCCTCCGGTCTTCCGGAATTGCATGGAGTATGATGTCGTCTAAAGTTACGGTATTCGAGTCAGCTATCCGCTTGCTTCGATGACTGCCAGCTATGATTCGACGTTCGCAAGAGTAACTCATCAAATCATCACAGAGCTCATACCAAAAGCTTAAAGGCCGAAGTCAAGCTTGCTCTTTCGCATATCATACCAGTAGCATCTTAGGTCGTTGGGGCCGTCCAAGTTCAACTTTTTTCATTACTAAATATCGCGTTATTCCATTCAGCCTTCCATCTCGTGTGATTTCTGACCCAGTTGACTCGATCTGAAATATGAAATCCAGTCATCCGGGGTACTGTTCTCATCTTTCTAAACCGTCGATGTATTGCTGCTTGTAGGACTTGCTGTACAGGACGAACACATGTATTCAATTGCATGGACCTCTGCAACTTTGATGCACTTATTTCATTGGATGCAGCACACAGAAGTTGCTTCTTTGCCCTTTCAGAGATTTTTTTCGTATTCCACGTTTCTTCTTAGATGTATAACTGCTTAGATTTTTCAAAACATTCCAGATAACTTTTCTTGGTCTGTGAATTCTTCCGGCAACCTTGATTCCTGAATCTTCATAGGCAAGTATTTTTCTTTATTCCAGCTCAGATAACCGTTGTGCTTGCGGCAGTCTTTTTTTCGTCAATGAAAAGTCAAAACTTATAGTAAACTTTAGCTAAGCTTCATTCACAAAACAGTAGTGATATGAACTCTGGTCAGTGACGTCACGTAGCGTCGCTCCAGACAATGGCTACAGGTGTGACTCATTACGCCTATTTGGTGAGCTATAGCGTGTACGTTTTCGATAGTGATCATAGTGCTCGCTAAAAGGCATTTCGCACCATTCGAGCACACTATTCGGGATAAAATCAGCTTTCTCAAGTCAAGATTCATGTCTGCATACGATCCCAATATAATAGTGAAAAGACATGCACACCAAATTCCACAATCCCTCGACCATGCATACGGGAGAAAGGAACGAAAAGCGGGAGTGCGCTTAGAGCATTTCGTGCACTATATATGGCCAAAAGCCGTGATTTGTGGCCTACTTATATCAAAACCCGTTCCTTTTCTACACGATTTGCCCTCGTGGCCTGAATCACTGTACTATGGCCCTTCGTGTTCCGACTTATTTCATTTCAAACCCAGTGATTCTGCGTGGTAGCCATCTGAACCAAAACATCGGATTTTCACGTTGATGATTGCATGGTTTAAACTGGTTTTAAGACGGTTTTAACTTTTTTCTGCCTCAGAAGATCAATGTGTAAAGAAGCGGGTCGTTTGCTGAGTTGTAAAACATCTGACGTTGCACGAGACCGAAAATTGGCCTGTTTTGCAGTGTGACCTATGCTCGCGTCTATGAGTAATACTATTGGTGAATAGTTAGTAAGTGTTCTAACCATAACGATGTTTATCTCATTCTCTCTTCCATTCATGTACGCAGTCCGTCGTTGAGTAGATAAACTCACGAAATGAGTGTCAGACATGACACCTGAAAATCTTCCAAAAGGATTCCAGCTTCAAAGACCTCGTCAATACCAGTCTTGTTTTGCAGCCAAGAAGACGTATTTTCTCTTGTTTTCATAAGCTTATCAATAGTCGCTAAAACATTTACAGTCAAACGGACCTATTAAAAAAAAGAAGCTTTTTCCGTTTTTTCCTTAATCCATAAACTGTTCTTTTGCGGAAATTGTACACGACCGTAGGTCGAATACTCACAGATTTGAAAGAAGAAAATTGGATTCTTCCGGTCGTCTTGAGCGTAGCCATTGATCTTCGCCGATTTGCTCACGGTTTGGACTCCACGGTTGCGGAAGCTAACAACTCAGGTGCCGTAAAGTCAACTTCAGCTAATCGGATGCATGGAAGACGTATGGAAACAGCTGCACAGTCGATCCTGAAACTGTTTCAAATCTGTGCAAGTGACAGGTTAGCTGACGCATTTAATTTCCTATTCCGATTTGTGAAACTCTGATACTGAAATCTTTATGCCCCAGCTGCAGATCCATCCAGCGCAATATCACAGTAAACTAGACAGTAGGTTCTAAGATTTAATTTAATGTTCTTTGTCGGATATGATTACTTTACTTCTA
The DNA here is from genome assembly GCA_948099385.1 of Fasciola hepatica. Lineage (NCBI taxonomy): Eukaryota > Metazoa > Platyhelminthes > Trematoda > Plagiorchiida > Fasciolidae > Fasciola > Fasciola hepatica. The sequence continues at coordinate 2,700,371 of CANUEZ040000011.1, forward strand.
CTTTTGCGCGACTATCTGCCAGAGAGTGAGTCGGCTCCATGAATATCCCGTATCATAGCTGACCATGCACGGCGTTTGGAAGCGAGCTCGTTGTTTATCGCGATCCAGTTTTTCTTCTGTTGGAGGGTACGATAGACCGACCATAAACCTAAGCGCTCTGCATCCTTCTCGACAGTGTTGATTCAGGTTTTGAACTGGCCACCAAGGCAACAGCGCTATCCAGGACAAGTTTCGTGACGGAATGTTTGTTTGGTTAGTTCCGTCTTGGGTCTCCATAGGATATGACCCAGCCACCAGAGCCGAAGACATAAGAGGAAGATTGAGAGTTCGTTAACTTCAAAGCATCGTCTCCTAACTTCATCGTTGGATACTCTGTCGCGCTAATTGATTTTCAAAATACACCACAAGCTTCAGTGATCAAACACCTCCAACGTACTACTATCCTCGGCTCTCAGTGGTCAAGTTTCGCAGCCGTAGCTGAGTACGGGTTGTTTGGTGACACGATAGATACGCACCTTAGTCCGAAGGTTGATTTCACTGCGGGTCTATAACACCCGTCGTAGCTGGTGAAACGCCTTCCTGGCGTTATCAACCCAAGTAATACTTCACCCTTCGCTTGACCGTTCGTAAGCAGTGCAAAGCACCCGACCATTTGGTCATTGATGGACAGCTGTCTTCTCCAGCAGCTTTTGTTTTCTCTAGCTGATTGATGACTGGCGATTTCAGTCGTGCTCAGTGAATCTCAAGTGACATCGTACGGCTCTTCAAGAACCAGGGGCTGTGGGGCCATCGTGTGGTTTGATGGTCGGTTGAGCAACCGTTCGAAGTACTCTACCCATCGCTCTATTTTTCTTTCCTGCTCAGGCATGAGCTGACCGGTTGCGTCGCGCAGGAACGACTCCTGCTTGCAGCGCCGGCCCGACCCGCTGCAAAGATGATTAGCTCGAATGCCTCTGGGGTCAATCTAAGGAGGATTACAGAAGCTACCAGCTCCGACGCGACTGATATCAGACTTATCGCACGGTGGTTGGAACAAACTTTGGGAGCCCTGTTCTTGTAGACTGAGACGATAAAAACAATATGTCAGCTTGTCGGAACGCTCTAATGAATCCAGATCTCGTGGAAGAGAGTGGTAAGCACTTAAGTGAGTGATAAACTACCATCCTTGGAGAAGGCCGGAGGGAGATCATCTGGGCCAGAGGCCTTGTGACATTTGAGGAACTGTAGTGCATAGGTGGGTTTATTCTTGGTGGGTGGGACAGTACAGACTGTCCATGGAGCGCGTGCACTTTCAGATCAACCTCTAGGTAACGAAACTAGCGGCTAAAGCCAGTTAAACTGTCGCTCAAAATGCTCCACCCAGCGCTCAACAGAACATGAAAGCCGTACGATTGGCTGCTCATTTTCTTCACAGATTGCCTGGCTCACATCAGGCTTTTTGTCGTCCGTGGATCGGATGAGTTGGAAAAGCTTCCAATCGCTTCCGATAGCATCAGCTTGTTCCATCTCTGCCGCGCTTTCGAACCATCGAATCTCACGGTCTCTGCGTAGGGTTCTTGCTAGTTTTGTCTGTAGTTGATTACAGGTTCTGTGATTTTCGCCACCAAAAACGATGTCCCGACGGCCATCTAGAAGTTGAAGAGATCGCGGTAAGATCCAGTGGATAGCTATTTGGCTAATCCACAAGATGTCATACTCACTACTTTAACATCGTCGTGGATATTGCCACCGATGTGCGTGTGGCTGCCTAGCGACGAAGTAAGCTCATTCAGATATCTCTTGAATTGTGATCCGGCAGAGTTGGTTTACCCCTATCCGTTGATTCCGAACTTTTCGTTTGGTGGAAAAATGCACCATGAGCTCAGCGTACACAAGAGCATGGTCGGAATTTAAGTGTTTTCCAACACGACCTTCAAGACTTAACTGAGCCACGCCAGTGGTAAATTATGACTATATGATCATTCTGTGTCCAAGACTGGTTACCAGAAGTCGGACGCCAAATCAGTATGTTTTATGGCTGCGCCGGAAGTTCTTATTTGAAATAAATAGTGATCTGCACAGATGTGTGGCAGACGACTGCCGTTATTCTTGCGTCGAGAGCCAGCGCCGCTTTGGCCTCAGATAATCCGCTCGTTAGGATCTGGGTGACCAAACTAAGCAGTGAGATCTTCAGCCATTGCAACTGTATCTCTGTCTGATACCTTTCATATAGGGTCATGTGGTTTTCGGCGAGTATATCCGGACTAAAGTCAGTGGGATCGTACGCTGCGACAATAAACAGGCACCAGTTACCGTCACGCCCTCTTTTTACCCTAAAGAATCGCACAGTGTGCTGTTAACATGAATCCGGCCACGCAAACCGGGCTCTGCTGTTGCACTCAGAACGATTCCCACACCTGCGTGACTGGATGCAGAAGTCACGTAGAGTGAATGCACGTCCCGAAGGCGAATTGAGTCCAATTTTGCTGGCCGGATCTTGGATGCGAGCATCGGACAAGCAGCACACATCTATGGCTAAAATCTTGAGAGTGCGCAGCGAAGCTGCTTGCTGGCCTATTTGCATTAGACCACGTACATTGAAGGCTGCAAGCTTTAGTGACACACTCGGTCTTAGTGTTTGGCTTACTGAACCACATATGGTAAAGAGAGGTATCCCGCTTTCATGATTATTGTCCTCGTCGATGGTTGCCCGAGAAGCATATATAAATGAATTGTCAACGTCCATGTAAAAATGAGTTGTGCAAAGGGGTGGCGCAGTGAGAGGGGAGCAGAAAGAGTCGGTCCGGCCGCCAGCGCCTCGGCCAAACTTGTGTCTAGTGATCAAGCACGAAAAAAGTGAGAACTATTTTGCATGTGTTACTTGTGATATTTATGTAGGAAATGTGGGGTGAGTACTACCCGGCCACCTAAACCGAAGTAGGGAGTTGTCTTAAGAGGCATCTTCCCATAAATCAGCAGGGTCAAACCAGCAGATCGGGTCCGTTAGAAGCCGGTAACCAGAGAGATGGTAGCCGCTCCTCTATCCGCAACCTAAGGATGCGCCCGGTAGTATACAGCTCTGTTTCAGCCACTTAATACCGACGTGTAGTGTAATCACAATACTAATAGTGATTTACGCGAAAATACGGCTGTTTGACAAGAATATCAGGTTTTCTGGTGTGTAAAGAGCGCAGTTTTTGATTGCGTCAACATCAATGACCAGATGGTTACTTATACCTTAATTCGATTTAAAAAACGATAAACTTCGTTGTTTTTCATCGTTCTTTCCCCAACAGACAAAGAACAGTACGATAAACAGAGCATTAAACCCTTAAGTTACAGTCAGATAATGGGGAAACCACTCGGTATCACACCTGACCTACCTTATATAGTTCTCCACTCCAAATCGCAGGGTCCGGTTGCCGGCTATCTTTGGTGGTGCATTGGGCCTTTGAGGTGCTAATGAGCAGGCATGTAGTAAAAAAGCAGTTGCCAGTAATCATGCAGCTTCCTATATGACATTTCATCTTGAGTCAGTTCTGTATAAATTAAATGGAGTGTGCCAATGAGCCAGCGGTAGTGCTAGTCTGTGGTCGCTCTCGGCGCTTCAGTCGAGATGCCATATGACAGCGTTACCTCATATCTGGCCTCGTATACCCATCTTCCCACTGTTCTTCTCGGTGAAAATTTCACGCATCATAACTATCTTTGATTTTTACGTTTTGTTATCTGGCCAATTTTCTTGCTTCGTTCATCTACTGTTCTATACCTAATCCCAGTACTACTGATGCGACATTCCACGACACGTTTAGCTGATCTGCACAATTACCTTCTTATGTGTAGCTTCCATCAACCGTTTGATCAATCTCTGGAAAACTGAACCATGAGAGTTATCTTCTCTGGGTGGGACTAGTATGAGAATGTGTGGACGAGGTTTTTCGGGAGCACACGACCGGTTGCGTGGCTATTGTCATTCATCAGGTATGTGCACCTGGCATTCGTCTGTCCACTCGTCATCAGTACTGTAAAATTACGCACTCTGGTCATAGTACGGTCTCTCCGGTAAGCGACGCTCTTCGAGTCCCAGCGTTTGCGGTGACAAAACAGCTAGCTGAAATTCTCTGCTGTGGAAGACAGACATACATAGTCTGTTGGAATGTGAGAACACTACTAGACATAGTTAGCCAACGTATTCCAATGTGAGCGCTACACGGTTACCATGTAGAAATTGCTTGCTTCTCGGAATTTTTGGATTGGATACAGTTTATCAGCTGTATTATAGCAGGCCCGTGGAAAACTCGGGACCCCATGGTGTCGCATTAGCCCCGAGCAAAAAGGCCGTCAGCCTTCAGGTTTCTTGGGAACGGATTTCTTCCATGCTGGCCCTGGCACTTTTCAAGAACTCCTAGAACTTGTAGGTGATTGTGATTCACTCATAGACGATTGCGACTGAAGACAACGAAAGGCAACCCACATGATTCAAACAAGCGTGTTTCAAGATCTGAAATACTCTTCGTCTTCAGAGACAGGATTGCACTAATAAGCCCCTCTTATGAATACACTTGGCAGGTCCTAGGAAAGTTTGAATTTGGCCAGTGTTGCGAAAATGAACACCGCCTAGTGGATTGAGCCTATTGTAACAGATTGGACATCTGTAACACACGCTTCCAACACCAAAAAAATCATTTGTTGACCGGGTACTCAAACAGCGGTCACACAGCACACCAAACTGACCATATTCCGGTGCTATCTCAATGGAATTCGGCAGTGGAGCACCGCCGAGTGTATCGCGGCTCAGTTACGAGATCAGCGGGATCAAGACCGTGTTCTTGCGCACGCGTCTCAAAATCCATCTGTCTTCGCGCCTCGAAGTTTCATCGTTGATCCCAGTCTATATCGCAGTTATGGGAATTCTAAAAAAGCACAACTCCCCGTCGAACGCTATAGTCATCCAACGGGCTACGGTAACTAGCGTAAAACCGATGGGTCCACCGTAGAGTCAGGTCGTTGGTCAAAGGGGCTGTTTAGAAGGAACTAAGGAGAACTAGAAAACGTCTTAAAAACCGGATCTGCGAAGACGTAGAAAATCCGGCTAGCAGCAAACACCGAACAGCGTAGACTACAACGACAGGCCTCGCGCTTTTCTAGAGCTGACCGTAAGGGGTACTGGATAGAGGTGTTGGAGAAAACGGAGATCGCGTCGGGTACTGATGACTTAGGGGAGCTGTTTCAACTCATTCGCAACGCTTCGAATGGACGATGCAAGCTGAGTCCGTCCTACGTATCAGGCCAACGTATCCTTGAAAAGCACAGAATAGTATAGCGTTTTTATGAATCATTAGGAACGGCTTTTCAATTGACTTTCTGACCAAACCGCAGGCCCTCTTTGGGTTTAGAGACGTACGACGTCAACTGCCAGCCACCAAGTATGACGGAAATCGTCAGGATTGTCAACGTGCTGAAAAACAGAAAACGCTACTGTAAAGGGTAGCACCCCACTAGAAGTGTAAAAGACCTGTTTGTCATCACTGAGCTGCCGCTGCACGAGCTGTTCCGCTCTATATAGGAAAGTGAAATATTTCCGAAGGAATTGGGGTGCACGTATTCCGTTACCCATTCCCAAGAAGATGCGACAGTGTGGGAGAACTTTCGGGCATCAGTCTGATTGATGTCAGCGCAAATATTTTCTGTGTACTGCAGCTCAGTCGCTTCTCAGTTTCGAGACTGCTGCACTCAACTGAACCAAGGGAGTTTCCACCACGGCAGTGGCTGTGTAAACCAAGTTTTCACATGACGTCAATTACTGGAACACTGCTGCAAGTTCCAGCAGCCAACAGTAGACTGCTTTATCGGTTTCCGTGCTGCCTTTGATTCGGTTGATCGTGAATATTTATGAGGTATACTGGAATCCCGCGGTGTTCCTGCCTCACTCACAAGGATCTACGGGGCTCAACGCGCATCCGCTAGGGCATGGGTTGTAGTCTATGGCGAAGAATCTTTTATCTTCGCATTTAATTCCATAGTTAGACATGGCTGCCTTCTGTTACTAGGTTTGTTCAACCGTGCATTCGATTGGATATCAAATGGAACTTTGGGTGATTACTTTGCTTTTCACTTTTATGCTATTAGGTCCTGTGAGAGGATCGGCCAGTTTCATAGACTTACCGAATCGCATCTGCCCATAAGCGGTGTGTGTAAAAGAACTGTTCATGAAGCGTCTTGGGAAATAGATACGAAACAGCGTCCCCAAAGTCACTCGGCTTTTCGTTTAAGGTAGGACTTCTAGTCCATGCACAACTAAGTGCTACCTGTCGGGTAACAGGATGTTTGTTGTGTAGGGAGCTGGTGACCGAACAAACGTGTTGTTGCCAGATCACACACAGTTATCACACTGAAGTCTCGATCCAGCGAGACTGGATAGCACGAATTGGGTTGGCCATGTTATGCCACACAGATAACACAGGACACGATGACACAACACAGGATACGCATGACACCTATGCTCTCGTGAGGGTAAAACACACTTGACCACTGATGATACCCACAATAGAATTCAACCGGGTCTCCCCAGACCCCTATTCGCACAACAGCATGACTCGCAAACAGACACAGACTTGGGAACACAGCGCACAATTTGACAAGGCTAGCTTGCCCGCTGGCTAAAGAGAGAAGACGAACACCAACACGATCCATCGTCTATTGCCGACCAGACAACGCAATGCGAAAATGCTTTCAGCTCTACCGCTTTTATAGTGTTCACAACTGTGATTCGCTGATTGTTACTTATGAGTGAGTCGCAGCTGGTTTCAAAAACGATGACACAAACAAGATAAAAATATTAAATGAAACATCTACGGAGTGTGCATGTATGGGGATGAGTGAACGAAGGTGTATCGGGTACGTATACCTGACGAACGGCAATAACAGCGCAACCGATCGTGTTCTTCCGCAAAACTTTGTCCGCCCATATATACCCCGTAACTTCGATATTTCAGCTGGTGGCCACAGTGTCTTCAATCTCGAGGTTAGCTGCGACCTACCCATACTGAGTAATTAACGAATCACAGTCGTGATTCCCGAGTAGATTCTTTTACGTGAAGCACCCATTCACATTCCTGAAGCACAGATGAGATTATGTTATATTATATTATATTTTCGGATGCCATCAGGAGTTGTTATTAGCAAATGTCGGTAAGCTATTTTTTTTTTGGATGTCGATGTCATAATTGGTCGCAATGGTAACATCCGTGACTTGTTGCAGATCATCAACGTAGGTAATATGCTCCCGCTTGGGTAGTCTATGGGGTTGTTTTTTCTTGTGCTTTACTGCCGCTCGCCATCTGCACACAGTTTAGAAACTTCTGGTCAGTTGTTGGATTTCTGATACTAGTGTGTGATGCAGGAATTTGCGCAAGAATATTAACTAGCGAATGATCCACCACAACAAAGAGATAGTAAGGTCATGTGCCAGCAGTGAAACGGACAGCTACTGTATTGCCTGACTGGAGTGACTAATGCAACGTCAATAAACTAGTGACTTACGGTTATTCTTCCTGAATATTAGGTATATTGTAGTGAAGCCGTTTGTGACAGAGCAAGTTATTGAAGCCCTTCTTGTTGTGGTTATCATATATCTACAATTTCGGTTCAGCAGAATTGACAGCTGTTGCATGGGTCGTCAGTTTCAGTCTGATTCGATTCCATGCATATGTGCCGTTCACGCTTCAGTACTGGTACTGGCTGATTCATTTGAAAACTGTCCGAAGCTACCGGTCTGATTAGGCGCACGCGGAGGTCGACGGCAATCCACTGTCGTCCGATTTATTGGGACCTTATGTGCTTCTGCACTCCGAGTCTCAGGGTCAGGTTGCCGGTTATCGGTAATAGTGCAATGGGCTTTTGCGGCTGCAGGGTTTATCCCTTCCGTTACAGTCGTTCGTAAGCATGTTATAAAATAACTAGGACGTGGGCCCAAATAACGTCGATTCCGTTGACTCAGCACAAACCAGGCGTCATTCCCATCCATGGCTTATGTGAAGGTATCGACAAACACGTCGCCTATAGACGGCCTGGTTCGTTGAGCAGACAGCATATCTTCGCCTGAACATAATAAAAGAGAAGGCTAAACTCGGCGGAGCAGATCGATGGTTTGGCAAGCAGATTGCACATCATCGCTCGTCAAGAATTGAGGACAAGGTTGACGATGACGAAGCTTAGTGAGGAACCAATCAGTGATCAATAGTTGTCTGAACTGACCGGGACCGAATCAACTAGTCGGATTGCAACCAGACTAACCACTCAGAAGAGGCGTTTATGAATGACAAGCGGACCAATAGGTTTTTGTGCAGTTTTGGTTTTGGTCACCACCCATCTTATTTAGACTCTGTTTTGTGTTGATAAAACGTGATGATTCGGAGGCAGAAGAGTCTTTTTATTGTGGCTGATGGAGCGGACCAAAACACATTGTGCCTCACAAAACAGGTATTTCTGTTCTTGTTTGTCATTTGGTATTTCTTGCTACAACGCCTTTTCTTAACTTCCCCTGTTCACAGTCGAACGCAAATAGAAGATTCAAAGAAACTGGGAATGATGGGATTGGCAAATCAGTTGTTTAAGATTTATTTCCAGGTAAGTCCATACTTGCCTGTCATCTAAGCCTATCCCAGCCTACCGGTAACCAACTCCGTAACACTGATTTCTTTCTATCACTCCCTATCACCCCTTACTCACACACGTGTGCTTAGATAAACAAGCTAAATTTGTGCAAGTCCATGATTCGCGCAATCGACAACTTGGGCATGAATGATCGCTTCAGTCTGGCCCAGCGTGTAACCTACTGCTATTACGTGGGTCGAAAAGCCATGTTTGACGGAGACTTCGTTGCCGGTTAGTTAATTAACTGATTTGCTTGTATTGTTGTATCATCTTGTTTTTTCTCACGCTGACTGGATGTATCGATGTGGCATCTGTTAGACAGTACAAACAGCCATTGCGATATGAACCATGTGTGCGATAAATTGTTGGTTTCCGTTCTAGCAGTGTTGATGAGCGTCCAGTTCACCCCATCCTCATCGGAGAAACGGGACCATTCTCTTAAACCCAACCGGGCTACTTAGTGCGAATCACAATAAGAATTATCAACAAAGCAGTTTGTGTCCTGAAATTGAATCTACTTGAAAAATTCTCATACTGCCGGGGTGTACAAAGGAAATACTTAACTTGACTTGATACCATCAACTGTCCCTGACTAGGCACTTGTTACTCAGATTTGGAGCCCTCCATGAGTTTTGTGAATCCGTGATCACGAACGCTTCGGTGAAAACCATTTTTGTTCTAGTCTTTTCTCCTTCTAGCTGTAGAAAATGCCTACAATCACGTTAAAATTATGAATTCAGGCGAACAGTTGCTTTCAAAAATACAAAGTTACACCAACAAGTATGGCATTAAACTCGGGTTAATAAATGGCTAACAAATTTACTCTCTGGTGTGTGAGAGATAGGTGGAGAAAGTCAGGGCTCCGTCCCACAGGGATATGTGATAGAATAATTGTACCCCGGGGGTCAGTTGATTCTTGCTGAATTCTCTGAATGTGGCGTGTGTGTCGGTGTGACCGTGAAGTATGGAGGACGGAGGGCGTGCACTAACCGTTTTTGTGTACGGTCTTTATGAATTGCTTGTCTGATTACGATGTCCTCGGCTATAGCCCGCTCTTATCTGGACCTATTTCAATCGGTTTTCGTGCAGCTGGTAAAGTATCCTAAATGTTGGATTATTATCCACCCGAAGACCAATGTCGCGGTTCCAGATCCACCTTGATTTAACCTTTTTGTCCCATTGTTAAGATGACCAGTGCGGGTACCAGAATTCCTCCTAGGTGCATCTAAGTCATACGGATCAGACATTTTTTCACATTTTGAAATTCCATTATAGAACAGCTCTGGGTCGTGTGGTTACTCTACTACATGCTTGCGCATGAATGCAGTGGGAAGGGGTATACCCCATAGCCACAAATGCCCACCGCACTATCAGGGATAATCAGCCACCAGACTCTGAAATTTGGAGTAAATAACCACATAGGTCTCAATAGATTAGGAGTGGTAACGTACCAGATGACGGTTGATTACTGTCTATCACCAAAGTGACCGCTGATGGCAGGGATTGAAACCTCTGACCACCACCGGTCAATGTTTTCTTCATCTCGACTAGACCTCACCTCTAAAATGAGATACCTTATTCATCAGCTTGGATTTGCCGCTTCTATGACTGTTCAAATTGCAGGCAACTTACTAGTAGTCCGTTGCTGCCGGTGCTCATTGTGTGTATCTTTTGCTGCTACGCAAGACTTCAAGGATTCAACGACGGTCAATTCTTCCATCTTACGCCCCGCTATGACGCATAAACTGCTGAGTCCTCCTGTGGTCAACCACCGCAGGATCGGCTTTACAAGCTCTACTTAGTTGTGTAGTATGACTCGTGCACGAAACATAACACATTGATCATTATTCATCTTTCGCGATATTGATGTGCTAGAAGTATTTTCATTGGTGACTGGTGGCACCACCGCTTTCTGACACGAAGAAATGTTTACATATTTCCTCAGTCTAACCCACAGCTTTTCTCTATGATGTTGTTCCTAATAACTTTTTCGCAGAACGTATTACAAAACAAAGAGCCTGGCGAATCCACTTGCATTTTTCGCATTCAGAAGTCCAACGGCGCTAGCCAGAATTGTACCAACCACTCTCCGATTACCGGGCAAATCCTCTACCGGCTGAATTATCGCGATACAACCGGTTTGGTATAAATAACTCAAATTAATATTCAGTGAAACTCCACGACAATTCCAGTGAATGAACTCAAAGTCTTTTCACGTCTTGAGTGGCAGGCAATTAGACTTTGGGGATATTGATTAGTCTTTCACCAACACTCAACGTGCCTCTACTAAGCAGACCAACGCGGTCACTGTGAGACATAAGATGCACAAGCGATACTTGTCCTGAATCGAAGTCAACAATGTAATCAGCACAATCGGAAACGACAGGACGGCGGATCTCTTGCATAGATCGATAAGTTAATAAAGATGACCTCATTCGGTTGTTCGCCGTACCACCAACCATTCAGTTCTGTGCGAAAATTAGTTACAGTGATCAGTATCCCAAAAACATTATGTTCTGCACTAACAAACTGAGATGGTTGAGATGCAGGGAATTTTCCTTCTTTAGACTGGTGATTCAACTCAAAACATAGACTAATACTGGCTGTCATAGGGGGCGGCACCTGAAAAAAACAACTCGGTAATTCGGATCAGCCCGGACGGGAGTGGGGTAGCGCAGTGGTAATACATACGCCTTCTAAATGAAAAGGACCTGGTTTAAACCCTGGATGCGGAGGGAAATAAGCACCACTGGTGAGCTCTAACAAGAACGATTATTGAGTCTGATACTTCCGAGTGCATGGTCGATCGGATAATCTGGGGTTTGCGCGTGGAAGGTAGTGTCCAACGGACAATCAGTCAGGCAAAGTATCACTAATCCCACACGCTACTCGAAGTAATCGCGAAATATATACTAATACTTAATTCACAGAATGTATTTATTATCGAGAGGAGCCTAGATCTTAGGTGATGGCAAATATACTTTCGGTATTTGACAGATTGGAGTGTATTTGGCGTTGTGTTTGCTAAGCAGTGGTTTTGCGCAGTGGGAGTGGCGTGATCATCATTGAACAATTTCGGTAGCACTTTACAGCCGATTTATTCGGCTTGCTCAAAAAAGTCAACAGTGCATGTGGTTCACTGAGTTTCAACCGCGGACAGGACACAATTTGGAGTTTTTCACATTAACCACAATGCTGTCCGGGATAATTCTGATAGGAGAAAATACCCCTCATTTATTATGACAAGTTCAGTAGGTTATCATCAATAACTGTTCATTCTTGATGGTAAAATGTTCACCTGGGAATCAGACATTATCCGTAAAGAACAAGCGAATCGTCTGTGATAGATAGGCACTGCGTTGTATGGTGTTGAAACACATCTGGAAGAACGCAAAAAATAACACATTCGCCTTACGAGTTCAATTCATTGGGGATGATTTGCAACAAGACCGAAGCCGCTGCAGCTGCAGCACACGATGTTCGTGGCATTCCAAGGCTCAGCTGAACCTCAACACTACAAAACGAATTGTTCTTTTGGAGTCTTAGTCGGAATTCGTTCTTATCAGCCGAATGTGGCACGAACCGTATTATTTTAGCATCTCCGTGACTATGGGTCTTGAAAACGCTGGTGTGTGACGGTCCCTTCGATTCTATTTGTCCGCCTTGGAAATTCATTCGAAGAATAGTGGTTGCACGGACTTTTTATCCTTCTATCCAAGTGGTGTGTGTGTGTGCGCGTGCGTGAGTGTGTGTGTGTGTGTGTGTGTGACATTCTCCATTTCTCATGCCCAATCATTAAGACGATTAGGATGGTTCGTACATTATCTGGTCTTACTCATACCTATACATGAATAGGTAGTCACTGCTGTTCGTACAGTTAATTGAACTTTCAGTTGCACGCATCCTTGGTCTCTAATTACTGATTGGTCGTCCATTCTGTACGCGTGCGCACATCAAACACTCGCACCTATTTAGACTCTGTTCTCTAACCAATCAAGCCTTACCATTTAGCCCCACGTGCTTATAGATCCATTTTTCCGCATAGGAGGCACTTACTTGCGTGGGCGGTTTGGTTGCGTCACGAGTTTGAGCTCATGTTTACGTTCTTGCACCACAGCACCATTCCAGATCCAGTGCTGAATTTATACTTGCGTAATTCGTGTTTTATATTTGATTCCATACGGAATAACGAGATACAACAATCTCCATTCATTCTGCGAATTTTTTGTTACTTGGATTTTGCTTAAATGTATCAGGTACGATCACTTTGTCATCATCAGTCGCCTAGATATTTTGTTTTACCTTTTTTTTCCGCAGCGGACAAATCCTTATCCTTCGCGTTCGAACGCTGTTTGGGCTCTGCATCGCATAATAAACGGCTAATCCTCATCTACCTCATTCCCGTCAAAATGCTATTGGTGCGTTCACTTTGCGAAATCAATCTTATTCAAATATTTTTACTAGGGGATTTTCCCGATATCATCCTTATTATCCAAGTACAATTTAAACGAGTTTCTGGGCATCTCTGAGGCAGTCAAGTAAGCGTTCTCTTACACAGTGTGTTTGTTTCCTGGAAATTAATATGTTCAATTTTACTTTATTTGCTCCATTTTGCATTTTATTCTTCCACGCTCTCGAATTACTTCCAGGTCAGGTGATTTGCGGCGGATGGATTCGGAACTAAATCAACACGAATCGTTCTTTCTCTCCTGTGGCGTCTATTTGATTTTAGAAAAGTTGAAATTGATTACTTACAGGAATTTGTTCAAACGAGTGTAAGTTTTGTGACCTTTGTCTGCTGTTCATTTTGATTTGCATGCCATGACTGGATATCGGGTGAGGTGCCTTTGCGTACACAGAAGGTTTGTTTGCGTTTTGCCAACCTGAGTCATCTGTGGCGTGGACATGACGCCCGTTTATCTAACACGAGTCGAGTGTACGCTGCAGCTTTCAGGTCAGTGCTTCTGAGTGATTCCGAAGTATGATCACCACGGATGGCAAATTTTCGAAGATTGTTGGCATTTGAACACCGATTTCTTCGTAGCATTGCTCGAATGTGGTGGGAACACCGTATAAGCAATGCTAATGTTCGGCGGATAGTCGTAGAAGTTTGTTGCACATGTCCCCTGGCAAAATTCTTTCTGTAACGGTGAGTGAGCAAGCAAGTCAGTCCATGATTCGGAAGAAAGGTATGAAAAATCTAGCCAGTTGACTTGGCCCGTGTAGGGCGTGTTAGATACAATGAATGATATGGTTGTGTCGCGAACAGGGGCGTTCTTGTATCCACAATCTTTCTTTATCGACTTGATGAGAATATTCGTAGTTCTATTACTCTTTTCATACTCTTGTTCTTTTCCATTGTTTCCCATGAAGGTTGCCGCTATGCGATAGCAACCGAAGCCACCACACCCAGTGTATGGCTAATGGTTGTCCGAACCGAACTACGCACTCCTTACCTGTCCTTTTCATTCCAGTTGCTCAATCATGAAAACACACTTGTTACCGATTGATGTGTTTACCGCAGCTCTTCGTCTCATGGGGGTAAGTGTTATATATTTTCGTTTTCGACGTTCGCATGTAATCCAAAGGCAATGTGTATGGGCACCTAGTCCAGACAATTTTTTTCATTAACTGCTCTTTTCCTGGGCATATGTTTGGATTATCAGTGACATGCATCATATCTATCTTAAACACACATGTCAATGGAAGCTTTCTGCACCGGAATATTTGTCACGCATATTTCCGTTGAATTCAGGATCGTGTTTGCTTCCATTTTTTATCATATGTTTACGCATGAGTACAGTGTAAGAAGTATACCACACAGCCTCAAAGACTCGCTGTACTATTAGGATAACCTGTAATTTAACTCTGTGACTTGGAATGAAGGACTACACAAGGTCTCGACAGGTCAAAATGGCGACAAGCCAGGCGACTTGGGATCTCGATAGTAGAGAGATTCGAACTTCTAACCTCCGAGGTAGTAGATGAACCCATAAAGCTAATTGTATTCAGATCCTATTGAGGAGACGGCCGAGCCCGTTCTCCCAATAGAAGTATGCCGAATTCATTCCAACAGTTTATTCTCCCTAAGACTTGTTAGTTCTCGGGTATTTCCATATTTTCGTCTATTTGAACTTTCCGCCCTGACGGCATTACTGTCTCCCGATGGCTTGATTTTCCTACTTTTCCTACCAATGTGTAAGGTCAGTCGCCCTCTGTTCGAACAACACTTTATATTCGGTGGAACCCCCTGCCTCGTGTCCAGTTAAGCCGCAGTATCCGTTAATCGCGTGTTGAGTGTGTTCTCTCTCAAGTTAGTGCTCGTACTGTGTTCTGGCTTGCAGCCCAAGCGCTGTACGACTACGGTCAAATGTCTGCAAACGCGTGTCCAGTTTGTGTTCTATGGTACTCTCGTTGTTTTCGACTTCTAGTGTTGACATTTTGTTATTGTGTTCTCTGAAATTTTGGTCCATCAGGAGATCCTAGCATAGTTTAATTTGCAAATAATCTTCTTGTTTATGTGTGCTCACACAGAGTTCCAGGGAACTGGAAAATTTCCATTACTCACCGCCACTGGCCGATAATGTTGGATAATTTTTGCCACCCCTGACATGCTACCAAATTTGCTCGCTGGTGTTTTGCTTCACATGAGCTTCTCTCTACTACGGCCCACTTTGACGGGTCTGGATTACTTCCTCTAAAAGAGCGGAAAATGTTTGCAAAACCATAAACGTATCGTAATACAACAAAGATCATCGATACAAATCAAAGCGCTCACTATAACATGACATTTTGGTGATTTTTCCCCTGTTGTGACGATATTTTCTCTAGGGGAGGATGGACTAAGTCAGTTGGTCACTTTTCAATCATTCGATCTCTCGAAAAGGAGTATGATTGTGTCCCGAGTAATCTACGACAACGAAGGGCTCTTTTATTACACACGAAGTCAATTACGGTAAAAGGGCTGAACCGCATAGCTCGAAAACACTGTAGAGTGCATTCGCATCAAAGACCAATCTGTTGGTTCCTCGTTTTTAAAAGAGAAAGGTTGTAGGTGAGTGAAAAGGCAAAGGGAAAGGGTGTTCCGTAATTTAATCGTTCGGGGGAAGAAAAAAGAATGGAAAGTCGCGGTTCGAGATCGAGCGACAAAAAGTTGATAAGAGTGACTAACTGCCTGTATTCGGGTTTGGTGTTGTAAAGCGATGGGGATAGGAACAACCGAGACAAGCTTGAAGGAACAAAACCCAAAATAATAGCGGTAGAATAGAAACAATGAAGCAACTGCCCGGCGATCGGCAAGCCACTGCAAATTGGATCATCTACCAGACGATTGGCCTTACGTTGGACGCGGCCGAGAAGAGATAAACAAAACAAAACTCCACCCCACAAATGACAGCAGGAGGAGGTGGTTTGGTTCGAAGAAACGTCTGGCGCGGAGTAGAAAACCTATCCTGCGTGCAGCACAAGAACCACGTGAACATATGTATGTAGGCCAACACAAAGAGGGGACGATCGAAAGACGTGCAGTTGGAAGAACAAACGGGAAACGAATCAAAATATAAGTGGAGAGAAAAGAGATGGCGTTTGAGAGAAATTGAGAAAAGAGGTCTTTTGGAAATGCTAAAGAAAATATGATTTTGAGAGCCCCAAGAAGGGATTTGTTCAATGTCCGAAGTGGGCGATGTTACAAGAGCACAACGGTCACAGTCGATGTTGGCAGTGTCATAATGGGAAGTGGGATACGAAATATATATATATATATATATATATATATATATATATATATATTCTGGCATAGCCTTGAGAAACCCCATATCAGACTTATGTGAGACGCAGATAACGGCATCTATTGAATTTGCTGACAAGATCATTACTGACTTCACACCCACTGCATGAAGCCCTTAACCTTAGTCAATCCCACGCGTTGACCCGTCCGAAGTTTTGACTACTTCCTTCGAAATTATCGATGCACAGAACTTTCGCAGTTCCGTACCTTGCTCGTGTTATAACAAACAACGGTGAATTTTTATTTGATCTGTTAACTTTCTTTGGTTTGTAGTGCTTCATTTTTTCTTCACGGCTGAATAGCCCTGTAAAAACTTGCTCAAGCCAGTGCATTAATAATATATCTGATTTTCTCTCTGATACTGTGGTTGTTAATTCCTTTCGTGGCCTATCCCGCTGTCTTTTCTTTTGTGCTAACAAAGCATGCGTGATTCATGTTAGTTTTGTTGGAAATCTAAATTTTCTCCAAGTGTTCAATGAAATTCATGAAATTTCCCTACTAACTGACTATAATGCCCATTGAAGGATTAGGATGTTTGTCTCTAGGAATTTCGTCGGCATCTATCCTCATGACTGCCGGAACAGTTTTCGTTCCACTCTTATCCATTGATCTTTAGAAATATTTGCATCAACAAATTTATTTAACTAAACTGTGCTGCTCTTATGTCCAAGGAGATAAACCACCCACATCGTGTCGATTTTAGTTGAAGTTCAAAGGAAACAAGAACCTCTTGATCGCATAGCTTACCTTGGGTTGTTTTGCAGCGCGTGCAAACCGAAACTCATTTCCATATTGTGGTCCCCAGTCAAAGTTGTTGGTTCAATTCTGTTCGTCAATGAAATGCACTTGATCACTTGGTTCAACGAAGCCGTCATTGTGTTTAAAGTTACACAGATTTTGGTTTTTGGGAGGTCAGTAAATGGTAAATGAACAACTTGCAAAATCAATGAACCTGGATGCGAATCAAACTTAGATATGATGGCTAAATGCAGCGTTAAGGTATTTGGCATTGCCTGTCATCAACAGAACCAATAACTTGAAAATAAAGGACCCAATTAGTTATACGTCGATACGATCTGGACAACTACATAGTCTACTTCCAAATATGACAGCTCTTTGAATATAGTCTAATTCATGCTCGTCAACCTTTATATTTGGGGTTTGAAAGCGTTTTGTACTTCCCCCTCATAATTGTCTTTAGATGGATGATATTGACCAAGACGAAACTGAGTGCATTCTGGCTAACTTGATCTATGAGGTAAGTTCATCATCCAATTTCATCGTCAGTAAATGTGAAGGATTCGCATCGATTAAACACAACACTAACTTCTCGTCTTTGTTCTGTAAAATCCCATTTATCTCTTAATAGGGCAAGATCAAAGGCTACCTGGCGCATCAACAACAAAAGCTGGTTGTCAGCAAGTTACAAGCATTTCCTCCGTTAACTGGCACAATCACCACCGGACCTCGTTGATTACTTCAAATATTCTTTTTTTCTGTCTTATGTCCATAATCTTTTATGACCGAAGTTTGTATAGTAAAGAGCTACTGTAACACCATCGTGCGCACTTTGTTCTCCCAAACAAAATGAAATGCGTTCCGCTTACCGACCCCGGATATGATATTTGGCCTCAGGCACTGCTCGTACACGGCGTCTTCGTTTGTTCGGTCTGTCCTGATACCTGATACCGATGAAGCTTTGCACCCCAGTTCTTTTGCACAATAACGTAACTACTGGATATTAATCATGCAGAAAGAAGTCACGGATGGTGATGGCTTGTGGGCTGATTAGAGGAACGCTGTTACCTGCGGTGCATTGCACACCGGTGGAGCTAAGGGCACTACTGAGGTCCATGATTATTTCGAGTAAACTAACTGTTGTGTGAGGGAGTCATGGTGAGGTTTTCAATGACAGTAATACTAGTGCTCGGTGATTAGACATCCGACAGGAATGCTAACCGGGTCTAGTTAATCCATGCCGCAGTCAGATTGGGATCGAATTGTTTTGAGGGTAGCCCTAAGATTCAGAATATTTCTTAGCCCCAGTAACTCGAACAGAACGCAGCATCCAGAACCGATGACTTGACTGAGGGGAGAGAGACTTTTATATCACGAGTTACAATTGGCAGTCGGTTAAGTGTGGTAGGTGAACCGTTTTTGTTGGGGGGCGGATACGTCGGTACATTTTGATCCTTATTATACCAAGAAACCTTAAGGACTCAGGAAGAAGATTGTATTTACAGAAACCTATAGTCTAAGGCTATCCTTGGTCTACTTGCTTAAAGCTGACCTGTTTTAAGCCCCGGTGGTACATTCGGTGAGAGGAACCATATTATCATTGTGTTCTTCAACGACATTGAAATTATAAATCCATTTTTCGAGTCTAGAGGTTGGGTTGCGTTATGACTCATGGATATTAGTGGACAAATCTGCTATCCAAACAATAGCCGCCCATCACGAGCCCATAGAGATTCGGCATCGGGTTTTCATCTAGTCATCACTGGCTTATGCGACCACGTCGCGATTAGAATTGCCAAGTTCTCTAGCTTGGGGAACCGGTTTGTATTCAGGAGCAAAGATAACTAGACGGCAGGCGGTCCCGTCGCTTAATGTTTACCTGACATACGAGTGACTACCATCGGTCACGTCTTGATAAACATCACTTATCAAGTCTAGTGCCGGTCAGCGGTTGTTTGCAGGTTAAATGTCCACAGCAATCAACTGGTTGATTGTAGTTTGTACAAGTCAACCTGGTATGGTCCAGCCCTGGCTCACTGGTTTTCTTGTTCCCGTTTTGCACCTGATTTCATCATCTCCGGTCACCAGCTGAATAAGTCTCCCGTTAATTTTCAGTACCTCATAACCAACGGTTAAACATTACAAACCACGAGGGCTTTTCGCCCTCTCATTTCAGTCATGAAATATGTATCAGGGCCTCAGACTGCGTTCGCAGAAATAAAAGGTGAGACCGTTCCCAAGTGGTGTGACCGTCTACTGGGTAGCAATTCTGGCACGTTCAGGCGACTATCAGCCATACAATAAAACGAGAATAAGATCGGCCAACGCAAAACTTGACTGCATCAATTGCTAAACAGCTAAATTATTACCGGTAGGGCATTTATGAGCGTGATATGACAAATCAGTTCGTGGTTATTTTCTGACATGACGAATCTACCAAGTCCCGGAATCTACCCGTTGGTGTATCTCGATATGTTTGAACTTTTCAACAAATAAAAATGCAACTTGTCTGGTTGTTATCCCCTTGGGTATATCACAGAAGTTTTATTCAACCGTTGCTGAAATGACGGTTGGCCGTCTCTGTGTACCGCACGGTAACCAATAGCCTTGCAAATTCTGTGTTAAAGAAAAATAACTAGATAACGAATCTCGATCAAATGCACACTGAACGTGAGGGAAATGAAATTTAGAAACCAAGTGCCGGCTTGCACTGAAGACGTATCAACGGTGCACTTGGAAGCTCATAACGGCAAACAGGTAGAAGGTGGTGGTTGATCAATCAGCGGTCATTATCACTATCGGATAGTGGATTGTATCAGTGTGCTGTGACAGCTCCATTTAGATTGCATAGACGCGCACAACAAGTGATCCATATCGTCCCGAGTTCTCATCGCACGCAGATCACAGTAACGTTTCAATAGCCAATGAACGAACTGAAGAGTGGAAACCCGTGTAACTCGATCGGAAATAAAGATGAACACTAACCAGAGAATAGAAATCGTATATGCAATAAATTCACGCTGTATCAACAGAATAAACAACGAATATATAAAAATTATATACATTCTCAACAGATGTTTTTTCCAGATTGGTCGCAGCATTCGAACTAGAATCACTACCTACCAAGCTGGATGGAATAACGTCAACGAAATTCGAAGGCTCAAACGAAGAAAGGAAGGTTGTGAAGGACAGAGGTTTCTCTCACGTGAATTGACTGCACTCACAAATTTAAGTAGAAATTCTCATTAGTCCCCCGAGCATCTGCATCCTCCCCGTTTGAAATGATCACAAGTATATGGTAGTACAGATACTACGTAACCGAAATTCCCAGGCCTTTTGGAATTCGTCTTGAAGCAGTGCACCGGTTGGATCCGGATGCCCAGTTATTGGAGGAATGCATGATCCAGGGAATAGTGTACACAACCGGCGCCGCTAAAATCTCTCATTGTTCAGTTGTTTGTTTTTACGGTGCTGTCGTATGAGTAACACCTTTGAAGATTCCTCTTAAAAGATTGACGCGATAGGGCTCTGGACGTTAATCAGTGAAGATGTTCTGCAAATCTTCTACCGCGATCGAGCGAGCAAACGGAGCCAACGCAAGCTGTCCTGTTAGATGTACACTGATCGACTTGTGGCAACAGCAAAACCCTCCACCAAGATCTAGGACCGCCTTTTGTATTTGCGTTTACTACACGTGGGCTTGGTGGTGGATTCGCGATTTTCGCTATACCTCACTGTACAGGGTTGTCGTCCCGTAATTAAGTGACTCGCAGATAAACGAACCCGAAAGCACAGAACACAGGCTACTAGAGGACAGATGATCAAACAAAAACGGTAACATATCTCAAATTGTGGGCAAACCGACCACAGAATCACAACAGTCAAAAAAGGCTTCAAGACGCCCAAGCAACAATAGATAGGAAACGTTCGAGACGGCAGTGCAGGAGCGAGTCAAGTGGTTTACAAAGTAGGTCCCTACTTATGAGGGCATTTTGGCCAGTCAACGGACGGAAGAGAATTAGTGATTCGAGGGAACACTCACAAATGTGTGGGTGAAGATCGAGTGGAATGACACGATTATGAGGAAGTGCAAGATAATAGAGTGGTGGCCAAGTCCAGTTATTCGCACGGATAAGGCAGACTGGGAGGAAGGGATAATTACGTCCGAACATTCGTGCCTCGTCATGTAGCCCAAGCAATTATGACGTGGATCATTCTAAAACCGGGCAGAAAAGTTACGTAAGCGATAAATAAGAACAACAATTAGACTCATGACAATTGGGGCCAATCGACTCTTGTCATAGCAACAACACCAAAAAGAACTGCGTGACGCAATAGGACGTGAACAACAATTGTTACGCGGGTGAGGAAGCCATAGGGTTTAGTTGGTGGGGAATTTAGTGGTGACAGTGCAGGAAAAGCAAGCAAGTTTCATGGAGTTTCTCGACGTGGCAAGCTGAACTTCGTCCAAATTCAATGAATCTTTTATAATTTATGTATGTAGTTTTCGCCTTGGCGGATGAACCAATATGTGTCGTCGGTTAATCCGAGTGATGATTTGTTAAATGTACTGTAAGTTTCTCGTTCAATCTATATCGGATTCTGCAGTCTTGATGTATTTCATGAGTTGCAATCCGATGCCCAACTATTCCCGATTCTTCGGAGGTCTCTCAGTTTTCAATATTGCCGGTCGGCTGGGGTAGAGGTTTCTCGACACGAACTGGGCATGAATAGACTGATAAAGAATAATTTCTAGGGATCTGGTTTGCGGTTTAGCAAAACGAGACTACAAACATCCTCCTAGTGTGCCGGAGTGAATAAGCTACTCGCCAGAAGTAATAGGTTGTTTATTGCTCGAAATCAGTTATGGACTACGGAGTGATAATGAACGCGATAACGTCACACGAATCGAGTACAGTGAGGGCATGCAAGACATACAAAGCACGCGTTAGCATCCTCTGACCGGATAAGAACTGGTTGGAACTGGACTTTATATCATTAATGCAAATTGATGGTTTGGTTAAATGAGTAATTTTGGTATTGTCCAAATGCACTTGAACAAAGTACGGGGCATATCGTGTAGCTTGAGAGAGAAGGAAGACACTCAACATTCTCTTTTGAAGAAAAAATAAACCACCGGTAAACATATAATGTTATTGATGGGAGGGAAAGTCAGCGAACCTACAAAAAGAGCCCTGGTGATTACTGCGTTCACTTGCGTGAGTTCTCTAATTGAGATTAATTACGATAAACCAGTTAACTAATGTAGCTCTAGGTGTTTTGGTCCGTCTCACCGGCTTTAGTCGAGACTCTTCTGCCTTCGAACCTTCTCATTTCAATCGTACAAAACAGACAGTTTATACGGTATCCTTGATGATCGTCGCTGAAACTTTGTGCAAAAACACATTGGTCTACTTGTTATTAATAAACGGCTGCTCTCGCTGGTAAGTCTGATTACAGCCCGGTTGGTTGATTACGCTCCGGTCGGTTCAGATAGGTGTTGGCCACTGATCTATCGCTGTACTTCGCTGGCTCCAATGTTCCCTTCGATTCTGAACGAGTATGATGACTCGGTATGTCAGGCCCGAACGAGGTTCGGAGGGCATCGAGAAAACTATTTGCCATGTGGTCTGTTAAACGAGGAAATTTAAGGTCAGTAAAACGGCGTTATCAGTGAAAAAATTATGAGCCGACGTTTCGGTTACGGTGGATAACCTTTCTCAAGACAGTTTTACAACCAAATCACTGTTCATAACCTAGTTATTCATTATCACACTTACAGAAGGTATTACGTAAGCTGTATCAACAAACAAGATGGAAAATCCGACGAGTGAAGCTCCTGAAGATTCTTCGGCCTTGGAACATTTCGATAAAGTTACAGTCTCAGTCCAATTTTTCAGAGAAATATAAAACTAGATGACGTTGACAGTGAATCACTCTGATTCCACGTAATCGATCCTCACATTATTCTTTGTTTCTTTGGAAATTCATGCTATGCCACATTGTACTGATAATCGAGTCTGTTAATCAGTTCCTAAGAAAGAGCTACCATTTTGCTATAACAAGCCAAAATGTGACTCATTTGATCGCAAGTGACCACGTGACACAACGAAGACGAACATCGTCCAACAATTCCGAATGAAGCTAACATCGAACTGCGAATTTGAACAGATTTTCCGTATATCACCTTTATAATAAGCTCGCTGATTCCCACAGTCAGTTTTTTTAACAAATGGTGAATTAGTGGTTTCGATCGAAGGGATGGATAACGGGCAAATAGACTATGAAACGGGTAATTAAGTTGGAATAGGAAAAGAAGAGTTACCGATTTCCAGAACTTTTTCATACATTGGGCGTAGCCCAGTACTCTCCCATTTGGGTGCAAGTAGTACTACCAAACATCTCTAACGATGCAGCACAACGTGCTCACAACTTTAAAAGAAGTGTATTGTGTAAAATGTAATGTGCATGTGTATAAGAACCCAGTAATTGTTCGGTTTTCGTCTTTCTTTTCTTCCATACGATACTGCAGGTCCTTCCACAACTTGTGGTCCGTTAAGAGAAAGTGTGACTGTAGTATGGGCTACTGATCCGATGTTCGAATTTCCATTTGTGTAGGAAACGTCTGAATTTCGCACGCGAGAAAAGAGGTTGACATTCAGAATACAACATCTCACTAACGCCGTTCTTGCAGGAAGGAGTATGTAAGTAATTAACCGCGTTCACTGTCTTTGTGGTCAGGAGGAGGTCTGTACGGAATTTATTCTCTTTGGGTGACTAGCAGATAAATAAGCCTCGAATCCCGCGGAAGAGAATACAAGTTGGCTTTACTACGTGTACTGTATAACAAAGAACCGAGACGTTCAAAAAGGCTTCATAGACCCAGGCTATAGTGGACAGGGTAAGCATGAAACTGTGATACAAGAGCAAGTCAAAAGGTTCACAAATGCAGTCGTTATTTATTAGAAGCTTTTAACCAATCAACAGTCAAAAACGAGGTAATCGCCTGAGGGACCACTCGAATAGGCACGGTGAAGGACAAACTCAACGGCGTGGCTGCCAGAAAATGACGTGATCAAAACGGGGAGACCAAATTCAGCAGTGCGGGTGCTATACGTACGCTCAAGCGGTGGGGCCCAGCCAAGTAACCCAGAAAAGCCCAAGGAGAAAACAGACTGCTTCGAGTGAGGTCCAATACATGCGTGGGGCGGAGGGTGCGGAAACAACAACGCTGATGGAGTTTTCGTGGAAATCAGTGGGTCAGTGTACAGGCATACTCAACGGGAAAGAAAGGCTACGTGAGCGATATTGTCTGATAGGACACAGGGTTCATTGATGGGCGATCTCAGGCAGCACAAGGGGACATTGGACTGTTACCTGAGTGGCCCCTAACAGAAG
Organism: Fasciola hepatica; assembly: GCA_948099385.1. Lineage (NCBI taxonomy): Eukaryota > Metazoa > Platyhelminthes > Trematoda > Plagiorchiida > Fasciolidae > Fasciola > Fasciola hepatica. Next base: position 2,724,927 of record CANUEZ040000011.1, read on the forward strand.
GTCATAGAAAATCACTCCAAAGCACCCAAAAACACATAATCGACAGAAATAGGTAATAACTGACCATAAACGTAAAGGAATTTCGCCGTGAATGAATACAATAAGCGATATTTTGGAATATATCCAGTGGTTTGATTTCTATTGAATTTAGGCACGGAAATCTCACTCTTCGTGAATATATAAGGATCTCAAAGCCCATATTCTGTAAATAAAATTCATAGTAATCATAATTAATCACTTTTCATGGCCGGTTTATTGGTTATAGCGACTTAAGGTATTTCATCCGTTCTAATGAATTCCTTTTGCGGCTGCCAGTTCCACTCGGTACTCGTTCGATCTCACTGCTCAGAGTTCGTCATTTGGCGTTCGATAGTTTTTGGTTGGTTTTTAGACTCGTTTTGTGGATACGAAGTTCTTATCATTGTTTTTTGTGATGAAAGAAGTTTGTCAATGATTTGCTGCAGCGTGTGTATTACGCGACGAATCTGTCTTCATAAGAACATCTGCGGAGGCAAGCATGGTGCCGAAGTATTCATGCACCGAATTAACTGTAACATTTCCGTATGCACTGCGTCGGAATAAAATAGACTACAAGAAAATTTGGGTATCGTACATTTTATCAGAAAATGGCAGTCAACTTTGTCCGCGATCAGATTGACATTGGCAATTACAGATCCTTGTGACTGCTCGAATAAAAACTATTATGGTGTACCTCAAATTTGACACAGTGATTTCAGATCACTTCGGGCACTGAATAAGACGGAGGTATCCAAGACGACCATTCATCTACAAATACTGAGACTGGCAGATTGACGATCGGTAATTATTGTGAAGTGTATCACCGTATTTTCTACGAGCAGATGCTTTCACAAAACAAGTTTTCTGGAGCCACCGTACAATTTATCAACCAAAATAACTCTGGATACAAAGATAGGGACTGGTTGTCGCAGTCAGTAGCTTAGCATCAGTTACAATCGTCGCCACACGAATACGTAATTCATTGGTAAGTGAGAATTTAGAACACACAACATGTTGAATTAAACGATTCGCGTGATTCGTGCATTTGGCAGTATATTGGTAACATTATCAAGCTTTCAAAAATGACCTCTGTTTTCCCCATGGTATTTCAGAGAACTCTAGTTGGAAAGCATTGTGGAGACGAAGCATGATAATTAATTGTAATAGTATATATACTTTTCATAATATAAAAACCATTTTAAGAAACTGGGCTTTCGGACGCACTCTGGTAATTAGTTCCGCTAAATGGTGCATGCAGAATTGCGATTTAGATTATTATTGCATCGGTGGTGAATTTCCGTTATACTTTAGAATAATAGTATAATAATCAAGAGGGATACATATATCTAGGTGCTCTGAGTCGAAATCAGCTTTAAGAAATTAATGGGAGTAAGAGGGTCACTTTTGGTGACGGTCATCTGTACGTCCCCTGAGTATCCCTTGACCGTCACCTGAATGTTTGTTTTGTTTTGTTGTTTTGTTTCAGTGGGGACACTCAGGTGACGGCCTTGCTGTCCGGGATACCATTCGATAAGGCCACCAAATGGACCGTGTACAGATAAGGGTTAAAAGCAGAAACGTACAGCGCTTCCATGGCTTTCAATGGTGTGTTGAGCGTTCAGACTGCATGACGAATCATATTATACAAATGTAAGGTTATTCAATTCTATCTAGTAACAAGACTGAGATGTGTATGATGCAGTGGGAATGAACAAACAGATTATCACACGAGCGTGGGGGTGAGGGCGTTTATGATTAACTGTGTGTCATATCAGTAGCGGTACAGGTGTGGTGGCCTGCCTGGAAACTATAGATCCAAGCGTATGAGGAACAAGGGAACTTTTTGGTAAAGGGAATATAGAAAATTCTTGAGGATAGCATGGGATCTGGATTGAATCAATGAAAGGCACATCTTATCGTGAAAAGCTGAATTTTCCTGTTCAATCCCGATAGACTTTTACAGGTCAACCACAAAGAATCACCGTAATGATCGACCAGAACCAAATAGTGTTCCTTCCGGTGCTCGAAAATATCTGCTGCCAAAATTTGCTAGGGCGGGTAGGCAGTTCCCGCGGCAACACTGTTTCACTCGGTTGTCTGTTTTCGTGGTTGCAACATAGCTCATATGTGAAAACTTAGTCCTTTAGCTGACTGGAAATTCCTGGCCCGTAGGATAACTCACTCGTTAGGCGAATAGCTCCATTAATCTCGGGATGTGACAAATCTGGTCTCTTCATCAGCTTATCTCAATATTGTTCCCAAATGACCGGCTGATCTCCCTCGAATATCATTATCTTTTCAACAGAGAAGTCCAGACTTTAGAAGAAAAAAGCTGTCTGTGTTGAAAGATCTTCTTTATTGGAAGGCCATGTGTTGGGGGTATCATCCATCAGCTGTTGGAGAATAGCGTCACATGCCTTCTGTACGTCGATGAGGCATGCATTATCTATTAAACTCAAATCAGTCTTTGGTATGCGCTGAAAATCCAGTAACACTTTCATTATCCGCAAAATACGCCCAAGATAAAATACCCGCGATAGCAGCCTGACATCCTGGAAGAAAATTAGTTCAGAGCCGTACTTTTGAAGCTTAATCAAAATGCTTTATTAACGTTTTGGGACACTGTTAAGCGGTTTGGCACCGATAGTTGTGGGTGCCTTGTGATCTACTTGAATGCCTGTCTTCCCGCAAAATGTATAGGTATTAAAACGGTGCAAGACATAACTCACGGTGGACATTTCCTTTTCCATGTGAGCGTAGTCTTCCTCGGCCGGACAAAGACGGCGACTGCTAAAATCGATCAGCCCTGCGCTTCGTTGAAGCATTGCCCGGAGGTCAGACTGAATGTTGACACAATGAACAACTAAACAAAGCTAATATTTGTGTTGCTCTAACCGCCTTCATTGTGTTTCTGAACGCATCCAGTTGCTCCGTGCCCCAGTGTCACTTTTCTCCTAGTAAGTGAGCTGTCAACCTGGCTATATATTCACACTACATTTATTTCTGGCCATCATCATCACTATTTCCACCCAGTGCGTAAACGGTTTCATCACTTCGAACCACATTGTTCCTGGTTACGTCGCCACCACGACACATACTCCTCTGAACTTCTCTCGCTCTTCTTACGCTCTGTGGTCCTTGCTCTGCAGGATTCACTAAAGCCCTTTTGGCTTGTGACTTTGGTTTTCTTACCTCCGGCGAAGAATTATTAGACTAATGTAGTGCTACCAATAAAGCACTCGATGACGAAGACTATCAAATTTGTTTATTTGAACAATGACCGTTTTTGGTGGCGCCACTTGCTCCGCCTGGGTACGTCGTCTGCACGCCGTTGCGCTCCTCCAATACACACGTTGTCCCGCTCCAGCGTTTTGAGTTCTGCTTTGCGCGCTGCCGAGTATATTCACTATCGTGTCACATACCGAGGACCACGGGCTATAGACTCTATACGGGAGCAGGTCCTGACTTAACTGACATAAATCCTAAACTAACGACTGAAGCTGTAGACCACGTCCGTACGCCATCCCCAATTTAGCGTGCAGTGCTAACGAGACCAATGGCGTACGGAAGTAATCGATGACTACTGTGACTAATAAATGAAGGTATGCTAGCTATCGGAAAACTAGAGTCGCAAGCCAGGTAAACTTTATGAGAGCCTTCAGAGCTAGGGCACCTAGACAGAAAACGACCAAAGAGGACTCAGACGAACTTGTCTCATGCTGACGGTCGAACCAGGAACAGTTTGCTTGGAGAAATAAAAATAGTTCACCCGCGTGGTGGCAATAGGGAAGATGATAGCCAGAAACCGATTTAGTGTCAATACAGATTCATCAAATTTACCAGGTTTGGCAGAAGTCTGCTTAAATAGTTAACCATGCCACAGAGAAGTACACAAGCGGCACGCTCAACAGACTCCCAATTGGACGCGCGTTGGGCAACATTGGACTAACGTTGGGATGCATTATTAGAAACGTTGGGCAGCGCTACCTGCGTCCAGTTTGCAGCGCGTTGGGCTAGCCCAACTGAGGAAAAATTCGCTGTAAATGAGTACCTTTTCTTTTCCTTATCCATTTCAACTGCCTACTTCTTAGTCTATTTTCCTATTATCCATTCTTTCGATCGAAACTGCCAAATTACCACTGACAATAAAACTCTGTTTGTGAAAATCAGATAGTTTATTACAAAAATGGGGTACTGAAAACTTGTAAAACAAAATACACCGTTTTTTAATTCAAATAATGTTACATTTCTTGCAAAATTTCTCGAGTCACTGTGCAATCTTTGAAGGCACATGTTACGGGTCATTTTAGTCCAACATTAGGCCAATGTTCGACCAACAGCTTTGGGTATTTCGCTGCTTGGAATGGAAAGTGTATATGCACCTTGTCCCAGAGATTCGAAGCTTGGGCAACCGTCTGGCAAAAACGCGAACTTTGCTGACCATTATCACATTACTACATGAGCATGTTTCGAATAGCTACTAAAATAAGTTTTTTCCACGAAGAAACTGACCGAAATCCAATAGCATTTGATTCTTCAGCCAAAGTGCGAAACAACCCCTCTGGTAAACATTCTCCTTATCGGTGGGTCCTTCACTAAAGCGTGGGCAAGGTGTATACCACACACTTGTGGTCGTTTTACCGTTTATTGCATTCTCATTGGTAACTGTCTTCTCCACACTACAGAACGGTGTATAGTTGCCAGTCAATACGGCACAACAACAGCCAATCAGACAGTGTGGCGACAGAAACGGGTAACACATGTGCATTTCTCAGATTACGCCCAGAAGTATGCACGTATTATGCTAGCAGGGAGCTAGCTCCATGTTTGCCTCCACGTTTACTCAAGGGGCTGCCGATGCCGGGGGCTACCCGAGACCATGTTACTTGGGACAACCTCCAGCCATGATATTCTCTCTCAGAGGTCAAAACATCGAGCCACTGCGGATTCAAGAATATTTCCCGCATTTTTTTAACGTTTTTCCAATATTCCGGGCCGCTTTTCGGTTTCAGTTTGTAGTAACAATATAAAAATTTCACCGCGGCAAAGATTAGTGTATAGCCACAAAGAGACCTCTGGCTGATATGCTGAACACGGTTGCAAATTGACAAACAATCAAACTCGAGAGTGTAGCTCAAGATCTTTCCAACCCTTTACTCCCATTTCAAATTCATGCCTTCCATTAAAGTTTTGCGTCACACTGGCTCACTCGTTGAGCTACAAGTCGAACGTTGATTTTACGCGACCGAAGGATAATGCCTCCAGTGAACTTGTCCCACATCTTTTGACCCAGGTTGACAACAGACATTTCGTTGATTTACCCGCTTGAACCCCAAGCGATCCTGAATTTGTGTGATTTTGTCTGTCTTCAATCCATGGAGTGGTTACGAGTTTTCTATAAAGAACCATATTGAAAACCACCAATGGAAGCCCGGCGTTTCTTGGATTGTAGGACGAAAAACCACGGGAAGGACGAAATTACCACTGCGGAAATTATGTAAAGGTCAGCAGTAAAAGTGATATATAAATAAAATGGTCCATGAAAAGGTATCTTTGAATAACAAATTACGTACATATAGTCTTAATCTTAGTAATTACACGATAAAATCACTTGGGCCAACCCTAAGTTCGCCATGAGAAGTTGAGGCAACCTTGGGTTCGGCCCTGGATTCTGCTTCGGAAAAGGAGTTTTCGAAGATGGGATATAGATTTACTAACTGGGAGATACGTGGATAAGAATCAGGGTGGATTTGCTAAATAAGATCGTATAGGATATCCTTGATAATATTCGTAGCTAAAAGTGACAGGGATGAATATAAAGCCGATTCTCGATAATAACCAACGCCATCACTGTAGTGTCACAGTTTTTTAGGCCAGTAGGTTACTACTTTGGGTCGGTAACTAATATATACGGGACTGAAAACAACTATACGCCTAAGCGATGGAGGGAGCAAAAGTTTTGACTCCACGTTGACCTTGAATACCTTGCAGTGTTTTGCTTTAATAAGCTATTTTGGCGGTTCGATAGAGATACGAAACAAAAAGGAACTATGTTACCGAATGCTGGTGTACAGAATTGCGGTGCAACAGAAATGGCGAAAGGGTGATTCACAGTATGTCCACAATGTCCAGTGAGTTGACACCAAACCGGCTACATAAAACTGCTCCTCAAGTTAGGTTCCAGGCCGCTTCTGGACGGGTGGTTGTACGTCATCTGAATGGATCCTAATAGTTCCAAAGCTGGCCGCCGAGTTGCGGTAGGTCTACTAAAAGTAGCATTTGAGGTTGCATGAGTTCAGTCTTCATTGACACAGGCCACAGGCGCTCACGAGCGGCGCACAGAAAACAATCCGCAGTAGCCATTTGTGGGTCAGTTGGAAAAGTGTGCATTTATTGGTTTGATAAAACAATAAAAAGTGTAAAAAACAGCGTGAGGAAAATTGTAGAATATGATAAATGTACAAGGTACCACACTATAAAATGATCTATTCCACCCCGACCGATACATGGTAACATGGGTGTAATGGCCACGCCACTCGCATACGTGTCCACAATGAACTCACCAGCCCTCTCTGAACGGTGCGGCAAAGCCAACTCGAGTGCAGAGAAAAAAAATTAACTCGAGTATCCAAAAGACCGTTCTCAATGTTCTTCCCAGTCAAGGCTCTCGTCTTAGCGTAACAGGACATTCTGTGGTTCTGTCCGTTCCGCAAACCCTATGATGAAGCGACGACCGTACGAGGCCAGACCAAGGAAGCTCCTCAATAGCACGACTTAGATAGCGGTCGGCCAATTAGAAAGCCGTTCGGCTTCAACCGAGTCGGTTTCTTTCCCTAGCCAGAGACAAAGTGGCCTAGACAGTTCAACTCGTTGGAGAGAAATTTACACTTGGGTGGTTTAGCTTGAGTCTCGTATCTCCGATTCTCCTCAAAACCAGTGAAAGATTTCATCAAGGTCCTTTCTTCTTCCCCCCCCCCAACCATGGGTAAGTGTACCTCCAAAGCTTACCGTGCATTTTGAGGGAGTAGCTTCCCCCATAATACGATACATCAGATGTCGGAAGGCAGCAAGTGCATTTATCGGCCCAGAAGGCATAGTCTGGAACTTATAACGGCCGAATGAAATTGCAAACGCTGGTTTCTCACGGTCTTTGTCCATCATTCCAACTTGCCCGTAAAGGAATGCTAGATCCAGTGTACTGAAGTACCGACTACTTCCCGGCGCGTCAAACAATTCGTTCACGACGGGAACTGAGAAAGAGTCTTGCTTGGTGAAAACATTATGTCTTTCGTAGTCTACACACAGGTGGTTTTTTCTATAATTTTTTCAAATAAAATCACAGGGGAAGACTACGGAAAGATTTCATGGCTAAATGACATCATTCCTAGGCATTTCTTCAATTATGTGCCATAACTCCACTTGGTAACGAACTGGGACCCATGTTAATGGGTTCGTATCCCAAGAGTCATTTCGAAGTTTGGCCAAGTCTGTCTGGCCCAATCTCTGGTTTCTCCACAGCAACTCATCGGAGGTCTTTGCGACGAAGCCCAACAAAGGTTGTTTATCTTTGGCCGTCTCACTATCACTTTGGAACTCATCAAATTGTATTACATGACTTACCTTTGCAGGTGTCATTGTTATAGCCGCTGAACAGTCATAGCAGACTGCAAATGAAAAAAGTTCAGTAAATTCAGTTTATTCCACTGGCAATAATAATAATAATAATAATAATAATAATAATAATAATAATGGTTTATTTCGGAGACGCCCGAAGCATGCCAGGTGCATGATCATGTTTATGCAGGTGATGGAGTGGACAGATATAATTCATGAAAATGTGGAAATTTGCATGAAAAAGTAGGATAAAATGGCTCAGAAGGGAGAATAAAGTGGGATGAAAGTATGATAGGTTTTTGCACACCATAGAAAATACAGGGAGTTCAAATGAACTCAAGGGCGGGTTTATGTGGACGTCCGGTGAGTATAAAAGTCAAGGTCAGATGGGGAGTATGACTGGTCCGGGTGGAGACAGCTGGAGGCCGACTGATATACATGAGAAAGGCTAGAAATCGGTATAAGAAACTGCAGTAGCGGGGTGCGATGGAGAAAAGAAGTTAGATACACTGCAAGGGACTAGATATCAATGAAGCATTGGTACTCTGCAGTGGATGGTCGGCAGACAGGGCACAAAACTCATCGTAAAACAGGAAGCGGGCAAAACAAGATGTAGAGGGTGGATCGGATATATATATATATATATATATATATATATATATATATATATATATATATATATATATATATATATATATATATATATATATATATATATAAGAGGAGCATGAGCAATAACAATGGGGTCCTGGAAAGAAATTATTAGCCACTGGGAGGGGCAGGTAAGGTTTGATCAACAGGTTGTAGAATTAGCTTTGGAATATCGTGGTGAATTATCTTCATGACAGGGGGATATGGCGGCCCAACAGAGAGGGAGAGAAAAGGAATGCGAAAGCACAGGAGAGATGACGACTGTGAACAGCAGTTCACGGAAGAGGGAAGATCAAGGATAGGATGGAAGAGAACAGGTAAGAATGGGTCTAGTTATTTGTTCAATGCAAGTGCGACATGTGGTGACGGATCAGAAGAATCGGATAGTGGCAGACCAAATGATTTGGAACAGTAAAAGAACATCATGACGTAACGTTGTCCTTATAATCGGTGGAACACTGAAAAGCAGACCAAACTGAAAGGCACACAGGAAATGCCCGCGGTCCAATTGGGGATATCTGAAAACTGACACGCATGCATGAAAGGGGCTATAAATTGATATAAGAAACGGTGATAGCGGGAGACGGTGGAGAAAAAAGAGAAATTCATTGCTAAGGATTAGATAGAAATTAAGCCTTGCTATACTGCAGTAGATGGCCAGCGGACGGGGCACAAAACTCATCGTAGAACCGGTAGCGAACATTGGAAGAAGTAAAGGATGATACAGATTGAGAACAAAACAGCGTGGTGAACAAGCTCGTTTTCAGTTATTCGTACTCATACCAATACATAACATTAAATATGACTCAAACCAACAAAGGGGATGATCATCCAAATCTGTCTGTGCACGTATGTGTGTGTGTGTGTGTGTATGCATGTGAAATTGATCACAACGAAGAATGTTCGAGTGGTTGCACACGTGTTCGGGAACAAGAAGTGGGCCATGGAAGTTTAAGTGCTTGCACAAATTGTTTCTGAGCACACAGGGGAGGATTGTAGAGTCGAATGCTCACGGCTTCGGCTGTGGCTAAGATGCGACACTTGACAAGTCTTGATTGCTTGCCCCGGACCTTGTAAATTGTGCGAAAAGCGTTTATCGCCTCTACGGAATGGTTTGACTCAACAGGGTATGAACACACAGCACTCGTAATTGTCTTAATTGATCCAGTGTTCAACCAAGCCGGGTGGTGTTCACGAACACGTTCGGATAAGCGCCTGGTCGTGCGGCCAACATACCTGGTTCCACAGGAACAGGTGAATGAATACACACAAAAAGATGCTGCAGAATCTGGCCCTTTATCCTTCAGTCGAAAACACACGATCGGTTTAGACTCGAAAATAATTTGTAATTGTGCAGCGTAGAATGTTCTACTGACTGCTCCTGTTAGTCTTCGTTGAATAACTTCAGTTTCCGCATCTCCTTTGAATGGTAAACGGACAAATACGGGCTTCTTTTCGACTACTGTCTGCCTTGGCCTATCTTCATTTCGTTGCATCGTCTTGTCAATGAACCGTTCAGGATAGCCGTTTTCTAGGAAAGCACTCCTCAGAAAACGAAGTTCCTTTTCTGTTGTGTCTTCTGTGCAGATTTTCTTTGCTCTATTAACCAGGCAACGCACTACATTTCTCTTCACTTTGAGTGGTACGAAACTGTGAAAATGAATGTGCTGACCGTTCCAAGTTGCTTTCCTGTGCACTGACAACTGAACGGAACCATCACTTCGACGGCTTACGCAAACATCTAAGTAAGGTAGACTGTTGTCCTTTTCTTATTCCACAGTGAATTGAACATTTGGATGAGCTGTATTAAATATATTAAGTAGTGCATTTGGATCCACTTTGGTATCTACTACACATACGATATCGTCCACGTACCGTTTGTATAAGGTGCACCCTTCAATTGTTGACATAAGTTGGTTGTTTTCAAGTTTTGCCATGAAAATATCTGCAAATAAGGGTCCCAAAGATGACCCCATTGCGACCCCGTCCTTCTGACGATATATTTCACCGTTAAACTGAAACTGGATATTATGAGTGCAGACAAATAGTAGCTGTTTCAGTTCATCCAACGAGATGCCCGGATCGATACTGTTCTCGTGCATGTACTCACATAGATAGTTGACTGTTTCAGCGATCGGGACATTGGTGAACAGTGAGGTAACGTCTAGCGAGATCATTTGCTTGCCTTCAAAGTCTAGATTTCCCACAGTCTCTACAAAATGAAATATGTCTCGTAGGCTGTGTCTGGAAATCATGATTCTTACTGATTCTAACAATGTAGCCAACCATTTCGCTACTGCGTGATACGGCGGGTTGCACATATCCAAAATTGGTCTCAAGGGGACACCTTCTCTGTGTACCTTCGGTAGGCCGTACAAGGCTTTACAAATTATACTTGGATTTGCTTGTTCTCAGGCTGACATGAGGACTGAAACAGAACCAACGTTGCCGAAAGACAAAGAGCCAAAACATCTAAAAAGTACATAAAGACCCGGCAAAATTGAGGCTATCACCCCGCTGACCGTCATGATATGCGTCCACTCTTTTTACATCTGCGCCTCACGTTTACCACATCCAATCCCTACAGACCATTCTTGCCATCTGTATCACCATTAGTAACGTTAGAGCACCTGAACCGTCTTAAAGAATTGCAGGCTAACAGAGAAGTAATGTTGTCAAGACCAGATAAAAGAGCGGGTATTGTAATCCTTAATAAATCGGATTATATAGAGAAGATGAAGACGATATTGAATGATGTCTCCAAGTTTACAAAGACCCCAACTGAAAAGGACAGGACGATTCCGATAGAAAAGTCAATTGCTGCGAGAGTAAAATCATTGAAACAGAAAGGCATGATCGATGCGGTAACCTTCGAAAGGATACGACCAACTGGGACGACGATTCCTAGGTTGTACGGCCTACCGAAGGTACACAGAGAAGGTGTCCCCTTGAGACCAATTTTGGATATGTGCAACCCGCCGTATCACGCAGTAGCGAAATGGTTGGCTACATTGTTAGAATCAGTAAGAATCATGATTTCCAGACACAGCCTACGAGACATATTTCATTTTGTAGAGACTGTGGGAAATCTAGACTTGGAAGGCAAGCAATATCCTCACCTTGCAGAGATTCATGCCTTTCCCATATACTGACATCTGTATCGCAGCTTTTTGATCTTTCGCCATCACAGGATCCATTTCTTACAAAGAATACCAGCAGATAGCATTTCGCCTGTTAACTACTTCACCCTCCAACTTCGCAACTGCCCAAGTAGCACGTTGCCCAACCCCGTTGGGCACTGCCCAACGGAGCGTTGGGGTGGCGCACGAATACGATGCTTTTCAACAGAAATCGCATAGATCCTCCTGAACTGCAGGGCGCCGTTTGTATATATAGATTTCGTACAAATAAGTAACAAACATTTCTATGACATTTTCACACTTTTTGTTTTAATGCGTGCCCCCGTGACCGGGTGGCCATCATTAGTTTCGTTCATTGTTCGTCGGCAGGTGAGTGTTTTTATCGGTGCGTATTTGCGGTAAGTGGTTTAATTGTCTAAGTATCATGGATAAGTATCGGTTAGATTGTATAGTTACTGTTACGTCGTCTTATTCTTGTATCGTAGGTATTAATTGCTTGAAACACTTCTTTATTCATATAAAATTAGAAGTTTCTCTCGACGTTGTTATAATGGAGTTAACCAGTATTTCATAGAAAATAAATTTCATTATTAAAATGGTTACCCGTTGAAACCTATCCTTTCATCATTTCTCAATCCCATAGGTAACATTTCGTTATGCCGAAAGAGAGCAAATGGCAAAGGTATAGGAGGAGAAAGAGGGAACTGGGTTCCGTGCTGTGTCCCATATGTCACGATGCCAGTTTGTGGGAGCACAGAACTTCGTGTCCCAAAGAAAGAACTTGGAGTATGCTCTTATATTGGATTTATTTATTTGAGTTTTTGAACAGCAGTTACAGCTAGCACTTCCGGTGCATTTGTTGAAGCGGAGCCACGACCTCCGGAGGTACAAACAGAAGGAGTGCCCGGGGACCTAATCAGTGTAGATACACTTCCCATTGGGTGCACATCCGTGGGGTTTGTTCCATCGGGTAAGATGCTATCGTTTCTATATTGCGTATTTTTTAAAGCGACGGAAGATGTGCAACTTGGAAGGAATGTATCCATTACCTTTAACGTGGATGTGCTGCAACAGTCGCTGTCCGATTTGTTCGTCAGCTCAAACTTGAGCATGAAACAGCGGCGAGACGTACTTTCCTGTGTGGGCAAGTTTGTGCCGGGTCTCCCGCGCGATCCACGTACCATTTCTCGTACACCACGTTCGTGTGAGAAAATTCAGCTACACAGTGGAATATATATTCACGTTGGGCTGACAGACGGAATAAATATGTGCCATAGCAGCATGGATGTTGTTCCCAATTCTATCGATCTGCACGTGAATATAGACGGACTGTCGTTGTTTCGGTCATCTTCCGTTCAGATGTGGCCGATTTTGGCAAGGATAGTGCAGCCTGTGTGTGCGCAAATCATCACTGTTGGATTTTATTGTGGTGTTAAAAACCATATCCAGTGCATCATTACTTATGTCACACCGCGAGAGAGCTCGACCAACTTCTGCAAAATGGCCTAAGCTATCGTAATTCTTCCATACGATGTTGCTTGAAGGCCGTTATCTGTGATACTCCAGCTAGGGCCTTTGTTCGTCAAGTCAAAAGTCCTGCTGGTTATTTCGGCTGTGATAAATGCAACCAACGCGGCTTGCATATTGATGGGAGGATGACGTTTCCCGTCGTCGAGGCTACCTCAAGAACGGATGAAAAGTTTCGCGCCGGGAAATATCATCGTCATCACATAGGCACCACCCCGTTTCTATCCCTACCCATCGACACTGTGACTACATTCCCGTTGGATTATATGCATTTAATATGCCTTGGGGTAACCCAGAAACTACTTTTCACCTGGCTGAAAGGCGGTCATTCATCACCTTGCCGTCTGAGTCGGTCGGGTGCGGAGGAACTTGGCGACCGAATTCTGGAAACCCACAGTGCTCTTACTTGTGACTTCCAGCGCAAATGCCGTCACACGCGTGATATCGAACGCTGGAAGCCGACGGAATTTCGCCAGTTCCTTCTTTACCTTGGTCCTGTTTGTTTGGTTGATTTATTACCCCATGATTTCTATGACCATTTTTTACTTTTGTTTGTTTCTGTATATATTTTGTCGCATCCCATTTTACATGTCCACTTACTAGATTTCGCTCACGGAATTTTGCGTGTTTTTGTGCAGGAGATGTCGAAGTTGTATGGCCCCAATTCAATTGTGTACAATGTTCATTGTCTGACTCATCTGGCAAAGGATGTGAGAAGACATGGAACTTTGGACCGCTTTTCATGCTTCCCTTATGAATCTCATTTGGGCAAGCTAAAAAGTTTGATAAAAGGGCCGGCTAGACCAGCGGAGCAGTTATACAAGCGGCTGCACGAAGTTAACACTGTCCGCTGTAATCTGCAAAAAGATTTGGTCCTAGATGACACGCTCCTGCCTATACCACGTTTCAGTAAAACTCCGTGTTCGTGTGTTGTTAATGGTATATTTTTCTCTAATGTACATCCAAATAATATCATTGTGATAGACAATAAACCTACGACTATTGTCAATATTTTGAACGATGAAGTTCACTTCATCTATTTTAATATCCTTGGAGACTTTTTTACGCACGCGTTGCGCTCAACCCGTTTATTTATCTTTTCAGTAAACGGATTGCAGTCAGACATCCATACCGCTGCCATTCACACTGTCTCCTGTAAATGTTTACTTTTATCCGTCAATTCTTACAATGTGTGTATTCCCATTTTACATACCTTTTTATAAAATTTTTGGTTCCACAGCTGTTTTTCCTTTATATATATATATATATATATATATATATATATATATATATATATATATATATATATATATATACGTGGCAGTTTTTGTTCGTGGAAAGCACCGACGAAGGTGGCATCTGTTTTCTACATATAATTATTCTTGTTTAGATGTACGTCGTGGTCAAGTTTGTAGACGACAGTTCGTATGCTGTGGTTCACAGCAATTGGATGGTCGATTGCCACCGAGTCCGGTGGCCGCGGTCAAAAAGTAAAGGCGCTTACCGGCAGTTGCTGCTTTCGGGTGCGTCACTGCCTGATTCGGTTCCGGCACACGAATTCGTGGAGATGTTTGCCACAGGTAAATGTTTTTAAATGTAACTCTCCTAGACAATTTCGAGGATGCTTTCGTTTTCGAAAGTAGGCTTCTAAACGAATCTTCAATCTGCAGCACAGATGACACTGTGCCACAGACTCTGTTTGGCCAGCGCTATTCAGTTCGCAGGAGGTAGGAAGGATTATGAGTTAACACTGTTTAAAGGGTACCGACACAGTTAACGTCGGATGACAGTTTCGAGGAGGGGCGCACGTTGGTATCTCGTGAACCCCGTGGATCTTTCGACATGCCGCCGTCTCCGCCACCTGTTTTGGAGAGAGCACTTCGCGTTCCATTGTAAGACAACCATTTTATTCCTGTAAAACTTGTGCATTTAGTTTATCTGACACAATGCCCAATATCACGTCAACCCCAATTGCGGCACGCGAACCTCCGGTTGCTGTTATTCACCGGAGTCCATTGAAAGACCATGGGTAACCGTAATTATCAAATGTTACGAACAACTAATCATATAGTAACGTTACTGCTTCCGCAACAAGCGAAGGGCCAATGGACAGATTCAGCAAGGATTTGCGTGAAGTTTTGCGTGAGTGACCACTACATATAATCATGTATGATTATAGGTACGATGAACGCCATGAGCGACCGTTTCCGCAAGGTCAAACGTGCCCTTGATGGGCTAACCGTCGCGTTGGGTGCCACGCACGCATCAGCTGTGCCGTCCAAGGCGCGAAGAGCCGAGACGTGGGGGGAATTTCAGAAACTCCACGAGACTCTGAGCTCGCCCGAAGTGTATGCGAGCATGGTAAGTATATCCACTTTAACTGAACCTTTTCAGGTGGCAACGCTCAAACGGTTTGCGGATTGCGATTTGGCTGAAACCGGGCGTAGCATGCTTTTCGCATCCATCGGCGACGAAGTTGCCCTTCACTGTTGTTGGCTAGGGAGCCCTCAAAGGAAGGCCGTAAACGACCATAAGTTGATCGCCGCCGTTAAGGGTAGGTTGTTCACATTTATTATCATACAAAACGTCAGATGCTATAAAAGGAATGGAGCGATTCTCCAACGAGCCAGCGTCTGTCATTGACAGACACATAAAGCGCTGGTTCATCAACGCTCGGGATAGAGGCGAAGGAAGACGGCTAAGACGGTACGCTATTCTCCTATATGTGGTGTCGCATAACAATTTTATTTCCTGCAAATTGCTTCGTTAAAATGTTTTGCCATTACGGTTTACATTGCTTTATATGCTTACTTGGACATGGGATTTATTACCGGTTTCTCCGTTGTAACTTAGCAGTTTCCTAAATGGAAATTTTGTCTAGTGTCTAGTAATGTAGTTGAATATATATATATATATATATATATATATATATATATATATATAATCTAGTGCGGAACTATTGTTCTTCATATGCCTAACGTTTACAACTTGCGATACAGCTTTTTTCTTCATTTGCCAATGATGTAACTAACATCCGCATTTCCCTGAATTTATTTTCCAGATCCCATGAGCATCAAGAAGAAGAGCCAGGAACATCCTCGCGGAGAATGGATTGATGGAAAAGCGGCTTTTTTGTCAAATAAATCCGACTTTATTTTCAATAAATTTATCTACTTTTTTAATAAAATGGTCATTTTGCTCATATATATAGGGTTAATTTAGTGGTTAAGCTCGAAAGGAAGGAGAATACTTTAGTGATATTAGGCGATTGGGCAAAATTGGAATAAATGGGCGAAAAGTGAAAAGCCGTTTTTCGCGATTTTTTCGATGCGTTGGGCATGCCCAACCCTAGCCCAATTGGGCGCTGGTAGCTGTGCCCAACGCATTTCAATGGAGTTGCCCAACGTTGCGATGGGCAAGCCCAACGTTTTCCCAACCCTAGCCCAATTGGGCAAACGTTGGGCAGTGCTGCTTGGGTGTATTCATCGGTTGTTTGAAGCCTTTTCATATCCGGTATTCTATCTTGGTAAATCCTCTCAGACAATTTTGAT
Source organism: Fasciola hepatica (assembly GCA_948099385.1). Taxonomy (NCBI): domain Eukaryota; kingdom Metazoa; phylum Platyhelminthes; class Trematoda; order Plagiorchiida; family Fasciolidae; genus Fasciola; species Fasciola hepatica. Next base: position 2,741,428 of record CANUEZ040000011.1, read on the forward strand.
TCTTGCATCTCTGTGCTCTTCATGTTCAGCCCTTAGACAACGGTAATCGAAAGTAAATACTTACCTGTCATTTAAATAATCATCTGTGCAAACCGTGTATCTGCGACTATCATGGCTACGCATCACAAACTGATTGGTCGCCCAGTTCCCATTTCCGTTTTGGGGCGTCACACTCCGCCTTTATGAAAGTGAACAATGTGCGCAACGATTTAACGGACTCAGCCGATATTTGGTCGCTGAAAGTTACGAGGAAAATCTTCGAAACACTTTGATTGTTCTTTATCTGCAAATTCATTCCTTTCATCGTCTGATTTCAATCCAAAGCCGTTCCATACTCCTCGAAGCGCTATATCTGGTTCATGTCTCACTTGGAAACTTCTTTTTCCTCAAGGTGAACAAAACTTTCGTCAATTCTGTTTGATTCTCTCGTTGCATAGCCCCTCTTTTTGTACTATCTCAGGAAGCGTCTACCACCTCCGACCAGCTCCATCCTGACTTGGCCGAGCTGGCCACCCGACCTTGAGTTCAAATTTGCCGGGCGCCGCTTTAAAGAGTAACGTAAATACTTTCTTTTGTACAATATCGGGTGCATATACCTGAATCATCCTCTTGGAATTCGGACTCCACGTCCAACTGCACCGTTTGATCTTGCATTACAGCATGCCTCGGGTTATCCGAAATAAACCATTATTATTATTATTATTATTATTATTATTATTATTATTATTATTCCGGACTGACCTGAAGCTATTGCATAAAGGTCCATGTTAAGCTGGTCCAGACCGACTGCAATACATTTTTCGGTCGCTGTATATGGTCTTCTTTTCGCGAAGTCGGTAACATATCAGAAGTCCACCAGAAAGTCTCTACCGATTACTAAGTCATACGCAATCCCTTCTGTCATTATAGGGAGATGTTCCACGACAATGCCACTAAGCTCCTGGTTCGATATGAGCGTCTCCGTCGTAGCTAGTCTTCCTCTTTGCACTGTCGTCAGTGCTACTCCAAATGGATCTAATTCAGTGTTTCCAAGTGTGGACTTTATCTTTGAAATTATTAGGCTACAAGTCGTCTCAGAGTCCACTAGACAACATACCAGAAGTCTATAAGCTTTTATCCGGATAGATAATGACGAGTGGAACATTTTGGAATAACAGGCCCAACGGATAAACCTTGTTTCTATATCTGTGGCCTAGGTCCATACAAAGCCGGCTAAAGGGCCCCGGTTTGTAGTTTTCACCATGAGGGCACGAGTGCCATTGGTTAGTTCCTATGAATTGGTCACTGTTGAAACAAAGGAAGAGGTGCTTTGCTGCAGCCGTCACAATGCTACTTCCTTCGATAATGTAGAGGGTCGCGTGTTACGTGTTAGGTGTTTGGTCGCCACTCAAGTAGACCTCGACTTTCCTCAAACTGCTTTCTAGTAGCTGCCCGCTTCAAACTTCCCTCGTCGCCAGCTGTTGCCGGTGCTTGTATGAGGCTGACAAATTTTACTCTCAACAATGTCCGTCACACAGCTGGTTTGGTGACCTTGCCAACTAGGTGATGCAAAATGCGATGGCCAAGCTCCGCTTCCGGCCCTTCTGGATAGTCTCCCTCTCAGCTAATGCAGTACCCAACCAGAAGGTAGCACAACTTCACTTGGTGATTGGTCCCTCCCAGAGGGTCCTCGTCGATGTTGAAAGGGGCACTCGGGGGCATCTAACAATTTCGAGTTTGTTTGAAAATGGACTAAATATCGTCACCTTTAAAGACGTCTGCCTCACCGACGATATCGTAAGCTTCTCCAACCAAAAGGCCTATTGCGGCGCCCTTCTGTCCAACTTTTGTGATTCACATGACACACCGCCAAACATGACCTTGCTGTCTGTTGTCATCATCGTTAACGTAGAACATCCCGGAAAAAATGGGAAATGGGAATCCTTCTGCCTTTGTCTCAGCCAGGATGCAAGATGATTCTGGACCAGACAGATCCACTGGATTAGCTTGTATAGGAGGCTGCCTATTGTACCACCATCTTATCGGATCTCACTTGGTTCTTTAGAGTCTGGGGAATGGCAACTAGTTGTGGAGGTAGTGAAAGGAGAGTAGGTAGAGCTCGAAATACATGAGTGTATCTGGAAAATGTTGCACGTTTTCAGACGTCGTCTCCAATTTTTTGCGTTCTTTTCCGGTCATTGATAAGATTCGGTATGGTTTCATTGTTTGTGCTTGTAGCTCTGAACCATTTATTCCCGAGACAGTGGTGCGGAAGCCATTCCAGGTTTAGAACTGGACCCCGCTGACACAGTTGAAAAGGGTTTAGAAGGCTTCTGAGCGCTACTAATGAACTTGTCTTCTGTTCGGTCTCACGGCAAAAAGCCGAATTAGTCCCCTCTGTCGGACGAATAGAGAAGACGCAAGTCGGTTGACAGATGCATTGGTGTATTCTATGTATCGCGGCAACGAAGAAGTACCTATACGAGAAACACGCCGCATAAAAAGTAACACAACGGCTGAGCAGATGGCGGGCCGCGAGCGCGCACGACCGGCAAAGGACCGAAAGTCAAAGTAATTCAAGAGGAGATCGGCAGAAACCACGGAAAAGTCAGTCCCGTAAAACGTACGCAACCGAACAAAACAATGAGGTCGATATCAAATGTCAGAAAAATCGTACAGAAAATAGACCCAAAATGATATCCAGAAAGCAGTCATTTTCCGAGAACGATCGAGGTCACTACAACGGTGTTGCCGGTTATGAGATATCTATTCTTGGTTCCCCACGCGCAGCCCCGGACAGATCCGGAGAACAATTCCTTCAGTCTTCATTATGCACGTGATAGACGGATTGGTTTTGGAACGAATATTACCAATGGCCCGATTACTCGTAGGGGAATTCTGTCCTTTGTCTTTGGTTGGTTAATTTTTAGTTTCTTCCAGGGAAACTTCTACTGCTATAGCTCTGTTGGCAGAAAATGGACTGGTAACAAAAGCTTGGACCCACCGAGAGACTAGACTGAGAAATGTAACTGGCCACCCTCAGTGAATTGTGGAACATAAGAGCCCACGATGCTTGCACTCGAAAGTTAAAACAAATAGGAGAGTTGCACATACTCTCGGATGTATCAGAGAAGGGCTAAGAAGCGTCCGTGTTGGCAGCTGGATGAATACGAATAGGCACGCAAACTTTAGATTGTCATTCGCTAAATCTGGAGTTACCCTACTAAAAATGGTGGCCGTCCTGAAGATGGAATTGAATGCGGCAGTATTATCTATAAATGTTGCCGCCGTGATGAAACAGTATTTCATCGGTGCAATCTGAAACACCCTTTTGAACCGATTCCTTCCTTATACTTCATTACCTCCTAAACGCAATCATTCGCTTCAAGACTCTCGAGGCAAATTGAATGCTAACTATTCATGAATCGACTGGAGCAAAACAGTGGCTTTAAATGCAGTCATCAAGCAACCGTGTATATCTGTGTCCACAGGGCCTGAATTATTTGGAAAAGTTGTTTGATTGATTGGGCAAACTGGAGTTCTTGAGCCTGCCCCAAAAGTAGTGGCTGCTATTCCCCCTACTCAACTGTTCAAAGCAGACTTAGACCCAAAATAATTGGTACTGACCACCGATAGCATCAATAGCAGTTTACCACTTAATGGAAAAATTTACTTCTCCTACCGGACCAAGGTGTTCAGTGAGCTGTTGTGGTGGATGAGATTCAAGCGGCAGGTATTTATATTAACACTTATCAGGCTGGGAAGTAGCTTGAAAACGGGTTTGATACTCTCCATAAAACTGAGGAAATTAGAGAAAAAAGGTGATTCATTTGACCTAAATATAAGCGTTCTCCTCGGAATATCCCATTAAATGAAGAGTACTCGAGGGAAGTACGCTCTTGTTCGGAGTCCTCTGAGGAAACTTAGTCCGACTTTGGTCAATGGGCTCATAGGAGTGGATAGCTGGTTGGATAACTCTCAGTTGAGTTTCGATGCACAACATCCAGTACTAATAACTGGTGGACACCACACGACGGTTTTATTATTCTAACACCCCCACGTTATAGGATACGCTGAGAGGCCCATTTATTGAATTGTATTCGTCAATGATTCTGGATAACGGCCAGGAGCCATAATAAGGAGGGTTATTGTTAATCCATCCAGTGTCGACGACAAAAGACAGCGGCGGGAAGGCAGCTAATATCCTCGCTACCAATGGCCATAATAATAAAGCTTTGGCGCCCGTTATTGTGGACGGTTTCCCATTACATTGGCCTTTTCAGGCCAATAAGGCTTACAAGCACTAAGAAAAGACGGCTGTTTAACAAATTGATTGCAGACTAGGGTGGCTTATCTAGAGATGGAGTAGTCGACGAACAATAAATCTTTTTTGATAGCATCGCAGTGTTCTGTTGGTGGAGGTGGTACGCCTATCCATATGTATTCAGGCTATAAGTCAAAATTTGTCGGGGCCCAAAAGAATATCAAGAACTGACGGTGGTGTTTGGGCAAAGTTCATACCTGGAATGGGACCAGCGCAAAAGGAGTGTGCCGGCTTTTCAAGCCTCCGTCCGCAAGTCATCGTGGAGATGTATGGGAAAGACTAATACGTTCAGCAAGGACAGTAATTCTAACCTTGATGAAACAACAACCTTTGGGTTACGAGACGTTGAGTACCTTACCCACCAAAGAGGAGAGAATTCTGAATAAGCCGTTGGTACCCGTTGTTTCTCACGACACCGGCGCAGCTGCTCTGACCCCGAATTGACTTATAACGTTAAGACCCAACGAAGAAGGCGAACTGCCAACAAAAACAAGGTACACCAACTTCCAAGGTGGGAAACAAGACACCTACGCGGCACAAGCTTACTGGAGACGGAGGACGCAAGATTTACTGCCAATTATTTTGTCCAAACAGTACGAGCATCACAATACTTTGAGCTAAAAATAGGCTAAAATGACTCCTGATATGTGCCCTGAAAGCTTGCATAGAATTTCGTGAGATTTCGTAAGGAAAATACTGATAAAATTACCACCATATTAAATAATATCTTCACTAAATAAGCACACCATGTTGTGCCGAATGCCCACGTGATCAAGCTATGTCCTGCTGGTCCCCTTTATTCTCTGTTGACAGGGTGTGCTGTTCAGTTGTTCCATGGAGAAGATTGTTTCTCCATCCATAGAGATAACTAACGCACATCGTTGCAACTCATGTCAACTAAGGTATATTATTATCTCTCCGTACTTAAATTCCGTCTATATAAGCGAATACAAGTATACGTATATATAAATACATACTTAGACATTAGAGTAATTGTTTTCACTCACTGCTTTTTGGGAAATTCATGCGATATTCGGTACTAATTGCTACGTACTGGTAGGCGTTCTTCTTCAGAATCTGAGAATCAGAATACATTTTTATGTCTAAGGAGGCCATGTGGGAGAAGAATTGCCTCATTTCTGGCTAGGCGACATTTTAGAAGCATCGGCCTTCCCGGCCCAGGTCATGGCCAGTTGATATGCTTAGGAAAACCGAATATTGTCAGATATTTCTTTAGTTTTAAGACATAAAACAGTTACTGCTGTTACCAATGCTGTTGAAGTAGAGTCACAAGAAATTAACCAGCTTCAGGTTTGAGATCTGTGGATCTTATAGGCGGCAGTCTAATTATTACCAGCACACAGAAGTCGATCATCCGTGCAGGTTGGTACCCTTATATCACTTTATTTTTCAAGGAAATCAAGAGATACAGCTTGGGAGAACGGTCTGCCGATATCACTGCGCATACTCTTTTAAGCTTAATGCCCGATGACCTCATTGAACCCATGCTTACCACCAGGCAAAGTCGTGAAGTGCTGCACGCTCTCAGCTATCGTTTACCAGTTATATCGCATTACCCAAGGACAATATCTCAAACAGCATGATTTCCCTCATGAATAGTATCTGGGGAAGCTCATGTCGTTCATAAAGAGACCCGTAAGACCTGCGGAACAACCATACCGAAGTTTTTAGAAATCAGCAACATGTGTTCCAAAACGAAGGTAATACTGCCCCGGATGATATTTTGATTCCCTTTCGTGCCGTACTCATTCAGTTTGTGTTCCGCATGTGGTGTTTTATTCTTCTCTGCAGCCAGACAAGATACTTCTTCCAACAAACTCTCCGCAAGAGTTGTAGCTTAACTGAAAACGTACCTTTCTATATCCTTACCGTTTTAGGCAATCTTTTCACACAGCTTGCCGTCAAATCCTCTGTCGGGGGATGGCCCACTGCTGGACACACTCACGGCACCCATTCACACATTAACTTATAATTTTTTTATCACCTTTTAATAATCTCTATGACGCCATTTCTCCAATGTTTCCTGCATTCACACAAATTTGTATTTATCTTAACTTTTATAAATTACGTATTTGTCTTTGACTGCGACAACAAAAGGCGTCCATTGGACGCGGAGTGGCATTACCCCTTTTGTGGATTGAAAGTGCCCAATAAAAGCCGTTCAAAAACATAAGCCTATTGTTGCTAGCAAGGATGGGTCATTGAAGTTCAGTATCTTCGACTAGAACCTGGATGCTGTTTGTTCCATCCCAAGGTTTGCAGGACTGGTGTCTGTCGTCGAAAGACAGAGCATTGGCTCATCAAAGCAAAAAATGAAGGTAACGCAAGACGAGAAAGCAGGTACGTAATTTATCATCTCCTTCGGAGTAAATCTCAAGCTCTTTTTTCTTATGGTTCTGTCCTGTTCTTGTCGTGCAAACATCTCATCTTCAGATATCGTGGAGATTAGTAACAGTTTATCGTAAGCCACAACTCTACATGGTCCTTAGATCTAGTTCATAATTTATTTGATATTTTCCTATCTCACCGGCTATAGTTGTTTTAGTACACAAATTATTAGGTGTTATTCTGCTTTGCTGAAGACAGTTTTCAAGCAAACTATCTTTGAAACCAGCTCACGAAAATGTTCTTTTTTCCAATGTTTCTTTAAGTGCAACCGCCTTTCCTTTCTACATCTTGATATTTTAGATTCGTTGACTACGTTAAACAAGAACGACGAACATCTTCTGAATTTTCTGAATGGGACAGCCCGCGAATTTCACGGAGGAGAGTTTGTTGAGTTCAGGCAAACTAGTGCTTTCTGATGAGGAGCAAACTTACGGCAAGAAGTGGCTGTTTGAACGTATGAAGAAGTGCCGCCCTGAATTCAATGGACACGTGAGTGCAGTGGTTGTAAAAACAAGGAACGAAGGGCATGTTTGAGACCCCAAAAATGTGTGTCGGACTGACGGTGACGAAATACCACATGAAGCCGGAAACTCGAAAAGCTGTGGCTCATCATGACTGCCCACGGAGCCTCACTCCCTCATTCTCATGTACAGTAATGAACTTGCACATATTTTTCGCGCACAGCCACGTATACACACACTTGCCTACAAGAGCTGAGTAACTCGCATTGCAAACTATTTTCACTTTTATTGCCGAATTCCACTGTACCTCTGTCATCCTATGAGATTTTGAGTGACGCCTGACACTCGGGAGAAAGGTTTCACGTACTGGAATTGTTTTCTCTGAGAGCTTTGTCACATACCCATCCATCCAATGGCACTCACGTACGTACAACTGAACGCCTGCTGGTTTGTTACTCCCGGTGTTTTAGAAACTGTTATACACTTCCACGGCTTACACCCAAGTCTTTATATCTATTTCGCTTCTCGTACTGATTATGAACTGTCGACGGGAAAAGAATTGTCGGTCTTTCCGCAAGGACCAACGCACTAGGATCACTATAGCACTGTGTGTGATTGCGCCTAGTGCGTTGTTGAGCAGACTTCACCTTTCCCACTCGGTAGGTGCGTGCACTGACAGCGTGGCATAGGTGGGCAGTAAAAGCCAGTAGCTGAATTCCAACTCTTGGCGTAGTTAGGTTCGGACGTATTTTGTCGGGTGGCGTAACTGCCAGGCGTGGAAAATCCTCCTAGCTCGTTTTAATACCCCACAATTGTCGACTTACTGGATCACATGAATTTACTTGTTTGTCCCACCCCCCAATGGGTACAGTGCCACTGGTTTTATTGCACCAACAATATACCGGCTGTTTAAACGGGACTCGTATTGGTCTCGTGCAACTAACTTTTTTGTTTTAACTGATCGCGAAATTGGTTCTCGTTTTTGCGTAGCTGTCATCAACTACTTGAGGTTTATGTATTTCGGTAAAACTCCTCACTTCCAATTTGAGTATCACGAGAACAACGGATCTGTAGCGACCTTGGGTTGACTGAGTTCGAATGAGTAAATGCATGACCAAAAATTATGGTAGAAAAACATAACCAAATAATAATAATAGTGGTGTATTTTGGGTGGGACCGAAGCAAGCTACGACGCATGATCAGATGACCCAGGCCATGTCACAACAGGAGTTTCGAAAATAGTAATGCATATAATTGTAGGGGGTTGAGGAATACAGTCTAATTGGACCAAAGAGAGGATAATGCCCTTCAAAAATGGAGGTCGAGTTCAAACGGCCGATTCAGCCTATGGCAATTAAAACGAGTTTAAAAGGAGGGATATCTAAATAAATAATACCCGACGTGATCAAGGTGACGGTAAATTGGAGTGCAGTCGAAGGATTTTTTCCAAGCTCGTCCTAAAAGAAGAATTTATCGAAGAAGGTCCAAAGAGTCATTTGCAAGCTGCAGTGTATAAAAATTATGTAGATGGAAAACTCCAGGACGTGCAAAAATGGATCTCCATAGACAAATTGTAGTGAGTCATTAGGCTTTTTGGTGGTAAATGTTTTGGCGAGGTTCCGACGTAGTCAATCATAAGGAAAGTACATAACAGATCCGGTGGAGAGGGGGTGCGATTTCAAGGGTGCTGATCGAAGAAATGACCAGAGGAAAGCGGGTGAGCATAGGGAGAATTGTTTACAATAAAGTGGTTATGTCGCGAAGTACCAACATGAAGACGATACAATGGTTACGAATCGATGTCAGGTGGGATTGCGGAGGCGAGTGGATTGCAGAAGCAGTAACGGAGTGGAGATTAAATGAGTATCCGAGTGACCGTTCTGGATAAAGGAACATGCGATGACGGTAAAGAGAGCCGCCGAACCAGTGGGTTAGACATAATAATGACAATGGTAGTGATAATGGTTTATTTCGGATAACGCCGAGGCATGCTGAAAAGCAAGATCAAACCGCACAATGGATAGCAGAGTCCGAATTCCAAAAGGGTGATCCAGGTACGTGCAGTCAATGTAGTAAAGGAGAGGGTGTTTAACTTACTCTTTGTTGTGGCACCCGGTAAATTTGAGCTCAAGGTCGGGTGGCCTACCCGGCCGATTCAGGGTGGGGCTGGTTGGAAGTGGTAGACTCTTGCTCAAATAATAAAAGAAGAGGGACTGCGCAGCTAGAGAATCAAATAATAATAATAATAAAAGTATATTTCTCGGCTATGGTCGAGATGCACGAGCAGGCTCATGATCATGGTGTACAGCTTTACTCAGTAAGATGAAATATTCACAAACTTCAGGTATAAAAATCAAAAGTGCCAGCGGTAGAAGAACACAGCCAGCGACAGTTTATATGGATCACTCTAATAATGGTTTTCGCGGCAACTTTGAACCGGTTTCGATTTCAGGCTGGGCGGTGGCGCACCGAGGGGATACCCAATGGGTCGTTCATTCATAATGTTAAAGGTGCATTATCAACGAGAACAATGCAATCCATGAAAAACGGCGGTTTACCGGGGATCTGCGAACAGCGAGGTTTTAAATAGGGAGAAAAAGTGATTGTATGGAAGTACACTCGGGAAAATCGATGCATGCGAAGAGAATAGCAAACCGTGAAGCTGATGCAAACCCTGAATGACGCTTTTGCCAGGGTTCAATAAAAGGAATGAGTTATGAAACAAGGATACATGAAACCAGTTTTATGAGTGTACATTTGGGAACTTTGATGAGTGCGGAAGAAACAGAAGCCCATATGAAGGTGAGTTTAATTTCAGGATCAGTAACCCGTACCATTCAGAAATGCGAAAGTACAACTGGAGGGTCCTGGAAAAGTGGAGGATCAATTTCCAGCCGGACAAGGGTCGAAGGAAAAATGGACTTTTGAAACATCTAATAATAATAATAATAGAGGTGTATTTCTGGACCGTGGTCGACAGGCACGCATATGAGCATGATCAGAGTTTACAATATCACTGAATGAGATGGAAAATTCACAAATTCCAAAGAGAGATTCGCACATCACAGCAACAGTGGAATAAGGCTGAGGAGAGTTTAAGTGAATCAAAGCGACCAAAGAATACACGGCGAGTACGAATTGATTCCGAGTCCACTATGGCAATAGTAATGAATCGGCCGGATGTAGGAATGTTCAGACGGACATTAGCTTAGGACGCAGGAAATACAGTATTTACAAGAATGACGCAAGAAAGAGGTCAGTAATGTATAATCATGTTCACTCAAAAAGATAATTGGAGTTGAGACAAAAGAGGCAGGGAAGAATTTCATGAAGGTTCACAGAGGAATACTAATTCTCATAGATTTGTAGATATGAAAAGGAACGGTACCCCCTGAAAAGATGAGACGATTTCCATGAGAAGTAGTGTGTGTCATCTGGTGTCGGCAGTTCGCCGTTGGTGGAAGATGGATGAAGTTTCAGGAGGGAATAATCAGCAATCGGAATACCGTGTCCACGAGGTACAAAATAAGGCAAGACCAGAGTGAAAACCTTTGCAATAGACCAGACTATGCTGGTAAATTGGCGAATACGTCATTCTGTTGAGTTCCTTGTGGCTTTTTTGTGTCCGTGTTGAGCCTTTTGGGCAAGGATTGGCTGCTGTTTTGTTCGGTGTTCCATCATGAGATGGAGGAGGGCATCGCCGAATCTGGACAAATAACTATGTAATTAGAAGTCCTCGCACGGTGGCTTCAACATCGGGAGGGTCTTGTAGTGAGAATTCTTCAGTAAGCCTCACAGGGGCATATGCAGCAATATCAGGACTTCTTGTAGGTGAAACCCAGTGGCTAGATCGTATTCGCGGTAGCCGGCCTTTGGTGCGGTTGTAGACGGGCAGAAAAGAAGATAAGCTGTCCGTACGATATATTCCAGCCGAGCATCTTGGTGGCCGGGTGGTTCTGAAAATGAAAAAGGAAGGATCGCAGTCTGGGCGATGTTCCAGCTGAGGGTTAGCTTGAGAAAAATAACAGATAAGAGTACGGAGGTTGGAAATGAGACACAGTGGTCTTATTGGAACGAGGAGTCCCTGGTATTGTGACTTGGTGTTCGTGAGGGGTAATTGTGCTTGCACTACTAGGCAAAGTTATTAATTACCGATTCGGCCGTTCACCGGGAATTCTTATCGTTAGGGGTTAATAGAGCCTTGGAGGTGTATTTGGACCATGGGGTCTGAGGGCTACGTGAGGAAGCAGCTGGGCAACACGAAGAACCTTGAGTGGCAAGTTTGCACAATAGGTCTAGGGGATATGACAAATTCCACAGTGTTGTTTCACGGGTCACAGAGAAGCAGCTGGGACACACTGAGAACCCAAAAGGCAAGTTTATATGATATACCCAGAGGATGTATGACAAATCCTACCGTGGGGCATCTACAGGTCTAAAGCTGCAGGTTGCTGTTAGGCAAGGTTGTAAACTGGAGAGCGGGCTGCATTCTAGGACAAGAGGAGTGTCGCTTTCTTACGAAAAGGAGGAAAAATATATAAGCGGGCGAAAAATACGGGCACTTGATGGAAATTTTGTTCACCTTGAGGAAAAAGAATTTTCCAAGGGAGAAATGAACCAGCCATAGCGCTTTGAGGGTTATAGAACGGCTTAGGATTGGAAATCAGGCGATTAAAGGAATGAAATTTCAGGCAAAGAACAGGAAGAATCCTTCAGAGATTACCCTTGTAACGTTCAGCGACCAAGTATCGGCTAAGTCATTTGAATACCCAGTGAAGGACTCATTTGTAGGGCAAGGTTGCCTAGGTGATGGTGAAAGAAGTGAACGGACGTAAACATGCAATCGTTGAGCAGATTGTTTGCTTTCAGAAAAATGGAATGTGATGCACCAACAGAAAAATGGGATCTGGGCGAAAGATCAATGTGTGATGCGTAGCCGTGATAGCAGCAGGTGTATGGTTTGCGAAGGAGATGAGTATTTAAATGACAAATAAGTATTTACGGACTGATTGTCGTTATCTAGGGGCTGAACATGATGACCACAGAGTTGCAAGGATCAAAAGCTTCTCAGAGGTTTTACGAAAATAGAATACCGGATATGAAAAAGCATGAAACAACTGATCAATACGTTTGCGGGGTAGGGTGGTGGAGTAACTGACGTGCAAAATGCTATATGTTGATATTCTTTGTAAAAGGTGGATCATGTGACGGCGAAGGATTGATACGCTGCGATACAGATGTCCTTCAGAAGCAGATAAATAGGGTGGGCATGAATATTTACAAGGTGAGGATACAACAATGCTACAGATGTGTTGTAGCCGTTGCCGTCTTCATTCATACTTTTATCACGTTTATTGTTTAACCGAACGCTGACTGCCAAGCGCGGTTGCCATTTGGCCGTTGCTCTTGCGCACGCTCTCAAGCACGCTCCCAAATACACGCGAACCACTATCTCTCCCAATCGCCTTCTCGTTTTCATGGGTCGTTGGGAATACTGTTTTGGTTAACATAATCGTGCAGTGCCTCACATTAGAGTAACATGCAGGTGGTCCACGCAGTACAAAGGACCGAAGCACGCGTTTACTAAGGAAACCGCGAAGTAAGGTCTAATCAACCTTACAATTGGAGAGCCCGACGTGATCCCCAGGTAAAGTGAGTTTCCTTGTTTTCTACCTTTCAAGGTCCCGTCTGCGTACGTTTTGTGTGTCTTATTTTTCCACTATCTGTTGATTTTTTTGGTCGGTTTACCAATATTGTTTTTTGCCCAAACGTATTTTTGGTGTCTAGTTCGTCGTGATTTTTTTTCTTTTCTCGCGAAGATTACAGTGCCCCATTGATCGTTGGTTTCTTTTCCCGTCTGTATTCGATAAAGTAATCGCTATGTCTACTGAACGGAAACCCTGCTCAGACCCCACCGTTGGGGCGATCACGCTGCACATACCGGCATTCACACCTACTGATCCAGAACTCTGGTTCACGCTGGTCGAGTTAGAATTCGGAAACTGCCGTATAACCAGTGACGCCAGCCGTTTCAGGTGGGTAGCAGGCCGCCTCTCGCCAGAGGTCACAATGTAAGTAAGGGACGTAATAATCTCACCCCGAAGCTATGAGGCTTTAAGGGAGGCCGTCATTGCCCGCAGGACCAACGTATGCAACAACTCCAAACCATCAAGCTTGGAAGCAGGAAGCCCTCCGAACTGCTGCGTGAGATGCAGTGCTTGAGAGGACCGACAATAGGCGAGGACCCGCTCTTAAGGGAACTTTGGCTGCAGCGTTTACCGCACAACAACCCAGTTTTACTGAGTGCCACGCGCAAATGCTCGCTGGAGGAAACCGCAGTGATAGCTGATGACATTATGTCACGATACAACCCCGCTGTAGCTGGAGTAACCAGGTCCTCCGTCACAACGGTGCCTGCCTTGCTGACATCTAACGACTTCGAGTCAGTTTTGTCCAGAATTGACGCGAGCCTACAAAGCCTAACAGTTGGAAGAAGCGGGTCAACGGAGTGGCACCGTGCTCGCTCACCTAGGCTCCATAGTCCGTCATTGCGACGACGTTTCGTCGGTTCTCCAAAAGAGGGGTATTGTAAACACCACAGTCGCTTTGGTGAGGGAGCCAAACGATACGAACCAGGGTGTACGTTTCCCGGTGCTCATCAGGGAAACTAAATCCCCGGTCCGTGGTGGCGACCCACAAAGCCGGGTATCAGACCAACAGTCGTCTTTTGAACGTAAGGGACATCATTTCAAATAACCTATTCGTTGTAGATACCGGTGCCGAAGTGAGCGTCCTCCCCCGAGCGAAAGACGACAATAGCACACCGCAGGCCCAAACACTACGCGCTACCAATGGCACGGCCATCCCAACGTTTGCCTAGCGGTCGCTCACCTTAAACTTGGGTCTAAAGCGTAATTTTCGTTGGGTATTCATCATCGCCGACGTCCCGTACCCAATTCTGGGCATTGACTTCCTGCAGCACTTTGACTTGTTAGTTGATGCACGGCGCCGCAGAGTGGTGGATCGTCAGACCACTCTAGCTGTTGCGGGTCATAATTCGCGAGTGAATTACGTCACGCCATTTTACGTTCAACCACCGGCACACCAACCTTATGGCGAACTCATCGCCGCCTACCCGGCCATGTTTCGGCAGGCCGGGCCTCTCCCAGCAGTGACGACCAGTGTCACTCACCATATCGATACTAAGAGACCCCCAGTGTTCAGTAGGCCACGTCGGTTAGCACCAGACAAGCTTCGCTTTGCACAGGCTGAATTCGAACACATGCTAGAACTGGGCATAAAACACCCTTTTAGTAGCCCCAGGGCGTCCCCTCTTCATATGGTCCCCAAGTCTAGTGGCGACTGGCGACCCTGTGGTGATTACAGAGCGCTTAACAAAGTCACCGTCCCGGACCGATGTCCAATCCCCCACATACAGGATCTTACTTCGTCTTTATCAAGTTGCTCCGTTTTCAGATGCATTGATTTAGTTCGTGCTTACAACCAGATCCCGGTAACAGAGGCCGATATCCCTAAAACTGCAGTCACTGCGCCTTTCGGGCTGTTCGAGTTTCTGAGAATGCCGTTTGGACTCAGCAATGCAGCTCAGACCTTCCAACGGTTGACGCACGAGGAAACTCGTGGTTTGAAAAATGTCCACGTATACTTGGATGATATTTTGGTGGCGAGTTCTTCATAGCAAGTGCACGCCGCACACTGACGAGCACGTTTCGAACGCCCTAGCCAGCATGGCGTTAAGATCAATATCGCGAAATGCGAATTAGGCCAGTCTGATATCACTTTCATACGATATTCTATTTCATTCTCGGGTATCCGCCCTCCGCCAGACAAAGTTTCCGCTATTCGCGACTATCCTGAACCCCCAATCTTTTCGCCAGTTGCGTCAGTTTGCCGGCCTGGTGAATTTCTACCGCCGATTTATTCCTCACTGTGCGGAAATGATGCAACTCCTCACCGATCTGTTGCGCGGAGGTAAGCAAAAGTTCGTGTTTCCCGACACGGCGCAAGCCGCATTTGCCTTGGTCAAAGATGCTGTCGCCAACACAGCATTCCTTACCCACCCTGACCCTTTGGCTCCTATTTCGGTAGTGACGGATGCCTCGGACACAGCGGTTGGAGCAGTACTGCAACAGTTCGTAGACGACTCTTGGCAACCTTTAGCATTCTTCTCCAAGCACCTACAACCCGCGGAATCTAGGTACAGCACATTTGGTAGGGAGTTATTAGCCATCTACTTGGGAATTCGTCATTTTCGACATGCACTCAATGGCCGTTCGTTCACGGTGTTTACAGACCACAAGCCTTTGGTTTACGCACTAAAGTCAGCTTCGGATCGATACTCACCACGCGAGATTCGCCATTTAGACATTGTCTCACAGTTTGCTGTGAACATACGACACGTCTCTGGGGTACTTAATCCCGTCGCCGACGCCTTATCACACGTACAGCAACTAAGTCTGTCACCGACGCTTGACATCAACTTGGGTGCAATGGCACAGGCCTAAACTGTGGACCCTGACATCGAACAAATTCGGCGAAATGGTTCTTTGAGCTTAACCACAATACCTATCCCAACTTCCCAGGATACCATCGTGTGCGATGTGTCGCAGGGTCGCCCTAGGCCGGTGGTTCCTGCTGCCCACCGTTATCCCACTTTCCTGACACTCCATAATTTGGCCCACCCCGGGTGTGACGGCCTCGGTGAAACTGATAACTGAGCGTTTTGTTTGGCACAATGTCAAACGAGATGTCCGCCAATGGGCTCGTGCTTGTCTGCAGTGTCAACGTTTTAAGACCCACAGGCACACTGAGGAGGCGTTAGCCAGGTTCCCAGAACCTGGAACACGTTTTCATCATGTGCACATCGACCTCGTACGACCACTTCTACCTTCACTTGGGTACTTTTACATACTCATATGCGTGGATCGTTTTACTCGCTGGCCGCAGGTCATTCCTATCCCTCGTCCCACGTCGGAAGAGGCCGCGAAAGCTTTTCTGACCGGTTGGGTTAGTCATTTCGGTTGCCCGGCAACAGTGATCACCGATCGTGGTCCACACTTTGATGGCGCTTTTGGCAGCCTACTCGCTACGCTCGGTTGCCAACACATCAGGGCGGCAGACTAACACACTCAGACCAATGGTATGGTTGAGCGTTTCCACTGGCAATTAAAAGCCGCCCTTCGAGCAAACGGTAACCTTTTTTGGAGTAAAACACTGCTATTAGCGATCTTTAGCCTGCGTAGTACCGTGAAGGAGGAATTACACACAACACCGGCCGCACTAGTATATGGCTGCACACTTCGTCTGCCTGGGGAGTTGGTAGCCCCTGACCAACCGTGACTTTCGACTAACGTGACTATGCTCAGGGCCTCACGCAGCACATGCGAGTGATCAAGGCCAGTCCGCCGCGTGAACAACAGCCTACAAGTTACGTCCCAACTGCGTTAGATGGCGTTAGATCACCAATACAAGCGCCATACACTGGCTCTTTTAGGGTAATAAAACGAAGGGCAAAACATTTGTCATGGACATCAGCGGACGACACGACGCCGTATCTATCGACCGTCTCAAGCCTGCCGTCATGGAGTGCGAGCCGCTCGGCCAATTTACACCTACTCAGGCCACTCAGTCACCCGCATCGAGCGAGTTATTAATCGAACCACCCCAAATTTTGCCAAGTGAGGACTCGGCAGCTACCCCATCAGATTCTCCAACCGTACCCGCAACGCGAAGTAGCCGTCGCGGTCGCCAACTACGAAATTCCGCCCGCTTCGCCGATTTCATGGCGATTTTTACAACCGACTGTTAGCAATAAGTTGGGAAGTTCACTATGGAGTTACCAACCAATAGGCCCGAGAAATTACAATCGGCAGTTATGATTTCATTTTCTTCTGGTCTCCTAGCGACTACAACAACACTGAACATCGTTCGTGTGTTGTTATCACGGTCCAACATCCGCCGGCGCCCTCAGGCGCTATTTTGTTCCAGTTTACCTTGCCCTCTCACAGACGGATCTACGAAGTCACATTGGCTTCATCCGTAGCCTCACTGACTCCCGTGCACGTTAATGGAGCCAACCATTCATTGGATAACGGGACGATTCGTCAGCCTGGTACTGGAGACGACAACTGGACGCCCTTTTGGATGGACCTGACACGGGATCTTCCGGCTCGCATCGGTATGAGTCCCGTGGGTGCTAAAACACAGTTCGACATAGGCACATCCGACCTCGAGAGTGCAGGCACCGTGAAACTCATCAGCAGTCGTTCGACGTCACCAACAATATAACGGGCAAGCTACGAGGAGTTCCCGGACAACCAATACCTCCGGCCAAGCATCACGATCGAAGCCCAACTCCGTCGGACTTCTTGGAGGAGGCCCTTGCAGAGGTTTCCATCTTCATTCATACTTTTAACACGTTTATTGTTGAACCGAACGCTGACTGCCAAGCGCGGTTGCCATTTGGCCGTTGCTCTTGCGCACGCTCTCAAGCACGCTCCCAAATACACGCTAACCACTATCTCTCCCAATCGCCTTCTCGTTCTCATGGGTCGTTGGGAATACTGTTTTGGTTAACATAATCATGCAGTGCCTCACATTAGAGTAACATGCAGGTGGTCCACGCAGTACAAAGGACCGAAGCACGCGTTCACTAAGGAAACCGCGAAGTAAGGTCTAATCAACCTTACGGTGTGGGCGAAAGGAAGGACTGACAGTGGGAGCGAATTGTCTCAGTATCGTCGACCGCCGGGATGCCCTGGAGACAAATATTTCTCGGTGAAGTATACTGTTTGGACATTGTGGGACGGAAATGTATGATAAAAAGGGGCGAGTTTGATCTTGGGGAATGGGTAAGTTTACCAACGGGACAAATGTGTGGTTTGGAACGAATCCTCGGGATAAACGATCATGAACGACAAGCCGAATATGGTAGTGGTCTTTTAACCCCGTGATAATTATGTGCTAAGAAAAGTAGATTTTGTCGGGACTAAGAAGAGGTAAGTGAAGATGGCGAAGATGGAGAGAAGAACGATGAAAAATAGGTGATGACCTGGGGAGATAGTGGCATATTTGCAGCTTCCCGGGTGTATAAATGGTGATTTTGCCGCAACCGGTGCCGGTGCATGAGCTGACCTTGCGCTTGACACCCAAACTGAAAATCATCCTGCTGGCAGGAGGTGCGATCCTCCTTCCTGGCTGCGCCCGCACATCGTTGCAGGCGACATGCACGCCTGATGTGCGCCGGCCAAAGCGGCGGATCTGACCTCGACCAGCACCGGTGGGTTTTGCACAAGTGATATTGACGTTGTCACATAACTGTAGATATCGAATAGTCCAGGAGCTTGCGACCAGGTTGCGAGGGATCTTCGAGAGCAGAGCCAATGTTGTAGTGACGAAGTGACGGGTAGGTATCGAATTTTCTGCTGGAAATGTGAGCCAGGTATTATGCCGAGCCACCGAAGGGAAGACACACATCAGTGGTTGCCTGGAAAAATAAAAAATAGAAAACGCAGTCTAGGGTGCTCCCAGCCGGGGTTTAGCGGTCACTGGTAAAGGGAAACCTCTAGTATCTAGAAATTGGAACTACTTTTAAAGAGTGCGGCTACGAGCGGAAGTGAGGACAGGAACGCTAAAAATAGCAAAGACAATGAAGAAGGAAAAAGATGATTTGTTATTTATTGGTGGTCGCCGGGATGGGATTCTGGGTTGAAAAGCCAGAGCGGACTAAGAGAAGGGGAATGAGCCCCGGCTGGACCGAGTAAAGTAAACCTGGTATGATGTAGATAATGGATTAGGGTTGGGGCTACGTAACCTCCAACGGAGAACCAAGTATTTGGGGCGGGCAAAAAGAAAGCTCTAGGCCTAGGGTTACCATTGCCATAATAAGTGAATGTCATCCAGGGGGAAGATTACTACAGAAAGTGATGGAATAAATGAACTTAAATTATAGTCGATAAGTAAGCTAATTACGACTATGCTGGGAATACGGCACACAATGGGGAAAAATTGAACCGTAAAACATTGAAGAGGTGAGGGCTACGAGACTCAGAGATGAGGTCGAAACTGGACCGGGAGTAACCGCTCTGCTAAAATGAAATTCTTCGTGAGAAAGTAGAACAACATTGGCTGTAGGAAACTGCATTGGAAACAGAATGATTGGTGACATAACTGTAGGCTGAATTTAGCTGATGCGCCACTTCCCGAAAGAGAACTGAGACTGGATTTCCTGTCCATTTTTTGCGGAGGGAGTGGTAAAAACAATAAGATGGATCGTAATCTGAAAGAGAGGCCGGGTCAGTAGAAGGACATAAAAAGGCATAGAGTTATCGGCCCTGCTAGTGCCAAGACACAAGGATCAGAGAAGTTGATGGTACTCTGAAGGAGTGAAACGTGCAGGTGTAAGTACTTGAGTGAGAATTTAACCTGGAAACTCTAATGAGAAATCAAAGTACTACAGGGAATGATGGAATAGATGAACCTAAATGATAGTCGATGAGCAAGCTAATTACGATTGTGCTGGGACCGTGGCAAGTAAGGGGAAAAACTGAACGGTAAAGCTTTGAAGAAGCGAGAGCTACGAAATTCAGAGATGAGGTTGAGACTGGATTTGGAGTACCCACTCAGTAGAATAAAAAAGGAATTTTGCGTGAAGACGAGGAATCAAATTAGCTGGAGGATATTACGTGGGTAGTTAGTGTGATCAGCATCCGCGACATCATAACTGGAGGTTGAATTGCCTCGATGAGCCACTTCAAGCATCAGAATTGTGACAGCTTCCCCCGATGGAGAATCTAATAAAAGGAACGGGCAAAAAGGAGACTGTAGACCTAGGGCTATAGTTACCATTTTGAGTGGGTTTATCGTGGTAGAGGGTTCGACTTAGAAAAACTCAAGGTTGTACACGAAAGATTGATAAAACTAGAGTGATATATACGGCAACGTGTGTGGTACTTATGTCTCCTGGCCCCTGACTCAGACCCACGTGTCAGTAACCAAAACCAATTTCGTACGCTCACTCCTCCGAAGTGTATGGCTCATTATTTGATGCGAGTGTCCGGACATCAAACAATTTGTTTAATTCCTCTTTAAGTCTCTGTAGTTGGCCTGTTGCACGGACATTTGGTGAAAGTTTATTTCCCATTTGTTAATAGCTACCAATAAAGAAATTGGACCCTAGGCTGATTCTCGAGGACAGCACAATGGCCGGATGATTGCTATGTCGTAGCGAATAACTTAAGCCTAATTGGTCTCGTACCACAGGGGAGACTTTTCAGGATCTGTATTTTAATAGTGAGTGGAAAAAGGCCAAGTTGTTATTTATCCGCCGGAGCCAAAGATGTTCGAGTTGTAGCAGGCCACAGCTTTGCTTATAGTCGATAGTGGAGGAATAGCCAACTATTTGTCTAGTGAAGGTGAACTGAACATTTTCAATGGCAACCCTGTCAGTCTGGCGCATGTTGGAGCCGACTATTGAACTATACTCTGGCAATGGTCTAGCGTGTGTTGTATAGACACTGAGTTTACTTTTACTCAAAAGGGATGTTTTGTGAACCAGTTCTATTAACCTACGGAAACCAGCAACTAGAATGTCCGTTTGCTGCCAGAAGTGGAATGGACAGGAGTAGTGCTTGCCCAGGTCACTTACTGGTGATGCAGCTTTTGTCCGCCGAGAACTTCATTACCCAATCGGTACACCACGAATTGAGCATCTACATTTCCTCCGATATTTTCGCTACCGTGTTACCCAATGATCTTGCCCCGTGCATGTGTATTGACCACGGTCGAAAAATATACAGTTATCAATTACCAGTTACGGTCAACGATGTACAACAACTATACATCATCAGCAAATAAAAAGGGAGTTCCATGGCGAACCGTGGTAACATCACTTATGTAAATAAGAAACAACAAAGGGGCCCGGTACACTACCTTGGATTACACCGCTGGTTACAGGGCTGGGTGTGGAAATTGTGCCATCACTGTTTGCCACTTGACTGCGCGAAGGCGAGTACGAATCCAGCCGGGCATATGGTGGGCCAACAACGCCGTATGTCCTAGCCTTTGACAACAAATAAATATGGGACACCCGGTTGAAGGCTTTGGACATGTCTAAAATGACTGACATCACTGCCTTACCATCATTTTCAGCTATCGTATTAAGGTTCAGAAAGTCAGTCATACAAGTTGCGCAGGATCGATGTTTTAGAAAACCTTGCTGACCGTCACTTAAAAGGTGATTTATAAGGAGATGATCCGTTAGTTTCCCTTTTATTAATCTTTTCATAATCCTCTATACTACTGGGGTATGATTCACAGGCCGGCAGTAGGCCGGGTCCTCCCTTGTTCCCTTCTTATGAACTGGAATAACAGCCGAAGTTTTCCACTGTATAGGGCACCAACTAAAGCGCATAGACAAACTGAATATATTTAGTAAAAGAATTGGGATATCTGGGCCGTTTAATTTAAAGATGGCCCTTGGTAATGAGTCCCACCCTGAGTGGAAAGACATTTTGATATTTGAAGTTAAAGGCTCGATTTCGGAGGGCAGAGATATTACAGAAGAAAGTGGCTCATATGATGGTACTGGTGGACCGTGGAAAAATGGCGCTGTGTTAATAGTTAAAGAAGAAGCAGAAAACATGTTTAGCGCTTCTGCTACATCCAGCTGTTTGTCGAGATACGTGTTATTGAAAGAGATAGAAGGGATAGATGAAGTTGTTTCAGGGTTCCTCGACTTCATCAATTTTGCAAGAATCTCGACTTTCTTGGAATCACTTAAGGCCCTGAGTTCCTGTTGTATCATTTCACTCTCGGAGTACAGTTTTGTCGTTTCAGCCAAAAAGATCTAACTCTGTACACAGTAAAAAGTCCCTCATTCTAAGGCAAACGAGTTAGAGTCTACTCAACTTCAAGTTAAAGCGAGACAGTTTATTGTCTTTAGGGCGGACTGACGATCCTTGTGATGGGGTTTTTAGATTAAGGCGTCTTTCAAAGATAGAGTAGAGTTGATCTGTCACCAGCTGGGGATCTGCACTTAAAAAGAAGGTGTCCTAATTTTGGCTGCGAATCATTGAGGGCGGTATTTTTCAGTTGGCCTTACCGTGTGGTTTATGCAGGGGCCTCAGCTGTTTATATTTTATGGACACTGTGAAGCGGCAGTGGGCAGTTGTGAGATCACTCCAGAGTGGGTTATTCTGGACTGTTTTCACAACCTGGGTTAATCCTAGTGACAAGATTAATTTAAGAGTGTGGTCGCGTCTGGTTGGGGACGTGACATGCTGCTTCCATCCTCCGAGGTGATTTGCATTCCAAAAACTGTAGTAAATGGCGTGTTGCTGTGAGTAATGTCCAGCATATTTCTGGTGCACTAAAGTCACCAGCTATCAATTTTGGGCCTACTTTAAGATAAGTAATTAAGTTGAGAGCCTCGATAATTTGCAGGAAGCCGTCAGAACTAGATCTAGGAGGACGGTATACGCAACCTAGTATCAGTTCTTGACGCTCGACATCAACGTTAAGCCATACGGACTCGACAGTGCCTTCTAGGATAGGATGCTGAAAGCTTGACGCCCTGAGAGTTTCCTTTACATACACCAGACGGTCTCCACCACGTTTATGTGCTCCGCTTTTGCTGAAGGATTTGTAGCCGAGTACCTCAATGTCCTCTACTAGATAGAAGTCCGGTAACCAAGATTCCGCCACTAAAGTAAAGTTATAGTCGTTTTTCAACGCAGCCGATCGTATGTATTGGATTTTGTTCCCAATAGAGCGTGCGTTGACCAATAGTAAAGTGAAAATTCGAGTGCCTCTGGAGTCATCTTTGGTACTAGTAATTACGGTTCGTTGACAGCTTCATTCAACCCAAAAGAATAATCAGCGCAAGACGCAAGCTCTCTTAAGCTATCATTCGCAATGAAAAGACTTGGGTCTGCATACGGACTATTAAATGCCTGGATATTTGGTGTTACACCACCATGCTGCTGATTAGAACGGTTCATATGAGGCATATCTAGGTTATGGGGCCATGTTGTGTCCACAGTACGTATGAAAAAATAGGCACTTTGGCTAGATATGGGGGGAGGATATGCGGTGCCTTTGGATAGTTTAACTGAGGGGGAGGTGGAAAAGATGGAAATAATGGGAGATTAGGCTGATGGGAAGATTCCATTTGTCCGGAGTTAGATATGAACGCGGTTCTCTCATCATACTATCTACTTTCAATACAGGTATGGTTCTGTTGTTGTTGTATCATCGTCCTATAAGGGCTACTTCGTTTCATCTTCTGAGAGATACGAGGGTATCCCCGATGGGGAGGTCGACCTGTGACGAATATGGTCTAGAGAAGGAACCATCATTGTCACTGTTGGTGCATCCTCGTATCGTTTGCCCGGACGAAGACTTAGCCTTGGCAACTGACCTCTCTTTGACCCTCTCTTCTGGACGGTTATTTACTGTCTGCGACATACGTGGCATATGAGTGTCACTCCTGAGTTTTTCATTAGTTTTTAAACGGGGGCCTATGGGGACATATATTTGTGCTGCAGGTTTAGTTCCATTGATTACTTGAAGTCCCTTGAAAAGTTTGTCCAGAGCTGAGGGCATAATGTAAGGTCTTTCCTATGATGAGCCTGCAGGTGTTGTTGATTTACGTTGTCGGGACCGAAATGGTAGGATTTGGAAGGAAAATAAAAAGTCGGCGGATATGGTAGCAGAATTTGGAGGTTTTATACTGGTAGAACCGATTGAATAGTAAACGAGCCACTCCTCCGGAGGATAAGGAGGAAGGCCACAGGATCAAAGGTGGTGGGACGGAAATTATTTGCGCACCTTGTGTTGGCCGAGACATAACAGTGTGAAAATCGAAGATAAATCAGCTTGAGGTGCTCGCAGTTACTGCGACTATAAAGACGTGTAGTTTGCCGAAGAGATGATAAAACCGATGAGTGGTAGGTACACCTCAGTTGATGCACATTACTTCGGACGCACCTTGTCTTAATGACATGTGACTGAAGCTGCACGATACGCATCTGAGTAGTCCGGGGTGTACCAACAGCTGTAGCATGAAATGAATCAGGGCCAGAGGTAGTGGTGGAGTATGTAAGCTGGTTGTTTACGAAGTTTTAATATACATCAAATCGGATGGAATGAGTTAAAAGGGGCGAACGAATGGTACATCTCGTGGGAGAGAGGGACGGCCAAAGTGTTGAAAGGAAGGCCGAAGGAGGAAAGGCAAGCAATCAGCGGTTATATTGTATGACGGGTGGATAATGGTATGCCAGCATAGAGGAGGTATTTGGGTGTTGAGCTAGTCTGGGATCCTTTGAAGAGTAACCGCGCCGAAGAACGGCCTGCGAAGTTGACGTTGTTGCAGGTGGGTGGTAAAGGTACAGCTTTGGTGACTGCTTTGACAGGTGCCTTGATGTAATGGCACTGGCAGTGCTGTATGTCAAATACATCATGGATTTACAAATGAGAAGGGGTCAAGGTGCACTACGAGGTCAGGGTGAAGCGACTGATTGGAGCTATGGACGGGAGAATTTGGGCTGATAGAGACAGCAAGTGATCGCTAATCACATTTCTGAATTCTGGAGGACTGAGAAATATATTTTTGTGAAAATCATCGTTTGTACATCGTGGCCAGGAAGTGGATAGTGATAGTAAGTGCGCCGGGGAGTGAGTAGTAGCTGCAAGCTCTGACACGGTATATGGGCTAGTTTACTGAAGGGACGGGAAAGCGTTCATACGTGAGATCCAGGGGATTCAAGCAGTGAGGTGCCTGCCAAAATCGATCATTATTTATGTAGGCCATCAAAGTGTGCCAAGGGGAAGAGAGTTGGTGGATGGGAATGACACTACACTCTATTTAGCACATAAGCAGGATGGTTATTTTTCTGGGTATGAGAAGGTAAGTTACAAATCTCGATATTGAGAGCAAGCGCATCGTAAAAGCAGTATTTGGAGAAAATAGAACGAATGACATGTTAGAGGCAGCAGTACCAGCGTAAGGATGAAGCTCTGTAATCCGCAAACAGAGCAAGTGGGTGGAACTGACCGTGGGCTGGACACCCAAACATCAAACCTTTTTTGGCTGCAGGAAGTGCGATTCACTGACTTAGCTGCGCCCGTGCATCGTAGCAGACGTCCTGCACACCCGATGTACACCGGTAAAAACGGAGGGCCTGGCCGCTTTCCACACTCTTGAGATTAGGGCGGGTTGCCGCAGTGCGTCCAGTGGAGTGGTCAGTGAGCTAATAGCTGGGCCTTTGGAGTTGCAGAGGGCCAAACCAGTAGGAGAGCCATTGGGTGAGATGAGCATATCAAACCCTATCAACGGTCCCGTTTTTTATATCCAGCGAGAAAAATCCGCAAAGTTGGGGCTGGTGGAATAGAAAAAGCGAAAAAGGTTCCCTGTCCGTGAGTTCCAAAGTGAAAGTAGAAAGGCTCGGCAGTCTGGAATCTGTGCCAGCTGTGGTGTTTGTGAAAGAAGTAACAACAATTTCGTGGAAGGAACTGAATGAAAGATGAGCAAAGAGAGAACTAGGCCATTACAAAGTAAAGGTTGGGCAACCGGACTGAGTGACAAACCCAAAAGGATTTTGTAAAGATCTAGTATTAGTCCATCCTGCACATTGATGTGAATTAGTGGTGAAATAGAAATCAGGAGTGAGCGAATCCAAGTGCTAGCAAATAAGCGCACGTTGATGGGGGTCGCCGTCTTTAACAGTTATTCCGACTTTGAGTAACTCGCAGCCAATTCAAACGAATCCCGAAACCAGAAAAAGATTGATTCGTAGTTTCAACGGTAAGGGACTAACAAATTATTTGCACATAAAAACGTACAAACCTCATTTGCCACAGCGTCTAGCAACGGGGACTAAAGTTCAACAAAGGTCAATGTCAGGTACCACCATCACGGCAGTCCAGGTTCGAATCAAAATTGTGCCACTGTACGTGAGCGAAATATAAACAAATGTTGAAGTGTAGTGGTTGATGCATGCTGTACTTGTTTGAGGGTCAATGAGATAAGGAGCATAGTCTCCACAATATGAATATGTGACAACGGCTGGGGAGGATTTCCGCTCTAATACCTTACTCCGTGGAACAGAGTGTATGGACGAGGAATATTTATGGGCCGAAGGTTTTTGAAAATGATTGGAGATGGAGAACGACCGGTAGCATCTGATGGGTTTGTGGAGGGGGCTTTTATAAGGATGGAGTTTTGAGATTCAAGACTTGTCAGAATGTGAGAGTTTCCTCGGAAAAGAGAAGCGCAGAGAAGGACGTATCAGAAGCTAGCTGGAGCCCTAGACACATTAGTGTGGTTAACATCAGAGCATTATCAACTTTGCGGTAAGTGCCATTATGGTTTTGAAGTGAATGAAGGAGACACTTCGACCAATTTCAGTGGGGAGTTTATTCCGGAATATGGAGTACTTCAGCACAGAGGAAGTTTATCTCAGGAAGCCTAGCGGTCGGAATAACAAGACGTAGATCTACGTGACGGAAGGGGTAGGGAGTGGTCGATTGGACACGCGATGTGTCAGCGGAAGAAAATTCCAGACAATCAACACGCCTACGGAGGAAGCAAAGGCTAGGTCACATACGGCCTAGCCAAAACAGTTCAGTGCTGAAAACGGCAGAGCGCCCTTCATAGCTACTTGTGGTAGAATGACAGAGCGGCTGGTTCTTGAGTGAGCGTTGTGCATTCTTCAAAGCTATTCTGTCTGCTTGGAAGGTATTAGTGAAGATGGTAAGGCGGTGCTCTAGGCAGGGCCGGGAGTTTGACAGATACTTTAAATGTTTTCTGTCGAGCAGGGTAGGGGATTTACTGGGAGGTCTCAAGGACTTGTAGCGTTGTCAACTTGGAAAGATAAGTGTTCTGAGAAGTTAAGGGTGCCCTAGTAACGCAACCCAAGATCCCGTGCTGACGGACTGTGGGTTTTATGGGAGTGGTTTACAAGAAAAGAGTTCGTAGGGCTTGACATCCTGGGGTCATGAAAGTACGTTTTTCAACAGAAAATTCCATTTCCGGGAGCAAGGCCGTCGTTTGAGGCATTCTGGATCGTACTGTATATTAAGAGCAGCTTTGTTAAGCTCTTGGGATGCGAATTTATATTTAAGTTTTATGTTTTCCGCAAATAGGACCGCGGTGCAGTGATGCCTCGTAGAAAAGACATCTTCAATTTACCTTAAGAATGAAAGTGGTCGTAACTCGCTTCCCTAAATGAAACCAGTGGTGAAGCGGGGGATAGTGAGAGATGGTTATCCACTGGGACAACTTGGTTGTGGTAGAAAAACAATAGGAGAACCAGTTGAGAATAGGAGACATAAGTCTAAGGGCTTTGAGCTTGGTCAAGAGAAGCCGGTGCAACACATGGTCGAGTGCCTATGTCCTGTCCAAGATGACATTTAGACATTTCCCTGAAGTCTGAGACCTCAGCGACCATGCTGAAGAAGTCAAATTGACACGAGTGATACAAGATCGAGCTTCAAGAGAACCACGTTGGTGTTTATGTATCATGTTGCCGGACAACAAATACTGAGGGAGGCTTTTTTCGACTAAGCACTCAAGTGGTCTGGAAGCCACAGGTGGGTAGTTAATAGATCGGTAATTCAGTGGGTCGAAGAAGGGGCCATTTTCGCGGGGAGGGCTAATGGTGGGGAGTTTCCACTCTGACGGGAATACAAGAACTTCACAGATAAGTTAGAGATGTTCAAAAAATAAAATTTCAACTTCAGGCTCAACAAACAAAGCAGTGAGGGCGGGGTGGCGGAGTGGGGGCTTTACGATGCCGTATATATCAGACAATTCGCTGATTGTAAGTTCTTCATCGCGCATATTGGATGCGGCAAAAGGGGCTAGTTGGGTGTGAGCAGTTGCAGAGTCGGTAGCCATGGGAGAAGGAAGAACCGACTTGAAAGCCTCGGCGATCGCAGCTTGATTGTTAACCTGTTTGCAATTTGGTAGTTCCAGGTATGAAATGCTTCGACACGGGCTTGTGCTTCTGTTCTTTATTGTGCGTGAAATCCAGGATATCTTGTCCGGCCGGTGAAGGGCAGAAGTTTCCTGCCTTATAAAGAGTTTTTCGGTGGTGGCTGAAATATTATTAGAGGGACGGTGCAGGAGGATGAAGACAAAAAAGTCATGAGAGTTTCTGTACGCCGCTAGGACCTTATGTATTATATTTGCAAAGATGTGAGGGCAATTGGCTGGCGGTGGGATGTTCGGTAAGTAGTGTCCCAACCCAAACCGTGAAGAAGCTCAGAAAGTATCAGATTTTTTGCAAGCTGAGGTTCATGGGCCTAGAGGTGGTCGCCCCACTTTATGGAGGTAATTGGTTCGGTAATTCGCTGTCACCAGTAATGCGGAAACAGTCGAGCGGGCCATGCGTGTTCATATAAGTAAGGGCAATAAAATTATACTAAATCGCTCCACGATCACTTCCATAGGAGAGTTTAAGTACATTAGTTTCCACTTTAGACAAGCCTAAGGTAAAGATTAAATCTAGTGTGTTGTTCTTCCTGGTCGGAGTGAGAATATGTTGAGTCCAGAATTCTGCTCGAAAGCAGGACAGGAAGTTAAATAAATGGTGCCAGGAGGTGAGCGTCTCTCAGTTGATACCAGGTGCAATAAGGTCTCCAGCACCCGGCTTAGCTGCGAGGGGCTTTTTGGATAGGTTAGTAATAGCAATAATGATCGGTATGAAGTCAGAAGCGACTGCGCTAGGTCTATGCACACAGCCAATATAGAGACGTGTGTGAGCAAGTAGAACGTCAACCCGTAATGGGTCCTGTACCAAATCCATGATAGGGTAGTCGTTAGTGGTGGCAATAAAGGTGCAGTTATTGTAGATTAGGCATCCGCCACCTTGGCGACACCTGCTTCTATCACACATCAGCTAGCCAATAAAAGAGTTCCGGCAGGTGGGGTGGAATCGGTTGACCAGATCTCAGCAATGAGGACAAGTTCATGTTTTTACAGGAGTACGAGGCCTTGCGGCGAGTTAAATATGCTAGTAAGGGACCGGCGAGTCATGAGGATTAAAGAAAGTTGAGCGGGTTTGTTCTTAGCCAGAAGTGGAGGACGGTGCGATAATGGGCTGGTGCACCCAGGGTGGAGCTAGGTGGTGTGTCCTTACTGAGAGGCTTATGGGTTGCAGAGATCGTAGTAGGTTGATGTGGTTTTGTGCAGAAAAGTTGGGGAGGGTGAACTGCATCCACTGGATGGCCTGACACGGGGTCAGAAGCACACCGAAGGTTGGGCAGGGTAGACCCGAGGGGACGGATTGAGAAAATTCTACCCGGTGCTGAGGGTAAGAAAAAACTTGTGGTAGGCTTCACGGGAGGCGGATGGGACCAGGAAGGGCGGTGGTACAGGGGGTAAGGTCGGTGGAAACTGTTGATTTGTAGGCATTGATCCTATAGCATATTGGATGCACTGTGTAAGAAAAGGCGTGGGGTGAAATGGGTTTGATAACGAGGAACTGGGTGATCTAGTGGGTGACCGGCGATGACGGGGGGGTGTGATCCCAAAAGGCGCAGATTGTAGGGAGTTTTAACGGTCAGGTCGGGCTGATGAAACTGGTGGACCGGGTATGATGGGTTGAGGCATGCGGTGCAAGTGATTTCCAGTAGACTGGAGTGCATCTGAAGGGGGTTTTAGGGTGATGCCGCTGGGAGATGTCTAAGGTAACCGCAGCGCTGGGGGCAGGTGGTACTTGAGATGAAGTGGACTACAGATGATCTTTTGTTAAATTCACTGGTCTCGTTTCTGGCATGCTGACTATTAAATTTTAGCGGTTGAGATTCATGCGGTTTAAGGCCAGCGGGCATGTAGATGTAGAGGACATGAGTACCCCGAAGTAGCGACGCAGTTATCAGTGTTTTTTCAGAAGACAAGGGTCCCATTATGGGCCAGAGTTCCCCATAGTGATGCAATAAAGGTTGCTGGGGCTCAGTGCAACAGGGATTGGGTGATTCGTATGGGTAATCACTTGTGGGCTGCAAGTTTATCGTAGGCTGCCCTTGGAGTGAGACATTGACAGCTATTGTTTGTGTAGTGTAGGGCTGCGGATTAGGTGATTCCGCTAGTGTAGTGAGGCTGGGAAGGCTATGAAGCTTGGACGCGGAAGTACACGTGTGTGTTTTGTCGGACAGATTTGCCTTGACCAGCTTGTCTTTCTTGAGGAAACAAGGATGCCTGCCGGCTTCAAAAGCTTGGGGACAGGGGAGGATGCGGGTATTGAGCCGGGGTCAAGTCTAGTTGCCGGTTGGTTGTTCAGCCCTGTTTGAAGGTTGCTGCTTTCAGCGATGGTTGTTCTGAGGTTGACTTTGGTGGGTCAAAAGCAAATAATTTTAGGGGCTTGCGACCTTTTCAAAAGCTCCCTTTGAAGAATCTTTTTGTCGGATATTATTCGAATGTTCCTGTACTGTAAAACAGCGTCTATAGAGAGCCGCTTTTTGACATGTTTTGCCGTTGTTGGCTCGTCAGTGAATTGGAGAAGCGGTGGACAGTGATAACTTTGCATTCGCTGGCGCAAGCGAGTGCACCCAAACTTTTTCATTTGCATGTCAGCAGCTTTCAGTAATGTATGGCTCGCAAAATATAGTGGGATCGTGTTGGCAATGTAGAACACAGTAGCCTTCTTGGAGCGTTTTATTACCTCTGCAACCTCAGAAAATATATCATCTGTAAATTTTCAGAGGCAGTTAAACAGCTATCTTTGGTTTTTGGCAAAGGCTGGGAAATATTTAGGGGCTGTGATAATTTTTCCATGGTCCGATCCATAGCCTCCATTTTCGACTCCAATGAATTCGCTTGAAGATTTGGGCCGATGCACTTAATAGTATTGTCACCAAATGGGTCTTGGAGCTAGAAAAAACAGGGCTTAGACAACGGAACATCAATGGGTCCGAGGGCTTGAGCTTTCAGTGTGACTTTGTTTCTTCGGGGCGAAGCATACTGGAATCAGATATTTAAATCGATAAAAATGATTAGCGAACTGGTTCGGTTTGCTTATGCCAGCGGACGGAGCATTCACGACGAGAAGTGGTCTGCTGAGTGGTGAGGCGCCATATGAGGAAGAAGAGTATCGGAAGGTAGCGTGCAAGATCTTCATGACTCCCAAACCGAAAGTCGGTGATCGTCTCCGACCTGAAATACGTGTGGTGACCTGTGCGAGATGCGCCCTCTAGTAGATGGG
The DNA here is from genome assembly GCA_948099385.1 of Fasciola hepatica. Classification (NCBI taxonomy): domain Eukaryota; kingdom Metazoa; phylum Platyhelminthes; class Trematoda; order Plagiorchiida; family Fasciolidae; genus Fasciola; species Fasciola hepatica. The sequence continues at coordinate 2,772,825 of CANUEZ040000011.1, forward strand.
AGGGTCACTTTGACAGTTCCTTTCTATGGGGAGTGGTTTTGGGGACCTGGAGGTGGCCGTACTTTAATGCGTAAGTCCATGACCCAAAACTACCGTGAACAAAGATAATGAAGCCACATGACTGATGAAAGTTATATTCAGCCCTTGGAAGGAAGGCTACCAGCCGTTCGTGTCTTCCCGCCACCCACTTCACTGGCCGCTGTTCTTGGTTTCAACGGAGCGGTAAGCTGTTGTCGGCTTCTCATCCCCAAAAGTGTCCACTTGATGCAACCGTTGACAGATTTACTTCAAGGCGCCTACGATGGTGGCACGGAATTGCCAAGGATGCTAAAACTGCCCTCTATGCAGTTAAGGATGCTTTGGTTTCTGCCATTTTGCTTGTTATTTTCGACTCCAAAGCTCAACTGAGTATAGCCACCAAAGCCCCTGACAAAGCCATAGGCTGTGTGCTACTGCAGTGTTACACGTCACAGTGAAGGCCATCAGCCGTTTCCTTCCGTCGCCTCCCACCAGCTGAATCAAGGTTTTCTACGTTTAGTCGGGAAGAGCTTTCCGCTTACTGTACCCTAAACCCTTTCAAAATATTCTGCAAAACAGACAATTCATCATTTTTACCAAACAACAATCAGTGACGTATGCTTCTCGCAGCCGAACCGATAAGCAGTTGCCACGTGTTTTGCTTCATTTAGACTTCGTGGCTTTCATTTCCACTGACTTTCGCGACGTTTCTGGCACCGATAACGCTGTGGCTGATGCTCTTCCTAGGGTAGACGCTATTTCTAGTCGGCCGCGGGCGGCAGACCTCAACGCCCTGTCTGCAGCTCAAAGTCCGGACTTCGATTTCACAGACCCATTCCAGACTGTATCACTTAAACCTTCGGAATTTCCATTGGCCGCTTCATCGGGCCTGATACAACTTTGCAGCACGCGTCCTACGTCGTACCCACCTTTTGGTGCCGCACAATTTTCGACTTTTTACATAATTTAGCCCATCCTGTCATCCGAGGCGCCACCAAGTTGGATACAGATAGGTACTTCTGGCAGGAAATGCAAAATAATATTCGTCATTAGGCTCATTCATGCTTTCACTGCCAGTGATCGATGGTAAGTGGATACAAAATAGCTCCATTAGGCCCCTTTCCAGCGGTATCCTCACGGTTCTCTCACACCCGCATAGATATCATTCGTCCCCTCAGCCACTGTTAACACTTCCGTTACCCCCTTATCATGTCTGGTCATTTCATCCGTTGGCCACAGTCTATTCCCATTGCCAATGTGGGGACGTAAACTATAATAGCTGATTTTGTGGAACGTTTATTGTCATCGTGTGGTTGCCCTTCTGATCACGGAGCAGAGTTTGTGTCGCACCTGTTTGGTGAAACATTGCGTATGTTAGGCTGTCTCCATTCTCGTACCACAGCAGATAGTCCAGCTACCGACTTTATAGTTGAGCACTCTCATCGACAGCTCAGAGCTTCGCTTACCGCTAATGGCAGCTCCAGTTGGGCGCAGACGCTTCCAATCGTTCTCTCAGGCTTGCTTTCCGCTTGTAAACTTGATAAAAAAACTTCAGCTGCGGAACTAGCTTTTGGTCAAACTATGTCTACCCGAGGATTACTTTACTGTAAATGGTGTGAATGACGCAATTTGTGCCTCATAGTCTCAACAACTGTCTACACAGACGAGCCCTTTGCAAGTGCATTCATCGCTACCACAGTCCCCGTAAAGCATATTCGTAGAAATCCTCCAAATCATCGTCACTCTTGTATTGTTTAGACTAAGCCATCTATTCTTGTTGATCCTGGAACAAATAAAACACACATCAGCTTTACATTTGGAAGCTTGATTATATTTCACACTTGTGTGGCGTGGAGTCACTTTGATTTTACCTCCGGTTGCCGTGACGGCCGTATCTGACGGGGATTCATGCCGAGCTACGGTTTTTTCGTTGAGTATTTTAGCCATAAACCTGGGGTTTGTGCCAAAGTTGCACACGTATAGTTCGTTAATCTGGTACCGTGGAAACTACGAATCAATCTTTCCAGGTTTTGGAATTCATGGGAGCTGATGACGCGCTGCTTGAATTGCAGTCCGTGAGACTCGCCGTCTTGATAGACCCTTATTCCTCCATAGCTGCTTAGTTGCACCCGCGTCTTTTTACGTGTGGATAGCGTTAAAACATCTCTAAAACGGCCCTCGGAAGGTCTGTATGAGGTACTCGAGCAAGGTGATTTGGTTTACCTCACTGACCGAAATAGTAAACACGAGACTATATCTGTCCGCCGCCCTAGGGTTTCGCGCCTTGAGGACAGTCTTGGAAAAGAGACGGCTCAACAATAGTGCCCAATGGCTCCGCCAGCCATCACAGATGCCACTCCTGTGCCTCAAACACTACTGACAGTAACCGCGAGTCTTCAGCATACAACTCAACGTGGTGGTCAATTACACTGGTCAAAGAATCTCGATAATAGTACTATTCCCCCCCCCTACTTTGGTGTTTTCACCGTTTGAAGTTTTACAAAAACTGTCTTGAAAAACAAAAGCAAAATATTTTGTAAGTTTTATTACGGCTGCTTTGCACCGATCGACTGGGTAACTTCCTTTCACTTCGTCTTTACTCACTGGAGATTTGCCCTTTTATTTTACTTTTCTCCTTTGCGAGTACTGGCACGGTGGGCAGAGGATCCCCGGAAAATCTTTGGTCCCTGGTACTCAGAGTGCTAAAAGAGTGCCGCAAAATAACTTCGAGCACTATGCCAGCCAAAGCTCGTGGTGGGCTGTGGGAGGCTAGAGGTTTGCCACCGAGATATAGCCGTCGGCAAAACATTTTACGCGGCAAAGCTCCATATTTTATTTACATCGAGGCAGTGTGTGTATTTACGATTAAAGGATAAGGTGTCCGATTCTATGGCCTCATTCTGTGTGTACTTTTTTATTTGTTCCTTTGGGACAAGGTACATTGGCCCTAAAACCAGACAATTATCCGAACGAGTCCATGAACACCACTCAGATTAGTTGAACACTGGAGCAATCAAAGTAGTTACGAGTGTTGTGTGTTCATACCTTGTTCAGTCCAACCACTTAGTGAATGTGACCAAAGCATTCCGGCAAATCTACAAAGTCCAAAATGGGCATTCAAAACTGGTGAAGAACCGTGTTCTAACCACAGTGGAAGTGGTATGCATTCGTCTCTACAATCCCCCGTTGTGCGCCCAAAAACAGTCCGGGCAAGCACTAAGGCTTCTTCGGTCCACCCTCTACCTACAAGCTAACCACAGATCCGTTGATCCGACTAATGACACCGCAGACGCCCATTCACGGTCCAGAGGAGGATCGAGGTCAAGCATGTGATGTTTGATCCCCTCTCCTTCACCTAATTTTGACTCATCGCCTTATCTTGATTTCTATTTTATTCACCTAACACTGTTCATATAGTGTGACGTAATAACGTGATTACGAATCACTGAAAACGAGCTTATTATCCAGCTTTTGTTGTTCTCCGTGTAGAAGCTAGATCTTGGAATCAATTTCAGCTCATTTCAGTTCAATTCAGTTCGCACAAGACAGGTAATAGCCAAGGCCAACCGAGGGTCCAGAATTCCTTCAGTGATGTGCACACCAGTTATGCACTCACCACAGAGGGGCATATTTCGCCAAATCCCCGCTAGAATCAAGAGGGAGACGGAAAAACCCCATCGCACATCTATCGGACTACTGTGGCAGGTCTCACGGAGAACTTTTCTTCCCTCCTTTCCCGTAAGCTTCGATGGAGAACTTTCAAGAAAATACGCTTCATAAATTTTAGGCTTCCGCAAACCAAAATAAGCTCACTAGTGCAAGAGGCTGAACGATCTGCTAGACGACTGTTAAGACCTGGAGGCTAAAATAAACTGAAGTGAACTGTTCTTTGCCCGGTATATTGGTGCATGGTACGAAAACCATTTTTGCCTGCGCAAGCTGAAACCTGAATGCCCCAAATTCATACATGCAGCCCAGAAGAGTTTTCGCAACCCCACGCACATTATGCTTGAACCCACTTTCGTTCTAGAACTTTGTTCCGCCCTGTCCTGTTTCCGAAATTGGGCTACGTGGGACAAGGAGAAAAGAAACAAATGGAACTAAATCGGCAGAAAGGTAGAAAGCAAACTACCGGTCACAAAGAAATAACACCAGGTAGACAAATAAAGTGACAAGCAACCCAAAACGGTTGTGTTCAGCAGAAAAACCACAAAAAGGTGAGCCGGCTTTGTCATGACATTCCAATTTCTCTCATATTGCTCCTCTTTCTTGGCTAAACTGTTGCCATGGGGGAAACAGTGACTGAAAAAATCCATAACCTGTAAAACTCCAGACACAGCAGACGGAGTGGATTAACAAGGTGAAAAACCTCAGTGTTCTGAGGGGAATATGTCGGCAGGAACTGCGGGACTTCAGTATGAAACCTGTCAAACATAGTTCCACACGAAGTGCGCGGAGATGAGCAAGAATTACCTTCAGCTACGCTGTGAATAGGATGTACTTAGCTGGATATTCCCGTAATCTAGAAGACTAATCAAGAGAGATATTAAGGCCATCGGGGAGGCAGAGGTCGCCAGACAAAAGTGGAAATATATAAACCCTTAGAAGAAAGGCTGGCAGTAGTTAAGGACGGCAGTGGAAGTGAGGCAACACCCTTAACCTGAAGAATACCAGGGCAAAACCGGGCCAGCAAGCAGCTGCCGCAATGCTGACTCGCGATACACTAGACTGGTTAGGTGTCCAATAATGAGCGGGCAGGTAAGTTAGAACGGAGCACGGCTAATATCACTAAAATCCTGACTACGTTGAGGAAACAATAGTGATGCTACCCTGAGATGGAACCGGGAAGTGGTAGTTCGCGGAATTCCGAAACCTTTCATGAAAACTGGCAAGCAGAGGGGTAAGGCAATTAGATATTATCTGGTCAGCTTGCTCCGAATGGTGGGAATCCCCAGGCATGTAGCTGTGAGAAGAAATTTGATGCTGGGGCTGCGAATCGGGAAACTGAGTCTAAAAGGTGTGAGCCTAGGACCATGCATGTCAAGTTCTACAACCCTTGTAGGAGGGACGCTTTCTTTGCTGCGGCCGTGTATATTAGACAAATCTCAAAGGTAGAAGTAGATATGCCGCCCGATGATACATCAGCAGTAGACATCGTAACGGTTTTTCCATTGATGTAAGGCGCAACCAAACTAACGAATTCCAAAGTCAGAACACAATTGATTCCCCGATTCTGCGGTATTGAATTAACAAATTGTAGGCATACAATTTATGTAAAAACCTCAACTGCACGGCCATAACGCTTAGCAATGAAGATCGGAGTTCGGCAAAGGTCGTTGTCAGATACGACCGCCAGGGCAGCCCAAGTTTAAATCAAAAAACTGCCACGGCACATGAACAAAATATGAACAAGTGTTCAGCTTTGATGGTTGATGGGTGCTGTATATGTTCGAGGATCAACAAAATGAATAGCGCAGTCTCAACAATACAGGTACACGACAACGACTGGGAAACTTTCTACACGTACCACATACCACCCACCAAATCCCCCCATGAAAATGTCCATATCCAAGGCGTATATTAGAGCCCAGAATAACCAAACCTACCCGAAACCTAAAGTCAGTGCATAGGTCGGTCTCCATGGGATACATCTACTGTTGGTTGGTCGCAGACATCCTTGCAGAGTTTCTTGAAATTGTGCTCCATACATCTGCTTTCTAACGTTTCGTCTGAAAATGACACGTTATTATCAGTATGCGAAAAAACAAGCTTCGGCGAAATCGAGACGGGTAGCCAATTTAAGGAATGTGAAGGACAAGATGACTCCCGGCTAAAAGTAAAATACATAACCAAATAAAGGCTGAAGATTCTCGACGAAGAATCGAGACAATTAACGAGTGCTCGAAACATCGAGGAATCCAGAGAGTGGTTATTCACTGTAACAGTGTGTTTGGCGCGGAATATACATCAATTTGAACAAACCAGATAATAATACGAGTGAGAAGTTTCTGAAATAGGCATATTTCGGCAAACGGTCGACAGGTGCCTGTTTCAGAGTTTCCACTACTTCACAAACAACTTCATGTCGTGTGCTAGTTAGGAGTTTCAACAACTCAACTCAATTGCAAACCGCGAACACTATCAAACTGAAGGTTAGCATATTTCCAAGACTGTTTGAGGAGTTGGGACCCACGAAAGAATGCATGGAAGGCGGATAAATAAATTCAGCTTCAACTGGCGTCAGTGAACTTGCTTTGGGCTTGGACTGTCGGATCGAAGTCGTCCTCACTAATATTCCCTTCAAGCAAACATATTTTACGGACATCTTGCAGTAGGTCTTCTTCATTTATTTTCACCACTACCTAGAGCACTAGCACATCGATTTCCATATGACAGTCCTTGATCACCCCAAAAAGCCATTCGTCCTTATCTTAATGGCTCTCCACAAGGATGACGACATCGTCACGTCTAAGCGATCTTTACTTGGAGATTCCTTTTCGCAAAGGCTGCAGAGTTGGTGGGTACGCCCTCGTTCAAGGTTTCCAGAAGGCTTGTGCCATGGGGTTCACTTTATTCCTTCCTGTGATATATATTCCAAGTACAGCTTTCTGCTTGTTTGCTCCCTAATTTGGCCGCAATAACAAAAGATCACTGGGAGTGAGATCCCGTTTGCCTTCCTAATCTGGGGTACTCGGCTCTAGAGGTCTACTTTGTAATACGCGTTCTACTTCAGTTAGTAGGGCATTCATGACCTCGTCATCCAGGATCCGCCTCGAGATGAGAGTCGTGAGTATTTTTCTGGCCAATCGTATCAGTCCTTCCCAAACGCCACCGCGATGACTGGCATAGGGTGGGCTAAAGAGCCATTCTATTCCCTTTGTCGAGGTCTAGCTCCCTGTCTTGAAGTGGACCAGGAGTTCTACCACCTCTCTAACTCGTAAGGAGCTCCAAGGAAGTTCGAGCAATTGTCTGAATTTACGTTTTTGGGGAAGCCGCTCCTCGCGATAAAAATTTGGAGGGCCATTATATATGAGTATGCAGCCATATTATGCATGACTTCGGGATGGGCTGCTCTGGGTTGTAGACCCGTTATCGGGCAGCCGCATCTCTTTTGAGTGCTCCTATGTTGTCGACTGGGTGTTGGGCCCGAAATAATCGACTCCAATTTTCACGAATCGGCACCATCCCGGTTGAACTCTCACAGCTGGAAGGGGTGACATCGATTGTTGGCGCGCTACCGCTTTCCGGCGGCGTCTAACGACGCAGATGCCTATGACTCGCTTGACTGTCGCTAGCTCCTTGGTCACCCGAAAACACCGGCAGACAGTACTCAGTAAGTAGCTGAAACCTGCGTGTCAGTCTTCTCAATGTGCATGATCTATCAAACTTCTCGTGATGTGGTGGTACCCAGGAACTATCGTGGAATGTTTCGTTTCTTACCCTAGATTTGAATTCATCAACCGCCCTCCGGCTCTCAGCAGCCCTTCAGCTCGCACGGGGTTTAATCTTAAAAATAATGATATGGTTATGTTCGGAGGAGCCCGAAGTATGCCAGCTTCGTGATCAACTTTTTGCAAGCAATAGAATGCACAGACAAAATCCATAAAAATATATTTATATTTGGTATATTTCTCGGCCATGGTCGAGACGCACGCGCTAAAGCATGATCATGGTGTACACGTTACTCAATAAGATGAAATGTTCACATATTCTTAGTATGAAAGTCGAGAGTGTTAGAGATGAAAAAACAAAGACAGGAAAATTTTGAATGGATCATTCTGATAATGGTTTGCGCGGCAGTTTTAAACCAGTTTCGAATCCGGATCAAGCAGTGGTGCGCGGTGGAGATGTCGAGAAAATCGTGAACGCAGTGCTAAGGAGGCATTATTAACAAGAATGATGCAAGCCCAGGAAACCAGAGGCCAACTAAGGTTCTGCAGATGGAATAAATTTTGAACAGGAAGAAAAAGGGGGAAAATTGACGCATGCGAAGAGGATAGCGATCCATGAAGACAATGCAGAACCTGAATGACGGATTTACCGGAGTTCTGTAAACGGAATGAGTTTTGAAGCAGGGGGACATGAGGCCAATTTCGTGAAGGTGAACACCGGTGGATGTGGGAGAAACAGCAGTCCATAAAAAGGTGAGTTTAGATTCAGGGCCAGTAACATGAACTATTCAGAAATAAGAAGGCGCAACTGGAGGGTCCTCGAGAAGTGGAGAGTCACATTCCAGCCGGCTACGGTTCGGAGGAAAGATAACCTGTGTTAACGGATAATAAAGTGGGAAAATCTTCGCATGGACTTCAGCGTTATGCTGTTTCAATGACGAATATATATGTATGTGATGACGGATTTGCCTTCAGTGTTATTCTGGTAAAGTACGACATCGAATGCAAAAGTTTCGTCTGGCAGGGCAAAGTATGTGTCAGCCAATCAGCCGAGTGTGGCTGTATGTTAGCGGCATGCGCGTGAGCTGGAATTCATGTTGGTTGCGTGAGAAAATGCTGAACGATCTGATAGGCAATTAGGGGTATCTCCTGTTGTGTGGTTAGATTTCGGTCCCAGTTGCCATGGTAGGTTCCACTTGAGCCTTTGTCCGTGCGAGTCAAAGCGGCCTCCTTGGTTAGCCAATTTGGCGACTGAGATGGTGGGAGACAACGACCTGAAATAAAGGGAGATTGCATTCTGGACGTGGTTCCAGCTGTGGTTTATGATAATATATGAAGACTATAAACAATGGATTGGTTAGGTCTATGTGAGTGGGGCATGGGTAAAATAGGCTCGCAGTGGATTTGAGCTATACTGCTGCAGGCCGACGAAGTTGCGTACACAGGCTTGGTAACTGTATGCATTTCAAAGGATTTATGATTTGCCCGTGGTTAGTAATGATAACCCTCAATACCGTTTGCTTACGCAGGACGCAGTTTGGCACGAGGCGATAAGATAGGTTTGAAATAACAGACAGAGCGAGTAGGACCAACATACTGTTTGCGTGGCGCTACGCTGTTACTGTCTCTTTCGGTATAGTGGTTGTTCTATACTGAGTGGTTTCTGAGGAGTCAAAGTAGAAGGAACTATTGGGGTGACAGTGGTTATTTATTAGAGGTAATTGGTCACTTGTCTTGGAACATTGACGTGAGTTCATCCATGCTCTTCCTCGATAGTGCTATCGTCAGCAACGAATGTGGATATGATTGCATGGTTACCGCGGTATCTTTTTCGTTGTTATCGTACTGCAAAGCAGGACTACACCGATGGGAGAACTGGTTTGGGGAACCGTGAAAGGTGGGTCCGAATTTCCGTCATGGAAGCAAACTCTAACGGTCTACATTCGGTGCTCATGTTAGGCGGCACAAGGGCCTGCTTCAGGTAGGGAGGTAGCACGATACACAACTACTGGCGTCCAGCACGTGGCGCTCCAAGAATGATCCACACTTTTCTAGACGTTCTTATTATTATTATTATTATTGATTTTAATGGTTTTATCACAGTCAGGTATCTGGCTATCAGAGAAGGCGGAGCTGCTTTTGGTGGGCGACCACGGCTCCCACGCCCCGGCCGAAACATGGACCACATGTAACAAGCCGCGTTGGAAATAGGTCCACCACACCAGTCAATCCGTAGCGACACTACAACCCGGAGACTTGGGTCACATGTGACAAGGCTGGTGTGCCTGGAAGACAAAACAGTGGGGTATTTTTTCTCACTTTTTTATGCCAATCTATTTCGTTTTGGTGTTCATGTCTTATTGGTGGTCAACTCTGTGTAGGGAGACCTTCACGGCCAGGAATGTTTGCAGAAGTGCCGCGCTAACACTCGCCTTATCCGTGAAGTCAGATCCCTCATGTCGTTTACATGGGACAAAAAATGCAGGGGGAGGTAGGGTCAACAACAGCCTCCGATTATTCGATGGGGTTTATGTTCAACACAACGCCAGTCTGCACAAAGATGGGGTACAACTTGCAGCACTAACAACGTGATTCGTCGGTACGATCCACAGATGGTTAGTAGTTTTGCTGGCTAGGTATCAAATGTTGTATAGGCCAATCGTGGAGGATGCTAGAGTTCTGTGATAGGGACAGAACTTGAGCTGTGAATGTCTAATGGTGACTACTGGATGGAGGTTGAGGAGTGTGACAGGTGCTGCGTCTTGGGTTAGAGATAGAGGCAAAAACCTAATAATAATCAGCACTGGAATTGTTCAAAGACTATCTTTCATGCTTCCAGTGGTATTTCATATAATCAAATACGACTGCTGAATCACTGGCCTCAGTCATGAGAGTTGTTCTGTTTAGGCATTGTAAACTGGTAGGTGTACGCTTAGGTGATGGCAACTGCGGCATATGGTGTGGCACATCCTAGATTATCAAGGGTTCGGGTTAGTATCCAGCGTTTTCCTCATAAGCTCTGTCAAAAGACATAAGGATTCGTAAGAGCGATCAGTTTTTGGATGTCCAGAGCTACGTGTATTCCAGACTTAAACATAATTAGGGAATCTACGGAACGGACTTCAGCTGGGAGTTTATTCCACAGAGGTGCATATTTCAGGAGGAAGAAGTTGATGGTAAAATTTTGGGATTGTTTTGCTGTCCTAGATCGTATGAATGAACCACTGAGTTTCGTAATTGCTGCAGCGGTGGGGCCAACCCTTTGCGGGTCTAATTGAGCCTAGGTTGCTCAGAGCGGTTATTCCATTTATTAGTACCCTGTACCTACCTCAAAGGCCTGAGCCCTTGAAATATACGGATTGTATAACCTAGTCAGCGCGTCCACCGTTAGGGCTATGCTTATTTCCTGTTTGAAAGCCACCGATGTCGGTGAAAACGCCCGAATTCGTTGTGGTAGCTTATTCCACAATGGAGCGTACTTGTTAGTGAAGAAGTTTGACCGAAGAGCAAGCTTTGGCAAAGGGACAGACACCAAGAACTCATTGTTACGTAAGGGATAAGTAGAAAGGGTTCTTACCTGCGGTGCTGAACTACATGATCTATTCTTCAAGATATTGTGAAAGAATAGAAGGTTATTTCTTATGCGGCGTAGCCATAAGGGATCGATTTTCAGCCGCTCACAACGTTCTATGTAATTAGAGGGCAAAGAAAAACCTATGAGCTGTTTCGTGAATGCCCGTTGTACGTTCTCAAACGCTATGCGGTCCCTTTGTCGCATGTTGGAACAAATGAATGAGCAGTATTCCAGGAGAGGTCTAACATGAGACTGAAAAATGTTTAGTTTACTTTCTGGCAAAATAAATGTTTGATGTATTAGCTCGATCGTACTGCGTGCTTTAGCCACCTGGATGGCTGCGTGTTCTGAAAAGTCAAACGTACATGAATAGTGTAGATCCAAGTAAGGTACCTGAGAGCTATTGGGTGTGAATTTTCCGTTTATACTTATTCTTCCGGTGGGGACGTGATATCTATACGTAATAATATTACTTTTTTCGGCGGAAAAACTCATTTTCCAATCATCACTCCAGGAGCTGAGAGCGAGCAGTTCCCTTGTAATGTCATCTACGGTAGAGGCTAACGCCGCGGGCTCAAAAGTGTACACGATTTTGATATCATCTGCGAATAGGAAGGGAACTCCTCGTTGGAAAATGGTAAATATATCGTTAACGTACATTAGGAACAGTAATGGGCCCAGTACACTACCTTGTATCACCCCACTGGTTACGGGACGGGGTTCGGACAAATTTCTGCCTATACTTACAACCTGGTCTCGGGATGTTAAATAGGACGCAAACCAAGCGAGCATCGGGTCCACGATTCCATATGTTTTGATCTTCTGTAGTGACCGGACGTGTGATACTCTGTCAAAAGCCTTGGTCATGTCCCAAAAGATCACGATTGCCGATCTACCAATATTGACAGCTTCTGTGACCAGATTGAGGAAATCGGTCATGCATGTCACACATGATCTGTTTTTCAGAAAACCATGCTGACCAGCGTTGATTAGATTATTGTTAAGAAGGTGACGTGTCAGCCATTCCTTGATCTTTCTCTCCATGATTCTGGACACGACCGGGGTGTGGTTCACCGGCCGATAGCTAACTGGATCTAGACGTGATCCTTTTTTGTGCATCGGTATGATAGTTGAAGTTTTCCATTGGGAAGGGAAAACACTGCACCTGAGTGACAAATTGAAGATGTTTGTCAGCAACATTGGAACATCTTCGCCACCTCGACTAAAAATGGCCGGTGGTAATGCATCTGGACCTGGCCTGCAGGACGGTCTTGTTCTTGCAACATGGACTGAAACCTCATCAGGGTAGAACACTACCGTCGAGAAAGTTACTGATGTCGCCGGATCTAGAACGGGGAAGGATGTGGCGTCATCCGTCGTTAAAGAGGAGGCAAAATAGGTGCTGAAAGCCTCCGTAATCAAAAGAGGGTCATGCAAGCATTTATTGTTATAGTTCCAATATGGGATGTCTTGGTTAGGTTGCTCGTTTCTGACCTTCATTAGCCTGGCCAGTGCTTCCACCTTGTTTGGGTGGCTTAAGGCATCTAGTTCCTGTTTCTTCTTAGAAGAATCCAAACGCAATTTAATCGTATGGGATATACGTTTTATTTGAAGACACGACGAGAAGTCCCTCGTCTTAGTGAATCTTCGTTAGAGTTTGGCTAGGTTACCGTTAAGACGATCTAGAGAGTTCCGCTGTTTGCGTATGATAGGCCCTGAGGCTGGATTGATTTTGTCGAGGCGGTAGTGAAGATTAGTATACAGTTGGGCAGCTGCTATCTCTAGGTCATTGGATAAAAACGATTCGTCCCAGTTTAAGGAACGGATAAAAGAGGGTAGACTATTCCAGCAAGCTTTATGGTATTGCTTATTGGTGGTCGGAAGGTGTGTTTCTGCTGACTTATCAGTGTGAGGCCAAGGTGCAGTAAAAACACAGGGTACCATCTTATGGTCACTACCGGTGAAGCGACTTAAGATTTGGGTATCTAAATTCTTGATACCAATAGTGAAGATAGGGTCTAATGTATTTCTCCCTCGAGTGGGGGATAAAACATGCTGTATCCAATTACGCACATGGATACACGAAAGGAAATCATGGAGTTTTGGGGGTGTTGTCATGGAATGCCAGCATATTTCAGGCACGTTGAAATCACCAGCTAGAATTTTAGCAGTTACGGGGAGGTTAGAGACATAGTTGAATGCATCTATTACTGCTGTCAACTTGTGCCTGCCCTGGTTTGGAGGACGGTAGATGCATCCAACGAGTAGTTGTTGATCTTCTTTGATAGTGAGCCAGAACGAGTCTGGAATGTTGTCTAGAATAGGATGATGGAACCTACTCGCCTTGAATATGTGTCTGGTGTAAACGATGAAATGTAGGAATGTGCACGAGAAAAGCAAGATAGATAGGCTCAGAAGGGAGATTATTGGAGAATGAAGGTGTAACGAACGTTTGAGCAATGCGTAGCCAAATTCGTAACATATCCCGAAATCAAAAGACGATTATCCGTGATATTCTACGTAATACGATCACAAGGACTCAACAACGAGAAACCGAATAGCAGCGTGTGAGCAAACAGCAAGTGCGTCACGCAGGTCCTGAACAAGTATGTGCCAAAGTGGCGTTCTGGGAGCGAACAAACAACAATTGGTCCAGAAAAACAACCAGTTCGTAAGGACAAGTCAACAGTGTAGGCAAATGAGTGATGTTGGGAAAAACACTGAATCGCGAGGGAAAAAGGGGGATTTTCCACGACCGGCTGTTACAGAAGTTATGACAAGGGTATGTACACCGAAGAAAGATGTAGTTGTTTTAAGTGAACCCAAGGGAGGATTCAAAAGGATTTTTGGCTGGTTTGAAAGTCGGGGTCAAATAAAGAACCTGGCTGGCCCAGTTAGGGACATCTGAAAGCTGGCAGTTACACATGAGAGGGGCTAGAGATCAGAGTAAGAAACTGCCTCAGCGGGAGATGATGGAGAGGAAAGTGAGATGCACTGCAGTAGATTAGATGGCAACGAACCATTGGTATTCCGCAATAGATTGTCGGCGGAATGAGCGCAAGACTCCATGTGAAAAGTGGAGCGAGTAATGCAAGATGTAAAGGGTGGATCAGATGACAAAAATAGTTTGGGAGGATTGGATAAGGTAGATGTCAGGCACAACTGTCGAATGAGTGGGCTCATATCATGACCGTCAGCGGGATGATAGCATGATAAACCGCCGGTGAGGAACTGCGGGAAGCAGAGAGAATGCATATATATACGTATATATAAGAGGGGCAGAAGCAATAACGATGGAGCCCTAGAAAAAATTTCAGTGGTTGGAAGGAGCAGGTGAGGTTAGGTCGAAAGGCAAAAAATTACCTTAGGGATCCCCTGACGAACTTTCTCCACCACAGGTGAACATGGCGGATCAGCAGAGAAAGAGAAAAGAGGTTGAAGGCATAAAGGTGATGGCAATTGTGAGGAACAAGTAGCAAAAGAGAAAAGATAGAGAAAAGTATCAAGGAAAACAGGTAAGAATGGATCTAATAATCTGCCTAATGTAGGTAAGACAAGTGGTGACGGTCGAGAATGGGAGAACGGTAGTTGAAAGCACTTACGCTACTCAGCAAGAAGGTGATGGTGATGGAAATGGCTGGCCGCATAGGGCGAATAAAGATGCAAAGTGGGGAAAGTTACCTGGGAGGTGAGACTGTTTGTGGTGCAAAGTAGCAGCAGCTCTGACGGTGAACAGTGTGGGGCAGAAATAAGCAGGAGTGCCAGAGAAAGCATGTAATGGCAGTCCAAACGGATTGAAACTGCGAGTGAAACCATGCCATAATGATGATTTTACACCATTTAGAGCGTGAAAAAGCAGAGCAGCCTGAAGGGCACACAGAAAGTTCCTGTGGCGAGCACTGTACGAAACAGGAGATGAGAGCACGGACAGAAAAGACAGGTGAGACATAACTAGTCCGATCGCTTTACTACAGGTGAAGCACGAAGAAGGCTTAGAAGAAAGAAGCACCAGGACAGGTAAACTGGCGGATGAGTGCGAGGCACGAGAAAAGAATGCGTGTCGGAGTTGGGGCAATGGAACTGCAGAGCCGATTGCCTGCGGGCAATTGTACAAGTGGATGCAGCTGGGGGATGATAACCGGGGCACTGCCTCGTGGAAAGACCCACTAAAGAATCGCAGAGTCAGGCAAGAAAAACAGTGGTGGTGATTAGATAATGAAAGTGGGTGTAAGAGATGCAAAGTTTGGAACGGCGAGTTCTTATATGGGAGTCGGCCATGGGTGCAGGTGGGACTGGCGTGTAATGGAATTAAGCGTGAGAATGGAGAACGAGGAAGGATTTGACAGAACGGTAGGAAGTGAGGAGTAAGAAATCGATCAATTAGCTTTATGAGCATAGGTTGATACTAAGTGAATAGAGGCCACGAGCTGGCAATGACTACATGGGCAGAAGGAGAAACATTGGCCGTCGTCGGCGGGGTAAAGTGTGTAGGACTCCTGTGCCGTTCAGTAAGAGGTAGCACGATGCTAGGGGATAGGAGCGAGGGCAGAATGGGTGGGTGTGCATATCGTAGAAGAACGACAAAAACAAGTGATGAGAGTGATTATAGGAGTGAAAGGTTGGCGCACGGTGGCGGAACAGGGATGGTTGGAGCGTGGGGTCTGCAAATGACAGCTTTGGATGCCGTAGGGCAATGAGAGTTAGAGCGTACTATCCGCGACCGGTGCTGGTCGGTGGGGCTGACCATGCGCTGGACACCCAACCTGGAAAACATTTCAAAGTAAACACAGAAGGTGCTATCCACCAGCCTGATTGTGCTCGGACATCGTTGCGGACGGCCCGCACGCCCGTTTACTCATTACGGGAATGGACACAGCCAGGCAAGCCCTAAGAATTTAGTTAGAGAAATGAAACTGCCCATCGTTGATTGTGTCTTCACTTGGGCGAAAAGAGTCTGCTGAGGGGTTGCCCCAGAAGTCGAGGCCCCTCCCCCGTATGCTACGTCCTCATCTATGCTAATATTAGATAACTGAAGTGCGTGTCAAGTTGAAACATGGTATGAGCGCTGATAGAATCTGAGGCTTGGCCTGTGAGGCTCGAATGTTGATGGGCAATTCGTTCCAGAAAGTAGAGTAGATAAGGAGAAAAAATGTGACGGTATGACCGATTTGGCTGTAATAGAAGGGACAGCAAGAGGCCTGAGCCGAAGTAAGGCTTTCCACAGGAAGAAGCCTAATGGATTAAAGTAAAGAGACCGGTTATGGAGCAGAATACGCAAGAAAGCTAAGTTTAGTCTCAAGCTGCGGAGCCAGAGTGGGTAAGGTTCAGCTGTTGGCATCGTTCGCTGTAGTTTAAAGTCTTGGACCATCCGAGTGGTTATTTGGCAAAGCAACTTTGTATGCTTTCTAGCTCAACTCCATCAAATTTCGTCATGTCGAAAAATATAATTCGGCAGCATTCCAGCGAAGGCCCGACGTGGGATTTGTAGATGCCGATGAAACTGTCCCGGAGACGAAAAGAGCAGAAGAGAGGGGCCGCTTCTTCTAGCCTTGGCGGCTTTCTCAGAGGAGTTGAGGGAGCTGGAATAGTTGTGGCTCAAATGACGGATGGTAGGTCGACCAGCTATAGGGGACCCACCAGGGGTTAAGGATCCAGGGGGCAATTGGAACTTGCAGGTTGGGACCTCACACTTATCAGTGGAAAATTAATCATCCAGGAGTGACACCACAGGTAATATGCAGAGACATCCACGGAAATGTTGCGGAGAGTGACGGTAGCATCAGTAGAAATGAAAGTGTAGACTGTTGTTATATCATCTGCAAACAAAAATGGCATGCCATGGTGTACTAGATTCAGTGCGTCAGTGATGTACATTGGAAGCAGGAGAGGACTAAGTACGCTGCCTCCATAACGCTACTTGTGACAGGTTTCGGGCTAGAAGTACATCCGTCGGTGAGGACCACTTGAAAGTGACGAGGGAGATAAGATGGCAACCAAGAGAGTAGATGGCCAGTAATGCGGGATGAACGCAATTTGGCGATGAGATGAGGGAGTGGAGCACGGTCGAAAGCCTTCGATAGATCTAGGTGGACAACGACTGATGACTGTAACTCAAGTTTGAGCGATGCGTAGCCAAATTCGCAACGAATCCCGAAATCAAAAGGCGATTATCCGTGGTATTCTACGATACTAGATTATTGAGTGAACAATGACACAAAAAGATACAAACCCCAACAATGGGATCACAAGGACTCAACAAACGAGAAACCGAATTGCGGCGTGCGAGCAAGGAGCACATGCGTCCCGCAGGTGCAGAACAAGGATATGACAAATTAGCGCTCTGGGCGTGAACAAACAACAATTGGTCCAGAAAAACAAACAGTTCGTAAAGACACGTCAGTAGTGTAAGCAAGTAAGTGATGTTAAGAAAAACACTGAACCGCAAAGGTTTAAGGGGATTTTCCACGACCGGTCGTTACACCGCCCACCAAAATCCTCCTGAATCCTTAGCAGGGTCTAAGGTTTGGTACAAAGGTACTGATTCTTCCTACCTACATAGGCCCTGCTGTCAGTGCGCGCCCCTAATGCTTGTCGTCAACGTTCTACTCATGGTCGCACCTAACCCGTTGGCCACATAGACACGAGGCCATTCTACACCTTCCATGAGAACAACTGACCGATGGCGAGCATGAAGGAGGCACATAGATGCTGTCCTTGGAATGGCCGTCCTTCCCTGGCTGCACGTGCCTGCGTGAAAGTGTGTGTGTATGATGTAATCGCCGCTACCTCCACGTGTGCAAAAGACATTTCAGTAACGTCAACAAAAGCAAATTGCGAACACCGTCACATGTTTGATAGGGGTTGCGGGACATAGTGTGCATCTGGTGTGTGCATATGTGTCTGGATATATAATCGAATCACAAGTATCACCACACATCAAAGGAGGACTTTCTGCAACGTCAAAGAAAGACTGTGAGCACTGTAACACGTTCGACGGGGACTGCGTGGCATAAACGAGTAAAATGTAGGCGTGTGTGCGTGACCTAAGCTCCGCTACTTTTACATGCAACGTCTTGTTGCCTGATAAACTGGGGTTTCTACAACTAACCCCATAGAAAATCGTGAACACTGTATGAAACTGAACAGAAATGTACTTCAAAGACGGTGTGGAGGTTTGGGTCCTACGGGAGAATGCATGAGGAATAAATAAATGAATTCAGATTCATCTGGTATCAGCAGACGTGGATATAGCTTGGTCTGTAGCGTCGACCTCGCCCGCGTCACTGTCACATTCAAGCAGACATATCTTACGGATATCTCGCAATACGTCTCCTTTGTTCGTCCTCACCACCACCGTGCTCACCAGGCCATCGATTTCTGTACGGCAGTCCTCGATCACTCCAACCGGCCAATCGTCCTTATGTAAGTGGCTCTCCACTAGGATGACCACATCGTCACGTCTGAAAGATCTCTGCTTGGAGATCCACTTTTGCCGAAGCTGCAAAGTCGGTACGTACTCCCTCGTCCATCGTTTCCAAAAAGCCTGCACTAGACGGTTCACCTACTTTCGTCCAACGATATACGTTCCACGCAGGGTTTTCCGTGTGGTTGCTCCTGCGTTTGACCGAAGTATTACCAGGTCGTTTGGGGTGACGGCCGGTTCGCCTTCCGGGTCTGGGACGATCGGCACCGATGGTCTGTTGTTCGATATGTGTTCTACTTCTGTTAGTAAAGTAGTCAGCGCCTCGTCATCGAGGGTTTGTTGTGAGGTCAGGGCTGTGAGTATTTCCCTAGTCGATCGTATTGACCTTTCCCAAGCGCCTCCGCGATGACTGGCATAAGGTGGATTGAAGTGCCATTCCATCCCCTTTGCTACGGTCTTGTTTTGTATTTTGGTGGTGTCCAAGCGGCTCCACCATTTCTCCAACACCTTATGAGCCCCAACGAGGTAAGAGCCATTGTCGGAGTATATATTCTTGGGGACGCCCCGCCTCGCGACGAACCTTGTTAATAATGCCTCCTTAGCACTGCGCTAACGATTTTCTCGATATCTCCACCGCGCACCACTGCCTGATCCGGATTCGAAACCGGTTTAAAACTGCCGCGCAAACCTTTATCAGAATGGTCCATTCAAACTTTTCCTGTCATTGGTTTTTCATCTCTAATACTCTCGACTTTCATACTTAGAATATGTGAACATTTCATCTTATTGAGTAACGTGTACACCATGATCATGCTTTAGCGCGTGCGTCTCGACCATGGCCGAGAAATATACCAATATCTTTGGAAGGCCATTAGAAATGAATCGGTGGTCATGTTGTGCATTACCTCGAGATGGACTGCTCTGGACTGTAAACATGTTATCAGGCAGTCATACCTCTTTTGGGTGCTCCTTTGCTGTCGTGCAAGTAACGGGCCAATTTCCACGAACGGGCGCCATCGCGGTTGAACTCTCACGGCTGGAAGGGGGCCATCATTTGTTGGCCTGCTTCCTCCCACTGACGACGACAAGTGATGCAGTTGCCTACGACTCGCTTGAACGTCACTGGTCCCTTTGTCACCCAAAATCATGGACGTATATTGTTCAGTAAGTGATTCAAACTTACGCGTCCCTCTTCTCGATGTACATGGTCTATCAGGCATCTCGTTATGTAGTGGTCACCAGGGCTTATTATGGGGTGTTTTGTTTCGTACTCTAGATTTGAATTCGTTGGCCGCCTTCCAACTCCCAGTAGTCCGTTGGCCCGCACAAGTTTTAGCCTTCGGATGCTGCTGTAGAACAGCTTCCTTTCTTTGGTGCTATCATCTATCCTGGCTAGCTCGCGGGCCTTGAACAGGAAGGCGTCTGGTTGTAGTGGTCATAGAACTTCGAGTTCGGCTTCGTTCAGCTAGCCCGGTAGTATCGTTCCCACATTCAATGTGTTTTGTGGTCTTGCTTCTTTCATAATCAATAAGAGTACCGTGTATCGTGTCCACCGGACCAAGGCTCATAACATTTTTGTCCAGTTGGGAAACTGGCACAGTTTTTCCATTAGGCTTACGCTTCCCGGGAAGTTTGTAGCCAGTATCAGTCTTTTAGCCTCGATAAAGCCATCGTCAGCCTTAGGTATTAATAGCGTTAGCCACATCTCTTTAGCCGCAGTTAAGAAGTCCGGTCCCATTGTCCACAGCCGAAACCTCTCTAGTGTTTTCTGGCTCCTTGAGCAGAAGTCGGTCGGTTTACTGGCGGATTGTACATAGTGCCATTGATCGGTCTTAGTCAACTCATGGATTATAGTGAATCTGTTGGCCACGAAAGTGTTAAAACTAGTGGTGATGTTATTTATGTAGTGAGGTACCGTGGCTGAGTCCGTCCAAACGTTTGGTTCCCAGTTTATCCGATCAAAGCATCTCCTAATCAGCGTCGCGGCCAGTACCGATGCAGTCAGTTCCAATCTCGGAATGGACACCGTCTTCAGTGGAGCCACTCTCGCCTTTGCGAATAGTATCTGGCTGTGCCGCCCACAATTTGCCTCCACCCAGCAGCCCCAAGCCACTATCCCGTGGCCTATTTCTGATGAATCAGAAAATATGTGGAGTTGAGCGTCGTTTGTGCACTTGATCCCTGTCAAGCATCTTTGTATTTGGACCTCACCAAGTTGCTCCAGGCTGTGCAGCCAGTCGCGCCATCGCTTATCGTCTTCATCCTGGAGAGGTTCGTCCCAACCCGTCCTTCTCTGGCACAGCGATTGCAGCAAGCACCTTCCCGGTAACAACCATGGCGAAACGAAACCTGGGGGATAGTAGGGGCTTGAGACTGATGATAGAATTCCTCTCCGTGTGGCTGTTCATTTGGGTAGGTCCGGAGTGAAAATGAATTTGTCACCTCCGGGTTTCCACTGATGTCCAAGCGTGCGCTCCGTTTTTGAAGAGGATCCTAAAAGCTCTCTCGTACACTTCATTTTCTCGGACTTTCGGAAAACACTGTGCACCCCGTGGCTGTATGAAATTCATTTAATGAGGTTTAATCCTCCGGCATTTAGAGTGGCGATTAGTTCGGTCGTATGGAGAATAGCAGTATTTGGGTCGCCGAAGGAACACAGAAAATCGCCCGCGTAGAAGTGGTCCATTGCTCTTCCCAACAGATTGCCGGTGCCGCCGAAACGCTTGAGGGTTTCACGGAGGGCAAAATTAGCACAGAAGAGGAGTGATACCGTCCCGAGGAGGTGCACGGTCAGCCTGTAATCGTCCGGTGCACGACTTGCGCCGCTTTCAGTCCACCAGAGAAGACGAAGGGCATCCCTATCTTCAACGGGCATCTTTATTTGTAAAAACATTTCACGTACTTCCGCAGAGACGGCCACTTTTCCTAGCCGAAAAAGACATAAAACCTCGACTAGTGGTGTTGTCCAGTCTGAGCCCCGTAGTATATGGTCATTCAGTGACCCATCCTGACATTTTGCGGCACGGTCGAAAACCACCCTGACCTTTCCCGGTTTCTTTGGGTTCACAATCGGATGATGAGTTAGGTGACACTTCAAGTTTGCGCTGATTACCGTTGTATCCACTCTTTCTATATAACTGAAGTCTACGTTAGGTTGCATGGCTGGCGAGTATTCTATCCTAATCGTGGTTCTCAAATTGGCCTGGCTTTGAGGAAACGTAATCTTTTCGGAGCCATTTCTCGGCTGTTTGGCAAAGGTTTCTTGTTGGGTCTCCACGGGACAGGGACCTCGAAACGATATATTACATACTTAGCGTTCTCGGCTACCATTCTCAAAGCCGCCCTATCCTCTAGTGATGGGGCATCTCTATCGATGGCCAGATCGGCAAATTCGGCGTTATGCAGCTGTTGGAATGCCTGTTCAATGTTCGCCGTTTCCACCGAAGTGCAGTTGATTTGGATTAGTTTGCCGCATCTTCCATCTGTACTGCCATATATAGTCCAGTCGAATATAGTGCATACTGCATAGGGTCCTTTGCGGCTTCCTATTCTTTGATCCAGGACCCAATGCACTTCCGGTACATCACAAAGCATCAGCAGATCAATTTCGTTTTTCTGCCACTGCTCGATCGTAACCCTGTCGAGATGTGGCCACGGAGTCAGAATCGATTGCACTGACTGATGTGTTCTCATCGGCAGATCCTTTATGGCGAGTGCTTCTGGGGTTTCTGCTCTAATGTTGTTGACCAAGGAAACGAGTTGTAGGTGCAGTTTGGTCAATTGGATGACCTGGGTGCCACTCACTGTGCTCACTGCTAATGAAGATTGATTCCCTCCGATCCCATATCTCTCTGCTAACTCTTTTCTTACTAGCGTGGTATCTCAGCCACAATCTACGAAGGCCAACGCTTTGACCACCCCAGTTGTGGTCACTACTCCCACGGCAACTACGCCTAAACGTACCGGTTTACTGTCAGACCGCGTCGTTGAACAAACAACACTGGGCTTGGTACTCGCCTCGGATATGGTTACTCTCGCCTGATGCAGCAGCCGATGGTGTCTGCTCGTGCAACCCTCGTAACCACATCGATTCCTTGTCCTACAGGCTGATGCCCGGTGCGTGGTGTTGAGACAGATAAAACATGCCCCTGCCATCCTCGCCATTCCCCACCGTTCGTCTATTGTGGCGTTGCCGAACTTGGGGCATTCTGGTAGGCCATGCCTAGCACCACAGCATCTGCAAATTCGTTGCGCAGTGGCATCGCTTGAAATGGCGTGCGCTTTGGTCCAAGGTTGGTATTTTGGATGTTCCCGTGCATGGGTTTGAGCCTGGCTAGTACTGGGCTTGTTTGCCCTGTTGCTGTCCCGGATAAGTCGGCCAAATCCGCCGTAGGTTATCTTGGTTTGCCTGTCCAAGTATTCGGTCAGGTCTTCGAAGTTAGCCCCTCTGTCGCTTCGGCTTATCCGTTCCTCTTCTTCCGCCCACCGACCCTGTAGTTCGGGAAAGAAGTGACGGACTATGCCTTCCAAAGTGTGCATGGCGTGTAGGTCAGCCCTGTAACCTAAATTGTCGAGGGCTATTGAGCAGTTTTGCATCTTAATCACCAGGTCGGCCATGGTGTAGACGTCGCCCTTGGTTCTTTTTGCCTCTACCATCACGCCCTCTATTAGGTTACGGGCTACTTTGAAAGGATGACCAAACAAGTCCCTTAGGATCTTCCTCGCCCTTGTGTAGCCTTGTTCTGGGTCGAGCATGGTGCACCCGTCGATAGCTTCTATTGCTCGGCCTCGGCAGTAGTGAGTCAGGTAGAGAAGCCTTTGCCCAGGGTCGGTTACCCTATTTTCAACGAACGTCTCGAACTGCTTGACAAACTTGCAGTAGTGTTCAGCTCGCCCGTCGAAAACCGTTAGCTCCACTCTAGGCAAATCGATCGATGGTGGTTTGTAGTCGGCGACGGGCGTGGGGTTCCCCATCTTAATGCACCCTGATCTATCGGAAGAGTCGTAGTTGTTGGTCTCTGTTTCACTCTCTTTCTGTATACACTTCCGTTCTGCTTCGTGGGCCTGTTGTCTGGCCGATAACAGTTGTTGTTCTTGGTCTAATATCCTTATCCTATATAGATCAACATCTTTACAATCCATATTGCTCTCAGTAACCCACGAACTAGCACTGACAAGACTAGGCGATCCAGCATTAGTTAAAAAATCTAACGTATTTATAGCCTCCTGGCGACTTGCCGTATTACTTCCTGTCCGGATTCGACTGCTTTTGATCCTTTTTTTGGCATTTTGCGTGTTTTTCTCGTTCCAGATTGATCAACTGAGTATTGTAGCACACGTTTGAGCAATGCATAGCCAAATTCGCAACGAATCCCGAAATCAAAAGGCGATTATCCGTGGTATTCTACGATACTAGATTATTGAGTGAACAATGACACAAAAAGATACAAACCCCAACAATGGGATCACAAGGACTCAACAAACGAGAAACCGAATTGCGGCGTGCGAGCAAGGAGCACATGCGTCCCGCAGGTGCAGAACAAGGATATGACAAATTAGCGCTCTGGGCGTGAACAAACAACAATTGGTCCAGAAAAACAAACAGTTCGTAAAGACACGTCAGTAGTGTAAGCAAGTAAGTGATGTTAAGAAAAACACTGAACCGCAAAGGTTTAAGGGGATTTTCCACGACCGGTCGTTACACCTCATACGGCCAGGTACAGCTTCTCAACCACGTACGTAGACGAACCGCAACCAATCTAGCTCGTCTCGGACAATTCCGACGGAAGCTCCCTGTAATTGGTCATCTTTGAGTCTGCCAACTATATTCTTTAACTAAACGTATTTGCACAAGCCCACTGCGCTATTTCGCGGCCTTGGTTTTCTTGCTGCATCCATTCGCATAGTTCTGGTGTAGTGCATTTCTGATTGTACAGAATTCTGCTTCCTTCCCTCTTATCTTCCAGATGCCGTCGTGAACCACGAGGCGGAGCCACACAGTGCGGCGGGCATCTCACCTCCCTCTCCCCCCGAACAGTGACCTTGACCCCGACCCCGAAACTGTATAAAAACCCCCATGGACGCCCCCGTATGACCCACTTCCGGTTTCGAGTTGTACCAGTTAAGGCCTCGCCTTGTGCCAACACAAGTCTATTGTTTTCCGAGCTTCGCCTTCTGTTGTGACTGACCTCGTGCTGTGACCAGTTGTACTGATCTGTGCGTCTATTTTCAGACCTCCGGACCCCATGTGTAGTCTTGAAGTCTTGAAGTACTACACGGGTTCGAGGCTTTAAGCCCAATTGTCCCGGTTCTTTAGGAAATCTTTGATCTTCTGTCGGATTCACCGAGCTGAAACGAGAGTAAAAAGAAGCGGGGGGGGGGGGGGGGGCGGGGGTGGCAGCGAAAACAAGATACATATAACCTCATTCAGTGTCACACTGTGGACAGTGCCTTAAGCTGAGTGGGGGTGCGGCATTCATGAACATATATGCGATAAAAGACAACTATTTTGTTTTTTTTTTTTTGACAAAGGGAATTATTGGGAGAGACCCAGGTAGAGGTCTAGCTTTTTCTTGAAGATAGTTTTGTCCTGCGACAGAACAATATCTTCCGGAAGTGCATTCCACATGGTAATAACCCTATAGCTAAAAAAGTTAATCCTTAGTGAAGTGCGTGGCCTCGGTTTGAAGACTTTCCTGCTGTGACCACGGAGAGAGGAGGCTGGACAGACGGAGAAGAAGTAATCGCTTTGACCTGTTTCAAAAAGGTGAAACATCAAAAACAGATCACCTCTTACGCGTCTTACGTCAAGGGGATAGAGGTTGAGGAGTGAGAGGCGGACGGGATAAGGTAGATGGGATAGACCACTTACTGCCTTGGTGGAGGCCCGCTGAACCCTTTCTAGGATCTCACGGTCTCGGACAAGACCAGAGTGCACTATCTGACTACCGTACTCCAGCAGAGGTCGGATATAAGTGCCGAAAATTATGGGGAAATCATCCTTAAATATGCGCGGGAAGGACCTTCGAATCATGTTTAGAACTCGAAAGGCAGACTTGCTCGCAAGTTCGTGATGATGAGAGAAGGATAAGTTACAATCTAACCAGAAACCGAGCACCTTGTGTCGGTCAACCCTTGGCAGAGTGGCTGCTCCATTAATGGAAAACGTGTGACCAGTCTCTCTGCCGAAAGACATGCTCACGCATTTGTCATCATTAACTGGGAGGTTCCAATCCTCGGACCAGCGTTTTGTTTGATAAACTGCAATTTGCAGGTCTTCAACGCTTGAACTCCAGAGGGTTACATCATCTGCGTACATGGCAATGTTCGCAGGAAGGGCTGTCGGTAGATCGTTTATATAGATCAGGAAAAGAAGAGGACCTAAGACCGACCCTTGGGGGACCCCAGTTGTTACTGGGGAGGGTTGAGACAAAACATTCCCGACTTTAACCACAAAGGTGCGGTCGGTAAGGAAGCTACGTAGGATGCCCAACATGGAGCCTGTGATCCCGTACGTCTGCAGCTTATAAAGAAGAGGGGCATGTGGGACCTTATCGAAGGCCTTAGCAAAATCGATGAATACAGCGTGTGAGAGCTGGCCATCATCATAGGCTTTCGTTAGACTATCCATGACAGTAAGCATATTGGTGATGCATGACCTGCCAGGAAGAAACCCATGTTGGGACGGGGAGAGGATCTTATTTCTATGAAGATGGGAAAGAATCTCACTCTTAAGAATTCCCTCAAAAATTTTGCCAGGGATGCTAGTGAGGCTTATGGGTCTGTAACTAGAAGCAAGGTGTCTACTACCCTTCTTATAGATGGGTGCGATCACTGCTTTTTTCCAGTTACGGGGGAAAACTCCATCGTCAACACATCGCTGAAAAAGCGAGGCATAAGGAGCAGCTAATGTATCCGCGGCTTCCTTGAGAATACGGGGATGGATTAGGTCAGGACCCATGGAGCAATATTGGTTGAGCCGTCGGAAACCTTTTGCGACTGCACCAATGGGAATAGTTACGCGGTTAAGGGTAGTGGTCAGAGATAACGGGTGCATAGTAGGGTGGGATGATATGGGAAAGGAGCTAAAAATTGTACGGAAGTAGGAGCTGAATGCCTCGGCTACTTGGCTAGGGGAAGTGATTGGAGATCCGGCACTATCTTTGAGAGCTAATGGCGTCGGAGCTGTGCCCCTTAGACGGCGCATGTACTGAAAGAAAAATGCCTTATTGGTCCGTGCTCGATCAAGTACAGATCGCTGGACTGCATTCTGATAGGACCTAATCTTGTCTTTGCATATGTTCCTTATGATCCTGAAGTCTTCTGCATCACGGGCAAGGCCTGTGGCTTTATATCTAGCAAAGAGGCGTGCGCGTTCGTCTAGAATGCGCCTAATGGGGCGAGGGAGTGGTCGCTTAGCGGTCTGTGGGCGACGAATTCTGGGGACAAAAAGCATGTGTATTACACTGGGTGGAGGCAGTTTCGATACGGATTATCAAGTCAGTTCAGTTCGACCACTACATTGTCTCTATCCTGCATGGTGAGAAGAGCGCTTCTTCTACTTCTTTTTTTCAGCCAGCTGAAGGAACAAATCCATTCGTTTAACAAAATTTGAAGGAATTGACAAAGTCGCAGTGGTGGATGCTGAGCTCTGTGCTTACCACTGATAGAATTCTGGATGCCCGATTGACCCTGGCCACTATCTGTCCTGTGCAACCTGATTTGACACGACGTGACCTAAATCTGAAGTGAATTCGAAGGTCACGCCTCGTGGGCAAGCTAAAGCTTTGCGCTACCGTTGTGCACCGCTGTCTTCTGAAGGCACGATGATGGAGGAGTTTCATCTGATGAATATTGACCAACGAATAATTAGGGTGAGTAATATTCCGGTGATGACTCGATAGGTCAGGCGATATCGGACCTCCATTGGAGTAAGCCCACGGATGTCCAGCAGGCCGTCATACCTCTTGTTTTTGAGCGGAAAAGTATCGTTGTTCAAGCAAAGACTGGATCGGGGAAGACAGCAGCATTCGCAATTCCAGTGATTCATGAAATACTACAAGAAAAATTGGTAATTTGTGAACTTTCTTAGATAATCACGCTGTAGTTGTCTCGTAATCAATTGACCACCGTTCTTGTTTTGGCCCCTTCGAAGGAGCTTTGCAACCAGGCTTGTCGAAGCTTCAGAATGCTTTGTAAGCATGCCCCTAAAAGTGTGCTCGTTATTGATGTTTCTCAATTCAATGAGATAGAAATGGTTCGGTAAGTTACCCCTTAAATGGTGACGTATTGATAAAGACCGTTACTCACAGAAAACCCGGATGTCGTTATAGGAACCCCGGCGAAAGTAATAGCCCACCTAAGGGCCGGCCACTTCAGTTTAATGGCGCTTCAAAGACTGATTGTCGACGAAGCAGATCTAATCTTTACCTTTGGACACGAACCAGAAGTGCAAGAGTTGAAGAACTTCCTACCAAAATCACCACCGCAGGTATAATGAGGCGTTCGACAGATGTGTTGTTTTTTGAGTGTTTTAACTGTTCTTTCTATATGATTTAATATGAAAATTCGAAAGCCCGAAGGGGTCTTTCAGCGATGCGCTGGCGGGAATGAATTTATCAAAATATCGGAGGCGTTTTCCGTTTTTCAGGGAATTTGATATATTATACTTGGGCAATTACATCTACCAGCTGTTTTTAAATGTACTAGCTATAAGAGATCGACGCCAGTGAATTTAGTTCGCTCCTTAGCGTGTTTTATTTTCAAGTATTGAAACGTTTTAGAATTATTAAACTAAATATTGTATTAAATGTTCACAGGTTCTTCGTACCAATGCATACATGTAATTCTCCTAACATTAGCTTCCGAAACATGAAATCCAGTGAACGTTACGAAGAATATTAAGGATAGGTTTTGTAAACCGCAAGTGTTGCTCATATTCTAATCAAAATAACATTCATTGGTCCCACATTTACTTGCACGAAACAAATTTTAACTCAAACCGGGGTCTGTATATTTATACTATTAAGAGGATGGCCTGAGGAGGATGCTAGTCATGTATGCTAACTGTACCTCGTGTGCAAGTCTGATTTCATTTGTGCGTAGTCAGCCTTGTGTGAATTGTTCACTCAGAATGTTTCATTTAGTAAGAACCAATTTCGCCCTTAATTAGTTCTTGTGTTCTAGGTAATGTCTCATATTACCAGATGAAATACTGGTTATTTATAGACAAAACCTACCATCCATAAAAGGTTAAAGTGGTTACTGCTTCACGAAGCATCACGATGGTTAAACTATTCTTGTTATCAACACGAATACTGTATTCTGTTGGTCTACGGTATAATAAAACTGCAGTGTAACTGCAG
This sequence comes from Fasciola hepatica, assembly GCA_948099385.1. NCBI lineage: Eukaryota > Metazoa > Platyhelminthes > Trematoda > Plagiorchiida > Fasciolidae > Fasciola > Fasciola hepatica. The sequence continues at coordinate 2,801,595 of CANUEZ040000011.1, forward strand.
TCCCTAACCATCCCTCTTTGCCCCATCTATCGACCCATAGTGCTCCCACTGATAACACGGTCAATACTCGCAACAGCTCAATGTCAAATAGTATCGGGAATAATCCTCTGTCTGGTAACTCACATTTTCTCAAGCCCCGTCAGCCTCTTAATCTCGGCTCCTTCAACGTGCGTACACTCATGCAGGCCGGTCAGCAGGCGTGCCTAGCGCTCACAATAAATTCTCTGAAGATTGATGTTTGCTGCTTAAGCGAAACGCGTATCCAGGATCCGAGCAGTGTAATTCAACTAACTGCTCCAGGTATCTCATCGAGGTATATTCTGCGCACCTCAGGAGACGAAGAAGCTAGAGCTGTGGGTCAACGTGGTGTAGGAATTGTCTTGACTGACAAGGCTGAGGCTGCTCTTTTAGACTGGATTCCGGTTAACAGTCGTTTATGTGCTGTGAGACTCCAAGGGTCAGTCGGCGTTCGAAAGGATAGTTGTGGTAAGCGCAACTTGTTTGTGATCTCGGCGTACGCCCCAACGGACTGCAGCTCAGACTTGCAGAAAGATGAGTTCTATGATGCCCTCGCCACTCTCGTTCGCAGCAGTAAAGGTTCCGACATTGTAGTGCTAGCTGGTGACTTCAATGCACAAGTTGGCAAACTTAGTGTGTCAGAAGCCTGTTTAGGTGGGCGCTGTGCTTTACCTGCTGAGCGTACAGATAACGGGGATAGGCTTCTCCAGTTTTGTGCAGACAATCGATTGTTCTTGTCCAGCACTAGTTTCCGACACAGCTCGCGTCGCACAGCGACATGGCGCTCTAACTATACAGGTACTTTTAGTCAAATTGACCATATCGCCGTAAGCTACCGGTGGCGCAGTTCTGTTCAGAACTGTAGATCTTACTGGTCCACGTACGTAGAGTCGGACCATGCCTTAGTTTTAATGCGATTATCTCTCCAGCTCCATGGTCATCGTCGCAAGCCGCAAACCGGATTAGCCGTGCAACGTTTGTGTGATACAGAAGTCCGCACCCGGTATGAGCAGAAGTTAGAACATGAGCTAGGATCCACGGAGAACAGTAATGTAGATGAGCATTGGTCTCATATCAAACAGGCGATGCACGTTGCAGCAGGTTTTGCCTGTGGTCCTCGATCCGTTGTCCATCAGAGACACTGGATCTCGCAAAAGTCGCTGAGTATAATGGAGCAAAAACGTCAGCTTTCGAACCGTAAGGAGATGAATATGATGCGGAGAAAGCTGCAAAGACAAGTTACAAAAAGCCTTAAGAATGATCGCGAAAACTGGTGGGTCAAGGTAGCCGAAGAAATGGAAGTGGCAGCTGCTTCAGGTAACAGTCAAAGACTGTTCAAACTTATTCGTGACACCGGTGGACGGCGAACTCAGGTCAGTGAAACGATTTGGGATAGAAATGGAGAACCCATCCATAGCAAACAGCAAAGGCTTGACCGATGGGCCGAGTACTTCAAGGAACAGTTTAGCTGGCCGCACGCTAATGTAGTTACTCCCGTGTCAACAACTGCAACTCCTTGGGTGGTATCACTTGAGCCCCCATCAGAAGTAGAAGTAGAGTCATGTATTCGACTACTAAGGCGGGGGAAAGCGGCAGGTCCCGACGAACTTCCCCCAGTTCTTTTCAAACTGGGTGGTGAGGCGTTGATAAAATCACTTACCGCCTTGCTCCGTGACATTTGGAACGAGGAGCGTATTCCGTTAATATGGAATGAGTCATTGATTGTTCCCATCTTCAAGAAGGGAATACGCAATGACTGCAGTAATCATCGTGGGATTAGCTTAATTCCGATAGTCACCAAAGTATTAGCTTCGATTTTGCTGCATCGTCTTACACCGGCTCGCGAGAGGAATGTCCGCGAGCAGCAGGCTGGATTCCGCCCAGGTCGAGGATGCATCGACCAGATTTTTACTCTTCGCCGACTACTTGAAACGCGTCACACGCACCGCCGACCGACAATAATGATTTTCTTAGACTTGAAAGGCGCCTTCGATTCAGTTGATCGAACATCGCTTTTCAGTGTTCTTCATCGAAAAGGTATGCCCCAGAAGTTCGTGAACCTAATGAGATCATTGTATTCTCATACTTCTGGCCGCGTAAGGGTTTACGGTGAACTATCCGGTCGGTTCGAAACGACCAGTGGTGTTCGGCAGGGATGCCCTTTGTCTCCATTCCTTTTTAACTTCGTCATGGACGAAATAATGGAGAGTGCGCTGCAAAATCTTCAGGATGTAGGCATCCAACTAGGAAATAGTGAAAAGCCATGTGACCTAGATTACGCAGACGACGTTGTCTGCTTGTTCGAATCCACGGAACATGCTCAGCGTGCACTAGATAGACTCTCAAGAGCTGTAGCTCCATTCGGCATGCGCTTTGCACCTTCAAAGTGCAAGGTGATGTTACAAGACTGGACGTCAACAATTCCGAGCTTGATGCTTGATGGAGAGGTGCTGTCAGTTGTCGACCACTTCACCTACCTCGGTAGCTGCGTGACGACGGATGGGAGCACAGTAGTAGAGGTGAGTACGCGGATATCCAAGGCTCGAGCGGCGTACGCTGGACTGAAGCACTTGTGGCGCCGACCTGATATTTCACTGAAGTTAAAAGGCCGTGTATACTGTGCTGCAGTGCGTTCAGTTTTGTTGTATGGTTGCGAAACTTGGAGTCTGCGTGCTGAAGATATTCGTCGTCTTGAGGTTTTCGACCATCGATGTTTACGTAGTATCGCTAGGATTGGGTGGAATAGCCGAGTAAGCAACGATGAGGTCAGAAAGCGAGTATTGGGTACTAATTCAGAGAACGTTCTGTCACAGCGTATCCAGCTTAGTAGACTACGTTGGTTGGGACACGTGTTACGTATGGCAAGCACACGTCTACCATACCGTGTCCTATTCTCCGTTCCTCCTAGGGAGTGGAAAAGACCACGTGGAGGTCAACAGATGACGTGGCAGCGAGGAATGAGAAAATGTACGGCAAACTTAGGAAAAGTAGGTGCCTCACGTCTTCGTGGTTGGGATCCAAAAGATCCGTCTACCAGTTGGCTGGAGACACTGAAGGATATGGCAGCGAACCGCGAGCAGTGGCGATCGTGTTGTCACTTTCTATCGAATCAGAATGATTGATCGATGTGTGTTTGTACAGTTAGACTGTGTATTCCGTGTGTTGGCTACTAGGGCATTTTTTCCTTTTGCTACCCGTGTAGGTCCACTCCCTGTCCATCTTGTATATTCATACTTTCTAATTCAACGTGCAAGATTGTGAGAAAGGCAGTGGTCACTGGGGCTTGCCCTACTGTTTAACGCTGTACGATGATGATGATGATGATGAGTGTAACTGTCAAGGACACATTGAAAAATTAATTAACTGTACCACAACACTTCGCGCCACGGCTTTCTCTGTCAGTAAGCTCATTCAGCATGACAGACTCCGTGCATAATTAACCCGCAGCTACTGATCCACGGAATATTATGGCTATAAAACAAGTCTCTTTGTTAATGTGGCAATTGCTATGTTAATGAAACTGAATTCACCGACCGTTGAACATTTTTCACCACAGGGTATTGTTGTTTATTCCTTTATATTCTAGTCTTCAGACTACTCACACCACGTATATTATTCCCCAAAATAGTGTGCTACCAATTAGGATCATAGTTGATGTCGCTGTTAGTGTAATTCACTTTTTGGAATTCCGATGTAACATTTGGATCAAGTAATAAACATGAGGTACGGCGGACTCACCGAATGTAAGTGATTAACATGTCGTTCTTTTTGGTGAATAAAACACTTTCTGGCAACTGAGAATATATCAGTGTTTATTAGTCGCTGTGGTGATGAGGCTTATACGAGAGAGATGCCCTCTACCTTCACAAAGAATGAACTATATTATTTGGGATCGAATTCATTGTTACTTATCGAAATGCGGTTCACATACGAACAGTTCGCTTGCAGTCTTTATCCCACACGTACTGTTGTAAACACTGTACTCCAGTTTTATTACGGCACATTTATTTTCCTAGTTGTGTCGTATTCCCACTTGTAACAGGCTGCTTCTCACGTGTGTTATCATAATGAAGCATGATCATATAATCTAAATAAGTAGTGTCATTTAATCTGTTCACAGTTGCAAAGCTCGAACTTATATTGGTCTTCCCACATACCACGACGTATTTGAAGAACATGAGCATCACAGGACATGTAGTGTATCTAAAATTATATCCTGCAACTTGCTCATGACAACTGTACAGCTACCTATTTTGCCATTGTTGTTTTTCGAAATTTACATTCGAAGGGACAGTGATCAGTTTACTGCATTCCTTGCTGTTTAAATACTTGTTTACTTCATGTTGTCATCCAGAAAATACATGTGAAGCGAATAATTCATTAGCCGGTAGATAAAACTGTATTGTCTATGTGCACAATGCCATCAGCTTTTTGAAAATGTCTTCATTACCGAGTCTTCATTCTTCTCGGTCATGTATATTGCCTTAAATAAAACCGATAACGGAACGTCATTTGACAAGATAGCTGTGCAATTTCGGAACATCGAACGGAGATAATTATTTTATACATAATAATGCATTCAAAATGAATACTTTATCATACGACTAAGGCTAGGGGGTTCATTTGTTTACCACAATACTTGATACTTCATGGGCACTAACCATTTACATAATAGACAGCCCTCGGATGCGATACTTCATCAACTGACAACACTAATTTAGTGTTTCAGTACTTGAAACAATTACGTGATCCATCTTTTTTACCACCGAATTATTCCATCTAACATGCCTTTTATGCACAAGCTCTTTTACTGCTTATTTTGATACTACTATAGTAGTAACACGTTCGTAAAGAATTTACATGTTCTTAAAGTTATGGGGACAGTTACGCTTTAATCTATTGCGCGGCTACGCACCGCACTGCGTTGACGACCGCACTACCCACGCGCGCCGTGTTCGCTTGCTAATGTGTAATCCAATAACGCGTTGTGTAAGTGCGTCAATCTTGTGTCAGTTGCGCAACACGTCATTGATCGTAGTGGTTTTCAACATAGCATGTTTTTTCTCACACCTCAAAAACCAGTCGGGTTACCGTGAGGTCGGTTCGAATGGAATTCCGGTGCTTACTCGAATTTTAACGGTGCTAATCACCCACTTTGGGCTAGCAGGGTCGCGTTGCTTACTCCGAATTGAAAATAGTGAGGTAGACTAAATAAGTTGGGTATAATTATACTGTTTCACATTAGACACATAGCTTACGATGGCTCATGGAGATAGGTAACGCACAGATAGCAGAATTGAAAGGTTACGGCATAACGCCTTGAGGTTGAAGCTACTTTCGTTCATCGAAAGGGAGACGGCACACGTTTTGGCCAAACAGGACCTTCAGTACTCGTTTCGTGCAGATTGATTTGCCAATTGAATGTAATGGTCCTAATTACCGTTAGCGAAAAAGCCAAGGCAAGATTCAACAAACAATGGACTAAACTAGTAAGTCCAAGTAGGAATGAGGGGAAAACCCCAAGGTAATTGGAGAAATAATATATCAATAAGCTACCGGTATACCTACTATTCTCGGTCACCTATGGTCGAACTGGTAAAAGCATTTCCTCAGTCTTCAGGGAAAGAGAAGTAAAAAATCATCCCGTACTAGCCCCATCACATTGCACTCAATGGGTTTGGCTAGATTTTTTTTATTACATGCTTGCGCATGAACGCAGTGGGAGGGGCATTTACCCCGTAGCCACGAAGGCCCGCTGCACCATTGGGGATAACCGGCAACTAGACCCTGAGACTTGGAGTGACGAAAAACCACATAGGGTGCCAATGAGTTAGATGTGGTAGCGATCCGGATGACAGTGGGGATACTGTCTACCATCAAAGTAACCCGTAATGGCGGGGATTCGAACCCCGGGCATCCAAGGTAATAAGCAAACGCTCCAACCCACTCAATCACCACCGGTCTGTCAATAATTCTCCAGGATGTGGTCTTATTTCCTCTCGAGCTACCTCTCTTTTTCCCACCCACCACGTCGCTCGGTTGAGCGTTCCAGAGATTCTTTTCTCCCCTCCCCCCGATTATTGATAGACTACTGGAAGACCAGTAGAATAGATTTTTTAAAACGTCAGTATGTCCTTCGGTACGATCGTCATTCCTAAGCGGGAGTTCCGGCTGCAGATACGGGCCCAAATCTCCATGGATGATTCACCTGGCATAGATGAAATCATTACAAATGCGCCTGTAGATAATAGGGAACAACCCAGGGGCCTCCAAGCGTCCTTTGTGGCTGATCCCACGTAGTCCGGCCACTGGATGTGTGGCAGTGTATTGTACTCGCTCCAATTTGGCTACTTCCGCCATCGTGCAGGAGTATACAACTAGGTCGCTGTATTCCACTCGAGGACGTACATATGAAGCATACAGCACTCTGAAGGTGTCCAGGGATAGACGCCCAAACGAACGAGGGGTTGGAAAAAATGTTCTTCACGCTGAGGCTCCGGCCCTCTCAATGTTTTCTCGAGTCTTCAGATTGTGGGTGACGACAACTGCGAGGTCTCTTCTCAGGCGTGAGATGGAGCACAAAACACCGGGGATAGTATTCTGAAGTACCACTGGGTCCACCAAGTCTCATACACGCGGATTTGTCCATGTTTATAGATGGCCCCCAGGTGGTCGACCGAGTGTAGTATCCTACGATCCTCTGCCGACCGGTTGGTGCGCCAGATCTTTAGGTCGTCGAAGTAGGTAAGGCATTGGAACCGGAGGGTCTCTGATAGGTCGTTCACAAACACTAGAAACAAACGAGGTCCCAGCACTTAGCCTTGCGGCACACCAATGCTGACTGGACACCACGCGGACCGGGACTGCGCGACTCTCACGGAAAGGGTTCTGCCGAGCAAGAAGTCCTCAATCCCGTGGAGCATGGACCGGAAAATGCCAATATGGCAGAGTTTCAGCAACAGTTTATCACGAGGAACTTTGTTCCGTACACTGGTTACGAATCCTACGATATAGTTCATTTTATATCCCCCCGGTGGTGTTTAGGAGTACTGCAGCCTCACAAGTTCCTCAAGCTCTTTTTGAGTTGCCACGTTACGAAAGCAGAGTTTCGCCCATTTTTTACTCCCAACCCGCGCCCTGGTGGGTGAAATATCTTCGACTTCAACTGGGCATGTCAGTATTACTATCAGTGTTGTGTAGAGCTAAGCTCCAGTCGGGTGCTTGCTGTAGGTACCCAGCGTGCATATCACGCAAGCTAGAAGTAATTACACGCCTTCCTGATCATCATTTTCTTCTCTTATTTTTTGTTTTGTAAACTTTTAGTGTCAACATTGAAAGTGAACAAGCATAAAGTTTTGCCTTTTTGTGAAAGGTACCACATTACTGCATGTGTTGTGCATGTCCCCAGATGGGCTTTCGCAACGTGCACTGTTGGTTGAGGCCGTTGAGGGTTGGGGACTCAACAGCGGTGACCCGTTCATGATTTGAGTAAAGGGTATGAAAAACTTGACTGTTAGAGATGGCCATGTGAGGCATTAAACTTCGTGAGTGGAGCCCAAAAGATTCACTTATCCTGCGGATAAGTACGTTAAGAAACATTCCAGTATATCAGTCGATATCGCATTTGTATTTACTTTCTTCACCAACTTGATTCTACGTTTCATAAAATTTTTCACTTCTTTCATGCATTCGATCTTTTGATTTCCGATTCTTTGATTATTGTTACATGCTTATGCATGAGTGGAAGGCGTATGCCCCATAGCCTTGGGGGCCCACTGCACGGTTAGGGATAATCGGAAGTCTGACCGGACCTGTAGTGGCCGATAACCAATAAGTCGGGCGTGGTAACTATCCGAGCGACAATGGAGTACTATCTGCTACAAGTTTTCGCCGAGAGACTCCACCACTGCACTCAGTGCATTTATATTGGTTTTTCGAACTGATGACAGCACTTAACGTAGAAATTACTAGTCCACGATGTTTGGAAAACTTTACCGAACACTGATAACTTGTGATGTGGATTTTGTTGCAACAGTATAATGAAAACTCGTGCGTTTCGTTTCAACATAGCGTTCCTTAGATGCTCTATCGACTTGGGATATTTGGTCTAGATCCTCTACCGCTGTTCCTCAAAATAATTTTATTTTCAGGTTATCCTAATGTCAGCAACTTTGGATGACACAACAAAAGTCCTGCGCCGTTGTTTGGTAAATTCCGGTGATTGGGTTCGCGTTGAGCTACCTGAAGAGGCGTTTCTTCCATCTGATACGCAGCTGACACAGTACATCATCAGGTAAGGCTTAGGTTCTTGTGATTCGGCGGCTTCATCACTGTTGAAAACTGTACTGGCTCTGAATTAGAGTTGTTTAACATCAGGACTGTTTATTTATTTATTTTTCACCATGTTCGTTCTGTGTAGCCTTTTTATCCTCACCAGTGTTTATATACAGGAGGAAATTTTGCCCACACATTTACATGCTATTTACTATCAATATGAGCGCTTGCACATGCAGCCTAGTTCTTTGTTGGGTTAGCAGTGAACCAGACACGAATAACCAACAGAAATCACAATTGCGCTTCCTTTGTGGACTCTTCAATAAAGAGTATCCACTCACACTCCAGACGAATCAAATTAGATCCTAGTGAATATATATATATATATATATATATATATATATATATATATATATATATATATATATATAATCTCACACCCGTCTGGTTTCAGACTGTGCCAGACAAAACAGTACAATCGGGGAGGAAGGGGTAGATACTCCGAGTCCATGATTTGTTTGTGGGCGCGATACTGCCAGGTTACCCAAGCCAAAACAAGTAGAAAGAGACGCCACTCTTGAAACCACACAAACTAGATTTTGGCCGTATGTGCATAGATAAGAAACCAAAGTACTATTGCCCTCGTTTTCTGTTCGCTGTCATGTTAGTTTCTTCAACCAATTGGCGATGAAATGTTTTGGTACCAAAATAGACAGAGATATACTTGCTTTCCCTAGTCCGTGTATTTTTTGGGGCCTCAACATGATTTCTCCGTTTACCTGTATAGAACTTCTCTATCTGGTGGTGGTCGGGCTGTTTAGAACGTTTAGTTAGCGCATCAAGGGTCCGAGGTTTAAATCCCCGCCATCACCGGTTACTTTGGTGACAGACAACATTCCGCTGTTGCCCGGATCGCCACCACACCTGACCTACTGGTTTTGTATGTGGTTCTCTGCCAATCCGAGTCTGAGGGTCTGGTTGCCAGTTATCCCTAATAAGGCACTAGGCCTTTGTGGCTATGGGGTAAATGCCCCTCCCACTGCATTCATGCACAAGCATGTAATAAGAAATTCTGACGCACGAATTTCAAACGGGGTGCAATATGTTAAACAAATCCTCATGCGTAGCAAATAACCCAGATAGATGAATGTAATTAGCTTCAATCGATGGGATAACAAGTTGCGGATGATGAATCAGATACTAAATGCGTCAGCTCATTGTTGATAATCCAATAGCTCCATACACCAATTCTTGTGTTACGTAGACAGCGCTGGTCAAAATCATCTTGCGCAAACCCCGGTTTCCAGAACTGACGTAAAATTAATCAGTCTATCACGCACTATATTGTAACAGAGAACTTGGCCTGCTTATCGCAGTCAGAAAACAAGTTACTAAACCGAACCGGTTTAACCGGAATTTCTTTGTCAAACGGTTTTTTGTTGCGTGCTTGTTCTTCAGTGTAATGGAAGGGGTACACCCCATAACAGAGGTCCACTGCACTATTAAGAATAACCGGCAACCAGATCCCAAGACTTGGGGTGGAGAACCACATAGGGTCCCTACAGGTCAAGCGTGATAACGAGCCAGACGACAGTGGATTACTGTCTATCACCAAAACGACACAAATACAAATGGGTAAAGATATGACTGTATGATGTGTGCAAAGGTGACAGAAAGGCTAGCCAGTCACCTGCAACCCAGTGAGCGTAAAGGGACATTAGTTACGGTGTGAATCAGACTAGTTTGCAATTGCAATGCACAGTAGGCACAACCATTCAGTTTCAATAAGAGTCGATCCAACGCCATATCGTACCCAGCGCGAGTGCATCCTTGCCTGTCTGAAGGTATTACCATCATTCGCGTTGTCAATGCTTCGTTGATTCGTACATAAAAACGTGTTTATCAGTATACTCTAAGTCGTACATATTGCTATGTTTTTCTGTATATCAGTATCTCGGTACTCTTCGAGGTCAGCCTTCAGTTCCTCAGAGACGTTGATGTGGAACAACGCCGAGTAGTTCCTTGCCAGTTTCGTTCGAGGTTTGTTAGGTACCTCAAAATAAGCTGCAGTCGGTGATAATGGGGTTTATTAAAGCTCAGGCAGCTGAATCATTTCTCGCAGTAGTCTAAAGAACAGACCGTTCCTGTTTACTGCACATTGGTTGTTTACTGTTGTGAATCGTTTCACTAAGTGGTGTTCGCTGAACATTTGTCGCAGATCAGTTTTCAAAGGCGAGGGTCTCTTCAATTTCTTCTTCTTTCTACTGTGACTCACGACCTCCTTTGCGAATACCGGCTATTTGACGTTGTGAAATTTCAGTGATGAATTAGTTTCCGGTAGTAAAACGGTGCTCCCACTGAATTCTAATGACTCTTGATAAACAAGAAACAATTTATCTATGTGCGTTGGTATTTGGATTTTAATCGCTTTGTTACCATACTGTACGAACTTTTGTGGGTTTTCGCATTGCTGCTATGAACGGTAAAATCTGTCCATAATATGTATTTCATCATCGTCATCATCGTACAGCGTTAAACAGTAGGACAAGCCCAACTGACCACTGCCTTTCTCACCACCTTGCACGTTGAATCAGAAAGTGTGAATATAGAAGATGGACAGGGAGTGGACCTACACGGGTGGGAAAAGGAAAGAATGCCCTAGTAACCAACACACGGAATGTGTATTTCATTAATCACTGACTTGCTGGAAGATAAGAGTTAATGGGACTGACTTCCGATGTGCTGTTTCCTAAACTGAATTCAGATTACTTGCAAGGAAAAATACACCAGTGATGCTGCTTGTTTAGATGAATTCAGCTAACTTGTTGTGAATCAAAACAGGTTTTAGTGGACGCATATGCCGGGATTACGAATGTTCTTCGTTAAATCCCTTCTACATACATGGTGAACCCTTCAGGTGGCCCCTGCCAGTTGCATGTTCAGTTTGATCCATTGAGAATGGTATGAAGCCTAATTGGACAATCTAACTGAATTGAATTAGGCTTGTTGTCATCCACTTCTGTCAACTGACCGGCGGTAGTCATATGGTTCAGAACATTTAACTACCACATTGAGCGTCAGAAATTTGAATCTGGCTATCGTTTTGGTGGTATGCATTTATCCACTGTCACCGGGCTTGCTACCACGCCTGATCTGTTGTAACCTTATGTAGTCCTCCATCACTCCGAATCTCAATTAGATTTCCGATTATCCGCAGTAGTGCAGCGGGTCTTCGAGGCTATGGGATGCACGCTTTCCGGTACAACCATGCGTATGCATGCAACAAAAAAGCCCAAATTGGTGTTCATTGTATGGATTTCTATTCTATACTTGCACGAATGCAGTAGAAGGAGTATATCCCATGCTCTCAGAGGCCCGCTGAACTGAGGGATACTCAGAAACCATAACTTTCACCCTTATTTTATGCGGCTAGCTCCTGCAAGAGGATAATCCGGCTTTATATATGTCCCGAATAGCACCAGCCCACGAGCGACAATCGAAGGCAAGACCTGAGCTCAGACAAATCCAGTTCTGCTTTCAATCGCGGACACCGTAGATAGACTGGAGTCCTAATCGCTCAACGTCCGATTTGTCAGCACTGACCCATGTTTTCAGATGCCTCCCAAGTCGACAACGCCATTTTGGGCATCGAACATGAGGAAGGCACTATTTTCAGATCTCCGTGTCTCGACGCCGCCGGACATGACCAACCCACCGTAGTCGTTGGCGTTGAAGGGACGCAGCTTTTCGACATCAAAGCACAATTGTCTTATTGCGTTGTTCGAAATCTTATGATGTCAAGCCACCCAGGAGCCGTCCCAGACACTTTCAGCTCTCTAATGTCCTCGATTTGTAGTGGCCACGTCTCGCAATCGTAGGTCAGTAATGGGCAGACAACGACCCGGAAGACCCGGACTTTGGTCCGGGGACGGATTTAGTTGCGCACCCAGCGTGCACTGGTAAGCCGGGTAAACGCGATCCTGCATTGTCAATGGGCAACTTAACTTCGAGTTTGGTTGGACCATTTGTGAGGTCGTGGAACCCAGCTATTTTAACTCCAGGACGTGCTCGATTTGTTCGCCGTCCATGTATATCGCCAGAAGGAACTGTGTAGCGCAGGTCGAGAGGATCTTGGTCTTTGCCGTGTTGATTTATAGTCCCATGTATTTTGCGGAGGATTTTACGCGATTCAGAACCGACTGTAAGGCGGTCGGGCTGTCTCCAAGACTGACGATGTCGTCTGCGAATTCCAAATCGGCGAGGAAAGCATCAGTGCCCAGCTGAACACCAGGGTAATCAGTGAGCGCATGTCGCATTATCCAGTTGATGGTGTGGTTGAACAACACTGGCGACAAGGGACAGCCTTGTCTAACACCAGAATTAAGGGTAAAATCATCGAATTCCTCTCGGTAAATACGGATTTTCGCACGCGTGTTTGCATAGTACGATTTCACGAGACCGACAAGCTTCTGGGGCATTCCATCCGCTTGTGGTATAGTCCATAGCAATTCTCTATCAGCTGAGTCAAAAGCAGCCCGAAAATCAATCAAACAAGCTGCAGTTAGCTGCCGAAACTCGGACCAAGGGTAAATACTTAATCCACGCGCCCTCTACGACGGCGGGAGCCTTGAGTGGAGCGTGTGCGCGAGTTATGCATCGCTGAGAAACGGTTCAACAACAGCATGGAGAATATTTCGGCGGTCACGTCGATTAGACTGATTCCACGGTACTTTGCGCACACAGTCCTGTCTTCTTTCTTTGGAAGAGAGAGCAGTGTTAAAATTTCCCAGTCTGCTAAGAATTGTACTTTTCCCCAGATTGAGCAAAACGGAGCGTACAGTAGCTCAAGCAGTGTCGAAAGACTATTTATGTATCTCCGATTCGATATCATCTTCAGAAAACTTTCGGGTCTTCAGCTTGTTTATTACATCGACTATGTTCCCTGTACTTCTTAGGCTTCCAATAATGTCGTTGCTTTCGCTCTGTGTTACTGGAATTCGGTCCACAAAGCTTGCCATAGTCCAGTAAATAATCAAAGTGATCAGCCCGTCGTTGCATCTTTCACTCTACCCAGTAATGAGTAGCCCGGCACCATTGTGAAGCAGGGGTTCTGCCATCTGCCGCTTACCGGATGCGGTACCGATTAGGTGGAAGGGGTTTGAGAAATCACCGCAGTTAGCTGCAGTCTCAATTTCCATGATTTCGAACCAGTAGTTGTTGCGAGCGCTTCTGACCGATCGGATGGCTTATCGCCAAATGTTCCGGAAGAAGGGGTACCCATTTAAGGGATCAGCTCTAGGCTTTTCGGATGATTGAAGGGTCGCCTCTAAAATCCAGTTTTCCTGTCGTTTTCACGTAAAACTCAGTTCGTCCAAAACGGATTGATGGATTGATGTTTTCGCTGAAGGCCATTGACTTCCCACTAGTACGTCTTCTCCACCTAGGAACGTGGTAGCTAAATGAGAGGCAGTAGTGCGTGAGACCGCTTGACGCGTTCTCGGTGATCCCAACGCTGTTGCGTTAATCCGATTCGGGGAACAGTTTTTACGATGCTAGGCTAGGTGAATCTCGAGGCATGCGCAAAAGGGGGTGTGGCCGGTGCCATTCTGGTTCCCAGTCTACGCGCCTCGGTAAGACCGGCAATCTTCAGTCAAAGATGACCAGTGTGGTTGCATCAGAGTGTAGCCGATCTGGTGCGCTGCGTTGTCGTCATTAGAGTACTACGTTAGCAAGTGCCTCCTGTTATGTTGGAAGTGGGTGTTGGTGACGTTTAGGCTGTTGCAGTCTGCAGAGCTGACGAGATGTTTGCCATTGTGGCACTGCTGTCCAAGACCATATCTCCCAAAATGCGTCAAGTTACTTGAGTTGAGGCGCCAGTGCGGGTGTTCCAGTTCCCCATAACGAAAATGTCACGTTTCGGGACGCTGTTTATCACCTATATTCTGTCGTAGGACCCCTTATCTACGATTTCTCCGGCCGCCACCGTGGAGGTATAGACCGCGACAACTGATATGTTCAAGGGTGAGGCGCGAAAACGAGTCAGGGTGATCCAAGGAACTATTGGGTTCCACGCAAGTAGTGTCTTTTTATGATTAGAATAGCTTCACTGAACGCTAATAGCTTCGGTGTTGGATTGCGCAACAATGCTTTGAAACACTGGGGCAGGTCAACTTTGTGTATCTTTTTAGCCTTCTTGCTGACAGCTATCACGACGCCGTGGAGACCAGAAATGTCCGTGGGTCCACTGTGGTAGAGGTGGTAACTTTCGTCCACTCCGGGAACCTTTAAACACCGAGTGCCCGAATTCAGCAGCCGAACTTCGTAGAGACATGCGATTTTGATGCGATAGTCATATAACGTTTGTGCAGTGATGGCTTGGCTTCCGATGTCTGAGAACTTTCTCACATTCAAGCAGGCGATTTGGGATGCGGTTGCGCGTTTTGGGACACCCAGTTAGCATATTTGTCACTCCGGCTGCGGAGAGAACACGAGGCGCTCGCCGGGAACGCCGTAGTATGAGCGGTGTGTGTAGGGGAACTTGTCACGAAGAGTCTTGAGAATCAGGTACGAAGTGGACTACCTAGTGTCTATCGGCTCTTTGTTTGAGGTAGCAACTCTAGCCCGTGCATACCCAAGTGCTACCTGTCGGGCAACAGGAAGTTTGTGTTGGGAGCCGTTAACCGAGACTTCAATCCATACGCCTTTTGGATAGGAGTACATGGTTGCCGGTGTCTCTCTAGGAGCTCGTTCGCCATTCGGTAGAAGTGATCAAGATCCGGGAGTCCATGCAACACTGTTAATTAGACGAATTTCGTTGGTGTCTGCTGTATCCCAGCAGGTCTCATCCGCCTATCCAGGAGGATGCGTCTTCGTATGCTGGGCGCCATCTCACCGAGTTTTTTAGGTCTTGCTTATCCTCAGCCTGATTTGGCAGTCTACCAACTCATAGGTGCTATGCCTCTCAGATACCCCATACACCCCGTAACCATAACCATCACCTTGGGACTTGGAACGGAAAACCACCCAAGGTCCTAGTTGATCATGCTTAGTAACGTGACAGGTGAGTTGCTGTCCACTTAAGTGACCAGCGGCTGCGGGATTTGAACTTCATGTGTCAGGGTGACGCTTGATTAGCTGTAAATACGGAAACAGTGTTGCAAGGTTTGTTACTGTTTGTTCAGATAGACTCTGAAAAACAGAAGTTCGCGACCTTCAGCGAAAGGTATCCTGCGGAGACGTTCGTGTAAGCTCGAGATTTCAATGTTCGAGTTGATCCTTTTTTTGACGGATGGACGTGTATCTCCGGTCTGAGAGATTTATCTGAATCCGGTGACTTTCCGGCAAGACAGCCCCAGACTGATATATCAAACCGCTGGTAGCATATTCAGGACGCAATGAGGGTGTCGAGCAACTCATCTGAGTTAGTGGTACCCTAAGCTGCCGCCAACTGAATCTCACCGCGGTCTCGAATTGCTAGATAGTCATAGGCATACCTCAGCTAACACTGAAAATTATACTACACACATTTAGCTACGGACGAAATTGGTACGAAGCCTGCGCGGAAAACTTAGGAACTGGTCGTCCCAGCGCGCACCCGTGATGGAACAGACAGCTGCGACTGGCAACACCACGAGGCTTTTACTGCCCATGCAATCCATGGGCTGCAAGAAACCTGATGTGCGCGCGACAGTACAAAAAGTGGTCAGCATTAAGCACTGCAGCGTTTTCGGACATGTGGCTGAAAGAGGCGACGTGGTGGTCAGGCCATAACTTGGCGTAAAAGTATGAGGAAGTGGACATTAGCTTTGGTTTAAGCTGGTGCGTCCCGACTCCCTTGTTGGGGTCCAAAGGGGTGAGAATTTTCGTTGTCTAGAGACATTGAGGAATATGACCCAGAACCTAAGCTTATAGCGCAAATGTTGTATGGCGTGCTCAGGAAACTTGTGCCTCCGAATTACGGAACAAAACTTCAAATACCGCAAAAAGTTAGGACACGGCATTAGTCGGTTAAAACGGCGTCAAGGTTTGCATCCGTTGGTCCCTTATTCTTGCATGTCTTGAGCTCTTGAAATCCACAGCCCGCTTCATTGGAAATGTCAGATATCATCATCATCCAAGTTATTGATAAATAAGGATGTATGTTTATCATACTTGTAGTTGCTGTATTCTTCTAGTGCGATGTCGCATCTAGCCAGATAAGGCACAGTGCCACAGGTTCTACCATTGAGTTATCGAAAAACCAAATGAATTTAATGATCTTATTTTTGATATTTATATCACAACAGGACCAGTATGATAGTGTTGCATGTGCAGTTCACCGCGCTACCTCTTAATCTAAATCTAAGCATTTGCAGTTGGGCCACTGTAATGTCAAGGATAATCGGAGACATCGTTACTACGCATAACCTATATGGACGTTATGTGGTTTTGTCCCTCCCAGGTCTGGGAGTCATGGTTGGTGGCTCTCTCTGATGGTACAGTAAACCTTCTTTCCACTGCATTCAGCCGTAAGCCTGAAATAAGGCTCTTTATTCACACATTTGAGACCTCTCAATATCAACCAGAACAGATCAGTCAGGAGGTACAGATTGCAGAACGATTCAATTTCATCTTTCATTTCAATTGTAAACAAAAAAATATTTAATTACTTCTGCTGCATAATATGGTTAACGACAGGAATTGGGAATTTTTTGTGACTGAATGTTTCCTTTTTTACCAATCTTGTCTGTTTCGGAAAATTAAATGCCCCAGAAATTTTGTTCTTCTCCGTTTCCTGCATATGGACAACCGTGCCCCTTTTTTACTTTACGTTTCTGTCACAGTGCTGAAGAGGAGGATAAGTACACCATATTGATTGCACTACTCAAACTGAAACTCGTTCGTGGCAAGACGTTAATATTTACAAATTCCGTTGATCGCTGTTTCAAGTGAGTTGCTAATCGAATATCTATGTTCATTCTGTCAATAATCCAGAAATCAAATCGGTCATTCTTGACTAATGTCGCATCTAAAATTTTCCATTCTAAGACTCCGTCTCTTCTTGGAGGAATTTGGTATCAAAGCGGCTCTTCTGAATTCGGAATTGCCAGTTCTCTCACGTTGCCACGCGATCGATCAGTTCAATCGCGGCGTGTTTGACTATTTGCTCGCTACAGACGAATTTCCCACAGACGCAACGACAAAGAACGATGCAGGAGGTAGAAGGTAATTGTGAAGTCAGATTATGTTTTCGTCAGTGTTATCACGTCTTTCCCTTCAACATTCCAAATGTGTGTATGGACGGGTTGTTAATGATAGTCTCTCAATGACTTGAACCCACTTTCCCAGAAAGACCGATAAACTTTGTCGAGACTCCAATTGATGAACCGCTTGACTCCTCAATAGGTCAGGCGGTTTATTGAACCTGGCGATGGTGTTCCTAAGCACCATCGAAGTTGACTGGCAGTGAGTTGTTTCGAATATTGACATTAGAGATCAATGGTGTACTTCAATCGACACGAACATTCCTTTTGTTATGTATTTAGTCACAAATCCTGAGTGGATACCCTTCTCGTAGTGGAAACGGCTTTTGCCACCGTCTTTAAAATGATCTCATGCAGTGAGTGCATCTGACCAAATATTCCAGCAGTGCTTGTTGCGATTTGCGGTCCATCACAAGTCGTTGAAAAGCAGGAGTGGACTGTACAGGCCTCAGAGACGTGGCCGTTAATGGTAGATCTGACACACAGAAGGATGAGTTCTATGATGAACGCCCCCCTCTGGTTCACAGGAGCAAAGGTCCCGACATTGTAGTGCTAGCTGGTGATTGTAATGCTCAAGTTGGCAAACGTAGTGCGCTCAGGAGCTTGTTTAGTCGGGTGTTTTGCCTTACCCGCTCAGCGTACAGATAACAGGGATAGGCTTCTCCAGATTTGTACAGACAGCCGATTATTCCTATCTAGAACATTTCCGACACAACTCGCATCGCATGGCGACATGACGCTCTAATTGTACAGGTACTTTGAGCCAGATCGATCGTATCGCAATAAGCTACTGCTGGCGCAGTTCTGTCCAGAACTGTAGATCCCACTGGTCTGCCTACGTAGAGTCGGACCATGCATTGGTTTTAATGGGATTTGCGCTCCAGCTCCATGGTCATCGATGCAAACCGCGAACCCGGTTGGCCGTACAACGTTTGTCTGATCCAGAAGTTCGCACCAGTTATGAACAGAAATTAGCGCATCTACAGGGAACAGTAACGTAGACAAGCACTGGACCCATATCAACCGGTCGATGCGTGGGCAGTAGGTTTCGCCTGCGGTCCTGGACCCGATATCCATCAAAGACACTGGATTTCTCAACAGTCACTTTGATGAAGCGTAAACGTCAGCTCTCGAACTGTAAGAAAATGAATAAGTTACGAAGACATCTACAAAAGCAAGTCACAAAAAAGCCTTAAGAATGATCGCGAGAATTGGTGGATCAGGGTAGTCGAAGAAATGGAAGTAGAAGCTGTTTCAGGTAACAATCAAAGACCGTTTAAACTTATTCGCCATATCGGTAGACGGCGAACCTCGGTCAATGAAATGATATGCAATAGAAATGGGGAGCCTATTCATGGCAAAGAGCAAAGGCTCGACTGTTAGATCGAATACTTCAAGGAGCGCGCTAACGTGGTTACTCCAACGTCAGCAACTGCGATCCTTTGGGGAGAATCACTCGAGCTCATATCAGAAGTGAAAGTAGAGCCTAGCATTCGATTACTAAAGCGTGGGAAGTGGCCGATCCCGATGAAATTCCCTCCGTTCTTTTCCAACTGGATGGAGATGCCTTGATAAATCATTTATCACTCTACTCTGTTATTTGGAACGAGGAGCGTATTGTGTGATTATGGGGCGAGTCGCTGTTTGTACCCATCTTCAAGAATGGAATACGCAACGATTGTAGTTATCATTGTAGGATCAGTTTAATAGTCACTAGGGTTTAGGCTTGATTTTGCTGCGTCGTCATATACCGGCCCGCGAGAGGAACAGCCGCAAACGACAGGCCGGATTCCGCCCAGGTCAAGGATGCATCGACCAGATTTTCACTCTTCGTCAATAAATTGAAACTCGTCACACATACTGTCGACCGACAATGATGGTTCTTCTCGACTTGAAAGGCGCCTTCGATTCAGTTGACGGAACAGCGCTATGCACTGCTGCTCACCAAAAAGGTGTGCCACAGAACTTCGTGAATCTACTGAGACCATTATACTTTCATACTTTTGGTCGCGTAAGGGTTTACGGTGAACCATCCAGTGCGTTCGAAAAGACCAGCGGTGTTCAACAAGGATGTCTCATTTCTCTGTTCCTGTTCAAATTTCGTCATCGACGAGATAATGGAGAATGTCTTGCGAAGTTCTTCTGTTTGAGAGCCGGTGACCAATTGAGCGGTTCGTACGCTTTTTGGATGGCGGTTGACCGATCCGGGACGCCACGCACATTCACGGTGATCTTGGTGGTTGGTTTCTGTTGGCTTTCTAGGAGGTCGTTCACCATTCGGGAGATGTAACCATGACCCAGGAGACCATGTAACTGTTGATTGAACGGTTTTCCTTCTCGACCGTTGAATCAATCAATAAACCTCATCCGCCTATTCGGGAGCAGCTCGCTTCGCATGCTGAGATTCGTCTCGCCGAGGTTTTTAGACGTCGGCTACCGTCCAATCTGGTTTAGCCCGCCTACTCAGCGGCTTACCGGAGTGTGGCCGCGGATGCATATTTCAGCTTCGTGGAGCCACTTGCGAGAGTTGGGCAACCGATGGAGACAGAGAAGATGAAAGGTGCCTTAAGGGACACGACAGTCTACCAACTCTTAGATGCTACTCCTTTCACTCAGAGTTGCCGAACTATCAGTTCTTTTACACCTCTGGTGAGATGCTCTTCTCACTAGCAGCTTTCTGTTTTTCAGCTGGCTGACATTCCCGACTCGCAGTCAATGTCGTACATCGCTGAACTCAAGAATTGTAAAGATTTATTGAATTTGAACAGAGAAATTCAGCTCGCCATATCAGGAAACTCCATTAAACCGCTTTAGTCCAAATCCCATGCTTTCTATCCGGATTTCGTTTTGTATTCGCCAAACAGTTTGCTTGCTTTTCCTGCACTGTCACCACTAAATTCCACGCTGACCAAAACCCTTGGCTTACTCACCCGCGTAACAATCGTCGTTCAGTCCTATCGCATCACGCAAGTTTTAGTCTTGTTTCTATGACAAGTTTTGATTGACCCCAATTGTCTCGAGTCTAATTGTTTTTCTCATCTGTTCTTGGCAGGGAAAGCTCTAGCTAAAGTGAATAAATTTTGTTACCTGGGCAATTACATCTCACCAGGTGGACAGATGTCGGATGAAATGTCATCGCGTAAACAGAAGGAGCGTTCGACTTTTGCCAACCTCCGTCATCTGTGGCGTCGGCGTGAAATCCTGCTGTCTGTTGAGAGTAGAATGTACAATGGGACAGTTAGATCTGTTATTTTATACGACTCAGAAAAATGGCCGGTAAAGGCAGAAGATAGGCAAAGACTGTCGGTGTTTGAGCATCGATGTCTCCGTAGCATTGCCCGAGTATGGTGGGAACACCGTATCAGCAATGCTGAGGTTCGGCGTAAGGTGTTGGGTACCAGAGATCAGTCCCTGGATCAAGTACTGAATCTAAACAGGTTAAGTTGGTTGGGACATGTGTTACGCACACCCACCGACAGACTTCCTCAGCGTACGCTGTCCTCTGAGGCAGGTGGTCATTGGAAGGTAAGGCGAGGTGGTCAGTCCATGACATGGCAAAAGGTATTAAGACCTTGACCAGTGGACTTGGCCAAGTAGGACGTGTTAGACTTCCAGTTTGGGGTCCACGTGATCCGCCTACGAAATGGTAGAAGACGTTAAGTGATATGGCTAGGTGTCACGATCAGTGGCTTAGTTGCATTCGGACTCTTTCTTCGTCCCGTTAATTTTCGCTTGATACTTTGACTTTTTGGATCTTTGTCATTATGCTTCTATTCTTTTCGCCCTTTACTGGACGATGCTGGAAGGTAGCAACCGAAACCAGAGCATAGAAGTGCGAGGGTAATGGTTGCATAAACTAAACTGAAACTGAAATGAGTCGAAATAGGTAGTTGACGTGGCCTTCATATTCTTCACCACTTCTGTCCCATACATTTTGCGATTGGCTATAGCCAACGGCATTGTCCATGGTTGTAGTCAGTGGCGTCCAGTGCCTCCTGCTGGTCGGTATTTCTGTATCTCGGCTGACAGTTGCAATGAGGTCGCTGAGATCCAGTCTTTTAGACGCTTTCCAGTTTTCCCTAGTTCTTTCGAAGCAGCCTCCCTGACCACCGACTTGATCACCTTCCACGGCGGACACATCCGTTTGCACACTGGTTACGGTAGCTAGTTGAGTCACAAAAACGTTCGACAAAGCGTCTTCTTTTTCTGGAGTTTCCATTGCTGCAGCATTGATTCACTTCAACGGTGGAATGCTGAAGCGCACAGACATGTTTCTCGAAGCGCACAAATACAAGGATATGGTCAGTTATGTAGGATTCATTTTATTGATTGCAAAAAATTTTCTCTTGCGATTCTGACGTGTTTTACGAAACATATGTTCGTTTTTCAAGTTGTCACTGTTGTTCACTATGTGAAATTTTATCTCTTGTTTCATAGTAGAAGTAAAAGAAAGGATGCCGAGTACGGTGTTGCTCGGGGTATAGATTTTCAACTGGTCAGCAACGTTGTGAACTTCGATTTTCCTCTGACTCCGTCTTTCTACGTTCACCGGGTGGGGCGCACAGCGCGTGCTGGCCAAATGGGGACTGCGTTATCATTCGTCAGCGTAGCAGAGGAAAAGTTATTGCGATCGGTGGAATCTTTACTGAATCCAGCGGGCGAAGCTGCTGCTTGTGGTTCTACCGAAGGATCGTCCACCAAAGGTAAATGTAATGGGTCACCAAAAGTGTAGTTGTAACTCGAGCATTTGCTCCGTACGAATAAACTAGTTGTAACCCTTTTTGTTTTCACGATAGATATGTATATAATGTGATTATATATATATATCCGCTTGGGATCAAGCAAGGTACCAACGCAACAACGATAATTACGAAATAGGAGAAAGGGAGTAGAATACAGTAAAGCAAGCAAATGATGCCTCCAGAATGCCTCAGTATGATCGCGGGTGACGGCCTTAGGCTCCGAGTTGGCCACTCGCCCCAAATGCCTCTCGAAATGCTTCCAGATGACCGCATGTCTTAAATAGCTTCTACTGAGGAAGTTCTACACACTGAACTCTCGTGGTGGGTGTTTTCACAAGGGTATGAAGGCGGAGGCGAACGCCCCGCGCTCTCCACCGGGTTGACTGACCAATAGTCAGTCTAGGGGAGATGACTAAACCCTGACTCCAAACCAACCATGGGTGGTGTATGAAGCGTACAGCACTATGCTCACAGGCGGAGGAGTGTACTGGGCACCCAGGCTGTGTAGCCTCATCCGAAGAGCGTATGGACTGGGCATCCAGTCACCGGCTCCCAGAGGTTCCCGGATGGGGCAAATGAACCACACAGTTGGTCATCGGCTCACCTGGACCAACGCTGCTGACTTGCAGGGCGCGCTTGGTTGCGCAAAGGCTAGAGGTGCATCCTGGAATAAAAATGGCTTCTGTGGATCGGGCGACCGAATAGTACAATAGCCCACAATGACAACAACAATGCAAACGATGAATATCTTACAACACGATCGCTACGCTCGTAAAAAACATGCTCGCTCTGATGCTCTCACACCATGCACACGCGTTGATATCTCTACCTTCACATCCCACTCTCGCACACACACACATTTTCATATTCTTCGGGATTCGCAATCGGCCGTACCTGCATTAATGCCTCTAAGGGAAGTCCTGTTCCTGTTCTCTCGCGTCCTCCTTCGTCTGATATCCAGATCTCACCGAATCCGCTTCCGCCAGCTGACGCTCTTATTCGCGCCAGGCGTCCTTCGAAACTGGCCAAATTTAATTTACGCACGCTGATGTGTATAAAACAACAGACGTGTTTAGCTCGTACACTAAAGACTCTTGCCGTCGACAAGTGTTGTATTCAAGAGACACGCATCCAAAACTCCAGTTCGATCGTTCGACTGATGATCTTATCCAATCCTTCTGCAAAGTTTCACTTGCGTTTGTCTGGGGACCCTGAGGCTGCGGCTGCTGATCTTTCTGGCGTAGGTGTAGCTCTCAGTGAGAAAGCCGAGGCTACTTTACTTGACTGGATCTCAGTTGACAGTCGGTTGTGCGCAGTTCGACTTAGAGGTTCATGCAAAGTGAGCAAACGCCCTCCCGATAGATGCAATTGATTTTTCGTCTCGGCTTAAGCCCCTGCAGATTGCAGGCCAGATGCAATCAAAGATGTCTTCAACCAAAAGTTACACGACCTCCTACGTAAAGCAAAACGGGGTGATATCGTAATTTTAGCTGGATACATAGATGCTAGAGTCGGTCGGCTGTCTTCGAACGAGGCGCATTTGGGAGGCTGTTTTGGCCTCCATTATTGTCATCCAGAAAACAGGGAACAGTTGTTGGCTCGGTGTTCAGATCACCGCCTGTTTCTCGCTAGTACGAACTTCAGGCGTTCTAATCACCGGTATGCCACGTGGCGTCCGCTTTCTTCAAGTCAGCAATGGACTCAGATAGATCACGTCACAAGTAGCTACAAATGATGGGTCTGCATACAAAACTGCTGGTCGTACTGGAGCACTCCCCTCGACTCCGATTACACGTTAGTCTGCACTAAGCTGTCCATGTGCTTCGGTGGGCGTGCCAAACGTACGATGCAGCAGCGGTTAGACTGCAATAGGGCGTCTGGTCCGTTTTGCCTCTCCACTTTCCGAGACGTTCTAGTTGAAAAACCAGGATCAACGCTATCAGGTAACACCAACCAGCACTTGTCGCTTCTCAACAATGCTTTGTATTCTGCTGGGGAAGTGAGTTGTGGCCTGACCCGTCGTGTGGTGACACCATGCATTTATGCTGAGTCTCTGCGCCTTCCCGATGCACACCAGTCCATCCCAGCTGGTAGTAAGCATAATGCAGCACGGCTCAACGAGACATGAACTGAATGCAAGTTTGCTTAGGGATCGCGAAGTCTGGTGGTCTCAAGAAGCATCAGAGATGGAACGTGTTGCTGCTGTGGAAAATTCCCTCAGGTTGTTTCATCTCATTCGAGTCACCCGTAAAAAGTCATTGGATGTGAGCGAAACGATCTGCGAAGCTGATGAATCGCCTGTCCACGGTCTGCAGCGACCTATTTTACACCGGGCGGGGCATTTTAAAGCACAGTTTAGCTGGCCTTTAACATCGGCCTCTCCCATAGCTGTTCCGACATATCCCGTGGTTTGTTTCAATAGGTCCACCTTCTTAGGCTGAGATCCACAAGTAAATCCAAGCCTTAGGACGTCTTGAAGCGCCGGGCTCCGACGGCCTTTCCCCAACCCAATTTGAAGATGGTGGAATGGGATTTGTTAGAGAACTTCAAGCTCTGTTCTCCAAGGTTTGACACTTCGAGAAAGTTCTGTCCTAGTGGGGGGAGTCGATCGTTGTTCCGATCTTCACGAAGGTCTCGCACAGTGACTACGCTAACCATAGAGGCATAGGCCTGGTCCGGACAGCATTTAAGGTGCTAGCGTCTGCCATTCTTTGTAGAATGTACAACACGCGCGATGAACAAACTCGCGAGGAACAGGCTGGGTTTCGTACCGGTCGTGGGTGCATCGATCTCATCTTCACCCTCCGACAGTTGTTAGTGCACCGTTATGCCTTCCAAAGCCCAGCGATCGCTGTGTTTTTAAACATTTGCGCGGTCATCGACTGCATCGGTAGGCCTGGACTAAAGCATTGTTTGGTAAGGAATGGTATGAGTGAAAAGTATGTGCCGGTCCTCAAAGAGTTGTATCGTCCTATCCCAGGTCGGGCAAGGGCTTATAGCTAGCTTTCGCCATCCATTGCTGTCTGCAGTGGAGTGCGACAAGGCTGTCCTATATCCCCGTTTCTTTCCAACTTTGCTCTAGAGAATGTTCAACAGGACGCTTTGTCTAGTCTTCTAAACGGTGGAGTTGAACTTCTCCCAGGGAACAGTTTTTGGCTTGAAATATGCCGATGATATCGCCTGGCTGAGCGACAGCGCACAAGAAGTTCTACACGCATTAGACCGCTTGGAGATTGAGGTGTCCCGAAATGGTATGTGCTCTGCGCATTCAAAATGGAAGGTACTTCTTCAAGACTGGCAGGAGCGTATGCCAGCACTCACTCTCAGTGGTGATCGGTTAGAGGTAGGTTTAAGTACCTAGGGAGTTCGATCACAGCTGGTGGTGTTGGTTTTGGACAAGAAATCACATCACGAATTGTGAAGGCCGGAGCAGCTTTCGCAAACGTGCACCATCTGTGGCGCCGCCATGACATCCGGCTTTCCCTCAAGGGAGAGGTGTACAGTGCCACGGTTCGTAGTGTTCTTCTTTACGATTGTGAGACCTGGCCTCTCTGCGTTGAAGATGCTCGGCGGCTTTCTGCATTTAATCACCGGTGTCTCCGAAGTATTGCTTTTGTCTGGTGGGAACATCGAGTGAGCAATGACGAGGTTCTTCGTCGTGTGTTCGGTGATGGTAGTCGCCCTTTGATAAAAATAATCGCTCTACACCGCCTCCGATGGCTCGGGGATGTTTGGCGTATTCCTGCCCCTTATTTACCCTTTCGTGCTCTCCTTGCACATACTGGGCAAGGCTTGAAGAAGCGGCGCGGTAATCAAGCTATGACTTGGAGCAGGGGCATGAAGAATTTAGCTTCGGCTTTGACTTCTGTTGGTGCCTCCCGCCTCCTTGGTTGGAGCCCAAGAGATGAGACGCTGAGAGACATGGCCCGGAACCGAATCCAGTAGCGCGAATGCTGTATGGTCTGTCTGTTGACTTCTCGTTCCCCATAATCCATCGAAAAACAGAAAAAGTGTACAAAAAGTGTACGGTGGAAATATAAAAAGAAAAGCTTGTTGGAATTCTCATTTGAATTCCTAATCCTCCCGACTTTGTATTTTTTGTCTGTTGTTGTTGCGTTGGTACCATGCTTGTTCTCAAGCCGGTGTAAAATATAGTTACATATAGTGAGAAAAAAATGCTGGTCGTTTGATTAATTGTTTCCACAAATTAGAAATATTTCAGCTATTCTGATTTTCGGTTTATTATCCCACTTAATTATACGTTTCGTAGGGAAATATAACAACTTATATGGAAAATACCATGTAAGGTTCTGTCGGTGCAACGTTATCTTGCTCCTAATAGCGATGAAAGTGAGTTCAGATCTCATTAGTCGGTGGAAGTTTTCTCCCACAGTCAGCCCATTTCAGCGGTTATCAGCACCGGATAATACATTTAAGAATAGCAAGTATGTGATGCTTGGATTCATTTACTATATTCAACCACTGAATACAACCTAGAAAATGTTTCTTGATCTCGTCGTGCTGCACGTCCATCAGGCAGCATTGTTGTTGTATCTGAAATAACCTCTTGCCATACGAAGCGTTAGTATTCATTACCACAAAGGATATAACAGCAAGAGTTATCGAAACAGGTGGGTTTAAGTCTATTGGTAAGGCTGCTTCAAAATTGAGAAGACCCAAAACCAACCTCTGCTCTGGAAAACAGTTTTTCTTTTATCGGAACCGACTTACTGGGACTTTACGGTTTCCGGTTATCCCTAATACTGTAGTGGAATTCCAGTGACACCAATCTTGTAATAGATACGTATGCTCAAACAGTCTGCAATCTGTAAATCATGGTAGCTCACAATTGGCCATAGTCAAGCACAGTGTTCGACACGTTGAAACAGAACGGTTAACAGTAACCAAAACATGTCGATAGAAACGGAACAACGTAGCACGAGCACCGGAAGCGGAAGTCAAAAGTCAGGATCTTTTATACAGATCATGGTGGGGCTAAGGTCGCTGCCGCAGATGTCTGATGAAAAGGGGCTCTGGGTTTGTTCCCTTCTCGTTTTCCCCTTGTGATTCCATGGGAATGGCATCCGGAAATGGAGCGAATGAAAGGGAGTGTAATAAACGACGGTAATTTACCACACAAACCTTCCTCTAAAAAGGTCCCCCCCCGACCCTTCACCATTGATTTCTACTTGTACTACTGCTGGGACTTACTGGACTCCGCGTTTCCTCAGGGCACCTTGATGGTGTCGGTGACAGGCTTCAGACGATTGGAAGTTATAACCATACTATCGCGTTCCGGGTCGGTTCCAGCCGTCGCGATGCGGAATTTAGTGGGGCGGAGGTTTGAAACAACGACAAACGGTCATTTCCATTAATGTGATCTGGAGGGCGTCCTGTGTATTGCTCCAGTAACTCTCAGCCTAACTTCCTCACCCGAATGACCGGTGTCCTGTCTGCCCTTTTGTCCTAGAATTCCTTCTGATGTCTCTGGGCTGACTTCAGGTGTAGTTGAGCCAGTCGACGATTCATGAGAACAGAGAGAAGACATAAGTCGCGAGATGCAAGCATTTCGTTTACTCTTGTCAACAACTAACCATTCGTTTGGGTAGTCCGCCGCCGCCGGTAGGCGTGGGGAATCATCGAGCCATTACCGGAAACAAAAAAATCGGAAAGTCGTTGTTATAGTTAACTATTTTACTGAGTGATGTAAAACCAAACCGCTGACAAGAGTGGACACGCGAACGGTGGCTGCAGCTGTCGACAACAATTGGACATGATGATGGGGCGCGCCGTTGTCTATTCACACCGATCGAAGATCCAATTTTGAAAGAAAGTGGATGGGCGACCTCCGCCAGATGCTGGGCAAAAAAAAACAGGAACTACATCCTACCGCCCCTAGGGCAACGGTTTAGTCGAACGGACTAGTCGAACGCCGAAAGGCCTTCTGCGAACATATTCCGAGTAAGGGGGCACGCGAGTTTGGAACGTGATACTCCCCACCTGCTTGTTGGCGTGCGTACCGGGCATCAGCACACACACCTACATCTACTGGCAAAACTCCCCATTTCATGATGACAGAGCGGGAGATTAAATTGCCGATCAACTTGGCCATACCTGATCCAGTGAATGAATTGTTGAACTCCATGGAATATGTCGCAGAGCCACGAAGGGTATTAATCGGCAATCGTCGACTGACTCAACTACACCTGAGGTCCATCGAGAGGAGCCACAAGGAATTCGGTTGCACTCGTACTTTAGTATTTTATAAGAAAATATTACTCTATGTTAATATATATGTGAAGCCACGTCTGATTCTTACTAGCGTATGCCATTTAAGTAATGAGAATTTTTGGAAACGACCATATAGAATTGTAATAAATACGCTCTGGGTCGAGGCTTCATTCTGGCTGAAAGATGCTTCTAGGCGCGGGAACGCACTATTGTGGCCCGTGGCGTTGGTATTTTCGTTGCTGAATAAGTGCGCTGTCCTGTCGTTGTTGTACTACGTCAGCAGCTGGGTCGTTGAATGTCGGAACCGAATATTAGTGAAGAACAATCGATTGAGATTTGAAAAAGTGACCAGTCGATCCCCTTTTTCGTATCATTCTCCAAGGCCATATTTTCCAGATGCATACAGTGTGTTCTAGGGCGCTGCCTGTGCCGGCATTTTAGTTTCCTGCAATCAGTAGGACTCCGCACCTGGGCCGAACCCTATAAATCACTGTAGAACTCGTGTTTGGTG
This sequence comes from Fasciola hepatica, assembly GCA_948099385.1. NCBI lineage: Eukaryota > Metazoa > Platyhelminthes > Trematoda > Plagiorchiida > Fasciolidae > Fasciola > Fasciola hepatica. The sequence goes on from CANUEZ040000011.1 coordinate 2,830,613, forward strand.
TTCGGTTCATCATGTAGGGTCGGAAAGTAGGCTGCACTATCGGCAACAATAACATGACTACCTCTGAACCGCGTTTTGGTAATTCTTGTCGAAATTAGTTCACAGTAGATCAAACCGTTTTGTGCTTGACGTTTCATTGCTATCACAACCTCGATAAGATCGGAATTGTTCGAACGTTATTCCTGATTCTGCATCATACTGAATTCTCTGACGGTACTGACCCGGTCATCACTGACGAAACCCGTTTTCCCCAACTAAAGCGATGAAAGTTTTTTCATTTTCTCAATGATTCGCTGAGCTTATTCTGTGTATGGTGTATTGGCATAAAAACTCCCAATTGTTCTGGCATGATTATTTGTTAATTTAAACACATGGGTTCACTTTTGTCGCCAGCTGTTTAGCTTCCAGGTCGCCCAGTATAAAAAGAGGCACAGAAGCCGTTTGAAATTCAGACCCGTGTATGTTCGAAGCATAAGGTTGCGTGCATCACACTGTGTAGACCCCATGGCACTGGAAGCGAGAACACCGAAATAACTAGGCCCAGAGCAACGAGAGTTATCTCTGACGCACTTGGGGTTTTTCTGAACAGCAGACTTCCAAGACTTTATCTATATGCATTCGTTACTTTCTACGAGTCATCATTACAACGAACTATAGATTCACATTATTACTTGTCTGATGGAAGACTTAATTTCTGAATACTACAGTCAGATTTTGATGAGTTTGATCGCAAATTGTATGTTCAAATTCTGCTTCGTTTTTCGCATCAGTTTATCTGAGTGTTCGTTTCGTCTCTCTTATGCAACCACAGCCAGCTCAGTTTTCCGTCCTTATCAGTTCCGATTGTCTGAAGTGGACGGGTTTCGATATCGTGCAATGGTAAGATGACATTTTATCATTTCGTTGATTATCCGATTGATCATAATAATTCTTGGATTTTGTTTCCTTTTTACCATCACGATACTTTACACACCGTCAGACCCGTAATCGATGCAGCTTAGTCTGAACCACCAAACCTGTAAATCCAATTTCCCTAACTTCCGCTTTGTTAGCTCTGTCAGGACAGCGTTAGCTGCTTAATATTAATGATCATAATAATATTTTTATTTCCCTTGACATACAACGGCGATCGAATATTTTTAGTAGAGGCATTTGGGCTGCCGAATTAAATACTTGGACAGCAACTTCAAGTTCCAAATCCAAGATCCGGCTGAATGGTCATTTAACAGACGGTGAGGTCAAAATCCCGCTCTACGGACATAAACATTTTCGCTGGTGTTTTCAGCGCTCCAGTTGGAAGTCCAAACGAAACGATGAGGCATATAGAAGGTTTATTTGGTATGCCAGCCGATCAAACTGATGACCGACTCGCCTGTGTTCTGACCGTGGACTATTCCACGAAAGTCAGGTGTTGGCGAACTGATCGAGGAGCTGAACGACTCACTGACCCAGTCTTAGGAACGTCGTCATTCACTGAGCGGAACATTTCTAGAAGCAGTTTAATTGGGTTTTATCCACACCAGGTGTACTGAGTAACTCGATGGTTAGAGCGTTGGGCGTGGATACCGATTCTCCGTCAGGAGCGGAGGTTATCCGTGAGATAAGCTACACAAGTCCGCTGGGCTGGATGGTTTATCTGCGTCTATTTTCAAAGTCGGTGGTTGAGCATTGTCGCTGGAGTTGACAAACTCCTTCGTTTGATGTGGCTGAAGGAACAATTTCCAAGGACCGCGCGCGAGTCGGCGATCGTACCGATTTATAATAAATCCGATAGGTCCTCCTGTAAAAACCACAGGAGGATTAGTCTGGTTAGCACCGCATCTGAACCTCTCGCCGGTGTTATTCTTCTCCGCTCAACTAACGATGGTGAGCAGTACTCATTCGAGAATCGAGCTGGGTTAAGACATTGTCGTGGTTTTGTTGATCACATCACTCTTCAACAAATTTTAGATCACTTTCCGTAGGCCCATCATCTGTTTATTTTAACCTGAAAGCGACTTATACTTGGCTGACCGCAGTTCTATGGCGCTGCTTGTTGAAGGGTGTACCAGAGAAATCCATTTCCACAAAGTTCCTGTTCATGAATGACCGAAGCTGAATTTGGGCCGACGGTGTTCTTTCATCCGAGTTTACCACGAAAAGTGGTGCACGTCAAGGTTGCTCCCTCCTTCCTTTTCTCTTTAAATCTGATTGATATGGTCCCAGAGACCGGCCTTTTGTCATCTGTGGACAGCGGTATTGAGATTTTCCCGGGTGGAAAGCCGTCATACCTTGAATATGCGGACAACATGGTTCCCTTAAGTGAAGATTCAGGTGAATTGTATGTTTTCTAGACTGCGTAGCCATGTTCCGCATTGCATCTTCCAAGTGCAAGATGCCGCTGCAGGGCTGAGTTGGTCCAACACCAAACCTCCCGGTATCTGAGGGGTCTATAGATCCAGCAGATAAGTTCTGTCATCTAGGAAGTTGCATTTCACCCCGAGGTTGGATAGCGGATGAAGTGTATTCCCGTACACGAAAGGCTTGTTTAGCATTCGACAACCTCAGTTATCTGTAACATCGACGAGACATCCGTTTGTCTCACGAGAGTCGTGTACCGCTGCAGAAGTCAAGTCAGTTTATACGTATGGCGCAGAAACGTGACCACTGCAGGTGAAGGGTATACGAAGATTGTCGTTGTTCGAACATTGCTGGGATCTGGTGGGAACACCGCATTAGCTGGAGTTTGACACAGTAGGAGGTAAACGACAGTGAACGTGAAATTCCATGAACCGACCGCGATGAACCGAAGCAAGGCAAACAAGTCACGTGGTTGCATCCTCTGACCGAATAAGAAATGGTTCAAAGTGGAATAGATAACTTTAATGCAAATTATCAGTTTTCCTGAAGAGAATAATCCCAATTAAACCAATCGTTTACCCGGCATTTCTTGTGGATTTTAACACCAGTAGCGATAAACTGCCTTGGGCGGAATCTTTATCTGTTTATCAGATCTTCAGCCAAAATTGTTTTCGTTTAATGTCTTATATTTGATCAGTACAGAAGAAGACAAAAGCTGTGCGAAGTTATCAAGTTGTTTACACTTCTCAATTATATTGATGGTTGGCAGATTTTGATAATGTTTTGAGGTGATCCAAATGTGAAAAGTCTTTGGCCTCGGCGGCCCCGCCGAGGCCAAAGACTTTTCACATTTGGATCACCTCAAAACTTTTCAATTACCCACGTAATTTTGTATACACTGTTCTTCGGGAGTGGATACACCCCTGGAGCTTCGAATTTCTAATAGTACTACTGGAAACGGTAGTAGTAGCAGTAAGATCTTGACTTTCTCTGAATTCTGGCGAGAAAAATTGCGTTGCATTGTTCACTTGAGAAAACAGAGAACGACGCTAGAATTTGCAGTGTATATGCAAAGGTGCTGTTTTTAACCACAGAGTGATCGGATAAAGCTACCCACGTAAATCGCGTGAAGCGTTAGTCAGCGGTATGTCATCCATTGGCACTGCGTTTATCGCTAGTCCGTTTGCGGTTTAATCTCCAATATTCACTTTGGTCTCCTGAATGTGAGAAAATTCAATAAATCTAGTTCACTTGGAATAACTGTTAACGGTTTTTGGATTGCTGATATTCTGATTGCTACTTCTACGCAGGAAACTAAATGAGAAACCAAAGCTATCATTAGTATGGTAAAGTGCGAACAGAAGTAAAAATAATAATAATATGACGATTAAGTTGTGTGAATACAAAAGCTTTCCTGGTCATGATATGCAGTCGTATCTTTCTGCGTGCCGATGATCACTGTATGGATGTTGTGGAAGCCCGACACAAGGAAAATACCGAGATGCAATCGTCTGGCTTTTAATATATTTCATCCATCTTGTGAACTGGCGCTTATCCTATCAGGTCTGATGTGGTCTCTGATAAGTGGTATGCTTACTGAGGAAAGTCGACGTCACCAGTCTGACTGCGGGTTGAACCTAGTTATTGTATTTTGTCCAATACCCGGCATATTGTGGTGAAAATAATATGTGCATACTATCAACAATTGTTAGCTTCGTGACACTATTTTCATTGAAGTTGTCAGATAGGTATGATAACCACTATGGATAGTTCTGCCAGAATGCACTATAACTGCGATTGGTTTGTGCACGGTCAACGGCGGTTAGCTTAACTTTGGACATTAGTCGTGTGACACGATGAAGGATGTCTACAATAATTGCGGTTAGGTATCAGTTAAAGTAACCTGGGAGAATATTGGATTTGTTGGCGAATTTCACTTGACTCCATTTCACAAAACTAGAGTGAATTTTACTAACATTCCTATTGGACGGTGTAGCTGCTGAGATTTCTGATTGGCAACACCAATCTGTATCGCTTTAATTTCGACCATATTGGTGAAAATATGGGATATAGAAATATATGGAATGGGATCCTAAATAATACCGCTGCCGTTCACACTCATCCATCTCCTTATAAGCGTGGCAGAGATCAGTGTTTATACTTACACACCGGAGAAGAGCACCGTTCAATCAGTCGAGCAAAACTGCTTCAACGGTGGGATGACTGGGAAGTGCGACCGATTGATCATGTGTGGGACAATTGGTCCATAGTTCTTTGTCAGTTTTGATCTTCAAATGTATTAGCATCGTCACCGAAAGAACTAGCCGGTTCATCGAACCCTATTTATGGACTTGTAGTTACGCCTAAGCGGTCAACACAAACTAAATCTATTTTGGTATCATAATCTCTTCAGACGATATCATACAGAACACGGAAAGATCAGACAGCCAGTAAACTATATTGTGATTGCCACGACATACACCCGCTTGTCAACCCCCAACCATGACCGCCCCAATTGCTTAGGGGTATTAGAGCGTGCCGGCATCCTCAGTTAGATACGAACGGATCTCACTGGTATTTCAATCTCTCCCGTGGTTATCACTTTATCTTGTCAATTCATATAGGTGTATCTCAAAATATGGATCTCTCGACATACTTTTCCCATATTCACCGTGCACCATCCACCCCTAGCAGTGCAGTCGCTTGTCAACGTTAAATAACTGTGCCTGCAGACCTTTACGTATAAGCCCCGAAATGCTTTTTAGATCATGCTTAATCGCCCCGTCTGGGTACTAGTGTTATAATCCACAAGACGTGCCTGGGCAGTAGGTCGTTTGTTGGAACTAGCTCGTTCGGACATCGACAAAGTTAACCAAATGTCACAAATATGCTTCTTTGTCAGATAGCTGTCCTGTCCACCTGGAGACAATCATCATCTCGACGGAAGAGCAGTCGTGCTGTTCGCATGCTATCGTTTACCTTATTTCGTTTGGTCTCTTGGGCATAGCGGCATTTGTTGATGCACAACTGTCCATAGTTCGTTTTCAGCACTCAACTACTTACTGAGTAGTATATACACCCCACCACACCAAGATTAGTTTCATTCGACAATTCCTAAGATTATCTCGCGACTGTTTGTGTATTGTGGTTAGCGCACGTAAGCCAACGCACATGCAACCACCGACAGACACACACACCGCAAATGTGTGAGCAGTTTTGTTTCTGACTGCATGAATGGTGTGAATACCAACAGAACAGAAAATGAATACCAATCACCGGCACGTCTATGCTGAGATGAATGTGTGTGAGCAGCAGCTTATTGGGCATTTCTGTTTTACCAAAACTAACAGAATATGAATTGCTGTAGTCAATCAGAAATCTCGGCGACTACACGGTCCAATAAAACTGTGATCCTACCACAATTTTCTTCCAACTCATTTAAGTTTTATGAAGTGAAGTAGAATTTATCAACATGTCCATCATCCTCGGAAGCTGATTCAGCTGATACCTAACCGTAACTGTCGGGGACTCCTTCAGTCACCGGACAACAAGAATTATGTTCATGGTTGAAATAAGCACAAATGACTGTTCGCATGACAATGGCAGTTACAGTGCATTCTTCCGGAACTATCCAAAGTGGTTATGATACATATTTGAGGGCTTTAAGTGATTATAAGAAATTACTCCGCAAACATATTAGCGATAAGCGCTGTGTTAGTGAATGACATACCGCAAATCAGATATACATAAGTTGCTATTCAACTTGAGCTTCCTGTGCAAGGCGCTTCCTAATTGATGGACATGGCCCGTTTATTCAAAATGAGCGAGTTTCTGGCGGTTTGTATACCAGTAAAGGTTCACTCGATTTGCGTAGGTAGCTTTATTCGATCACTCTGTGGTTAAAAACAGCACCTTTGCATATACACTGCAAATTCTAGCGTCGTTCTCTGTTTTCTCAAGTGAACAATGCAACGCAATTTTTCTCGCCAGAATTCAGAGAAAGTCAAGATCTTACTGCTACTACTACCGTTTCCAGTAGTACTATTAGAAATTCGAAGCTCCAGGGGTGTATTCACTCCCGAATACCACCTTCTGCATTTCAGATAGTTTTACGGAGTAGCCTAAAAGGAGTTAACAGAATGTTAAAATCTCGCGGTATTTGTTGTCCTTCCGCACTGCCCAGTTGAATGAGGAGTTCTTAGCGTTTTATCTTTTATTTGCCACAATATCACACCAATTATAGGATGTTGTTCGACATCTTACACGAAAAGTGATCCGTGAGGCCCGTTTGAAGGAGATCAAATTAGAACTTCTGAATTCCGAACGACTGAAAGGGTATTTCGAAGATCATGTTCCGGATCTGGAAGCGCTTCGTCATGATAAACCCCTTGCACGTCAAAGCCAACCACATCTACGTGATGTTCCAGAATATTTGGGTGAGCTTATCCTAGTACACGTTTCCCTTGTCTTTCATCATGAGTCAGCTAGGGGTAAAATCTTCACGAGTCGTTATCTGTTGCATAGATTCCTGCCATTCTGTCTCCACATATGATTATTCGTCCTCGCGTTCAACTCTATTCACTCACTCATGCTACAGAAATTATGACCAAGGTGCTCGCAGGCGGACAAAACCAACCACCTATCACCAACACCACCCATTTTCACCCACTCTTTTACACACAACAATATTAGTACTATTCCGTGTATTTCTCAGGTTGCCATCAATAAAGACGCTGGGCATGCAAATGAGGTTCCTCCTCCAGTTGTGCGAGGCTCATCAGAATCACTACTGAAACCACATGTACCACTGAGGCTTGCAGCCTTCAATGTACGCACTTTGATGCAAATAGGCCAACAAGCAGCTTTAGCGCGCACACTCGAGACACTGGCTATTGACGTCTGCTGCTCATCCGAAATCCGCATCCAGGACCCCACCATCGTAGTTTGTCTGAATTCGCCCTCAGGGCGTGCTTTTATCTTTCGCTTATCCGGAGACGCCGAGGCTTCTTTATCTGGTCATGCAGGAGTAAGAATCGCTTTGAGTACTAAAGCTGAGTCTGCGCTACGCAACTGGATCCCAATCAACAGCAGATTATGTGCTATTCGCTTAGAGGGTTCGTTCAAAACTAACAAAGGCCGCGACGGTAATCATTGTCTGTTTGTTGTCGCTGCCTACGTCCCTATCGACTGCAGTCCGGATACAGTCAAAGATATATTCTACCAGCAGCTTCACGAACTTGGAAAAGTATCTCACGGAGATATAGTGGTACTGGCTAGAGATCTGAACGCCCAGATTGACCACCTAGGTCCAGACGAGCGAATGCTTGGAAGCCAAAACGGCGCCAACCATCAAGGCACGGATAACGGTTATCGACTACTCTATCTGTGCGCAGACCATCGCCTATTCTTGTCGAATACGAACTTCCGGCGCAGGTTTCGTCGCACAATCACATGGCGACCGCCGTCTGCTGATCAGTCTTGGACACAAATAGATCACATAGCCGTAAGCTACCTCTGGTGTGGTTCAGTCAAATATTGTAGATCGTATTGGAGACCACATCTAGATTCAGATCACGCCCTAGTGTGTGCCGAGTTCATAGTATGGGTTTCGACAAAGTCAAAAGTCCGCCATCAACGGATAGACGTAGATCAACTTTGCCGGACGTCGGTCCGGGGGAGATATCAGAATAAGCTTGCTGCCCAGCTAAGTAGCCACACATACGATGACTTGTCGAACCGCCGGTAACACATCCAAGACGCCATAAAAGTAGTGAGTACCGCCTCTTGTGGATTAGTCACACGGCATGCAGTCACGCAATGAGCTCATCGGGTTCTCTGGAATTGCTAGACAGCCGCCGGAATATCCCTGCCGGAAGTAAAAACCACAATACCCGCGTCCAACTATGACGAAATTTCATTAGAAGCTTGCGAAGAGACCGAGAGAATTGGCGGTCGGAACGCGCGGCCAAAATGGAACAAGCTGCTGCCACCGGCAATGCTCGAAAACTTTCCCAGCTCATCCGATCTACTGGGACCAAGAAGCCTGGAGTGAGCGAAGTGATCTGCGAGATAAAACGGCCAACCAATCCACCAGCTTTCACGGCGCATGGACCCGATGGACAGAACACTTTGAAGAGCAGTTTAACTGGCCTTCAGCGCCAGCGCCCCCACTCAGTAACCCGTTTGAATCAGTTCAAGCTCCATGGACTATCTGTACTACCCCACTCACAGAAGAAGAGGTCAATCGTGCGCTCCACCTCCTGAAACGCAATAAAGCTCCCGACCCTGACGAACTCCCTCCAGCCCCCTTTAAAGATGGTGGTGAACACCTGTCCAAAGCGCTCACCAGCCCTTTCTCCGAGATTTGGCTCCACGATTGTGTCCCAGAAAGTTGAAACTGGGCATCCATCATCCCTATGTACCAGAAAGGGACTAGAAATATCTGTTCTAATCATCGAGGGATAAGCTTGATCTCGGTCGCATCAAAATTGCTAGCATCGGTAATCCTCTAAAGATTGTACCCAGTGCGCGAACAACAAGTCCGTGAAGAATAGTGCGATTTTCGTCCCAACCACGGGTGCATCGATCAAATTGTTACCATCCGTCAGAAACTTGAGCTCCGCCGCACATATCGTAGACCAACGGTAGTCGTATTCTTGGATATCCGAGCAGCTTTTGATTTCGTTGATAGGACAGCTCTCTGGGATTGTCTCATCAGACAGGGAGTGCCTGATAACGATGTGAAAATCATCCATCAGACTTCAGGCCGAGTATAAACATATGGTTCATCGTCACTTATCTTTCCAGTTGGAAGTGGCGTGCGTCAAGGTTGCCCACTCTCACCGTTCCCATTCAACTTCGCAATCGACGACATCCTGAGAGAGGCACAAGGAAATCAAACGAACAAAGGCGTTTAGCTCCTTCCTGATAACAGACTTTTAGACTTGGACTATGCAGATGACATCGTATTAGTTTGCAACGATGCTACTGTGGCACAGTGCGTCCTAGACAACCTCGCGTCGTCTGTATTACAGTACGGAATGTGCTTTTCACCCCTCAAGTGTAAAGCGCTTCTACAAGACTGGCAAGAATCTATCCCTGCACTTACTTTCGGTAACGATCGGTTAGAAGTTGTTGAAAGTTTGTCTACTTGCGAAGCTGTATAACCGTCGATGGACGGATTGGAGACGATGTGGACAACCGAATAGCGAAGGATCAAGCGGCGTTCTGCATTTTACGTCACGTGCGGAGACGTCATGACATCTCTCTCCGACTGAAAAGTAGGGCGCACAATGCTGCTGTGCGTAGTGTGCTCCTATACACTTGTGAGACCTGGCCTGTTCGATCATGGATGCCTGAGGTGTATCTCGCGAGTTTGGAGGCAACAGCAAATAAGCAGTTCCGCAGTTCGAACGTGCATCTACGGAACCGGGTATGCCGCATACTCAGTTAGTGCATCGGCTTCGCTGGCTGGGACATGTGCTACGTATATCACCTCATCGAATTCCCCGTCGCGCTCTATTCGCTGAGCCTAAGGTTGGCTGGAAACGACATCGTGGAGGCCAAGCCATGAAATGACACTGGTCTGTCAAAGTGTTGATGTCAAGACTTGCTTCTGTCAGTTCCTCACGCTTGCATGGTTGGGGACCTCGAGATCCACTACGCAACTGGCTACAAACTTTGTCGGATATGGCCGTGTCGTGCTCAGTGGCGGTTTTGTTGTGACAGCTTGTGTTCGAACTCCTGAGAAAATTCCCCTTTGATTCTTCACTTTTATTTTGTTGTTTTATGTTTTTTCATGGCACCACGCCTCTGTACATTGTACCGGGTTATCGGTGAATATATATATATATATATATATATATATATATATATATATATATATATATATATATATATATATATATATATATATATATATATATATATATATATATATATATATATATATTCTGTCCAAATTACTATACTTCGCTCGAAAAAAGGATTCAGTGCCTGCGAGTGGTTTCCCCTTGGCTGTTCGGCTGATTCTGACGGTATATTACAGCTCGTATTATGACAGTGTACTCATTTAGAACTATTTCCTGTTTCTCAATCGGTATTCTGTTTCATCACGTTTGACCCAGTCGGTCAATAACCTTAATGTCACAGAATTGTTATTATACAGTGGATTCTATGGCACTCGAATGCTACTTTTCATGTTTCTTTTCAGTTCCCGCGCCTTTGCGCTCGTTGATGCCCCAAACTAGTATTGGTCGGCGACGTCGCATCCGATGGCGACGAGAGAATCTGAATCTAGGAGACACGAAAACTGAGAAGCCTAACAAGGAACAACCAACTGTCGGAAAAAAGACCCAAAGAGGTGGTGGCCCTGGCCATGCATCACAATTGAAGCATAAAACTGCTAAGAAAGTAAGAGCGAAGTTTACCAACTAAAAAGGAGTAATTAGTGAGCTACCACAAGTATATGTTGGTAGTGCAGATAAACTTACTTTCATTATCACCGGAAATGCGCTTGCATGTTGCAATAATATGGTTGCGTTGTAATGATCGCTTCACATCCAAGTAGATGGTCAAAAACGCTCAGGTTGCTTTCTTTGGAAGACTGGTCTCTTGATTCAAAAGCTTTGCTGTCCTGACTCATTATAGGTAGTAGTTATAGTACACATTTCTGTCAGCGTTGACATCGATACCTGACGTAATTAATTTGGACGGCAACGCGACCCACGAAATACACACACACCCTTGACAAGTCTAAAATCGCAGCTGGCTACTTCCTTGCTAATCATTATGCGAGATACTTTGAAAACAAGGTATCACGAATGAGCATGAGAATTATAGAGGCTTGATTCCTCGAATACCTACAGACACATTTATCTGCAGTGAAATTTGTGAAGAAAGTAATTTGGCTAATGAATTTAGTGGACTTTCATCGTATATCCAATTATTTGTCATGCATGCGGAATAACCCATTAAAATTCACCCAAACCACGTATCGTGGAAATTCACATGACAGTTTTTCGAAATTATTCCCTCACGCTCGTACAGCATTGAACCCTGGTCTGTAAATTCCAATACCAATCATCATCATCATCGTACAGCGTTAAACAGTAGGACAAGCCCCACTGACCACTGCCTCTCACCATGTTGCACGTTGAATTAAAAAGTATGAATGTAGAAGATGGACAGGGAGTGGGCCTACACGGGTGGGAAAAGGAAAGAATGCCCTAGTAGCCAACACACGGAATACAGTCTAACTGTAAAAACGCACAAAGTCCAGTCTCCTGGTCCTCCAGGTTGGGGGTCGATTTGAGCTGGCAACTCAGTCGGCAAAATCAGTGGAAGAATAATTGATCCAAGCAAATGGGTTTCCACTAAGCCATCCCGCTTTGGTAACAGCCAAAGACTGTTCAAACTTATTCGTGACACCGGTGGACGGCGAACTCAGGTCAGTGAAACGACTTGCAATAGGAATGGAGAACCCATCCATAACAAACAGCAAAAGCTTGACCGATGGGCCGAGTACTTCAAGGAACAGTTTAGCTGGCCGCACGCTAATGTAGTTACTCCCGTGTCAACAACTGTGACTCATTGGGTGGTATCACTTGAGCCCCCATCAGAAGTAGAAGTAGAGTCATGTATTCGATTACTAAGGCTGGAGAAAGCGGCAGGTCCCGACGAACTTCCTCCAGTTCTTTTCAAACTGGGTGGTGAGGCGTTGATAAAATCACTTACCGCCTTGCTCTGTGACATTTGGAAGGAGGAGCGTATTCCGTTAATATGGAGCGAGTCATTGATTGTTCCCATCTTCAAGAAGGGAATACGCAATGACTGCAGTAATCATCGTGGGATTAGCCTAATTCCGATAGTCACCAAAGTATTAGCTTCGATTTTGCTGCATCGTGTTACACCGGCTCGCGAGAGGAATGTCCGCGAGCAGCAGGTTGGATTCCGCCCAGGTCGAGGATGCATCGACCAGATTTTTACTCTTCGCCGACTACTTGAAACGTGTCACACGCACCGCCGACCGACAATAATGATTTTCTTAGACTTGAAAGGCGCCTTCGATTCAGTTGATCGAACATCGCTTTTCAGTGTTCTTCATCGAAAAGGTATGCCCCAGAAGTTCGTGAACCTAATGAGATCATTGTATTCTCATACTTCTGGCCGCGTAAGGGTTTACGGTGAACTATCCGGTCGGTTGGAAACGACCAGTGGTGTTCGACAGGGATGTCCTTTGTCTCCATTCCTGTTCAACTTCGTCATGGACGAAATAATGGAGAGTGCGCTGCAAAATCTTCAGGATGTAGGCATCCAACTAGGAAATAGTGAAAAGCCATGTGACCTAGATTACGCAGACGACGTTGTCTGCCTGTTCGAATGCACGGAACACGCTCAGCGTGCACTAGATAGACTCTCAAGAGCTGTAGCTCCATTCGGCATGCGCTTTGCACCTTCAAAGTGCAAGGTGATGTTACAAGACTGGACGTCAACAATTCCGAGCTTGATGCTCGATGGGGAGGTGCTGTCAGTTGTTGACCACTTCACCTACCTCGGTAGCTGCGTGACGACGGATGGGAGCACAGTAGTAGAGGTGAGCACGCGTATATCCAAGGCTCGAGCGGCGTACGCTGGACTGAAGCACTTGTGGCGCCGACCTGATATTTCACTGAAGTTAAAAGGCCGTGTATACTGTGCTGCAGTGCGTTCAGTTTTGTTGTATGGTTGCGAAACTTGGAGTCTGCGTGCTGAAGATATTCGTCGTCTTGAGGTTTTCGACCATCGATGTTTACGTAGTATCGCTAGGATTGGGTGGAATAGCCGAGTAAGCAACGATAAGGTCAGAAAGCGAGTATTGGGTACTAATTCAGAGAACGTTTTGTCACAGCGTATCCAGCTTAGTAGACTTCGTTGGATGGGACACGTGTTACGTATTGTAAGCACACGTCTACCATACCGTGTCCTATTCTCCGCCCCTCCTAGGGAGCGGAAGAGACGACGTGGAGGTCAACAGATGACGTGGCAGCGAGGAATGAGAAAATGTACAGCAAACTTAGGAAAAGTAGGTGCTTCACGTCTTCGTGGTTGGGATCCAAATGATCCGTCTACCAGTTGGCTGGAGACACTAAAGGATATGGCTGCGAACCGCGAACAGTCGCGATCGTGTTGTCACTTTCTGTTGAATCAGAATGATTGGTCGATGTGCGTTTGTACAGTTAGACTGTGTATTCCGTGTGTTGGCTACTAGGGCATTCTTTCCTTTTCCCATCCGTGTAGGTCCACTCCCTGTCCATCTTCTACATTCATACTTTTTAATTCAACGTGCAACATGGTGAGAGGCAGTGGTCAGTGGGGCTTGTCCTACTGTTTAACGCTGTACGATGATGATGATGATGAGTACCCGTCCAACATCTCCCATGAACTGCACGAATAGAAGGAATTCCAATACCAAGGACGTGCACCAATAACCTTCTCAAATACTGAGAATAAAATTTAAATATGAGCTGGTACGGGGAAATTTTGTGAGAACTGAACGTCTTTACTGTCCATTGTTTCGCTGCAATACAATCATAAAAATAAGTAGGTGCGCCCACGGCTATAGAATATATTCAGTTTTGTGAAGCACAACATGGCACATTACCCTAAAATAAGATAGCATATGTTCCGGGATAGACTTTAAGCATTTATTTTTTGGACTTAAATAATGCTGCCTTGTATGGGGTATCGTTGATAGCACTCCGTCGTCAAGGTTGACCGTGATATAATAAAGCCTATATCACACAGCGTGATGAGTCCTGCTACTTCGATGTCATTGGAACGGATTTCCTTAGGGATTTTTTTTGCCACGATCCGCGTGTTAACCAACTCCGAATCTTAACACTGAGTATACTGACTAAGTCGATGGCCTAAACAATTTGCGGTGTGGTCTGCATTCCTTCGTGATTTCAACAACTGGCCACCTTTGTTGGCCGTCTAATGCCAGCTTCGGATGCACCGAAGACTGACACACCCTACTTTGCGTCATCCCTATTTACTTGGATATGTTCAGGCTCTTTGGCCGTTCTGTTTTTATCATGTGGATAGCATCACTCTTCAAGACGGATGTGGTATTTTTCCGACTGCATTTTGTAACAAAACGTTCTACTTGAATATTGCGAGAAAACATGTTGTAATCGATGGAATGGTTTCTGATAATATCTACGACAAACGCGCTCCTCATGTGTTCTTGGAATGTTATCTGTTTTAGAGTAGTAGACAGCAGCTAATTGGAATCAAGGTGCGCTTACAAATGGGACAGTTTAGTATCGACTTGTTGAGTAGATAACCTATCGATCGTATACCCACATATGGGAGGCAGCTGGGAATAAATAATGGCATGACGACTGTGGTCCACGGTCGGCTACCCAAGTGCCCAGGGCTTCCGTCAACTAACTTGAAATGTAGAAAGCCAGTGTTGTTTCTCGGTTTACTCACTCGGTCATTTGATACGAACCCTACCTGGTTCGTCATCGCTGATCCGGACTATGGCAAGACAGGTTTTCTGGTTTTGGAGTCTGTCCTTCCCATTGTATTTATGTTGCAACATAAATCGGAAGGATTGGGGAAAAATACAGGAGATAGATAGATAGAGAGAGAATGCAGTGGACAAACTCCTAAATAGGTACATCATCGAGTCAGGACAAGATCATATCATCTCTAGCACATTAGGGAGGCAGTCAACGCTAAATTCAGGTTAGGTTTTACACCCTTTCAGCGTATCGAAGACTGCTCATTCTGGCCACTTCCCGGCTTCGAAAAGTAATATGCATGGGGGAGGTTTATACCGGATCACGCAAATGCAACAGTAGGATGAGTCGTTTAGCTAGAGTATATCACCTAGTGACTTGGTAGTGCTTATTCGATTATCTGATTAAATCGGAAGAAGAACGTGGAGAAATTAACTAGTAGACACCAAAACCCAGCTTGGACCTACTAAGCGAAACGGTTCGGTCCGAGGAACAGTAAAGTTGTAGTATCTTCAATCCCTGATTGATAAATAAATGCCGCACTGCTCCCTTGAAAAACTCGGATATTATCGGCATAACTTCAATTTTAACTTTAATAAAATAATTTATGGTAATTTGGAACAGTTTTTGTTAATAGTGTTTGTCGCTGCTCCTGAAAAAATTGATGTGACTTATTTTACCTATTTTCATTCTCCAGCGGAAGGCACAAAACCCTCTATTCTCTTTCGGACAACCAAAATCACGAAAAAAGTGATCCGCTGTAATGAAAAATGATGTGAATAAACGTATATTTTCAAATCCGTGTTGATATACGGCATTATTCTCGCTCAGTGAACGCATTTTAGTGACAGTCTGCGGCGTTTATCTCGAGTCAATCTAATTTACTCCTCCATTGAGATGTTAGGATTTTTATCTAAAAAGTGAGAGCTTGTTTCAGTTTTTGATTTATCGAAACGCCACCTAGATACGCTCTAGCGATTTGGACTCCCGCCTATAAGTCATCACGATCGTCATTTGGTGTGTTCTGCTTGAGCCGTCTTGTGGAATAAAAGTTGTGTTTCAACAGAATCGTCTCTTTATTCGGAGCACACTGTTCTCGTTCGTAAGCCGACAGATTCCTATAAAGAAGAGGTACATGCGTGTGACAATGGTCGATTTTGGCAGATTTCTCCAAATGTGATGACACATGACTCGCGGTATTTTATCTGATTTTCCCATGTGATGTGCATTAGTTTCTCTTGATGTGATCACTTAAATGTAAGCCGGTTGTGTACGTGGCTAGTCGACCGTCGTGAGAACCGGTAGTGACCTGTAAATAATTGAAATGATAAGATGTATACATCAGGTTCTGTGGCCCAAGCAGTTTGGAAAATTCTTATTATCCAAGTGATGTCGACGTGTTTCGACACACATTCGAAAAATAGAACAATAATATTACTGCGGTTCGTGAACAGTTTGTGATCTGAGTTCCGCATATTTTCTTCGCCATTTTTGTTGTTGTATGTAAGCGAATTTAGTCGAAACAAGCGCGCCTTGAGCGCACGTAGCGGCCATGTGACCAGTTCTTGGTTCCTATCTCACTAACTTTAGCTATTTTATTCGCTGCCAGTTAATAATGGTTTTATTATTGGAACTTCAAATAAAAGATAACATCAAGGAGATCTTGAGGCGACAAGAACGGTTCTGGTTGCTTCGTGCAGGCGCGCCCAATTATTTACTAATAACTAAGTACGCGGATCTTGTGCTTCTCCAGCATGATACCTAACACTACTGGGTAAACGCTTCAAACACGAATAAAACTCATCAATTTAATGGCACAAAAGATGAGTCAGTGTTCGTTGCTTCAGTCGAGAAAACAGGTCTAGCCGATGATAAGCTTAGCAGTGCCACCACAGAATCGAGATATGGATTATTTTGCCAACAAGTATATATATTTTCTGGAAATAATGAAGCGTCTCACTCGGATATTCAATGCTCATCCCTCGCTTTTTCATGTGCGGCATCAGTGTTTACAAACCCGTGAGACGCAATATGAAGATTTCGTGACACTGAGAATAAAACTCAATCTGCAGACCGAACGAGACAGGCTTAAAGGGCTACCAGTAAACCCATTCAAATGATTCATAATGAGCGAGTTATGGTCACCGTCCAAAGCCGAAATCTTAACCGTTTACTGTCTTCAGATTATCGCATGCGTGTTTATTACCAATGGTTGCCCTGACTTTTCTTTGACTTTCCTATATGGAAGAAACCCTCAAAAATCTATGATGAGTATATCTTTAAACCTCGTAATATTATAGTTCGAATATCATTCCTGCTTCGGGTTAGTGTCTGAATTCCGTGGTGACGTCGGCTAGTTTATCACTGGCTGGAACTGCTTTTTACGACTGAAGCGGCGCATGTTGCTCCGTTTATCTACCTGGAGACTGTTCGTCGCGCAAAAATGGCAAAAGTTGTTGCCTTTGATCCTCGGATCATGAGTACACTTCATTGGATATCCTTTCAAACCCATGTCGGTCATCTGAGTTGTGGCCACTGACAATTGTTTCAGTGGTATAGGCCGGAATTCGGCTGATCTGAAGTATTATCGGAGTTATTGGCAGACAAAACGTCAAACTACGTCAAGGTGTAGTAACTTCACGACAGATCGACTGGCAATATATTACAGTACGCCGGACTCTGTTTTCATGCGAAATAATCCTTCATCTTTTTTTAAATAAATGAGACTGGAACGGAGAAATATCTTATAACGAACTGAATGTTGAATTATTACCATCGCATTGAACTGATTCAATAAACTGAATACTGGGATAGGTATCAGGGCAGTTTTTGGTCGAATGTGACTGCTGGATTAGTGATCGGAAAGCTGGTTTCATTCATGGAGCTGAATTTTGCGAAAAATAATTTCAATCCTAATTGTTCGCACCCATTATGGATTTCCATCTATAGAAATCTCAGACAATCAATAAACAAAGAACTGAAACATATGAGAGAATTCAATCTCACCTCAGGTCGCATCGGATGCCAGGCAACTACTGTCGTTGGTGCCACAGTTCTCTTATCGGGTTTCGGTGTAAGGGTTGCCAGTGGATGAGAGCCTGCCCGACGTGTGTCGTAGATCACGGGATATGGATGGTTGGGTGTCACCCGACCTCCAACTATCAACTGTTGTCCACATGGGCTGAACGCCGCTGTCACCGGGGGAATCAGAGGGTTAGAAGCTTGACCGGAAGCAATGTTGCCGTAAGGGGCATCCGGTCGTACGAACTGCATTACGGCATTACCGCCATCACGCAGATCCCACATGCGCACACCATCACCGGGAGCAACGGTTGCATAAGTGTTATAACTGCCTGTTGGTTCCTGTTCGAAAGCGAGGTGTTCCTCGAACTGGGCAGGGCTGGAATACACCGAACCCTATGCGAACGGTAATCAGTAGAATCGTTTTAAAGTAATCGCTGACCTCTGTTAATTATTTTCTCCATCAGCTTGCGGTAACGGAAATTTTACATTCACTTGGGAACTTTCGAGATTTTATGAGGTACTTAAATGTCTCCTAGTAGTCATGTGTTGCACACGAATGCAGGGAGCCGTCCCACGGTGCCGCATAAATGATGCAATTGGCTCGCATATTTTCCATTCAAAATATTTAGGCTAAGGGGCTAGTTCCATATATCAGTAGGATTCCCACCTGTCCTCAGGATATGTTATTTTCAAGACTAACAGTTACTTCTAAAGTAAATAGATCAGAGAATGAAACATACGCCTCGCATTCATATCGTTTCACAAACAGCTATTGGTCCAAAGGAACTCAGTTTAAGTTAGCCAAATGATGAGGGAGAAATGCGGCAATGTGTTGAACGCTTGGTTTTGCGCCACAGTGTTACACTCACAGTGACGTGTGAGTCAGTGTGATTCATGGGTGACGAGTGTAAAGGGACTGCATGCATACACTGGTTTTGTAAATACACTAACCTGGTTCAAAGCAATCCCGGTAATATTTCGGCTATGAGCATCATCAATCTCCATAACCACTCGACCTGCGTTCAAGTCCAGCACGGATAATCTACGATCCGATCCAGCACATATCACCAGGTCTAAAACGCACATAAACGGAGACGGGTCATGCTAAACACCGGTTTCTTCCGAAAGAGGGGAGAATTGAAAGAAATGCGGAACACGGAAGACTGACGGTAATGATTGCACTGAAAAGCAGCAGCCCGGTTCCAATTAGCCGAGAATCCACAAAGCATTTACGATCAATCTTCGATATTCGCTAAGGAAATGAGGGCGCTCCCTCGTTGGCGTATAAAAAACGGATCTAACTGCTGGCGTATACACTCGAGCATTGACAGGTAATCGAATGTCACGCGGGCGTCAGTGAATCGGTGATGGCAAAAACCATGCGCGCCTTTTGTATGCGCGATGACACTTCGTCCGATATCTGTCCACCTGGTGAAATGTAACTGCCCAGGTAACAAAACCTATGTACTTTAGTTAGAGCTTCCTCTACCAGGACAACGTTTGATGTGGAGCTAACCCAGTCCTGCATCAGTGTTTTACTTTTTGAAGGTGCAAAACACATCCCAAACATTGCTGCACTGTTGTTTAGAATATCTAGAAAAAAAAACTTGCAACTTACCTGGATCTTCACTCAGAAGAATAATATCACGGGACAGTTTACTGCCTGAGCGCATATTGATGCCACTATTTTCCCGCGAGGATAAGGCTATCTGAAGAACCATTTCAATTACAAA
This sequence comes from Fasciola hepatica, assembly GCA_948099385.1. Taxonomy (NCBI): domain Eukaryota; kingdom Metazoa; phylum Platyhelminthes; class Trematoda; order Plagiorchiida; family Fasciolidae; genus Fasciola; species Fasciola hepatica. Next base: position 2,850,216 of record CANUEZ040000011.1, read on the forward strand.
ATTAAAAGAGTGGAGTGCTAGGGAGAAACCCCGTTAGCACGAAATCGGCTTTGATTAGTCACATTCCTTAGTTTGGCAGTAGATCTTTACGGTCATAGGGTACGTCCTTTCACTGTACTCTTGTAAACATGGGATACGACGGGAAAGCTGTTGGACTTACATGAGTAGAAAATATTCACCGAGGAAACAGCAGTCAGTTGGTTGCAAGTGTCGATGGGAAATTCACCCTTCAGTTTGTAGTAGGAACTGACTTTGCCTCTGGAAAACGGATCAGGAAGATATTATTCCATGGCAATCAAACAAAGGTAATTGCATGAAACTCGAACATGTCGCTCACTCGGAAAATGACAAAAACTCAAACTCAGGCTAGGCAATCTTTCCTGAAGCGTTTTGAGAAAGATGTAATCTTTGTTTTGTGATCAGAAGGACCCTGGTGCAGTGACGCAATATCACTAGATGTTGCGAGGACAGATCCAAAGCACAGTTTTCTTTCTTCGACTTATCGTTTTTAGCTATCAGATGCGGCACAACGCATGCTGTTGGTTATTGTGGGGTTTTGCAAATATATTTCGAACGTTCTATCAATATCAAGTTGATCTGAATTCCGGAAATTACCGTAGGATTCGAAACCACATACGGATACCATCCGCACGCTTTAGTACCGTGTTCGCTCTACCAGATGAGCTATGAGGTGAAAACGGGCTTTCTGTGACAATTCGCATACGGATCATACATTTCAATTGACCAAATTAGAACATTGCATCTACCGCAGTGAACTTGCAACCTGATCGCTCACGGTGGGATTTCTCTGTGCATCAGCCAATGTTCATCATAAAAATATCGAAATCCTCCGAGTCGCCCTCGTAGCTTAGCTGATAGTGCATGCGTGGATTCAAAGCCGACGACATTTTCTACATTTGTATCAGTTCAGTAAGTTGTGTTTCTATTGGATACAAGGCCGCTCTCTCTCTCCTCTGCTTCTTCCTTTTGCAAGACAAGTTTGTGTTGTCCAAAGGTTGAGTGCTGTCTCTAGCACTGCGGTTTCTATGTTGCTCCACTGAATACAACGAGTATACCTTCCAAAACGAACTGTGCCCACGGAGCGTACAATCTGTTGAACCCTTGTAGGAATTCCATGTAGAACGGCCTCAGTTTGACAGTTTCCCCCCTACTGTTTGGTACGATATTCTACAAATAATCGCCTATTTCATTCCGCGCAGTATTGGTCAAGTCGGTTTTCCCAGCATCCAAAATTATCGATATGTATGATGTGATTCATCATGTTTCAACGTTCAACTTACTATTGGAAGCCACGGAAGCAGCCGACTCATCCTTGTTAGTAATCATCAGCAGTGCACATCCACCGAGCCCTCCTGGGGCTCGAACCCGGGGCGAAAGATTATACACCAAGCACTTAACCATGGGGCTTTCCGGGCTGGATTTCAACGGTTTTTTGAACATCTGTGCTATATGGTATAGCACCCTTCCGTCACTGGCACCAAACAGTAAAAACTCGTTTCCCGCGCAGCGATTGACCCGTGGTTGATGACTTCTGTGCAGGGGCATAAGTATAACGAAGACATTTCGTTATAGACAACTGTTCAGAGTAAATCCGGATAGCTTCGTGGTTAGGTGTTCGACTTACAACCGTTCGCCCCAGGTTCGAGCCTCAACGAGAGCTCGATGGACGAGCAATGCTGATGACTCTCAACAAGGATGAAACAGCTGTACAGTACTTCCATGCCTTTCAGTAGTGAGTTGAGCGTTGAAATTGCACAATGAGTCATACTATACAAATTCAATCTACTTCTGGATATGTGACTAAGAGCGTGCAACAAAGATGCTGGTTGAATAGCATTACAGATGAGACGAAATTTACGAAAGTACCTATTCCTAATTATCAATGAAGTTAAATTTTAGTTAAAACTAAACAATGGATTGGGAACCTCAGTAGATCTCCCGTTTTTTCGAGGTCCCAAACCTACACTATGAAATGTTCTCAGTGTGCTAAGTCTTCAAGTATTATTCACCGGATAGACCGTCCTCATACTGCATTCTCCGGTTGTGAGCTGACTGACAGAATACTTCTGCAGGGCCAGGAGTGAAGATAATCACAATGTGTATAAATAAGAATAAACTATCAATGAAAACGTCCCGTTGAACAGCCAGGTGGGCAGTACTCACTTGTCCAAAACATTCTTCGGGTACTTTACTCTGTATGAATACAAACGAATCATATTTCGACAAACCAAATAGATAAACGAATCCACATAGTGAAATTGGGCGCAGACGATCGAGTCACTAAACGGTTGAAATCGGGATGATTCCGAGGTACTCTGGAAAAAACGAACACAATGAGGACAAATGATGATTCAAAACTCAGCTGCTTCTAAACTGAGACGAACGTGTGACGTCCGCATTCTTCTCGTTCTACCTTGGGAAGTAAACCACTGACTACGGGACTGCGGTTAGTCTGATTAGTAATTCTGAGCAATACAGGTTGATGCATCCGATGTGCTCGTACTGTTCGCTCAGAGCAGATTGTTTTGCCACACCATGCCAGTCAACTTGGAAAGTCGGAACGAGCCAGCTCGGGTAAGAATAAAAGATGTGAATGATTTGATGACACGGTATGTTACAAACCCGAATGGTAGTTGGCAGAGCCACGAGCACGTCATCTTGGTTGGTTAATGATGTGCCAACTTATGCTTTGTTGGCTACTCTCAAGTAATGGCTCATAACGCAAAACTGAACGATTTTTGTCTAGGACGAAATAGGCACATATTGTCTTGGTGCTTAATACAGAGTAAAACATTTCACATGGACCCTTTGGTTCGCGAAACTCATTTATGAGTAAATATGTATCTGTATAGCATAGATAAGTCAAGGCGTACACTGAGTTGTAAAACGTTTATTGTTTCGTTTCGATCCACGCTAGGACCCGTCAAACGTGAGTGAATAAGACGGCTGGTTCCCCATGTTTTTATCTGTCCGTTTCTCGATCGTTCGGCACCGGTCTAGCCAAGGTGACGTAATGTTTATCGACCTTGACGTGTCGACCGAACGAGTTGGTCGAAAAGAGGGCCTCGAGGATCAGACGCTCCCCTTTCTTTTTTGCTCGGGCGACGACCCTTGCGCTATCGATTTTGACTTCGCGACCTGTCCGTGCGCAGTGGTTAAATTCTGCGAGTGTGGATCGACTCATCGTAATGACGGTTTGTGTCCGTGTAGGCGAGTGCGTAGTTGTTTGCCTCTCACCCATGTATTCCTTATCACATCCTAGGCATGGGATAGTGTAGACCACTCCTGATTGATCGCACTGGCTTACACGGTCTGTTCCGTTGAATATATATATATATATATATATATATATATATATATATATATATATATATATATATTTGTTTTTGCTGTCTAAATTTGAACGTATTCATACCTGAGACTTTCATTTTCGCAGATGTCAATTTCTCATCATCGTTTGAGGTTAGTGACACGCAAAAAGTCAGTAAGACATGTAAACGTTGTGCGGTGGTAAACAAGGAGACAATTTTCAATTTGAAAACTGATGAATTCTGGAGCCATGCAAATGATTCAAGATATGGCCAGATCACACATCAAGTGGAACCACGAACACAGTCTTAGTCGTTACTACTGACGGGTAGTATCTCGTGCTGTTAACATGTCGACTTATCTAATTTCTACATCAATCAGTCAACTAACCTAGTCAGTCGGTCTGTCGAGGACGATTTTATTAGACCATTTCAGTATGGGGAGGCAGAAGATATCTGCTGCACGAATAAATAAACCGGCGGACTCCGATGTCCGGCCCGACAATCTTCCGATCAGTCCAATAAAATGGAGCCCTATCTGTTCTCTCTGGCCATTTAAATAGGAAAATGCGCGAGGCAGGCTTCGACCGTCTATTTAGACAGACGCTGACTCAAATGGCAACATGCACAATGTGGCGATTTTCCCATTATGGCTATGGTGGCATATTTCCGGACTGAAGACTGTTTCACGATGGCACCAGTGTTAGTAAAGCTTCATTGCAACAAATACGATTCAAAGTGACAATAATCCATACTGTCGCCATAATCGTTAGCAATAAATTTCAAACCTTACCTTCAAGCCGCCAGAACGTATGCTTGCCTGCTCGCCATAGCCATTTGATGCACCACCCAAAATCGAGTCCATTATTAGTACGGTTCGCGGAGGTATTTTTGGACTGTTTTCCTCGGAATTTGATTTCAAAGCCCACAGCCGGGCGGTTCGATCTGCTGAACCGGTGATCACCAACCGACCGTCTGCTGACCACGCGACTGAGAGAACCGAGTTTTTGTGACCACAAAGAACGTCACCGACAGGCAGGTCAGCCACCGGAGAACAACGAGAAATCTCCCGTTCGTTTCGTGATGGACAGCGAAGCACGAGACAAGCAGAGTTACCCAAAGCAGCGGCTACGTGACCACCTGAGGCTGAATCATTGGACAGTGAGGAGCCGTACAAAGATTCTGTACTAAAAAAGCACTCAACGCACTCTTTGGAATACAAATGGAACACAGCAAGGAAATTATTTATGCGGATTCTATTTGACACACAAATGTTGAAGAGTTCCAGGCATTATTTCGAGGGCTCGAATGACCGTCTGCTAGTCACAATGGGTTTTAGCACGCACCCCCGACGTTATAGTTATTGTCTCTCCGAATTTCACAGTCTGCTCTTCCGAGATGTGTACGCAGTCTGAAATCAGGCGGGTGTGGAATATATATATATATATATATATATATATATATATATATATATATATATATATATATATATAATGGCTTAAGTTACCTCCAAATCCCAAAGAGCTACTCAGAATGATTTCCTTCAGACAGATGCAATCATGCCTTACGGGTCAATAAGTAGAGGCCAGACGAAGTCCAGTTCTGAACCAGTTGATGGGAAACATCTGGTTCTATTCACTATGCCCCTGGAAAGGACAATCCAGCGAATAAACACGAATAGAAACGGCTTATCGGTCTAAAAACCTCCATTAGATGGACATAGGAGTGGAGTACCTGGGGTTTCTCTCGACGGTGAGAGAAGTCATCGCACTTCATTGGGCGGCTATCACCCGCCTAAGCTGGGAGCCCCCAGCCCGAAGGATGCAGCACCGTCCACGAACCGCTCGCTTCACTGGGTACATGGGGCTGGAAAGTGAATCCGAAAGGCGGACCGATAACAAAGCACCAGCGAAGACGAGATAAAATGCGTGCAACAATCAGGTCTCACGTGACAGGCCAGTAGAAGTTCCTTCACGGGTTCTACGGTCACCTTCCCGTGCTGGGTTAATGCCCCACTGCCTTGTGGGTCAGACTTTTGACACTTTTAAAATAGATGTATGCTCTGTCTCCAAAACACACACACAAGACACCACTTCTGTGGCAACTCTTCGTACCCCGGATACAACCTCAGTCTCTCGTTTCACTTCGTGTGTCCGGTGATTGCCGTTCATTTTGGTCTACGCCCGTGGACTCAGATCACGCCTTGGTACATGCTCGCTTCCGTTTACGTCTCGTCCTTGGCCGCACCAACGTAAGTGCCACCCGTCCCGCGCAGTTGCTTCTGGACGATAACCGACGATCTGTTTTTGAGACAGAGCTGTCTACACAGATCAAAGAAACCTTGTAGGCCGTGTCTAATGCCACACAGGACTGCGGTTCAAGTAGGCCTCACAAACGATGGATATCTTCGACATCTGTTACTCTTTTGAACGCCTGCAAATGCGTCTGTCCTGATGGCGCATTCACTAAAGTGTATAAATCCCCGAGAGGCCAGCTGACTAGGAGCCTGAGAAATGACCGCGAGCAGTGGCGGATTGCGAAGTGTAGGGAAATGGAAAAGGCTGCTTCTACTGGCAATGCCCGCAATTTTTTTCGTTTGATTAGAGGTACCGGTTCACGGAAACCCTGTGAAAGTGGCTTAATTAAGGAATCCGACGGCTCACTAATTCACTCTCAGAGACTTCGTCTGGACCGTTCGGCGAAGAATTCGAAGGAACAATTCAGTTGGCCCACTTCAACGCTGGACCTTCAAAGATACCTGCCAACGGAACGATGCAGGTGGATATCAATCCTTCATCAGAGATGGAGGTAATGCGAGAGGTAGGTTACTTGAAAAGGTACGAAGCCGTCCGCGAAATGTGTACGCGTGAGAATCAAGCCGGTTTCAGACCTCATGTTTACCCTTCGGCAAACCTCAAAGCACAGACACATCTTCTGTAGGCCCACAACCTGTGTCTTTCTTGATCTGAAAGCAGCGTTTGACTCAGTCGGCCGCAAAGTTCGCTGGCGCGGCCTCTCATAGAGAGATGTGCCAGAGAAGTTTATTTCGCTCTTCCTATGCCTGTATGAGAATAGCTGAAGCCGTGTTTGTGTTTACGGCGACCTTTCCGCCAAGTACACCACAGGAATTGATGTTCGTCAGGGTTATCTTCTTTAACCCTTCTTCTTTAATTTTGTAATTGAACTGATTCTTGATATAGCTTTATCCTCGTGTGAGAATAGAGGCGACGATCTCTGTTCAGGCAGTAAACTGTCTGACTTGGAATACGCGAATGATATTGTTCTTCTGAATGAAGATCCAGGTAAGTTGCAAGCTCCCTTAGATAGCCTTACCGACAATGCACCAGTGTTTCGGATGCGTTTTTCACCTTTAAAGTGTAAAATGCTGCTGCAGGACTGGGCTGGCCCAACACCAAGTCTATTCTTGGCAGGCAGAGCTCTAGCTAAAGTGGATAAATTTTGTTACCTGGGCAATTACATCTCACCAATTGGAGAGATGTCGGATGAAATGTCATCGCGTAAACAGAAGGAGCGTTCGACTTTTGCCAACCTTCGTCATCTGTGGCGTCAGCGTGAAATCCTGCTGTCTGTTGAGGGTAGAATGTACAATGGGACAGTTAGATCTGTTATTTTATACGACTCAGAAAAATGGCCGGTAAAGGGAGAAGATAGGCAAAGACTGTCGGTGTTTGAGCATCGATGTCTCCGTAGCATTGCCCGAGTGTGGTGGGAACACCGTATCAGCAATGCTGAGGTTCGGCGTAAGGTGTTGGGTACCAGAGATCAGTCCCTGGATCAAGTACTGAATCTAAACAGGTTAAGTTGGTTGGGATATGTGTTACGCACACCCACAGATAGACTTCCTCAGCGTACGCTGTCCTCTGAGGCAGGTGGTCATTGGAAGGTAAGGCGAGGTGGTCAGTCCATGACATGGCAGAAAGGCACGAAAACCTTGATCAGTGGACTTGGCCAAGTAGGACGTGTTAGACTTCCAGTTTGGAGTCCACGTGATCCGCCTACTAAATGGTAGAAGACGTTAAGTGATATGGCTAGGTGCAACTAAAACAAGAGCACAGAAGTGCGACGTCAGTGGTCGAATAAACTGAAACCGAACAGATTACGAATACTACTACTGAAACGGAAGCAGTGGTTAGATTTTGACTTTTGCTGAATTCGAGTGATAAAAACTGCGTGCTGCTGTCCGTTTGAGAAAACGGTGAACGAAACTGAAACTTGCAAATTATCCATTCAAATGCGCCATTTTTAACCACAGAGTGACCGAATAAAACCGCCTACGCAAATCAAGTGAACCGTTAATGGTTTATAAACCAACATGGACTTGTTCATCGGTAATGAACTGGTCATGTTGGCCAATTTGCAGCGCCTTGCATAGAACGCCCAAGTCGAACAGCATTTTATGTAGTATCTGATCAGTGGTATGCCGTCCATTAGCACAGCGTTTATCGCTAATCTGTTTACAGATTAATCTCGTATATTCAATTTGGTCTCCTGAATTTTGCAGACTTTATTGAGTCTGGTTCACTTGGAATGAGCAGTAACGGTTCTGGGATTGCTGCTGCTCTGATTGCTACTTCTCAACAGTAACCCAAATAAGAAGTCAAGTTTATCATTAGCGTAGCAAAGTAGGAAGAGGAGTAAAAATAGTGATAGCAATATGATGATCAAGTTGTTTGTTGATACGTAGTCGTATCTTCCTGCCTGTGATCACTGGTTTTATGGACCTCGTGGAAGCCAAACACCGAAAAGATTCAAGTGCAGTGGTATATCTCTTAATATCTTTCATCCATCTTATGGACTGTCGCTCACTCTATCAAGGCTGATGTAGCTTTTGCTAAGTGATTTACGTCTACTCAGTAAAGTCAAAATCGCCAATCTAAACCTGTTCATTGCATTTTGTTCAATACCCGACATACTTCGATGAAACTAATATGTTCATATTATTAACAACTATCAGCTTCCTGGCGTTAATTTTACTTAATCCGTCAAATAGGTATAATAACCACCTTGGATACTTATGGAAGTGAACGACTTACGATAGAATCCCTGTTTGACATCATCAACATTCTTCAGTGCCCCAACGGTTAACTAACGAGAAATGAGAAAAATTGGTTCGATCATTCTACCAAATGTTTCTAAACAGTAAACAGATACAATCATGCAGAGTGGCTTGAGACTCTAATTAATTTGGTCCAGCTGATCGTCGATGGATTTTCTCCCTTGTTTCATGACGGTCTCGGCACATGAGTGTGTTCTGGACCAGGGGTCCAGTGTCATATTCAGCGCTCTGGGAATACTGGTTCCCGTAACTTGTGTATGGGCGGCTCCAGTGGTTGTGACGAAAAAGCCCAGTGAAATGATTCGCCTATGCGCTGACCACCCCACCGATGTTTATGCAACTTTGGCACACTGATTTTGACCAACTGAAGTCCATGGTGAGTTCCGGTTTGCTGCCTACGCACTACAATCCTAAGTTGTTTATTGCACAATCTCCACCATACTACCCGCAGTTAAACGGACGTGCTAGACGGACACTAGTCGATTTGAGAGAATGGATCCCGAAAAACCACAACTGCCGCTGAATAACTCTAGAAGCAGAACTGTCCAAACAAACAAACAAACGTCGTCTGCAGCCAACTTCAAGGAGAGGTGCTGGGGCAATCACATAATCAACTCAAGACTGTCTTAGAAATGATCACTTACATCGGGACGGTCAATTTGGAGCAGAGAGAACAGATGATTCATAACGACTTACGGGAATAGGTTACATGATATATTGGTGTTCCACCGGAATCAACAGATCCGAAACGGCAAAGAACGCTGGGTGCCTCCTCAGATTTTTCATAATTTTGTCCGAATTTGTGACTGCGGAACAAAATAAACAGGAAACACAATAAAAACCCGCATAGTCGAAATAAGGTTTTCCGGTCACTTAAAAGGTTGGCAGTTTGGACCCGCAACACGAAGAAACCATTCAGCGTGACAAAACGCGATTATCCCGACACAAAATTATAGGATATCGCTTGGTTTGACCGTATGGCCGAACATTTCCGAAGAACGCAAACAGATTACACAGGCAGTGATGAATAGCTTCATAGGCTTTTTAAGGACAAGTCATTTTGAACCGTGATATTCGAGCGCTCACTTTTCGAGGCAATTTGGTTGTTACCAGGCGTTGGTAACAGCTAGATTAAAACCCATGACGAGAATATATGAACCATACAAAAGAGCTAATAGAAAAAACTTTTTGCAGTAATGTTTAAACCGCCGATCTAGAGAAAACACACTTATGTGGAACAAATGCATAGAGTTAACGAATTCAGGAGGAATTTACATGGTCGGCAGAGTATTCCAGGAATGACATTTTTAACGGATGGGTTGAAAACGGAAATTATATCAGATTGCAATTTGGCACCCAACACAGCGACTACCGTCCGAATAGATGAATTCACTCACGTCGATTTCGTTGTTCCTTTCGTTTTTCTTGTATGTCGAAAACCAGAAGTGACGGGTTGAAACATCTTTCTTCTGGAAAGGAAAACAACAATCAGCTGCTAAGGGACATGGTACGAAACAGACAGCACAAAAATTCATACCCTTCAAAAAAATTCCGGCATTTATTTAAGCAAACAAGTTAGCATTCCTAATGGGTACATATGGAAACATAGAGAGATTCACAAATCGGGTGTATTGTTTATTCTCACTTAAGACAGAGCGTTATATAAATGTGGCAAATTACCTTCACACCACTGACATCGCAAAGACAATAAAGGCGAGCAAATAAATCAATTTCGAAAGAAAGTGGGTTGTGAGTAACGCTGACGGAACTGCATATACTTACTGCGGTAGTTATGATATTGCTTTCAGTCGGTTTTACTGTACTTTAAATGATTCTGTACTCTATCCTTAACCGCATATATAATTCATTTATATTTTTAATGGCCAAAAACACGGATTATGAAAAAGTTAATATTCTATTACGAAGCGTTTTGAGTTGGGTTTACACAAGTGCTGAATGCGTTAACCGTTGGAAAAGTGGAAATGTTTCAGAACCGTTACGTTGGTTAGGGGTTTACGTTTCCCTGGTTCAACAAATTAGATGAGATAACTCGCTTCGAGCTGGAGATCTAATCAAACTTGAAGGATCGAAGGGTAGAATCCACAGAAAACAAATTTTGACCCCATGAGACATATCCCGACTTGAACCGGGCGGGACGATATCGATGTTGCTTCCTTACCATGGCGGCCTCTTTGACCTCAAGGGCTACGCCGATTAGAGCGCAAAGCGTTTCTTCAGTTTCACACACATCGGACAGGCTGAGGGCGAGTAGCCAGACAAAAGCAACACGGCGTTGTTAGAGGGCGTAGTGGATTTTTCGCTTGGCAGAGAACTCTACGTAAAAGCCACAGAAGTCCATAGGGAGTAAGGTGACGTGCGCGAATGGGGTAAAATTCGTTAGGACGCGTTGGGCACCCCCGACTGGCAGACCGCCATCCAAAAGGCGTAGGAACCGCTCGTTTGGTCACCAGCTTCCAAATACACAAACTCCCTGTTGTCCGACAGTTAGCACTTAGTTGTGCACGGGCTAGAGCTGCTACCTCGAATAAAAAGCCCAGGGACGCCAGTTCGTAACTTATTCCCAAGACTCTTAATAAGCAGTTCCTCTACACACACCGCTCATGGATAGGTATCATTCGGGACATCCATGAAGTCGGCTCAGCCTCTTGCAGTAGCGTGAGGTGGATATGGCAGAGGAGCATTTGATCCAAATGAATGGATTTCCGTATGCTTTTTGACAGGATTGAGAACGTTGACCGAGCACTCTAATCGCTTGTTTTGGGCTCGAGCGGTGTCTTATCGCGAGCAAGAGAATAATGCTTTTTATGCTATATTGAACGCCACTCAGAGTAGTCAGTGCTGAAAATCCACCACTTGGGATGAATGAAGTTACATCTTGGGCTAACTGACTTGACTTGAATGATATTTTCCATTGCAGTGAGCAGTGTGAGTGGTAATACTTAAGTTTCTGCACGAGCTGATCTATCTATCTTCATCTGAGTGTCTTGTCACCGTTGTTGTACTCATCGTGGCTTAGTTGCCGTTCGCCCAAAGACGGTCATAGATCATGACTCGTCACAACTCACCGTCTAATAGTACAATCTGTATTCATCCACACGCAGTTTCTCAAACCTTGTCAACTATAAAAAGCAGGTGCGATCGGTCAAAATGTTTGTCGCACTCAAAGTGTTTGAAACACTGATACTACAACGACAATATCCCCAGCTTATTGTATCTGACACCAGCCAATTCGTCTACCGTCGTTCTTGTTCAACTGTTCGCGCCCTCGCTTCCTCCACACATTCCGTACGGATGTCGTTCAGTCAGAAAAGTATGACGGTTAGGGTTTGTTTCTTTGATTAGAACTATGCCTAAAACTGCGTATACATATCCGAACCAATACGGATTCCCACTGATAGTGGAAGTAAGCAAAATGAAGTACACTTACTGCCCAATTACTCTTTTCGTCGACAACAATTAACACGAATTTGGGGCAGAAATTTCTCGGTGATTCCATCAGCACAATGTGTCTTACAAAGACCTATCTTATTTTCGTTTCAGTTCTCTCTCTCTCTCTCTCTCTATATATATATATATATATATATATATATATATATATATATATATATATATATATATATATATATATATATATATAATATTCCATGCTTGTGCACGACGATCGCTTGCTTATCAGACACGCTGATGATGTGATCATTGGCATGCTCCACCCCAGTTAGCTTACTCAATCTATTCTATAGGATCGCTTATCTGATCTTGCTAGTCAGTCCCTCCAACCACAACGTGCGAATGAATGCCTCAAAGTCTACCGATAATTGTTTTGTTTTCACGAAGAGATTGGGTATCCTCATCTTCTGGAATCCACTTACTCCGTTCATAGACGGTGAGCACATCGGGAGGAATTCATGGACGAAGTACTTGAGTGCTGCGATTAAACGTGGTCTTCCTTGGTCTAAACATGTCGCCGCATTCTTTTCGGAGATTAGACGACTTACTTTTCATTGTACATAGAAAACACGAATAAAAAAAGTTCGTTTTCGGTAACAACATCCTCGTGGCTAGTACAGTTACATTTACAAGGTAAAAATGTACAGTAACTTCATCCGTCTGACGGTACAATTCTTCTTTGAAGGTGAACTGGACAATGAAATTGCATCCTAGCAGTCATCATCATCATCGTACAGCGTTCAACAGCAGCTCCAGCCCCAGTGACCACTGCCTTTCTCACCATGCTGCACGTAGTAATAAAAAGAATGAATATACGAGATGGACAGGTAGTGGATCGACAGAGGTAGGAAAAAGCCCTCCCTAGTATCTAACACACGAAATACAAAGTCTAACCTCACCAGCATACATTGACAAATCATTCTCATTTGACAGAAGGTAACAACACGGTCGCCACTGTTCGCGGCTCCCTGTCATATCCTTCAGTCTCCGGGAAACTGGTTGAGGGACCTTCTGGACCCCAATCACGAAGACATGAGGCACCTCTCATCTTAAGTTCGCTGTTTATTTCCACATTCCCCGGTCCCACGTCATCTGTTGACCACGTGGTTTCTTTCACTCCTGAGGAAGAACGAAAAACAGGACAACACGTGCCCTAGCCAACGAAGTCTACTCGGCTGGATACGCGGTGAAAGAACGTTCTCTAAAGTGGTACCCAGTACTCGATTTTTGAACTTAGCGTTGCTTACTTGGTCATTCTATTTGATCTTTGCGACACTACACAAACATCGACGAACATCTTCTGCAAGCAGATCCAAAGTCTCGAAACCACACAACAGAACTGGATGCACCTAGGCACAGTAAACACGACCTTAATTTCGGTGAAATATCAGGTCGGCGCCACAAGTGCTTCAGTCCAGCGTATGCCGCCTAAGCCTTCGATATACGCATGTCTACCTCTACTACCGTGCTTCCATCTATCGTCACGCTGCTGCCGAAATAACTGAAGCGGTCGACAACTGCCAACACCTCCTCATCGAGCACCAAGCTCGGAACCGTTGACGTCCAGTCTTGCAACATCACTCATGCCGAATAGAGCTACCGCTTTAGTATGTCTAGTACATCTTGATCATGTTCCGTACGTTCCAACAAGCAGACAGGGTCATCGGTGTAATCTAGGTCACATAGTTTTCACTATCTACCAGTTCGACGTCCACATCCTTAAGACCTCGCAAGGCACTCTCCATTATCTCGTCGATGACGAAGTTGAAAAGGAATGGAGAAATGGGACATCCTTCTCGAACACCGTTGGCCTTTTCGAACGGACTGGATGGTTCACCGTAAACCCTTACGCAACCAGAAATATGAGAGAATAATGATCTCAGTAGATTCACGAACTACTGTGGCACACGTTTTCGATAAGGATCAGTGAACAGCACTGACCCGTCAACGGAATCAAAAGCACCTTTCAACCATCACTGTCGGTCAACAGTTTATGTGACGCGTTTCAATGAATTGTCGAAGAGTAAAAATCTGGTCGATGCATCCTTGACCTGGGCGGAATTCGGCCTGTTCGCGATTGTTCCTCCCACGAGTCGCTGTCAAACGGCGTAGCAAAATCGAGTTTATGACCTCGATGATCATCGAAATAAAACTGATCTCATATTGATTACTACAATCATTGAGTATTCCATTCTTGAAGATGAGTACAACCAGAAACTCGCCCCAAATTACCGAATGTGCTCATCGTTCCATCAAAGCATCTCCACCCAGCTGGAAAAGAACGGGAGGAATTTCATCGGAATCGGCCACTTTCCACGCTTTAGTAATCGAATGCTTCGCTTTACCTCCATTTTCGATGGGGGCTCAAGTGATACTCCCTAAGGAATCACAGTTGCTGACGTCGGAGTGACCACGTTAGCGCGTGGCCAGTTAAACTGCTCTTTGAAGTATTCGACCTAATAGTCGAGCCTCTGCCCTTTGCCATGAACAGACTCTCCATTTCTATTGCATGTCGTTTCACTGACCAAGGTTCGCCGTCTACCGGTATGGAAAATGAGTTTAAACGGTCTTTGACTGTTACCTGAAACAGCTGGTACTTCCATTTCTCAGGCTATCATGACCCATCAATTTTCGTGGTTATTCCTGAAGGCTTTTGCGACTTGCTTTTGTAGATATATTTGCGCTGGGGTCTACCAAATCCCCCTACCAAATGGCTGGAAACATTAAGTGATATGGCTAGGTGTCACGGTCAGTGACGTAGTTACTTTCGAACCCTTTCTTTGTCCTCATGATTCCCACTTCGTACTTTGATTTTGAATCCTTTTTCATTTGATGATTCTATGCTTTCTGCCCTCTACTGGACGGTGCTGGAGATTAGCAACCAAAACCAGAGCACAGAAGGGCGAGGTTAGTGTTTATATAAACTGAAACTGAACTGAATTGGATGTGCAGAATAAGTCCTTTTGGTTTGAGAGGACCTGTCCGTCAGGCACTGCAGTCTGTGAACGCGGAATTTTTACCCTTGTGGAGTCGTCTAACTGGGTCACACTGATTGTCACTTCGTTAAAGACTGATGGGAAGACACAACGGATTTGGGGTGACAACCGATTGACATTGAATAAGTGCTTACTAAAGTGTACATGCACAACTGAAGAACCCGGAGACGTGCTCTACGGACTGGAACGGCCTAGTGTGTTCTCGAAAATTGACTAGAAAGATGCGTACTTACAAATAATCCCGGATAAGGAATCCAGTGCGTTAACGACCATCAACATTCCTTTCGGTTTATTCCGACACAACATTTTGCCTTTTGGTCTGAATGTCTCACCTGCTATTTTTCAACAGTCTCTTAACCATTTGTGCAAGGTCTTGAGGGTGTTGAGTCATACCAAGATGACATTGTTGTCCATGGTTCCAATCGAGTTATACACGATTATCGTCATTGTTGTTTGCTGAAGCAGTTCAATAATCTCAACGTTTTCACCAACCCAGACAAGTATATTTTCCGCGTGTCCGAGTTTTCCTGTCTTGGTTACATTATTAATGGTAAGAGATTCTCTCCGGATCCGCCACAATTAGCCCCGCGTACCTTCTCTCACAAACATTCATGAGTTACGTTCTGTTATTGGTGATCTTCAGTACTATGCTCGTTTGACTTCAAATCTTTCTCACCAAGCCAGTTGTCTGTTCGAACTCTGTTCACCAACTCCTTCTCCTGGAATCGGGCTCATGAAAAGATCCTTCGTAAACTACTACCTCACTTACAATCCGGCGTTGTTCTCAAACCGTTTTCTCCGAAGGTTCATTCAACTGTTATTACAGATCCTTCTACTACTGGTACAGGTGCTGTTCTTGAACAATGTGAGCAGCCAGCCATTTGCATTTCAAGGAGGCTCACTAAGACTGAACAAGGATATTCGGAAACACAAAGAGAAGCCTTGGCAGGTTAATGGGCCGTCAGGCGTTTACATAAATATTTATTTGGTCAAAATTTCACCATGGTTATTGACTATGAGGCGTTTTAGTTCATCTAACATCGCAACATTCGCTATCGAAATCATCAGCTGCAACGGTTCAACGATAGACTATTGTACTCAGCTTGTATGAGTATGATATTCTGCATCGTAGTGCTAAATACATACCACACACTGATCTTTTATCCAGAATGCCATGTTCATCTCAACCATCAGTCATTTATGATTGTTTGTTGATACAGCCACTACCAATGTGGAGTGAAAATTTTGTAAAGGATACGAATAATGTTTTGGTTCAGCGATTACGGCTCTACGTCCTGGTTGGACGTCGAACGAAAAGTAGCGATTCCCTGACTTCTACTCTCGTTGTGATGATTTGATGATTTGACCATTCCAGATGGATTTATTGTGCTTTACCGACCGCGCAGTCATTCCTCCAACATTCTGTCCTGTTATATTGGTAAATTTCCATTCACGGCATTTGGGTGTCCACAAAATGAAGTCACTGACACGACTTACTTGCTAGTCGCCGGAACTGGATGTCGACATCGTATGTACAGCTAAAAACTGCTATCGGTGTTTACATAAGATACATTCGAATCCTTCAAGGTGGCTTCCTTGGCCAGTACCGTGTGAGGCGTGGCGGTGGATATATGCAGACTATTGTGGACCATTCTTGAGTACATACTACGCTGTGGCGGTCATTAGTGCTTTTTCCCGTTGGCCAGAGGTATATTTAACTTTACATACGGCTGATTTTACAGAGACTGCGCTTAAGAAAACGTCCATCAGAGAAAGGGTTCCGTTTGTGCTAGTTACTGACAATCACACATTTTCACTGCTAAACTCTTTACGAGTATTGGGAAGGTCTTCGTTGCAAGCATGTGTACATTGCTCCTCGTTACCCACAGTCTAATGGTCTTGCGCAGGATTTTGTACGCACGCCTAAGAGTGCAATTCATTCTGTGAATCCTCACACATTTTTTCAACTTGATCGCGCCACTGAGTTTCCTTAAGCAATATCGTAGCGCTGCACATACTGCTAGTGGTAAGAGTTCGTCTCAGTTTCCCAAATGCCGTGGTTTGGGAACCAATTCCGAGTGTATTTTGAAAGCCAATGCAGTTATTTCAGAGGCAACGATTTTCGACCTGCGAACGGGAGCCGGATGGTCACTATTCTGGATCTAGATGATTTATCTAGTCATAGATGTCATGTTGACCAGGTAAAGTTCAGTGAAGAAGGTCAGTCTGATGTCATTTCATATGTTGTTGCACCAACCGATAATTCTGACTCAGACACATCTGAATCCGAGAATCCTACGGAACAACCGACTATCCGAAGATCTGAAAGAATTCATTCATTACCACGAGGAGATTGCAAACACCCTCACTTCAGTTCAACGTGCAGCTGATGTGATATTCAAGAGTGACTCCTTTTGTTTTGCGTTACTGTATTCTCTCTGTTATATTACATACGTGTACCGTACGTGGTTTTGCGCATTCGAAATAATACGGTACGTTCTATGCGTTTGTGGAGTTCTTAATTCTCAGTAGTTCTGTGCGGGGTTCAGTCTATCCATTTCATTGACTATGTGGGTGTCCTTATACAATTTTCGTCTGACATCAGTTGAGTCCATGAATTCACTTGACTATCCTGCCTGTGGCTTCATTTACTTTGTGGTTTTACACTTTCTCCCCACTTACAAATTACAAAGTAGTGAGCTGCTAATTTCGACATCCTCCTTGTTTCCGGATTTTTTCGAACCGAACATAAGAAAGATCATTCGAGGTAGCCGAAGCGTCGGCCGAATACCAACAATTCCGACAACGCGATGCTATCAAATATCGACCACTTGCGTATAACGCATAACATGGCGCATCGTTATTCGGTACCGTCCGAAATGAACAGTTGCGATACAATAGAGGAAGTAACCGTAACGGATAAGATTTCAGTTACGCATAGCAAATTGTCATGGGGAGCAAGCTATTGGACCAGTTGCAGGCTCGACATACTTAGGTTCTTGTGTGGCGTAACCAGACGATTTGATCGGATGCCCGAAAGTGACGGGTTGATTTAAAAGTCCTTTCGGTTTGACTGTTTTACTTTCCTTTTGTGAATGCAATTCGTCTGGCGGGGCTGGTGATCTTTGAAGGACCGAGTCCAAACGCAAGTCTTCCCTGTGTGATAGGATGAAAGAAATAATATCTGAATGAGAAATTTAAAAATCATATGAGTGTGACCAGATTGAAACATGAACATGAATAAAAGGGGATAAAATTCGTCTGGTCGTGAAGTACATTGCACCTAGGGCACATGATTACTGACGAAAATTATCTCTAATCACTCGTCCTTTGTTCCGTCCATTCGCAGTACAAAGATACAGACAATGAGAAACCACTTGAAATATCTAGGGGTCCAGGAAAGTTGTCATCCATCCCGCAATCCTATTCGAACCTAACCTCAAAGGAAACCACAATGCGGCGAGGGCGAGGAAGACGTGTTGTAAGTGCAAGGTGAGCTTTCCGGAATGCATGTGCATCTCAAACCGGGAAATGGCATTGTAGAATGTACGGTTCTGGTTTTCCCTTAAAGTGGCAGACAGCCAGTGAATTTCAAACTAATGTGTTGTGCGGGATTGCTCATTTTAATGCGGCAGTCTGAGATAGATTTCGTCTAATATCATGTTTGTTTTTAAATCAATATGGCAAAAGTTGTCGTATGTAAGTAATACACTTCTTTTCCTTATAAGAACGCTGAAAAAACCAGCGAAATACACAATAAATAACTTTTTGTGAAGTGCGCATGTTTGTTTAAGTTGACAACAAAGCTTTGTTTGGTAAATATTCTTGACACAATGAATGCAAACTTTTATTACAGGGAAATTGGATAGGCAACCAAACAGATTTCTTTTCACGACTATCCTCTGGCAGAAGGCGAGTTTGATTCCAGAATGTAGCGAGGAATTTTTTAGTATGCAAAAGCACTGGGGAAAATTTAAGCTCACAACGTAGTCCAGTTCTGCTTTTAGCAGACGGCTTCGCAGACTATAAGTCTAGTTACTCAATCTCAGCATTGAACTAATATTTTCACTTGTCCTTAAAAATTTCGGTGTCGTAAGAGAGAGGGTAGAAGACAAAGCATTTGTCCAAAACAAAATTAATCTAATTTCCGAAGTCAATCTCCGATGATGTTGAACGTTGATGGAAAGTTGGTCAATATCAAAACATCTTTCATAGCCCCAAACCTGACTGGGCATCATAGTAGTCGAGAACTGGATGATTTAGCCGAACTTGATGGCTGATGAGAAACAATCTTTGAGAAGCAGGTGTGAATGTCAGCGATTTTTCATCATACATACGAGTTTATGTATGTGTATAGGTAGTTCAAATTAATGATAATGTGAAACCCTATAAGACACTACGGATCATCGCTTGTACGTTTGTCGGTATTTGGCACAGCCTGCACCCAGTTGAAGTTTCTTTGACTTGACGGTGTCCGATGTTTGTCACCTAAAGAGTAACACTAAGCTCATTATCCTGTTTACCGTATTTTTCTATCAGCTTCATTGGACTTCATATCAGACTACGTTGAGGAGAGTCATCTCCTGGTGCAGTTTTCCTGTTCCCTCCCTCCCAGAATTCGGTCACTTCTTCGTTGGGGCCACCAAGCGACGGTATTATTCACTTCAGATGCAGGTATGGCATATGATAACCATTTTTTCGTGTATTTTGATACGTTCCGCAGATATGGTTACCGTTCCAACAGGATCAATGAGTTTTCAATGTCGGATCAATTCAAAAGTTTTCAAGTTTGCCAAAGCGCAATTCACAGTGATTTTATCATTACGGAACCACCGGTTCACCGAGAACTTTGACTTTCTTCGAACAGTTTATTGACCTCGAATGCGTGAATTCGGGTAGGAGACATTTCAGCTCGCAAACTGTAAACAAGTAGTCTACAGATGGAAAATGATTCCGAAGCAGTAGGCAAAAGATCTTCGCAACTACATCAATCGTATTGATGCTTAAGTATTTCTCGCATACGGTCCTGTCGTTGGCATGAAAGCTGCGTATCAGACCGTTTACATAAGATTCAGATAAAGAAAGCTTTACTCCCAATACGAGGGAGCCCTGAAGCCACGGTATTAATTAGCAGAATCACAAGTTATGAAACAACCGAGTATGTCACTAAATTCAAGCGATCAGCAGTACAGTGACATAGTTTGATAGTTAATGCAAGTAACCAGAAGTAACGATGCAAATGAACTAGACACATTTTAATGCAAATTTACTATTAAGTGTACATTTGGCTCTATTAGCTGTCAAGGTAATTTTTGTATCGAAAATTTCACAACAAATTACCAAAATTTACCTAGCTAGTAACGAAAGCGTGTGCTTGCGATACCTCGTCTTGTGTATGTCACCCTCCTCTGAAAGAATGTTAACGGGAACCATGTTCTTCATTGGAATTGTGAAAAACACAACTTCGTCCTTGGTACCTTGAATCCAAAAGTTAACACCATGCTGGGGAAATAGAAACCAAATTAATTAAGGGGTCATGCATACGACGGATGTTCCAAGACACTAACAAAAATTAGTTTCAGTAGTACGATAGAAAACCAACGAATGTGATTGTTTTCAGTTTGATGCATGATAATTCGGATCCATTTTTACGTAAGAAATAAAAGTAATATATTGCCCCTTTTTACATATTGATGTTTTCATTCACGTAGTTTTCAAAGGAGGGAATTTGGTTATGCATAGCTTTTACATCGGCTTGAAATCTGGCAAGGTAATATATATATATATATATATATATATATATATATATATATATATATATATATATATATATATATATATATATATATATAATACGCCGCCACGAGAACAAGCATGGTGCCAACGCAACAACAACAGAGAAGAATTACAAAGTCGAGGGATATTAAGAGTCAGCAATAAAGATCACAAGCAAAAGAAATTTCTGTTTTTTCACTGTACACGTTATGTAGATTTTTTGTCCGTCTTTCAATTGTTTATGGGGAACGGGTAGTCAACAGACAGGCCATACAGCATTCGTGCCCCTAGATTCGGTTCTGAGCGATATCTCTAAGTGTCTCTAACCGACGACAATCCTCATCTCTTGGGCCCCAACCAGGAAGGCGAGAAACACCAACCGAAGCCAGAGCTGCAGCCAACTTTTTCATTGCCCTGCACGAAGTCATGGTCTGACCGCCGCGCCGTTCCTTCCAGCCTTTCTCAGCGTGCACAAATAGAGTGAGAAGAGGTTGACAATGGGTGGGAATACGAAAAACATGGCCGAGCCATCGGATACGGTATAGAGTGATTACCTCTTGGAGCGGGCGGCTATGCATGGCCAACGTCATGACGGACCTCGCCAACACTCACCCGAGTTTCCCACCAGACGCGAACATTGTTTCGGAGACATTGGTAGTCCAACACGGAAGGCCGCTCAGTACGCTCAACGAGCAGTGGCTAGGTCTCTCAACCGTAGGGCAAGACGTTACAAACCGGGAAAGCTGAACGTCAAAGTGACGCCATAGGTGCTGTAGGCTGCCGAAAGTTGTTCAAGCTCTAGATTTTCGTGACGTGGTCCCCTCCCCCAGCACCATCTCTAACCGTGACCAAGCTCAATTCAAGTCAAAATTTGGTGCCCTAGATACCATAAGTTGTCGACAGCTTTTACTTTATCACAAATATGATGACTACATGCACTGGCTGCTACAGGTCGTGTCAAAGTACTCTGCACTTTGAAGTCACCAAATGCACGGCGTACTTGGATGCAGTGAAGAGAACGCTGAACAGACTGGGCATCATTACCCAGCAAAGCGATGTCACCGACAGATTCGACATTGAAAACTCCATTCCCTGCGAGCCGTTCAACTTCACCGTTTGACAGACCAGACGAGGTAGTGCGTAGTACATCCTATTTGGCAAGTTAGAAGATAATTGGGGGTATGGAACAACTTTGTCGAACTCCACTGGAGACGATAAAAGGTGGTGGAAGAAGATTGTAAGCTATAACCAGACCTAAGGTATGGCGATACAACCGCTTCCGAATCGGCACGCGCTCAGCTACTCCGTGTTCCAACAAAACAGCCACACAGTGAGATCTTATCGACAGAGTCGAAGGTCGCACCAATGTCTAGTAACACGATTATCGCTGGTTTCTGAAAGATATGACGGCGCTCAAGCAGCTATAGTAGGATGAAGAGTTGATCGATAGATCCAAGACCTGTGCGAATCTCAGTCTACTGCTCGTGAGTCTGCTCTTCATGCGTACCGTGCAACCTGTGAAGCATGACATCCACAAACAGCTTCGAAGCTACTAGGATCAGGCCTATGATCGTCGCAGTCACTGTGCCGGCCCTTTTTGAGGACGGGGATCGCAATCAACCTCTCCACAAAGAGGCAAACTGCTCAGAAGTCTATACATCAGAGAATAAAATGGGAAGTTCTTCAGGAAGCTGTACCCCGCCATCTTTACACGGCGCTGGGGAAGGCACCTTAGGACATCCCAAGGCATGGGTCGCCTTTCGGTTCTGAGCCTATGTTGAAAGTTCTGTTAGAAAAGGACACAGGACGTGTTCAGAGAAGCAGTTTACGGCGGTAATCAGTGTGAGGGGTCAGCTAAATTGCTTTCGAAACGCCGCTGCTGACTCTGAACTGCCGAGCCGTCAGCTTCACAGATCATCTCACTTGCACCCTGCCGCTTCCTACCGGTGACACGGATAGGGTGGAACAGCTGGGAGTCACCCGTGGCTGCTGTATATTCCATCTCAGATGCATATTGCGACCACCGAGTTTCGCGGTACCTAATTAGGTTTGGTACATATCTCAAAGTGAGGTGTGTACCACCGTGCTCGCTGCCGGTCCTGATCAACCGGTATGCGTTTTGAAGAAGCAGGAAATCGGCAGAAATCCAAAGTCTTTTGACGCGACTGTCAGAGCACCAATTGCCATACAAGAATGCGGAATTTTCTCAATAAGTGACCAGTGTTCGTCAATATCGTCTGCTGGTAATTCTATTAGCTCTTCAGCTAGCGTGACCTAAAAATCTGATAGACAAGCTGGTTGGTTTAGTTTGCCATGGTCCAACCGGCATCACAGTATGCGTTTTGGACGCCCAACAAAATACACGGAAAGCTTAGCGTTTTTCAAAACGTGGTCCCAGTCCATGAATGTAGTTCAATGTGATCGGTAATCTTGGATGCAACCTCACCATACATAGGTTATTATGATGCGATCGACCTAGGTTCATTGCTGAGTCGTAAAGGACAGACACCAGATGGAGGGGTTTGGTTAACGAAAGTACTAACATTGAGTGTATTTTAACTGTACTAGTCCGGGGATTATGGGTTCGACTGTAGTGAGAAAAAAGCCAACCGAAAATCATCCCCATCCAATGCAATCACATCACAAACTCTGCGGCAAACAGCTTTCTAGAGGAGACGACTGACAAATGTTTTCCATGAAACTTTCCCGGAACGTCCTCGAAATAGTCTGTGGAACTGTATAATAACTCATTATTATAGGGGGTCGCTAAAGATTGGGTACTTTCCAATTACGAAACACCTAGCTGTATCAGGTCACATAGGGGACCTGAGCCAATCCTTCCGTGTTGTTGAGCAATCCTAAATCGGAGCTGTTGGCGTTTAGCGAAGCGATTCCGTAATATTCAAGTTTGACTCCTTTTGTTTTGCGTTACTGTATTCTCTCTGTTATATTGCATAACTGTACCGTACGTGGTTTCGCGCATACGAAATAACACGCTACGTTCTGTACGTTTGTGGAGTTCTTAGTTCTCAGTAGTTCTGTGCGGGGTTCAGTCTATTCATTGCTTTTGACACAGCATTTGGCGTTGCGCAAAAAAAATACGACTGCTTCTGAAATGGAACATTTGATGTAAATTCTACATCCCGACAGGTTGAGGACTACATGAAACGTTTTGGCACTTGGTGTTTGACCCGAAACCATTTCGATGGTGCGAAGAAAACACCATTTTTTCTCCATTCCATTGGGAAGGATGCATATAATCTCGTGAGGAATTTGTCTTTTCCGGATCCTCCCATCGATTTACCATAAGACAAGCTCAGAACCATCAGTTAACAACATTTCAAGTCAGTCAATTTCTTTGCTGTTGAGAGAGTCAAATTTAAGTGCCTTGCTAGACCTGAAAATCAATCAGTACATGAATTCATTTTCCAGCTGCAGATGCAAACAGTGGAATATGATTATGATCCTTAATTGGAAGATCAACTGCGTGATCGCTTAAATGCAGGGCTTAACCTACCACATTTGCAACAGAAGCTGTTACTTGCAACTAATCAAACTTTTGCTACATTAGCCACATTTGTGAAGTATCAAGACGTAAATGCTATAACTGCTGTGTCGGAGTCCGTATCGTTCAACTTCATCAAACATCCAGGCGACTGATGCACCCTAAATTTGCCGTATTCGAACAAGTCAATTGGTTATCTTGGCAATCAGCCTATATTCCAGCGGTCGACTCATTCGAATTTCGGCAAGTGTATTTCACGGGGTCATTTACATTCTCGTTTCACATGCCCCTATCGACGAGCTACATGTTTTGCCTGTGGTAAGGTTAGTCACATTAAGAGTGTGTGTAGGAGTAGCCCAGCATTTCGACTGACTATTCCCTCATCTGAAACTTCTCCACTTGATACAAATTTTTCAACACTGGCGTTAGCCGTTTTGCCAGAGAAAGTTTCACGTTAAACAGACATTGCATACTCCAGAAGAAAGCAAACACACATTTATTGTTGACACTGGGAGTGTAGAATCCATAACTTCACGTCAAGCTCTGGATTGCTTTTATCCCATTGCCAAGATTATTCCTACCAATATGACTATTCTAGGAATTACTGGGTACACACTCCCACTTGTCGGTTCTTGTATGGATCTAATTTAGTTACGTGGTCCTGATCCCACTGAATGAGTTTTTGGTTTCTGATTCAAAACCTTCAGTTCTTGGTTTGAAAGTTCGTAAACTGCACACTAGTGTAACTTTCCTAACATGTTCACTTGATTCGTTGGATATACAACGGTTTGTTTTAAAATGTTCTAAGGTTTCTGGTGCATTGCACAATCCTGGAGTAATGTTAGAGATATCTGGTGATCCCACTTTTCTAAATCTCAAAATCCATCGCGACGAGACTGCACCTTGGCGAAATGTGGTGGTTTGCGTGCCTCCATGACCCAAATAGCTACTCAGAATGGTTTCCTTAAACCGGAGATGCAATCATGCCCTACGGGTCAATGAGTAGAGGCCAGACGAAGTCCAGTTCTGAACCAGTAGATGGGAAACATCTGGTTCTATTCACTATGCCCCTGGAAAGGACAATCCAGCGAATAAACACGAATAGAAACAGCTTATCGGTCTAAAAACCTCCATTAGATGGACATAGGAGTGGAGTACCTGGGGTTTCTCTCGACGGTGAGAGAAGTCATCGCACTTCATTGGGCGGCTATCACCCGCCTAAGCTGGGAGCCCCCAGCCCGAAGGATGCAGCACCGTCCACGAACCGCTCGCTTCACTGGGTACATGGGGCTGGAAAGTGAATCCGAAAGGCGGACCGATAACAAAGCACCAGCGAAGACGAGATAAAATGCGTGCAACAATCAGGTCTCACGTGACAGGCCAGTAGAAGTTCCTTCACGGGTTCTACGGTCACCTTCCCGTGCTGGGTTAATGCCCCACTGCCTTGTGGGTCAGACTTTTGAGTCAAATGCTCCGGTTAAGGTTCCCAAAGAAGAACGACTTCTGTAGTGTGGGCAGCCACAAAGTATGGTTCTCCCACGAACTTCCAGTATCTCTCCTGTAAAGGGCCTTGGCAACTTTTCCGCTCTTAATTCAAGGTCGATATAAAACGCCAACGGTAACTGCGGCTGTCATGAAAGCAGTAGTTCAGGAGTTGGGTATGAATCGAATGCACTCCTTAAGCATAAATCTTCACTTCACTTGGCCGCCTTCAACGTCCGCACACTACGTCAGATAGGACAACAGGCTGCCCCAGCTGAGACTTTTGACACTTTTAAAATAGATGTATGCTCTGTCTCCGAAACACACATACAAGACCCCACTTCTGTGGTAACTCTTCGCACCCCGGATACAACCTCACTCTCTCGTTTCACTCTTCGTGTGCCCGGTGATTTGGTGTCTAGAGCTCGTGGTCAGACTGGCGTTGGGATTGCCTTGAGTATGAAAGCCGAGCGTGCACTACTAGACTGGATTCCAGTCAGCAGTCGTTTGTGTGCAGTTCAGTTGGACGGTTTTGTTCTTGTCAACAATAACAAACTGAAGCGTCGATCTGTGTCCGTCGTGTCCGTGTATGCGCCGACTGACTGCAGTTCCTCTGAGACAAAGGACGAATTCTATCAGGATCTGTCTCAGCTACTTCAAAGCGCACGTTCAACAGACGTGGTGGTCATTGCTGGATATTTCAACGCCAAAGTTGGCCGTTTGGGAGATTCCGAAAGGTACACCGAAGGCCCATTTGCTATCCCGGTCGATCGTACCGATAACGGCGACCGTCTCATTCAGCTGTGTTCTGACCACAGATTGTTTCTGGCAAGTACGAACTGCTGGTATAAGAAGGGGCATAGACTCACATGGCGTCCTCCTACGTCTCCACAACGCTGAACTCAGATTGACCATATTGTCACTGGTCACCGCTGGCGTGGATCAACTGAAGATTGCCGTTCATTTTGGTCTACGCCCGTGGACTCAGATCACGCCTTGATACATGCTCGCTTCCGTTTACGTCTCGTCCTTGGCCGCACCAACGTAAGTGCCACCCGTCCCGCGCAGTTGCTTCTGGACGATAACCGACGATCTGTTTTGAGGCAGAGCTGTCTACACGATTGTCGATGCAGCCGGATGTGCACGACCCAAATGAACGCTGCCAACAGATCAAAGAAACCTTGTAGGCCGTGTCTAATGCCCCTCAGGACTGCGGCTCAAGTAGGCCTCACAAACGATGGATATCTACGACATCTGTTACTCTTTTGAATGCGCGCAGACACAACCACTACCAATGTGGAGTGAAAATTTTGTAAAGGATACGAAAAATGTTTTGGTTCAGCGATTACGGCTCTACGTCCTGGTTGGACGTCGAACGAAAAGTAGCGATTCCCTGACTTCTACTCTCGTTGTGATGATTTGATGATTTGACCATTCCAGATGGATTTATTGTGCTTTACCGACCGCGCAGTCATTCCTCCAACATTCTGTCCTGTTATATTGGTAAATTTCCATTCACGGCATTTGGGTGTCCACAAAATGAAGTCACTGACACGACTTACTTGCTAGTCGCCGGAACTGGATGTCGACATCGTATGTACAGCTAAAAACTGCTATCGGTGTTTACATAAGATACATTCGAATCCTTCAAGGTGGCTTCCTTGGCCAGTACCGTGTGAGGCGTGGCGGTGGATATATGCAGACTATTGTGGACCATTCTTGAGTACATACTACGCTGTGGCGGTCATTGGTGCTTTTTCCCGTTGGCCAGAGGTATATTTAACAACTTCACTCCTGACCCAACGCGCTATGAAAGCATCCAATCCAGTCCGTTCCATTTTCATATATATTTCTCGGTAATAAGATGTATACACTGAAACGTTTTACGTACGCAGCAGACATGAGAAAACGAAATGCGTGCATCTCGTGAATCATGCTTTCTTTTTGATCTCATGAATAACTAACCGAAATCATCGCTGTGATTCGTTTGTGGACTCTTCAATGAGTATTTCTTCATATTTCTCACGTTTTGAATTCGATCCTTGTGACGAATATATATATATATATATATATATATATATATATATATTTTATAGAGAAGTCAAGGCGTACGCTGAGTTGTAAAACGTTTATTGTGACGTTTCGATCCAAACTAGGACTCGTTGTCAAACGTGAGTGAATGAGTGTGTGAATGGGACGGCTGGTTCCGCGCGTTTTATATATATATATATATATATATATATATATATATATATATATATTATATAGTCCATCTCAACTCATTAACGGTTTGGGTTTAGAAACGACATTGTTGGGGTGACTTTGACTCTAAGAGACAGAACAAAAAATGGGCTTATATGAGTCGATATTAACCTTGAGAATCATAGCGTCACAAAAGCTCACAGTAATGAAAGCCATATTGCATCGGCAGCGTATCAGGACGGTATGAAAGTAATGCTTGAACGATCCATGAAACTTGGACAAAATCAAATTAATAGGGTAATCCAGCGGCTTGTCGATGGGCTTAGCTTACAAGGATATCGTTTCAACCGGAAACTAGCGTGGGATTGATCATTTGCCCATGTTGTTTGGTTACCCTGGCTAGGTGTTCTAAGCTGCTCACCGGACCGGCGTGATAGTACTCGCGCAATCGGAATACCCGATGTTCAGTGGAGAGAACACAAATATAAAAAAACTTTGAAAAGCTGATCCATATATCCAAGCATATATCTCGCTACGATGTTTGCAATATATGGTTATTTCTTGGCAGACAACTGAATGACAGTTTTTCCAAAATTGCGTATTGTCTGAGATTTGGCAAAAAGACAAACTAACCAATAAAACTATCTAAGCTATTCGTATGAAACATTGCGTAACTTCATTCACACCTTGCAAAGCTAAAACCTGCAGTCGTTTTGTGAGCCACGTTAGTCATAATTAACTTGAATCATGCTGATCAACAGTAATCAGCAAATATTTTCGCTTTAAATATCACATAATAATCTCTGTAAAAACAGACGTTTTGGCGAGCTGAGTTGTTATCTTTTTATCCTCTATAGCGGGTTGGAGCGATTGGAGTCGCACGTCGAGATCGTGTGCGCAGGTTTCCCCTCAGGCCGTCAAAAAGAACCCATGGATAATAACACTGATACTTTTCACATACAAAACACCAGGATATTGAAAAATACCCAGTTAGAAATGGAAGCGGATATTAGGTTTTCACATGTGAATGGTTGCATTGAGTTTATTAAAAAAACAACTCACTGATGTGCTTGAAGCAGATGCTGCGTTGACATAACTCCAGCCTTTAAGTCCCAATTCCGACCACTTCCAACTGCCATCCCATTGCTGGTTAGCGACATTCAATATACCGACGCGAGTGGATGTGATAATTATCAGCTTAAAAACTGACCGAGGATAAGGCCTTAAGATAAGTGAAATTTGGCAGCAATGTAAAAAGGAAGTTCAATAAGTGTAACTGATTGCTGAAAACGTGTATATACAGTTACATGCAGGGCATTAACTCTATAAACGAAACCTAGTATAGATGAAAAAAATCCTTTCGCGAGGAAACGTTCGTGTGAGCGCATTATCCAAAGTCAAACAGTCATATCAATTCTGGTTACCAAAATAAAATGGAAATTCCTAAGTTTGTGACCAACACACAGCTCTTTCTATGCGTGATTCATCAGGATAAAGATTTATTTTTCGACAAGTTAAGTTTTTATACCTATTAGACGAAAGTTTGGATTTAATAATAAGGAATAAAGCCCTGAATGTCAACGACTGCTGACCTCTTCCAAAAGACCTATGAGCAGGTTAGTTTTCATGTTTTACACCCAGAAATGATAATGCTTTTAAAAGACATTCGGATGAATGCAAGTTGGGCTTTGACCTTATGCACCTTATGAAATACGACTACCTGAAACCTATTATTCAACCTTCACGAGGAGAATCTGACGGAATCACATCGTGAAATTTTTCTCACATAGATTATGTGTGCTCACACACAAAAGAAAGACTGTCCCTACATCGATTCAAAGTGACCCCTGAAGTGCCGTTTAATTAAGGATTCAACTACCTTTTCAACTCCCATCACCGGTATTTCCACCATCTGTGAGAGATGGAAAACCACGGGCAAACCCTTAGCTTGTGGCTTACGCATCGTCAGAAAATGTCCACGCATTTGTTTTTTCTGAAGAACTTCTAGATCCTTATATCGGGCGACCTACTGGTCGACAAAAATTGCCGTAGCAAAGCTTTGCACTGTCTCCAGTCCTACCACTGCTGCAACAGTGCAGGGGAATGAACAGTCCATCCTGAAATTCTGGTATACTGCTTGCACAAATCCTGTATACAAATACACATAAAAAACCTACGTCGGCTGGAACACGTCACAGGTCAACCAATCGGAGAGCTGACGAAAGAATGATCCCTTGTCTAGGGAGATTACATAACTATAGAAGTGTTTCAAAATGTTAAATCCTCATCAGGATACAAAGGAATGTTTAAACTGAGGAGAGAAGGCGATCACTTTCTCACCTCAACGTCATGTATTGATGCACTGATATTTTTGAACTCGGCACTTGCAGTATGTCAAACTCACTTGAGATTTACAGTGACAGGAAAACTATCACTCACCAAAACGTGAGTTAGCGACAAGACGCAAGAAGAAAGCTCATTCGAAGTCTCAGGATTAAGTGGATACCCTCGAGTCCACCGTGGTCGTTGGAGATCTGAGGCAGGAGCTAAACAGAATATCATCGAAATAAACTTGCCTGTAGATCTAAACCCCTGTTGATAATTCGCAACTGCGCTTCTCGTTGTGTGATTTAATTTGCATTCCTGAAGCTTACATATTTCATATGAGTCAAAAGCCCCCTTAGACATATTAACTGAAATTATCTGTAGGATTTTTCATGAAAGTGACGAGAAACTACCCTCCCATCTTGAGCTCCAAAAATAAGCGAAACTTCATTCGGATGACAACAAAATGCTCCAGGAGAAATCTTGGCACCTTGAATAGTGTGCACTAAATGACGCAAATCAAGATTCCATATCTTGCAGGCTTCGTCTGAGCACGTAACCAACAGCAACGAACCACGTTCAAAAAAAGCCATGCTTTTTACTTGACCACCATGAGATCCCAAGGTAACAAATTCCGAAATAGCCGTCTAAGGGAAAATATGATTAGCGACGGTATACTGACAGTGAGTGGTCGTATTCTCAGTTGACTGCCGAGAGCCGCAACCAGAGTTGTAGTTTTTGAATCAACGCCAAACAGGCAAGGAATTTGATTGTCTACTAGAAATGCACTAGAGAGGCTTTTGAGGCATCAAAAACTATGATTTAGAAAAACTTACATTATCTTCTTATTTTGGACTGAAACTTCAGTAATGTCGTCTAGCTGAATGATCTCAATCCCATTTAAATGAGCAACGACAACACGGATCCAAACGGTTGAGGCGATAAATCGGACGCTGATTATGGGATATTTGTACCGCTGTAAAACGCTAACCTAAAGATACGAACTCAAACGGAATGACGAACTTGAGGTAACAGCGAGTATCTTCCAATGTAAACTGCTGTTTGAGATTCCGAACGACAAAAGACCACCATATCATCATGAATGTCTATTAGACTATATCCGCTGGATTCCAGGAACACCCAAACAGGCTTATGTAATTCGATAATTGAATTAAACTGATTCATTCGGTATACATAACTTAAACATGGAACGCAAATAATGTAGTGGGCACGGTGAATCTGGGTGGTTATGTGAGGTGACGTCGGTCTGAAATGGACGCGAGATAAAATCCACATTAGTACTTGATACACAAATACAAGAACTTTGGCCCCGGCTCACTAACTCAGTGTACGTAGAGATAATGCAGAGACCGCAAGACAAAGTTTAACTTTTGAAAGTGAGTTTACAGCCATCACACAGTATTAGCAACAGTTCGGGGAGCATCAGAGGTCGTTCGTTCTGGAGCATCTGGTAACACTTCAGAGACATATGTAGGGGAATAAGGAGAGAAATTGCGACCGTAAATATAGAGAACATAAAACAATTTCTCACATGCGATCAAAGCAGAAACTATTGCCATAAGATCACTCGTTATCTTCGAGAGCAGGTTTTGCCTTCAACACCGGCCCCACCTGTATTTGGTATCTCTGTTTGTATTACTGCATCAGTTACCATATACTCCACACTCGGTAACTTTTGTTCTGGTGATACTTCCCCTCTTGTAGCCGACTTCAGTCGGTTAAAAAGTATGGTCATCGGGCAGGTGTGTATACGATCGGTTTGAACGGTTTGGGACATCGCATCAGTCAGTACTTTGAGCACCGTATGTGGATCACTCCATATTCTATGGAACTTGGCGGGCCTACCTGATGGTGGTACTGGATTGTGCAAAAGCATTTGCTAACCAAGATGTATTGGCTCTCCGGCTACCGTCGGTCGTAGTATCTTTTCTCCAGGTGTTCGCATGCTAGTTGATATATCGGAGTAACATCTTGTTTCAGTTTGCAAGCGAATTCCGTAGGGATGAGTGTGTGTGGATTGATCGCAGGGATCGCGAGACCTGTGGATAGTCGCATCCCCGATTCACTAGTTAGTGCAAAAGGCGTATGCTCCGTGGAAGTAAGTACAGTAGCTCTATACGTCAACCGACAGCGAGGAACTGCCAGGTCCCACTCATGCGATCCACCTCCGTTGACAAAAACCTTCAATAACCTTTTTATGGATCGGTCTGTGCGTTCCGTATGTCTGTTATCTTGCGCATGATATGAAGAAGTGCGTATTTTCGTCATTCCATACATCTGATATAATTTCACCAAAACTGCATTCTTGAAACATGTGCCGTGAACTGGGTGGAGATAATGCGATGTATCCCAGGGTGTAATCCAGTGCTCGAAGATTGCTTACGCGACAGCATTGGCTCCTATGGTCAGTAGCGTCACAAATTCGCACCACTTTGTAAAGTGTCCACCATCACCATCATATACCGGTTGGTTCTAGGGGTTGCCGGTAGAGATATTTTAACATCAACCTCCACAAGCTGGTTTGCGTATCCCGCCAGCATTGGTTCCAACGGAGCTCGGTTGCACACGTGAGGTCTCTCTGCTTGGCCGCAATCTAGACAGCGATTACAAAAGCTGATGACATCCCATTGTTGCTGTGGCCACCAAAATCGAAACGTGATTCATTTCATGGTGCCCCTCCCATGTCGTAACTCAGCACGTTATTTCTCCAGAACCAGGTTTATCTGAGATTTCGGAACCACGATACGTAGGTTAAAGATGTTCCCCATACTGATAACACGACATTTCATTCAGCATCCGTAACAATGACCAAGCAGACCATTAACAGAAACTCTCCCAAATGCTATCGGACATTTCTACTTTGAAAGGTTTCTGATCACCATCCTTGATTTCACCATAAATCAGACTTGTTTCAGGATTCACCTTTCGAATTTTTGCTCGTCCATTATTATAGTAGATACCTGGCAATTCGGACAGTCATTGTGATTTCGTGACGTCTGGATAACGCGTCTGCATGAACGTGCTTTTCACCTGCCCAGTGTTGGCACTGGAAGTTGAACGCTTGCGGTTGTTCTCGCCATCTGGCGGCGTGAACTTCCGGTCCCTTGAAATTCTGCAGTCATATCAGAAACTGATGGTCAGTTTGCACTAAGAATCGCTTGCTGAAGTGATGCTTTAAAAGTCGTACGTACGTCACCAACAACAGCGTTTCTTTGAGCGCGGTACAGTAGTTCCGCTCGGGCTTACTAAGATATCGGTTAGCGTAAGCAATCATATTTTCGTATTAGTAGGGGCTAAGCGATGACAGTACTTCCCCTATCCCAGTCTCACTAGTATCCGTATCCAAGATGAAAGTACCGGCCGTCTCTGATATATCTGAGAAGTTCAGTATGGGTGCCGTGACCGGACGCCGACATAACTCATCAAATGCTGTCTGACACTCGGGAGTCCAAGATAAATTTCTCATTTTCTCCGTTAGCCGATGCAGAGGAAAAACTATCTTTGCACAGCCTTTCAAAACCTTCTGTGGTACGAGGTCAATCCCAAGAAAATTCTGATATCTGAAGCAGAGGATCGTACCAGCCAGGTTTTAAAAGTTTTAATATTTTCTGGGTCACTCCGAATCCCCGCTTCACTTATAACACGTCCAGAACATGTCACTCCTTTCTGCAGAAATACGCACTTCTCCGGTTTCAATACTAAATAATGCGAGTTCAATTGTTTCAATTACTTCTAAATTATGCAAATGTTTACTTATGATGTGACAATATACGATGACGTCAACCGTACACACCAAGTATTTTCGTAGCATGAGTTCTCATGAAACAAATCCCATCAGGCGCTGGAAGGTTGCTGGGATGTTAACTAAACTGAAAGACACTGTCAAATTCGTACACTCCTAGGAGAATGGAAAATGCTGTCTTCTTTCGGTCCTCAGAGTGTATCTCGACCTACCAATAACCAGAGACTAAGTCAAGTGCTAAAATACTTTGCACCCCCAAGTGCTTCCAATGTGTCATCTGTGTAGGGAAGCGGGAAAAACCTAAGTCCGCGAACACTTGCAAACCGTTTTCTGTGGATATCTCGAGAATGGGCAAAATACAAATGCAGGGCCCCTAAAGGTTAGCTACAGTGAAATACACATAATAGGCGGCTCGTAATTTACTCGATCTTCCCAATGGACCTGTCTGGATAAAAACAACCACGACTCCACTATACTATAGACACCGAGACACGAACACTACAGGTACATCATCAGACGTAGGACTATGTCATTTGGCTAGCGTGTTTGTTTAGGGTAGGCATTGCGGCACCAATTTTACTAGGCTAAGCAACACACCTTATTTGATGGTTAGGTGGTCACATGAATCGGAGACCGCGGACGCACCAGGTACCATTCATATGATAACCGGCTGTGAACGACGAAAATGTAGACAAACCGTTTTTACGTGGACATAAACGACCAATCAAACCCCAAGGCATCCGTAACAAATGACTATCGCGCACTGGTGAACACCCCTAGAAACACTACAGTGCGGTTCGTCTCCAATGCGTTTATGGGCGATCCTTGGTCCGGTGATTCGGTAATCTATGTCGACATCTTTTCTGGTTGGTGTTTACCTCAGAAAAACACCTAAGAACGTGCGGGATTTCCTGGGAGATACCATTTCGAAGGTGGAAGACATACAGAAGAACCGCTCTCAATTCAACAGTATTCCTGACTTCAAGCAGATATAACTGAAATCAGTAATTTGTCTTCGTCTGTCACGGTCGTTTGTTGAAACGAAATGTCATTCCGGGGACTACAGCTTCGAAAAGTGTGTGCAACAAGGTGTGTACCGTCAATACAAGGTAACCTTTCTCTCCGTAGCTGATTTGTTAATTAAGGATGTTCTTTTTTCATGAACACCATGTTGTGTCCACTTCTGAGCAGTTGAATTTAAACTCTCATCGGATTTCCGATATATCATACGCACCGTTTGTGCTTAGGAGTGGCACGAGGATTTGTGAAGTGAATGGAGTCACCAACCGTAAAAGGCGCTTCTGGTTTACTAACTGCTCCTTATTACTGTCCACCTATAATGAGCATTTCTATATTTTCACATTTTCTATTTCAGCTCATATGCTCAATCTGTTGAGTGAATAAAGTCTGTATTCTGGGCCCTCAATCTACTCATTCTGACGCGATGATTGTTTGATCAAAACAAGATATGCGAAAACTAATCGCAGCACATAACAGCACTCGTCTACATCGGCAACAGGTTCAACTTACTCACAATAGACTACAACAACTACGACTAGAACTGTCCAAAAAATTCCGTCGCAAATATCGTGGATGCAATGAATACCGCTGTTGGAAAGCAACCGGATTCTGTCAATTTTTACTATGTCCGAGGGTAGTTTGCCTGAAAGATGCTATCCGTCTACATCTTTGCAATTATTTCTTAAGCTTGGTCTTGGGAACAACCATACTGGCTCGTCCTGGCGATCAATGCACCATCACCAACGCATCCGATAAACTACTGAACTTTTTTGATGGCATAAGGTCCTTCGTGGTGGGAAAAAATGTCCATTTTCTAATCCATTCGGTTGATGACATCAGACGCCACGGGTCTCTGAATGAATTTCTTGCGTTCCTCTTCGAATCACATCTGTTCCAGGTTAAGTCAATGATTAAGGGGAATAACAACAACGCATCTCAATTATTTAGGTAATGATCGTAATCAACAATTTCAGCCACTTGTATTCCGCGACAAATGAACCCGATATATGAAACGCAGACAAAGGAACTTATAGTTTCACCTTAACAACGGAAGGATCTAATAAATTGGTTCTAATCAATAAATTCCTAGCGTCAATCACGTTCACTGAATCGGATGACAGTGGGGTTATACGACTAGGTTTTTCTCGATCTACTCACGTGGATAATGTTTGATGACGCTTTTCTGTCTGTTGAGCAGAATATTTTCCATGTTAAGAACCGGTCGCCCGTTTCGGTTCATCGTCATGCCCGCGCGATTGGTCACAGGTGAGGTTATTTCATAGAGGACGGGAGCTATTGTGTTAACCCTGGAACCTATACATTCCAGTTTGATAACTATACCTCGTACCATCTATCTGACTTGTACAGACTTACTGACAAACACAAGTTACGGGACTCACTTCTGTCCTACATTGGATCCGGGTTTCCAAAAAACTAACACGAGAATTTTTCGATGATCACAAGTCATCAATTCTTTTTCTTCATGGTATTTTTGGGCCATGGGAATGAAGATGTTCGTACCATCAGTCAGTCCTGGCCGACGCCGGATGAGACCCGCACCAATATGCCTAATGTGGATAGTGCACGTTTTCGCCGTCTAATGAGAACCGATGCAGCTCTCCCAACCGACACAGCATTGAGCTCAGTGACCAAGCTAATTCCCACAAGTAAGTCTAGTATCAGGATAGTTATACAATATTTCATAGATCGTTACGAAGAGGCGTGAAGGCTCTAGAGAAGGGCCGAGAAAAACCAATTTCCGTCCAGTGACGGTATGGTACCCATCGGGATACCGCTGAAAAGGATACCGTAATAATTATTTAATAGAATTCGTCACTTCACCCATTCAGAAAACGAAAGCGAAACCCAGGGTGAGAGAGTAGCCGCTCCAAGGGAGGACCGTAAGTGTTTTAACACCTGGTACAATTGCAATAACATTAGGTTTTCCTAGCTACATCTCAAACCTAACGCTTTCAACGTTCTGCACATGTTTCCATTCCCACATTATCGTGCCTGACATCCCCAGAAATTAGCAATTTGACGTGCACCGTGCACTTTTCTGTTTCACAAACGGGCTTTGAACGTCTTGAGAAATTAACCAACCAGGTTTATATATGCCTGAGGATGGAAAAATATACTTTGGGCAAACGAATTTCACGGAACAAAAATCACCACCACCGCGGTGACTTGTCCACAAGTATATCACGTGGGTCAAAAGATTGACACAAACCACTCGAAAACCGGTTGGAGCAATAGCAATAGCAATCGATTGGTTGGTTTAGTAGCAATTTTACACGGATCAACATTGAATTGATACGAAGGAAATCGACGACCGGAGTAATGTGCAATGCTTAGTTAGCGTTCTATTTAAGTATATTGGTTTAATTCGTTGAAATGCCCCGAGATACCTCGGTATACATTGCTTTATTTTCCCCCTCGAGATGGATAAAATAAGAGAAACTAATTGGAATATCATAAATTAAGAGACAGAAACGAGCACTGCGAAAAGTAATTTGGGAAAAGTGATAGAAATTGACGAAGCATATCACCGCTCGGAAACCGTTCAGGAAACGTGCGGAAAACCGGTCTGAAACCATTGGGAAACCGCTCGGAAACCGATAAGCCTAATAGTAAAAAACGATCCAAAACCACCCCGAAAGCCGATCGGTTTCAGAGCGGTTAGTGCCAATCGTTTGAAATACGTGATATGCTTCGGTAATTTCTTCCACTTTTCCCAAATTACGTATTACGAAGCTCATTTCTATCTTTTGATTTGAGATTTTCCGATTGATTGTCCTTATTTTACCCATTTCGAGAGAATAAAATAGAGCGATCCATACCGATGTTTTCAGGGCATTTCGATGACTTTGTAGCGTACTACTTTGTTTATGAGGTACACTAAATTATTGTCAACAATATCTAAGACGACACTAGCAAACTAAGATGGGCGGAGGAGCGTGCGGTGATAAAAAAGCCGAAAGAGTACGTACATTAGGAATTAAAATGAAGCAAAAGGTGTGACACAAACCCACAGTTGTTCGCTGTCCTTGTGATCAGGAAATGAGAGCCAAAGAGCCAATATCCGCCAACATCTGCAGTTCGGTTCGGTCTGACAGCCATTCGTTGAACAGAACAGGATGGTATTGAGCGAAGTGCCAAGTGATACCGCGGAAGCTTCTAAAATGTTTTGTTTCTCATAGCTAGTTTCGACCGATATAATTCCAAGACACTCCAAATCAGATGAGACCGTGCCAGAATGAAAGGTTCGTTGACAGCCTTTTCGTATCGCGCGGCGATGATGTTCAAAAAGGTGTGTGTGTTTTACATTAGAACGTCGGTACAACGAAGGAGTGTCGCACCAAGAGACGTTGAGAATCATGGAAAAAGTCAGAAATGTACAGGTACCTACACAACTCCCCCGCCAGAGCATTTTTTGTACAAAATAAACGCTCGGTAAAAAATAGAAAGAGAAAACTGTCAGCGGAAGAAAACGTCAAATAACAAAGTCTTGAAATCTGACAGAGTCGAACTTTTCTGCCAGAACGACGGGTTACCAGGGGTGGTTGTTGCTGTGGTGGTGCTGGCGGGTGCGGTGTAGTGTCTGGTGTGATGATAGAGGGTGGATCATCAACAGGAATTGTTGGTGGTGTGTCTGTTGATATTGGTGTTGTTGGTGTTGCTGGTGATGGAGGTGTATTAAAATACGCCTGTTTCAATCTGTCAATGGACACAGTGTCTGGCTTATCGGCTTTCTGAACCACAAAATTCTTGTCTGTGCGACTAAGTACCTTAAATGGTCCATCATACGGTGGTGTGAGTGGTTTACGAACAAAATCGTTACGAATAAAGACGAAAAGTGACGTATATAGATCATTGTGTACAAAAACGTGTGTGGATGACGAGCGGGTGGGTATTGGACGTAGATGTGACATACGGTCTTTGAGTTGTTGAACAAACATCGGTACAACAAAGGATTGTTGCCACAGGGGACGTTGAGAATTGTAGCGTACTACTCTGTCTATGTGGTACACTAAATTATTGTCAACAATATCTAAGGCGACACTAGCAAACTAAGATGGGCGGAGGAGCGTGCGGTGATAAAAAGGCCAAAAGGGTATGTACATTAAGAATTAAAAAT
Organism: Fasciola hepatica; assembly: GCA_948099385.1. Taxonomy (NCBI): domain Eukaryota; kingdom Metazoa; phylum Platyhelminthes; class Trematoda; order Plagiorchiida; family Fasciolidae; genus Fasciola; species Fasciola hepatica. The sequence continues at coordinate 2,889,296 of CANUEZ040000011.1, forward strand.
GAAACAAAAGGTGTGACTCAAACTCACAGTTGTTCAATGTTCTTGTGATCAGGAGATGAGTGTCGAAGAGCCAATATCCGCCAATGTCTTCAGCCCAGTTCGGTCTGACAGCCATCCGTTGAACAGAACAGGATGGTATCGAGCGAAGTGCCAAGAAACGCCGTTGAAGCTTCTAAAATGTTTTGTTTCACACAGTTAGTTCCGACCGATATGATTCCAAGACACTCCAAACCAGAAGATGAGACCGTGCCAGAATTAAAGGTTTATTTACAGCCTTTTGTATTGCGCGGTGGTGACGACCAAAAGGTGTGTGTTTTTACATTAAAACATCGGTACAACAAAGGAGTGTCGCACCAAGGGACGTTGAAAATCATGGAAAAAGTCGGAAATGTACAGGTACCTACAGAATCATGGTAAAGGTCGGGAATGTACAGGTACCTACAAATCAAACTAATACATTTAAATACAACGCCAACTAAGCATTGCGCATTACTCCGGTCGTCGATTTCCTTCGTATCAATTCAATGTTGATCCTCTTAAAATGGCTACTAATCAAACCGACCGAAAACCGATGTTACGAACGGGCCGGGTGCTACAAAGGTGAGCACGTCGGATATGAGTGGTTATGCTAGGTGACGTCGGCTTGAAATGGACGCGAGATAAGCTCCACACTAGCATTCGATACACAAATACAAGAATTTTAGCCCCTGCTCACTAACTCAGCGTACGTGGAACGAATGCAAAAGTGAGTTTAGATTCATCATACAGCATCACAAAAAGTTTGAGGTAAGGGATTTGTCAAACGTCTCCTCTGCAACGGGAGCTGTTCGCTCCAGGACAACTTATCACACTTCAATGATGCCTGCAGGGGAATAAAGAGAGATATTGCGGCCGTACATATAGAAATGATTACCACTTTTCACATGCGACCAAAGCAAGATTATTGCCCACCCAGTAACCCGCACCAAAAGCGTTCAAGGTGAGGAAAACACTGAGAATATCACCGGATGCATTAAAACTAACTACGATGGATTCGTTGTCTCCGATGCACATTCGATCCCATGTGCCGTTAGAATAGCAGCGATTCGTTTGGAAAAAGATCACTGTTCAAAACCCGGGGAATTGATGGAACTGCCCTACTCCGCATGTGTATCATTAGGCTCTGCGGATTTCTGTTAATAAAACAAGTTTATATAGTTTATCTCGTCTTTCGTAATAGTTATACAACCTTTCACGAAGGAGACCACGGACGATCAAAGGCCCTTGAGCAGGTAGTGGTTGCCGGCAGCGTTAATCAAACCCATATCGTTTTATTTCCCCAGCCCAAGATGACGACCGTTTAACCATCGTTGGTTGATTTTCACCTCAGGTCAGATCAGAGTACATGACTGATAGCCAATTTTATTGTTAGTTTAGTTTTTTGCCACCTCGAGCGGCCCGGTCTCACTGTGTTTTCGTTTCTTATGATCTCTTGTCTTTTAGTTGATTTGAAGTAGGACATATCGGGATAGCCGTCAGAGAGAGTATTAGAGAGCAAAATTTGGGTAGGGGAAGACCTGGGCAACGGATGAGCTCACCCTTCGTGCAACAATCAAAACCTCCAGTTGCGAGCTACAGTGTAGTTATGACAAATCCAGGAGGCCAGGATTGTTTTAGAAGAATTACTCGACATAACCGGACTCATTCCCTCTGCTTCTACGAAAGATTCCGTCAACCAGGAAAGACCTTGTAGTCCCCACGGCTGGAATTAGCACCAAACCTGAGTGCAGGGACAGCACGGCAGTCCGTGCCAAGGGAAAGCGTTAGAAGCATCCCCGCGGCTACCGAGTACACGAAAATGCAGTCAAGCAGGTGGGTGATGGAGTGTGATCAGCAAATCGCTGTATTAGGTATACTGAAAGGAATAGAGCAGAAATAATAATAATACTCTCTTAGAATAAGAAAGGGTAGAGGTAGACTGAAGGGTCGCAACTATCCTCGTAGCTTCAATTGCAATCCAGAAAGGCATGCTTTCTTCTGAACACTGCCAAGATTTAACTTTCTACAACTTCCTTGGTAATATCATTCCAGTTGTTAATAGCCGTGCAAGAAAAAGCTCGGGATACGATGGTGCCTTCGGCCTTCGGTTTGATTGGCTTCATCCATCTTTGGTGGAGGCACAGCTTCCGTCACTGGTAAGGGCAGTTTGGTCGTGGCTGAAAGCCCATTTACACGTACAGTTATCCGAATAACGTTCCACAGGCTCTCCTACATTTAGTTCAGAGACCAGCCTCGTGTAACGAACGTTTGAGCAATGCTTAGCCAAATTCGCAACGGATCCCGAAATCAAAAGACGATTATCCGTGATATTCTACGATACTAGATTATTACATGAACAATGACATAAAAAATGTACAAACCTCAATAATACGATCACAAACACTCAACAACGAGAAACCGAATAGCAGCGTGTGAGCAAACAGCACGTGCGTCACGCAGGTCCTGAACAAGGATGTGTCAAAGTAGCGCTCTGGGCGCGAACAAACAACAATTGGACCAGAAAAACAACCAGTTCGTAAAGACAAGTCAATAGTGTAGGCAAATGAGTGATGTTAGGAAAAACACTGAATCGCGAGGGAAAAAGGGGGATTTTCCATGACCGGCTGTTACACCGCTCACCAAAATCCTCCTGGATCCTTAGCAGAGTCAAAGGTTCGGTATAAAGGTACTGATTCTTCCTACCCGCCTAGGCCCTGCTGTCAGTGCGCGCGTCTAATGCTCGTCGTCATCGTTCTACTACTGGTCGCGCCTAACCCATTGGCTACATAGACGCGAGGCTAGTCTACATCTTCCACGAGACCAAATGACCGATGGCGGGCGTGAAGGGTCACATAGATGTTGTCCTCTTAAAGGGCCGTCCTGTCTTGGATGTATGTGCTTGAGTGTGTGTGTGTGAGTGTGTGTGTGTGAGAGTGTGTGTGTGCCGGGGTGTACAATGAAATCACAGGTATGACTACACATCAAAGGAGGACTTTCTGCAATGTCAAAAAAGACCGTGTGGCAAGAAAACGAATCAAATGTAGCATGTCTGTGTGACCTAAGCTCCGCTACTTCCACATATGCAAGGGGCATTCGGTAACGTCAACGAAAAGCCAAAACAACGAACACTGTCACATGTTTGGTGGGTTTACGGGATGTAGAGTGCGTCTTGCATGTGTGTATGTATCGGGGTATACAATGGGATCGCATTCATCAACACATCTGAAAGAACCTTCTGTAATGTCGAAGAAAGACCGCGAGCACTGTAACGTGTTTGCCAGAGACCATGTGGTATATATGGTGTTTCTTTATCCGCCTCGATGACTGGTGTGAAAACGTTTACTAGGCCCCAGGGTTATCAGCTCCTCCGTCTTCGCTCTCAAGTAGGTTAATACTGCGTATGTCACGAATGAGCACTCCGTTAGCTGTCTTCACCTTCACCGTTCTTATCATTCCGTCAGTGCCTTTGATGGTTTCCGTAACTACTCCCAAAGACCAAGTGCTGAAATGTGCGCGTTCGTCGGCGATCATAACCACGTCCTCAACTTTGAATGGTCTTGTTTTGGCCAGCCACTTCTGTCGAGTCTGTAAAGCCGGTAGGTACTACCGCAGCCATCGCCTCCAGAAAACCTTGGCCAGATAGTTCGCTTGCTTCCACCCGTGGAGGTAGCTCCCACGAAGGTTTACCGGCCCTTGGAAACCCTCGTTCGACCTTAACGTCAATAAGTCGTTTGGGGTGAGTGCCAGGTGGGTGGGGTCGCCGTTCAATACTGGAACCAGGGGGCGGTTGTTCAGGATTCGCTCCACCTCAGTCATGGCGGTGTTCAGCGTCTCGTCGTCGGGCGGCTGCTGCTCCACGATTGACAGCAATATCCGTCTGGCGGACCGGATCATGCGTTCCCATACGCCGCCTCGGTGGCTGGCCTGTGGGGGGGGGGGTTGAAATGCCATCGTATGCCGTAGGCCACGGTTCGATCCTGCAGTTCGTCTCTGTTTATGTTCTTGTGCCAACGCTGCAATTCACGGTGAGCGCCCACAAAGTTCGACCCACTATCTGAGTATATATCGGCCGGTACGCCTCTTCGGTTGATAAATCTTTGCAAGGCCCGTAGAAACGAATCGGTCGTCATCGAATGTGCGACTTCTAGGTGTACCGCACGTGACTTCATGCACGTCATGATACATCCGTATCGCTTTTCTAATCTTTTCCCGCACTTGATCCACAAGGGCCCGAAATAGTCCAACCCGGTGTCACTGAACGGCCATCAGCCCGTAGTCACGCTGCATTCCAGTAGAGGGGCCATGAGTTGTTTGCCCGCCGTGGCATTACGTCTACTACATTTCACACACCTTCGGATTACGCGTTTTACAGTCTCTCGTCCTCTCAACAACCAAAGACGCTTTTGGATGACGCTCGTCATGTGACTTTCCCCGGCATGTCCCTCCACGGCGTGGACGTGTTGAATCATTAGCTCTACTACAGGTTGTCTCGCAGGCAGCAGTATAGGATACTTTGTGTCGAAGTTCAGGTGGGCGTTGGTCAGCCTACCATCCACCCGCAGCAGTCCGTCGATGAGTTTGGGGTATAAACGCTTCAGCTTGCCTCTTGGAGATGGTATGTCTTAATTGGTCGGCCCCACTTCTTCCGCCCTCTTGAGTTCTCCGGCGAAAGCCTCGCGTTGTATCATTCTGAAAATATCGTACTCTGCCGCTTGTAGCTCATCGGGACCTATCAGGCCGACCGGTATCCGACCTGAGGGCCGTAGCCCTTTCATGACTAGTAAATTTCTCTTGAACCTGGTTAACCAAACTAGCGAACGAAGCGTCTTCATCCAGGAAGAAAACCTGACCAGTCGCGATAGAATGGACGACGCTTCGACGACGTTGGTTGCTATCACTACGCCTTTGATCTCCAGTTCCACTTCCGTAGGGGGTTTTAATTCGAACACGGGCCAGTCCTGTTTGGGCAATTGCAGGAAGTGTGGCCCTCTCGTCCACGTGTCCAGTTGCCTGAAGTTGTTCGTACCTCCGGAGCACAGGTCGGCCGGATTATCGCCAGACCTGACATGACTCCACTGTTGCGTGGCTGATTCATCGTGGCTAATCGTGAGCCGGTTAGCAACGAAAGTACTAAACCGGCTCCGGACGTTGTTGATATAGTAAAGTACTATCGTTGAATCCGTCCAGAAGCTCACCGGCCAAATGTAGAGATCGAAACATCTCTTCACAGCTTGCACCACCCTGACTGCCAACACGGCCGCGCTGAGTTCAAGGCGTGGGATTGAGACCGACTTCAGTGGAGCAACGCGGGCTTTGGCGAACAGGATCCTCGTGGTATATTGTCCATCTTCTGCGCACCATCGTCCGTACACCACAGCTCCATAACCGACTTCGGATGCATCGGAAAAAGCATGTAGTTCTCCAGTCCGTGTCGTATGGCCAGGAGTCAAACATCGTGGGATTCTTATGTCCCCTAATTTCTTCAAGGTGTTAAAAAATTCTTCCCAGTCCAGCCGGTCCCCTCGGTCCAGTGACTGGTCCCAATCAGCTTTCTTACGGCACAGCCGCTGCAGCAAGATCTTTCCGGGTAGCAGCCATGGTGAGACGAAACCGAGCGGGTCGAACAAACTTGAGACGGCAGATAGTATGCCACGACGGGTTATTGGCAGCTCGGGAACGTTTAGTTCGAAAACAAAATCGTCCGTTTCCGCGTCCCATTGTATCCCTAAGGTGCGCTCGATAGGAAGTGGAGAGCCGTCCAAATCTCTCACACTTTCGGCCTTTTCGTGATACGGGATGACCTTCAGCACTTCTGAAGCGTTCGACATCCATTTAGTTAGATGGAAGCCGCCCTCTACCAGCAATCTCGTCAGACCCCTGAACTGCTCTAGAGCTGATTCCACATCATCGAATGACCCAAGGTAGTCGTCGACGTAGAAGTTCCTGGTGACGCTTTCTACCACCGTCCGATGTACTAGATCGCCATGTTTGTTCGCTGATTCTCGGAGGGCGTAGTTGGCACAAAATGGTGACGATATGGCTCCGAAGGGGTGGACGGTCATCCTATAATTCACCACTGCGTTGTCCCGGTCGCTCCCTTCCCACCACAGGAAACGCAAAGCATCTCGTTCTCCTACCGGAATCTTCACCTGATGGAACATTTCCCTAATATCGGCAGACAAAGCCACTTTACCCACTCTGAAACGGCACAAAACATCGATCGGTGGTGTGGTCCAGTCAGCCCCTGTAGTAGGCGATCGTTTAACGACTTGCCCTGGAACTTGGCCGCACAATCTAAAACCACCCGCAGTCTACTGGGTTTCTTGGGGTTGATAACCGGATGGTGAGGCAGATACCAGATACCCCTTTTGCTGTCGGTGTTGACAGGCACCTTTTCAACGTAACCGAGGGCCTCGTTTCGCTTCATCAAATCCGCGTATCGTTCCCACAGATTCTGATCTCAAATGAAGCGTTCTTTTAGTCGTAGTAATCTTTGGAGAACATAATTTCTGTTGTCGGTCCACGGGTCGACCGGTGTGCGCCATGGGAGGGGAACCTCGAACTGTTTTTTGAGGCCACTAGTGCCTCGCCGCACCGTTTGTAGAGCGAAGTGATCCTCTTGAGACAACGTCGGTATTTCGTCTCCAATGTCATGAAACTCCTTTTCATACAGCCGTTGCAGATGATACTCTATGCGGTCCGTTTCGGCGGATAAGTAATTCACGGAACCGCGTACCCCTACTGGACCGTATAACATCCATCCCAGAGCCGTGCGTACGGCATAAGGTGCCTGGCGGTCGCCCACTCTTTGGTCAAGCACCCAATGCGCCTCTGGCACGTCGCATCCGATGAGGAGATCCACTTCATCATCTTCCCAGTCTACAACGGTTACATCCTGCAGGTGGGGCCACCGAGTCAAGATTGCGTCCACCGACCTTGGTGCTCGCATGGGGAGATCCGCTAACGTGAATGCCTCCGTTGGTTCAATTTCCTCGTTAGTGTCTAGAGAGATGAGTTGCAGCCTTAATCTACCGGCAGTAATTACCTGTGTTCCGCCCACCGTGCTCACTGCTAACGACGTCGCACCTTTACCCAGTTGGTGTTTGTCGGCAAACCGCTCTTTCACTAAAGTGGTGTCGGATCCACTATCAACGAAAGCCAACGCCTTGACTATCCCAGTCGGAGTCACTACTCCCACGGCCACTACGCCTAAACGTACCGGTTTACTGGCAGATCGTGACGTTGAACAAATCACACTGGGCTTGGTACTCGCCTCGGATATGGTTACTCTCGCCTGATGCAGCAGCCGATGGTGTCTGCCCGTGCAGCCCTCGTAACCACATCGATTCCTTGTCCTACAAGCTGCTGCCCTGTGCGTGGTGTTGAGACAGATAAAACATGCTCCTGCCATCCTCGCCATTCCTCACCGTTCGTCTATTGTGGCGTTGCCGAACTTGGGACATTCTGGTAGGCCATGGCCAGTACCACAGTATCTGCAATTGGGTTGCGCCGCAGGATCTCGTGAAATGACGCGTATTTGTCCAAGGTTGGTACTTTGTATGTTCCCGTACAGGGGTTTGGACTTGGCTAGTACTGGGCCTGTTTGCCCGGTTGCTGTCCCGGATGAGTCGGCCGAATCTGCTGTCAGCTATCTTCGTTTGCCTGTCCAAGTATTCGGTCAGGTCTTCGAAGTTGGCCTCTCTGTCGCTTCGGCTTATCCGTTCTGCTTCTTCCGCCCACCGACCCTGTAGTTCGGGAGAGAGGTGACGGACTATGCCTTCCAAAGTGTGCATAGCGTGTAGGTCAGCCCTGTAACCTAAATGGTCGAGGGCTATTGAGCAGTTTTGCATCTTAATCACCAGGTCGGCCATGGTGTAGACGTCGCCCTTGGTTCTCTTTGCCTTTACCATCACGCCCTCTATTAGGTTACGGGCTACTTTGAAAGGTTGGCCAAACAAGTCCCCTAGAATCTTCCTTGCCCTTGTGTAGCCTTGTTCTGGGTCGAGCATGGTGCACCCGTCGATAGCTTCTCTTGCTCGGCCTCGGCAGTAGTGAGTAAGGTAGAGAAGCCTGTGCCCAGGGTCGGTTACCTTATTTTCAACGAACGTCTCGAACTGCTTGACAAACTTGCAGTATTGCTCAGCTCGCCCGTCGAAAACCGTTAACTCCACTCTAGGCAGATCGATCGATGGTGGTTTGTAGTCGGCGACCGGCGTGGAGTTCCCTACCTTATTGCACCCTAATCTATCGGAAGTGTCGAAGTCACTGGTCTCATGCTCTCGCTGTTTCTGTGTACACCTCTCTGCTTCCTGTGCCTGTAGTCTAGCCGATAGTAACTGTTGCTCTAGTTCTAGTATTCTCAGCTTATATAAATCGACATCCTTACGATCAATATTGTTCTCAATAACACATAAGCTAGCACTGACAGGACTAGGCGATCTAGCATTAACTGAAGAATCATATGTACCCAAAACCTCCCCAGAGACTTGCCGTATTACTTCCTGTCCGGATTCGACTGCTTTTGATCCTTTTCTTTGCATTTTGCGTGTTTTTCCTCGTTCCAAATTGATCTATTGAGTATTGTAACGAACGTTTGAGAAATGCGTAGCCAAATTCGCAACGGATCCCGAAATCAAAAGACGATTATCCGTGATATTCTACGATACTAGATTATTACATGAACAATGACATAAAAAATGTACAAACCTCAATAATACGATCACAAACACTCAACAACGAGAAACCGAATAGCAGCGTGTGAGCAAACAGCACGTGCGTCACGCAGGTCCTGAACAAGGATGTGTCAAAGTAGCGCTCTGGGCGCGAACAAACAACAATTGGACCAGAAAAACAACCAGTTCGTAAAGATAAGTCAATAGTGTAGGCAAATGAGTGATGTTAGGAAAAACACTGAATCGCGAGGGAAAAAGGGGGATTTTCCACGCCCGGCTGTTACGCCTCGTGCTACGGGCTGCCAGTCGATAGCATGCAGGTCCAGTTGAACTTTATTAAGCTTGGGAAACCCGAGAACCTCCAAATAATCCTCCAAGTATGGGGCAGAGAGGTCCTACAACGCGCATGGCGTCTTTCACGTGTACCGAAGTAGGGTACAAGGGCTTCAGTTTATTGAATATCCCCGGTGGTGTACCTCAGGGATTCGCCCTAGGCCCGGTCCTATTCCTCTTGTTTAATAACGACCTGGAATCCGCTCTTCAGTCGCCTGACCTTTTTTTGCGGATGATGTGAAGATTGTCGGATCTGAGGGTAGGGTGGACTTGGGCTGGAATACAAGTGTGACTTACCCCTGAACGTTGAAAAAGCCATTTGTTGTCAGGGTGAACAGAAAACCTAACTGGTTCTCATGATCAAGGGCTGTTCACCGTAGAAGCCAGCTGTAGGGTTGAGGACCTTAAGGTCACCATGAGCAGTGACTTCAGATGATCAGAGCAGTTCAACACTAGTGCGCAAAAGGCTCGTGGCGAGCTCGTTAGACTGCGATCAGTCTTTTCTTGCCGGCAGCCTGAGATATTCGTACCTGTTTACACGGCCAAAGTACGACCTCGCTCGGATGGTGGCGTGCAGGCCTGGTCACCCTTCGGCAAAAAGGAAGCCGCCTGCCTAGAGAAAGTTCAGAGTCTCACCACGCGAAAGGTTGAACGGCAGAAGGGTAAGACGCACGAACAGACTCCTTGACCTGAATCTTTTCTCGTTGAAAAAGAGGAGACTTGTAGGGGATCATATAGAAACTTTCAAGGCAGTGATGGGTTTTCTGGCTTTAGATCGAATAGTCTGTTCCAAGTGGCAGCAGATTTCTGAACAAGGAAACATGAAAATAAGCTGATAGAAGTCCGGTCTAGGTTGATGACTAGGTCGCACTTCTTCAGCAACATGGTAGTGAAGAGTTGAAACGGTCTGCCTGGTGGAATTATAGATCTGCAGACCGTCCAGTCCTTCAAGGGTGCCCTGGATCGCAAGTGGTACCAGATTTTTCCTTGTAACGAGCATTGAGTACAATAGCTAGATGGATAACGTGGAGCAATCCGGTCCTTCTGGGGTATGATTTAATCGACGTTTTCGCTCATTGCTTACCGTCTTAGTAAATGCCCACGTTGCATATCATCTCTGGCAGTTGATATGCTACGAGGTTTTCTTTTCCCCCCTCATTTTTAGCGGGGATTCGACTGAATACACTTGGCAGTTGTGGGCGCATAACTGGTATGCATACCATCGAGGGAATTCTGGACGCTTGATTGGCCGTAGCCATTACCTGTCCTGTGCGAACTGAACTGAACTGAACCGAAATAGAATATTGGGCCCAGTATCGATCCCCGAAGATGTTCACCGTTTGTAGTCCCCATGGAATACACGGGGTGTACAGGGCTCACACAGAATTAGCGGCCAGTGTAAAGCACATGTGTAGAAATCCTCCCTACCCGTTGTCACACACTTGCATCGTGCAGATTGCGCTCCTTATCTTATTGGCACTCGAACAAGTACAACATGCACCAAACACTACATTTGGAGATTTGTTTAACTTTTATCATGTACCGCGGCATTTTTTGATTCGAACCCAGGCTGCCATTACGGTGGTGCTTGACACTGACCTTTTGTTGAACTCTGGTCCTATTTGCTGGACGTTGTGGCCGTACAGTTGAGGTTTGTACATACATGCGTATGATCTAATAATCTAGCACCGTAGATTCAGTGAATCTATTTTGTTCTTTGTGATTCGTCATTTGGGCTACGCAATACTCACGATGGGGATAATCATCACAGTCAGGTAGGTGAGCTTATAACCTTTTCGCGAACCCTGGTGTCACTCTCATGCACCCTAGCTTATGTAGAGGCAAACTGTGATTCTCCCACTCGAATGCCTCGCAGATGTCCAGATTATACTGTTTGCCTTCTCTCCTCGGTCTGGCTTTCGATATATCTCACCAAAGGCCGGGTGGGTCGCTGAAAAGGTGTAACTTGATAAAGACTATGAGGTGCGCTATGCCAAAATAACGAAGCCCGAAGTCAAAACAACACCCATTGCTAAGTTCTGCCTTGATTTATCCACGAATTATATTCAGGTAAATTACGTAAAGGCCTCGGTCGCTTGGCTACAATGAAAAACGACCTTGAACCAAAATTCAGCAAAATTCTCTGCCAGAACCACCCTCAAGGCTGCCAGGGGCCGAATCAAAGAGGTGCCAGGTCGGACGAGCGAGAAGTGAACAAATATTCAAATATGGTGTTGGGTGTGTACTGCAGGTTGTATAAGGATTAACGTATGAATCACAGTCTGATAGGCTCAAGTATGCACCTGTCATGGTGGAGGATTTCTGCAGGTGTACTTTGCATTGCCCTACAAACCCCTCCATGAAGCGGATAGTTTCTGGGGTGGACGGGAGTACTGATTACCTTAAGTAAAAGAGACCCTGAAGTCAGCAGCATATAGCCCATCGTGAGATGCATCCACTGCTGTCAGTCCTGGGCACACTTCCACTGTTTCTTGCAAATCCACTTTAAATATCCGTGTTCGAAGTTTCATCATTTGATGATGTTTCTATTAGCGCGGTCGAACTTGCAGACTGTTTGAGAAATACGAAAGACAAAGGGCTTCCTAACCAGAAATAAAATACTTAGCCAAATAAAGAAACTGAAAGTTCCCGGCGAAGAACCGAAATAAATAGGAGGTGCTTGGGAGTCGGGAAGTTGAATTCTAATGACGTAACCATCCTCGGAAGACTTGCGCAACAAATCACACATCAATAAGGAAGCTGACTGGATGGTAATACCAATACAAGGGAGGATTTACAGAGATAAAGATTTTCCACATATTGCTTGTGCAGCCGACGTCCGCGAATCGATGATTGTAATGGACCGTTTTCCAATTTTTCCATAAAGGTATCAGAAAATATTGGCCCTAGTGGAGACCCCATTGCTACACCATCTTTTGGGCGGTAAATCTGCTGGCTAAACTTAAATCAAATATTCTGGGTGCAATGGCAAAATGAAGATTTTTCTATAAAACCACCAACAAGCAATTATTTAAAAGTTCGGACTATTTCACAGGCAATTTCAATTCATGGGCTTATTTGGAGCTTCTACAAATGAGCTGCGAATGTAGCTCCAAGATTGCGTACGTCAGTCTGAGTTTATGTAGATGCGAGGGAGATAAAAGATATAAATGGGGCGTCAATCGGCATCGAGGAATCAGAAGCATGTTCCGTCAACCTTGCCCGTGTTTAGTCTGTGGCATCGAAGATGCCGTCGCCAATGTCTCCTTCGAGAAGACACTTTACGGGCATCTCGCAGTAGGTACCCTTTGACTGCTCTCACCTCCACCGTGCAAACCGAGGCCGTTGACTTCTGCAAAACAGCCCCTGATTGCTCCAGTGGACTACTCATTTTCGTGTAATTGGCTATGCACAAAAATGGCGACGTCGCGTCCAAATCGTCTTTTCTTGTTGATCCCTTTTGGCGAAGCTACAATGTCAGCAAAAACATTCTTTCTCTTTGCTTCCAGGACGCCTGTTCCAGTTGATTCACTAGCTTCCATCCTATAAGGCCCCCCCCTTTTAGCTCTTGAGGTCACCATTCCTGCTTTTGACCTCAGTAGCTGTAGGTCATTGGGAATAAGGGCCAGCTCGCCTTTAGGATCTTTGACAATGGTGGCGAAGATTTTACTGCCTAATATGCGTCCAACTTCAGGTAGTAGGGTAGTTAGTGTATTATCATCAAGGATTTGTTAAGGAACCGAATCGTCAGCAATCCTATTCTCAGTCCCACTGTCCACTCCTAGGGGCCGCCGTGATGACTGGCTTGGGGTGAATTGAAGTAGAACTGCCCTCTAGCGACCGTTTTATCTCGTGTTTTGGTGTGGCTCAAGAGGATAAACAACCTCTCGAACTCTTACTGTGCTCTAAAGTCATTTTGAACCATTGTCTGAGTATATGTTTCTCGGAACCCCCCGGCCTGGCGACGATCCTCCGGAATACTATTAGGAAGGAATCGGTGTTCATGCTACGTACCGTCCTGAGATGAACTTCTCCGGTTTGTTAACATGTCGTCGGGCGGCAGCACCTTTTCTGTGCACTCCCTGTTGTCGCACGAGTTAAGGACCAGAATAACTGCAGATGATCTTCACAAAGAGGCACCTTCCTGGCTAAACTCTGACGGCTGGAAGAGTGGCCGTCATTTGTTCGAGGGCTACCGCATTTCGGCTACTACTCACTAGGCAATTATTCATCCCTCGTTCGATTGTTGCTGGTCCCTTGGCCACTCAAAATTGTCGGATAATTTTATTTAGCAAATTGCCCAGACCGGCTGCCCCTTCCCCTCTACATGGACGGTATGCTGGACTTCTCGTGGTGCGGTGATGACGGGGAACCTTTGAAGGATGTTTCTTTCTGTCCCCTGAGTTCGAATTCCCCAACATCTCCCGACTCCCGCTGGCCCATCAGCTGATAAAGTGTGCAATTTTGGGATACTATTACGCGAAGACGCTTTATGGCGTCGATCGGTCTCAGATAGACCACGCGTCTCAAGTGAAGAAGCATATAGTTGGGGTGGATGCAGAATATCAACTTCCGCTTGGTTCCACTGGCACGGCTGTTGTGCTCTCAAAAGTAACCTGTAATTTATACGTGCGTCTCTCATAACCGTCACTAGTACCCCGCATCTCGTCCATCAGGCCACAGCTCTCAACATCTTATTCCAGTCTGAGAAATAACGCAGCTCCCCCATTAATCTTCAAATTTGCTCAGAGGTAGTGACCAGTATTGTTCGATTCGTCTCAACATCAGCATCAGCAGGCTTGGGTGTTTGTATTGCAGGCCACTTCTCTTTAAATGCAGCAAGGAACTCAGTGTTTTCTCAAGCTCCTCGAACAGTGGACGGCCGGGTTATTGGCAGTTTGCACGTAATGCCACAGATTGGCCTTGGTCGACCTGAGAATCACTGTGGGTTTGCTGGCAACCAGGGTGTCAAAATAATGTAGTGCAGTACGATGGATGAATCCGTTCGAAAGTTCGATTCTACGTCTATTCCTTGAAAACTTTTCCTAATCGTTAGCGCTACTGTCACCGTCAATAATGCTGAGGTCGGCTACAACCTTGGAATGGATACAGTATATAATAGGACTACGAACTCTTTCGCAAATACTATCTGACCATGTCACCCCCAATTCCCATCCGTCCAACAGCCTTATACCCCCACCCAGCAGCCCACCTCCGGTGTAGCTGACAACAGGTGGAGTTTAGCACCACATGCACACTTGTTGTTGCCAGACTTCTTGGTAACTTTCTCTCACACAGTTGGTTTATCCTGTCCACCCAGTAGAGCCGTCACCTGTCGTCTTTGTCCTGGGGGTTCGTTCCAACCAATTAATCTTCGGTACGATGATTGGGACAAGCCCCTTGCGAGTAGAAGCCGCGGTAAACCGAAGCCCAAGCGATCAAAGGGACTAGATACTTTTGAAGAAACCACCCTCCCTCCGAGTAGACGGTCGTTTGGTAGATCAAGAAGGAACATGAACACGACACTTCTGGCCCTCCAGCAAACCTCAAGCGGCCAGTCCATTTGCAACCAGAATCCCAAACTCTGCTGAGCGCTTAGTCCGCTCCGAGTTCGGAATAATATTTAGCACCTAACACCTATAGTAGGTCCATTCTGCGAGCCTAAACACTCCAGCCTTTAAAACGGTAGTTTAGCCGTATATCAAATGGCTATATGTGAGTCAACAACTGAACCTAGGAAATTATCCACATAAATCGGCTCGTTGGTTTTATTACCAGATGGCTGATGTCACCAGAGGGCTTCAAGTTCATGATACTGATATAAGAGTATAATCTGTTGGTCGGCACTCGTCTAGTCCGTACTGTCTTCAGGCCATCAGAGAAGACCAAAGTTGTCGCCATCGTTACCGAGCTTGGTACAGGACGTACGGGAACCCTATTCCACTCATGAACATCAATATTACAAACATTACCACTTATTTTGTATGAACTATCTTCACGTGAGTCATGAGTGCTTCTTTTTATTGCTCCAAATCTTTGTCAAAAATCGGACACTATCGTTGCCTCGAGCGTGAGTCACACGGCTTGAACTTGACTGCATTTGGTGATCTCACCTGTTGTTTCTAACCTTTTGCTGTAGTTCAGCGGTATTTGCTAATTTGTCTTTTGATTCGGTGCCTTAGATCCCAGAAGGAACTCCATTGAGGTTTGATTAATTTGTTGCTTATAGTACCGTGGCTATTCGGAATATGCTTTGTTTTGAACTGCTTCAAAACTGGTTGCTACGCGTCGCTCGGAACTTCCACTGGTTGGGCCTCAAAAACAACCTGACTTTCCCCAGCTGAGAAGGGTGTAGGACTTCGCCTAGTATTTGGCCCCATCTTGGCCCTGTAGTACATAATCGTTGAGCCGCAATGCATGACAGTTCACAGCACAATCAGCGACCACTCCGAATTTCCTCGGTTTCTACGTACTTGTGACCGGGTGATGGGGTAGGTCCCATGTCATTTTTGCACCACTTGCGGCTGACACTGCTTTTACTGCTTACCCCAAGTCTGTTATGTCTCGTCGGTCGAATATATTTCACCCTTAGTTGCGGATCTCAAATTAGCCTACTTTTGAGGAGGCAAAACCTTTTTTAAACAGTTGCTGGGTTGGTTGGCACCTGTTTTATGTTAGACCGCCAAAGCATGGAACCTGAGAAAGGTCGTTAAGTTATTTGGCGATCTCGGCCGCCTTTTTCAGAGCTAATCTATGTCTATGAAACGGGACATCTTTATCCACGGCTACATTACCAAATCAGGCGTCGTAAAAGTGTTGGAATGCCCATTCAACTTCGGCTAATTCCACCGACGTGCAGTTGATTGGGGCCTGCTTGCTGTCTCCCTTGTTTGTGTCACAATATAGGGTATAACCAAATATCTTGCGGCCTCTTATTCTCTGACCCGGGACCCGGTAGGCCTCTCATACGTCGCACCTGACCAACCGACCCATTCCGCTATTTCGCCACTCGTCGATTGTGATCACATCCAGGCGTAGCCAATGAATCAAGATCGACTGAGTGGACTAAGGTCCCCTCATCGGTGGATCTTTGTTTGTGAAAGCTTCTAGGCTGTCTGCCCTATCATTTTGACCAAGAAGAGGAGACGTAGGTGCTGTGCGATCGATTGGGTGACCTGGGTGCCATCTACTGTGCTAACTGCCAGCGAAGTTTGGTCTCTTTGATCTCATATCTCAGAGACTTCGTCCGTCAACAAAGAGGTCTCCAAGCCAACCTCCGCGGAAGCCAGCAATCACATCAACCCAACCAGGGTTTCTTCACCGATGGATTTCACTCTCAGGCTGATGGGTTTGTTGGAAGTGAGAGGAACTGGACAACCCAGGCTTATAGTCAGGGATTCCTGGCTCTGTGCCGTAAACAAAGATGCCTTCTGTGGTGCCACTATTGGCTGCGGTTTATTTGGACTTGAAACAACAATGGTCGGCGAGGCTGTTTCGGACGAACGAAAAGTAAGCAGGGCTCTTAACCACTTGTGTTCATCTGTCGACGCGCACATTGCGGAAACGGGGACGATATGCAAGGCGATGTTAACACTTCAGACCTTACATACGTGCAAACCTTCATCTTCGCGGGATAGAGCGTGTTTGCCCACTTTCGGCCTCCAATGGTACTCATGCCCCAGCATTATTTTGGCTTCGTAGCCCTGTGTCGCTTGTTGTTTTGAACCACCGTTTGACCGAAGCGACTATTAGCTATTCGAGCTTAAAGCTCTGCAAGTGGGTAAGGTCTTCGAACATTGTTTCTAGAGAAGATTTGATGATACTTCAGCTATCCTAGGCCCGTCTTTGTAATTTTGCAGATAAACTAGGTGCAATGGCCTCCGGAATTTGCAGCGGGTTTTGGTTCGAACGGTAGATAAGGCGGTTCACAGGGACGCTGCAGTTTGACATGTCATTCACCAAATAGACGAAGAAACTGGCCTCGCCTGTGGAACTTTTCTCCTATGATAGTAAAGCGAAGAAGGAAAGACGGGTGAAAATGTCTGTATTTGGTTGGCAAAACGAGCCGAGTCCATGAAACTTAATTGTTTATATACCACTATGTCCAGACCGAGCTACGGCAGCATTGAGCCTCCGGCTGCCTGAGCACTTCAGATGCTTCCTGATCAGTTGCCCGTGGCTGTTAGTTTGATACTCCTGTGCACCACTTCTGTTTGGCTTGACTGATTGTTCCGGCTGACAGCTTGATCGGTAGTCCCTCACTTGGGTTATATAACTGCTTGCTTGAGATCCCGTCACCTTTCATCTTTTCATCCGTATAACTCTTCGCCAGCTTCGGGAAGCCTCCGACATAGTCACCATCTGTTCCTTGACCTGTGGTTCTCAGTGGGTTAGTCTGATCGACTTGATATTCGTGTCGTCCTGCTGCTGCAACATTTCTCGCTTTAAAGATAATCCTTCAATCAAGTTTCGGGCCACTTAAAATGTCTGTACAATTAAGTCCTTCGGAACACAGAATCAAGCACCTGTTGATCGCCTTCTTGGCTCTTGCTCGACAGAAATGCAGCTGATACGAGAACCGGTGTCCTGGATCGGATGCTCTTTCTTCTCAGGCTCTCACATTGTTTGATGAACTTCAATGCCGGTACGCCCTCCCGCCAAACGGGGCAATTGCACTTCTGGTTGGTTGGCTGCACGCACTCCGCTTACACGACTCTTTTACGACGGTCCCACAAAGTTGGTAAGCTGAGTGGTCCCAAGCCTTGTAGGTTTTAAAAACACATCTCATTTTCTCTTCCGAGGTTACTTATTCATGGCCGGTTCGGCCTCTTCCCCAACTAGCCTAAATTGGTCGGTAGTGAAAGTATTGTTGAGCACTGGCATGCAGTGATGAGTTAGGGTGATGAGAATATGTAATCGTATGACAAACCGGAACAGAACATGGGAGAATAAAAATATGAGTCAGTCAGCAATAATGATATGGCGGATTTACAGAAAACTTCCATCTGGGCAACTGTATTGAAGGCTGAGGAATATCAAAACAGAGGGTAGGCGAGTGGCTACGAACAAGGTGACAGGCTAAAAGAAACACGGAGCGATCAAAACTTTATCACAATGGGTGAAAAGTAGCGAATTCGCGGAAATTGGGAGCTGTGGGATAAAACTAAATGGAACTTTCCAATACGACAAAAGCAGGAGCTAGCCCCGTAGGCAAGTAATAATGAGGCAAATGAACCGAGAAATCGGGTAAGACTGAGTCCGCTGTTGTGTGTACGATAGGCTCATGCGTTAGTTTAGTTATCATATGGGAGCCGTAACTATCAAAGGTGAATACGTACCAGGAAAAAATATTGTGGGATGTGCAGGTACGGAGATAGCTGAAGCGAGTGCTAAGTCCATGAGGGAGGCTGGAGGAAGCTACGGAGATGGCAGTGAGAGTAGTTTATTCGATACTCTTTTTGGTAGACAAAGCGGGTAGTGGCTAGCTAAATGAGAAGAGGCTAACCAGATACACCTGGAACGAGTCGCTGGGTGGGTAAAAAGAGCTCCGGCTTGGATGATGGAACTAGAATATTATTACCAGCTTTGAAATCGATAGGCGGAGGAAACGTAAAGTTGCCAGTCAGATCACCGGATGCAGTAATACTCTGGAAAGATTCCTCCAAGTACATCAATTTGTGAGGCCAAGTGGAAGCCTTCAATAGATCAGTCAGTTTACGAAAGAAGGATAGAAAAGTTGAATTCCGAAAAGAAAGGTGGGCTGTCTTGCAAACGGGGCTAATTTCAACGTTAGTGAGAAACACCGGAAGGGCAGCCGCCCGGGGAACCTCTTAGGGAGAAAAGCTTAGGGAAAAGCTGCAGCCTTATATGCACGCTGGTGGTAAAATATATGAAGGGAAGATGCAACACCGCACCTCACCTGATATAGCAACCAAAAATAGAGAGCAAGTATTGACATCACGAAGCAGAGGCTAGCGGGACGGAAGATGGTAAGGACAAGAGTGCAACAGGGACAGTGTGCATACAGCGGAAGTACGAGTAACGTAGTTATGTAAAATCCGAAACCGGCGCCAGTGGATGGGGCTGGCCGTGAGCCAGACTTCAAATCTGAGAACCTTTTTATAGGGTGAACACAGGAGGTGCGGTCCTTTGCTCTGAATACGCCCAAACTTCGCTGCAAACCTTCTGCTACCCCATCTGATGCCGGACACAGAAAGGAATTTGAGAGCGCCCCAAGCTGTTGGGATCGGAGTGAGTGAAAGCGTCTGGTTTTACAAGGGCAACGATAAATAACCGGTGAAATCATGTAACCCAGCCTCAAGTTGTTGGATCGCAAGGGGAACCGCGGTCCCCAGTGATTTTCAATACTAGTGTTGCTTGTAGCTCAGATTCACGGCTTCATTCCTTTGGCGATAGCGGAGCTGAGAGTTCAGACCTAAAACATCCCGTCACCAACCAGGGGGATACCATCAGTGATCAGGCCATACCCGTCTACGGGGATCAAGGAGGACACACGTTCAAATTGATCGAAGCTCGCGTTCCAGACCAAGCATTGAAGAGATAGGAAAGGAGTTCCTGAAAGCTTGACATTCGTCTATAAATTTAATCAATAATAGCATTCATTTGGGTAGCACAAAAGATCCGAATAACCAAGGAAGTTCAAAACTTCTGGGCGTTCGTTAAGCCGACGCATTTTCATGAAACCGAATTCCCGGTGCACATGCATCAGCCACACACTTCCATGAGGACTCAGGGAACTAAAAAATGCATCAAAGATATTGAAATAACTCATAAAACGAGAAGAAAGAACGACAAGAAGATAAATACAATATGCCTTATAAGAGGCCAACTTGATGAATGTGGCCGGTATCATAAAGGTCATAGCCAACATATCAAATTCAGAAGTTTGCGCCTACTAGTCAGGTGACAAAATTTATATGATTAGTAAGACCATAAGATCATGGTCATCGGCAAGGTTAAGTTCATATCCAAGGCAAGCGGCACGTCTATACACATGAGTGGGGGCACCTCCACCTGCTCCCTGGTGACGTCACTTTTCTTAGGTATGAAGCATATGAGACCTAAAAGCCTGGTTCAGGGATCATCAAGGGGTACAAGAAACAAGGCTGTGTATGGTACTTATAAAGAATCGACAGTAAGATGCGCAAACCGGTTTGGTGGCCCACGTTGTATCGAGGGCAATAGGACTTCGTAGAAAGTTATGTAAACGTGGACAAGGACTGAAAATAAATAACAATAGGGGAAACGTAGTCGGTGTCGGTTCAAGCTCAGTCAGAGACAACAGAAAAATGGTAAACATCTGGCCGATGGACCCAAGGCATTAGTTGGAAGAAAGTGGGAGACTCATATGACTACGATTTTTACAGCAAACTCAATCAGTTCGAGGCCGTACTCCGCAAGGGAAAGGGGGAAAATTACTGAGGGGGAAGGATGAGAAGACGGCAAATGTTCTTTGAAACTAATAAGGCCAAGCATTGAAAAAAAGCAAAACCAAGTTTATGTTGAGACAAAAATCATAAAATTCTACCAATTTGATCACTAGGAGGTGGGCATCAACTTGGTGCTATTGATAAAGGCCGCGAAAGAGAAACACGTTCCGCTATCTAGCAAAAATTATTGATAATGGTAGGCTTCTCAGTTGGCATAGGTAAAACTGTGGGGAAAACGCGCACAGTAAATTAGAAGGGCCGCTGCTTATCCCAAAGGAATGCCACTCGTGGGCTGAGGCCGTGCGTAGATTGGAATTGAGAAGAATAATGTGCTGCAGGTGCATCCAAGCAGATGGCGGAAGATGAGACATAGTCTTGAAAATGTTGAGCTCCAAAAGAGGATTGAGGCTGTCATAAATGATAACCCGTAAGAGTTCCAGAACGTTTTTATAAAACTTGGGACTTGATCCTTCATGATGGTTAAAAGTCTCAAAAGAGAAGCGCTATATGTGGGTCATCGAATAATTCTGATGAGTGAGACGGTACCAAGTGAATCATTCAAAACGCAAGCCCCGTTTTCACAGAAAACCAGTTCTTCTGGAAAAGCAACCGGGGCATTGCTACAGCATGCAAAAAGGAAATTACCCAGCGGATTATAGGCATTCCGCATCAGTCAGGTTGCTCAATTCACAATGTGCTCAACAAAGTTTGTTTCTGATTAATTAGAGGAAGCCAGTGATCTGGTAAAATGAAAACATACCCAAAACACCTTTGTATTTTGATAAACGTGTGCTTACTCATCGGCTGGCAACCTTACCCGACTCCGAGTTCTAGACGGTGAATGCTTCTGTCCGACGGATGAATGTGTACGGTTATCTGATCAGTTTCATCGTGTTTGGTTTCCTCGTCTTCTTCTTTATTACCTCCACCGATTTTCTCTTGCTCATCGTCATCTTTCCAGGATTTTCTCAGATGAACCTTATTCCGTCTTACCTGGAGACCTCCAGAGCTTGTTATATATGGCTTTTGTTACACGAGCTAGTAACTCTCCTTTCGTCTAGGATTATTCTGTCAGTTCAGTTGGTTGAATCCAGACTTCCACCTGGCTTGAGTGGATGCAGTGGTTTGCTGCCCCGATCGTTAAGTCTTTTTTGCACCGCAATTCGCTTTTTAAGTTTCGATCGGACTACTGAAGGCGCTACGACATCTGGGTCCAGTAAACCAGCACAAACGAGTGGGATCGTGGGTGTCAATCTCCCAAACAGGCGTTTCACCGTGCCCGTTTCCCCTTTGCGGAGGGCATACTTCGAAGCTCAAGAAGAGCGACAAACGGATCAGCGCCGTCAGCCTTTCACTTCTTGAGTATCTTTCTCGCCCGTTTGACAGCGCTTTCTGCTTTATCGTTGGATCGATGTAGTAAGGACTGGTGGTGTGGTGGATGAAACGCAACGTCTCCCAAAAACGTTGGAATTCCTTGAGGTGAATCTGAGGATCACCATCGGAAATCACTCGAATCGGGATTCAACCTCAAGCAAATTGGCCCACAGTTTGTTGAAAATTTCTGTATTTGCTTCTGCTCTCAGAATGTTATTTTGAGGGAATCACTGCAGTAATGAGCGGTCATTAGATAACTGTCCCTCGTGTGATAAAAGATATCCAACACAACAGTGTGCCGAGGCCGGTCGGGTATTGGGGGCATCACCATCGATTCTCTCCTTTGTTGTTGATGAAATTGTCTGCTTGGTTTGCAGTTTGCTGCCACCCGTTTAACCTGTTCTACCGTACCTGGCCAGTGTTGTCTTTCTGACCCGGGTGATACGTCCAATAATACTGGAGCACGAACGATATAACCGATGCAGAGAATCTTTTCGAAATGTTTGCGGTACCACCAACAGCTTGCCTTGAAAAATGAGCTCAGTCCCTGTTGTCAGCTCATCAAAAACTTTGAAATGGGGCAACAATTCTGCCATAAGGGTTGTTTTATCTTGCATCCAAATCCGGGCGATGACTTTCTTCAGGGATTGTCGACGGAGTTCTGCCACCGTGGCTTTATGGGATTGGGACAATTCTGATTTTGCAACCACCACAGCGCCGTTCACCGTTTCTTTTCTTCTTCCGTCTTCCGCATTCGGCATTGTGGCTTGTAAGATTGCGTCGGCTAAAAACACTCGACGATGCAGTCTGCAGCCATACCTTTGGAGATTCAATAACATCGGCCGAATTCCTCTTGGTTTTCGACGTGCCTGCTTATCCACGAAAGTGATCAGAGGCTCGTGATCTGAATATAAGTGCATAAGTTGCCCGAAAGTGTAATCACTGAACTTTGCCAGAGCACGCACGATTACCAGGAGTCATTTTTCGATTTGCATATATTTCTGTCCACAAATTGTTAGCATCTCACTACAACACTCAAGCGGAGGTCCGTTTCGTAACAGGAGAAGGCTCCCATATAATGCTGAGTGCTATCAGATTGAATGCATAGAGGCAAGGCGTGATCCTAATATGTCAGAACTGTGGCCTCCATGACAAGCTGTTTCATGCAACCAAACGCTAATTGCTGTTCATCTGCCCAAATCCACGCTTCTCTCATGTGGTAATCCGCAGGTCGGCCTCATCAATTCCGTGAACTCTAGTGAGAATTTGATTAGATAGCTGATCATCCCTTAGAAGCGTGGGAAGCCTCCCTCACTGGTCGGCGCGGGCATGTCCACGATTGAGCTAACCCTTTCCGGATCCGGTTTGATCTCTGAGCTTGTGATAAAGTGGCCGTGGCACTTGGCTGCTGTTTGACAAAATGCCAGCTTGTTTCTATTTGGCTCAATTCCATCACAGATACGTCTGCGCAGAAAAAAGTGGAGACTTTTGTTGCGCTCCTCTATATTTTTTAGGAAAAGCAGGACACCTTCTGCTATGCGGGGTACCCCAGGTAAGTCATTCACTGCCCGGAGAATCCTGCTTCGGAATATTTTGGTCGACACATTCAGGCCGAAGAGTGGTGGCTTCAGAAGGTACTGGTCACACGACGCGCCAAAAGTGACCAAAAACTGGAGATTTCATCAAAATGTAAATGCCAAAATGCTGAAGCCAGATCGCCTTTTGTAAAACAGTGGGGTTCTGATAACTAAGAAAGGATACCATCAAAAACTGATAACAAAATGCCCTTTCCAGAGTGCTTTGTTTATTGGTTTGCTATCAACGCTTAAGAGAAGTTCCCCGGGCGCTTTCGTCACAACCACTATTTGAGTCACCTAGTCTATTGGTTTGTGAACTTTTACCGGGACGTTTTCCAATATGATAATGCCCAGCCGGCGCTCGAATCATTCTCTAACTGAGTGTGAAATACGCCTTGATGGAAGTGCCCCAGGTTCTGCGGATTCATATGTTTATTGTCGCCACTCCCGGAGGCTTTCACAGTTTCTCACCAAAAACAGAGGCATATTTTTCCAAGTCATATTCGACGCTGTCAGATATATCGTGTATGAATGGTTCATAGTAGAATGACATCAAGCCGAGATTTTTGATAGACATATACGAGAATGGGAACATGACTCTGGTCGACAGCTACAAAGTTTATAACCGACAAGGGTCCATCCTTGGGATTGACGACTTTAGCTTTGCCTCATCCCTGGGATGAACCACGTCACCGCTCCAAATAATGATTTTTTTCCCGTGTTGGTGTCGGTTTATTATTAAACAGAGCATTTATCGGCATGATTTTCATCGATGCTCCCGTGTCCAACTGAAAATCCACCTCTTTTCCGTTCACCACCACCTTAACTAATACGTCCTTTCACTTTGCCGGTACCGGAACCCCTTTTCACTTGGTCCGTGTTGTGGCTATTTTATTTTCGGCCCACTGTCTTTTTGAGGGCACATTTTGATGGGAAATGACTGCGCTTCCTGCAACTACCCGCTGTCTCCCCTCGCAGACTGTATTCTGCCACAAAACTGAATTTCCGTTTTTGTCGCCGTGATTGTCTCTGATGTTATTTTGTGCGGACCTTGTGATTCTGAGGCTTTCAATGGCTCCATGAATTGTCCGGCTGCTTCTTGCCCTAGAAGTTGTCGATGTACTGTTGGAGTGATAACGTTGGAACCTACAACAACCTTTTAAATATCCTGTGGTCGCGAAATCCGGTCTTTCCCCGGTCTCGCTCGAGGCAGATGCAAAACCTGCGTGATCGTATCAGTGATGTCGAGAACACTAAAGAGGAGTCAAATGGTTCATCTGGCTTGGGTTATTCGGTTAAAGGAATCGTCGAACTCGCAAAGACTATACTGCTGAATTTTAACAGTAACCGTCATCCGGTCACCACTGTCCTCGTCGGAGGCATACTAAAAACCAGTAATGATGTGGAGCGCCGGCGGTTCAATGGTGTGACGAATTACCGAAAGTTGAGCAGCATTTGATTCGTACTCTATCGCCAGCAGTGCCCAGAAATCGTCTTACTGCGTTGGCCCAGGCCTCCAGCTGTCAGTCAGCCGACCCGTGTCTTTCATCACCAGGTGCGCTCACGGGTAGATCTACAGGGTACTGAGCGGTCGTCTCTCTGATGTCGACGGTTTCACACCAGCATCCGCTGCCACCATGTCAAAATTCATTTCTTGGACGAAGGCAATCAGTACATTGTTGCGGCGTGCAGCGCGGGAGTCTCGATTGTTGTTAATTATCCAGCGGTTTAAATGATGACCAGGTGAGGTGCCAATTGGAGGGTGGTTTGGCAGGAAGTAATGCAAATGGTAGCGAATTCCAGTGCATGGAGTACAAGAGAAGAAAAGGGGCCGAAGTCCAGTCTAGATAGTGAAAATCGGTTAAGCCCTAGAATATACGGTGCACCTGAGTAGTCCCCTAGAATTCCGTTTCTGGGATGCTCTTCACAAAGAAGGAGATGGAAGAAGCAGGAGTTGAGCTTCGTACGCGAAACAAAAGAGGATCAAATGAAAATATTTCAAACCTAGACCTGTGGTTAAGAGGTTAGTAGGGATAAGGAGGATTTTTTTGAAGAACAGCTAAAAATTTTTGGTTGAGGAGTAAAAGTAAAGAGGTAAAAGTTCATTTGGGGTCTGATGAGCGATTCACAAACTGCCAGTCTGCTATCAATTAGAAAAAATGACCTCGGCAAGAATGAAATGACAACATCGTTCACGAAGTTTGCCAATGTGCACCGTCAGTGGTCCTTCTGGTCATTGAAATATTAAGTGTAACCTGCTCCCTAAAATTCCAGATGCATGGAAAATTGAACTTCAGACATATGACTCGGGGGTCCACAGGAAAGAGTGGACCAATAATGGTGAAGTAAATTTTTGGGGCTGACGAACCTTTGGGTGAGAATGGCCTCGTTGGCCTTCAGAAATTGATTCAAGCATGGAGGAAAATAGATCATTGACAATATTTAAGACTGCAGAGGTTATTAAAAGGGTAAAAATTATGCAGAAAATCACTGTGTCATCAAAAAGGAAAGGGGTACAGTGACTTTTCG
The DNA here is from genome assembly GCA_948099385.1 of Fasciola hepatica. Lineage (NCBI taxonomy): Eukaryota > Metazoa > Platyhelminthes > Trematoda > Plagiorchiida > Fasciolidae > Fasciola > Fasciola hepatica. Next base: position 2,915,249 of record CANUEZ040000011.1, read on the forward strand.
ACTTGAAACTATAATTCATATGCAGCGAAGAAAGGAGAGGGCTTAGAGCACTTCCTTGGTTGACGTCACACGTTACAGCCGCAGGTTTAAATTGCTCCCCTGAAAGGTCGTTTTGCGGAAAAATATAGAGACAATTGAGAAACCAGCACAGAAAAGAATCAACGGTGCCATTTTACTGTTAAGCAGACAAAAATGGGGCAGGAAGTTCTTTCAGAAGCCTTGCCGATATAGAGAAAAATATTTAAAAAAGGATTCGTTACAATCAGTACATTTGGCGATTGGCCTCCGGAAGTTAAACTGGCAGGTAATACCGGGCCTACACTTGAGAAGAACGTGGTGACCCTTGTCAGTTGAGTGTTGCTGTACAGGAAAATTGGTCAAATGTTCCCTGATAGCACTCTTCATGACCCTAGAAATAATGGGTTTGTGATGAGTAGGTCAGCATTCCTCGGGATGTTTAGGGGCAATATTTTGTGTGGAGTTACACTGCAGTGAAGGCCTTCCAGTGCCTTGGAAAATGCGTCCGTTTGTTGATAAAACGAAGAGGTTTGACAAGGAAAGCTTCATATTAGGGCGGCCTGGGTGTTGAAATGCCTCAGAATACCATCAGAACTTGGGAGAAGCGAAAACCTAAAAAATTGAGGTCTCTCCGGTGTCCTAAGAGGTGAACGCGGCTTGTGAAGGACGAGCGGTAGCATGACCCTTTCGTGGATAGCCTCTTAATAAAAGCTGGGTAAATTGGATATCAAACTGGTTTTCCATGCTATTTCCTGGAACGAGGAAAAACAGTTTTCTTCATACTGAACAAGATAAGGGGGCATGAAAGGGGAGGAGGATCTCAAGTCAGAAGGATGGCAATGCGAGCTAAGCCCAGCCAAGTACCAAGAAAAGCAAAAACCCGACCGAGATCGGCTCTTGTTTCCTACAGCACTAAATTGGGAATCTCAAAATAAAGGGTTACACAAACCTCTCAGATGGGACATCAATCCAACAGCTAAACCCGGAGGTTTAACTTCCAGTGGTCCAAGTAACTACCAGATCTGGAAAATTCTCCGTGAGCATCATGATGTTTTGGATTTGTGAAAATGCTGTCAACCACAGTCTCTGCGTGTTTCATACCACCCCTTTTTTATGTTCCAGCTACGATTTTCCCTCGTTAGATAATCCTTACTAATTACCTCACTTTTTCAGGGAGTATTATTCCTTTTCATATACGCAAATCTATGAAAATTAGTATCTATCCGCGTACCTTCATGAAGTTCTTGCCCGTCTCCTTGAATCATCACCAGTTACCTTTTTAAATAAACCTGAGTACGCTTCACAATCGGATTTCTTGCATTATTTGTGTAAACATTGTTTTTTCTGCTTCCCAAGAACATGTCCGTCTTAGATCCAGCTGGTCTCTTACTATTGCATCAGGTGACTCGAAATTGAGCCAAACTTAGCCTGTATTCTGTCTTTATTTTACCTCAAGTAAACTCCCCCCCAGCCTCACCCCTCTGTTGCTGTACTGTGCAACTACCTGCTTAAAGTTTGTGGATTTTTCGTCCTCATGAGTGATATCGTGAAATCTAGTCGTTTTTACGCATGCCTTTCAACCACTGTGGGGAAATATACCAACCTTGTTGCTGTTGTTATTATCATTCGCATCCAAAGCTGGATTTTGTCGTATCTTGTTTGGACCTTTGTGATTTGAGTGCTCATCTTTCTCAAGCGGTGGACTTGGTTCCCGTTATGAGTCCCTGTGACGGCATATTTGTGATTTGTGCATACTAGCATGTGATTTCCTTCATAATCCTGCATTTTCGGCCTTGCCATCAATATGTTTTGTTTGGGATTAGTCAAATTGACCATGTGTTTTCCGGATATGCCTTACAGCCCAAGCAAGACAGTCTAGAATATTTCAAGGCAACAAGCTTGTAAAATTGCTGCTTGTAGAGGTGATCTGCAAACTGACATCGAATTCACAAGCATGCAGACAACCTGGGGGGCTGTTCAATTTGCATCCATTACTAGGTTGATGGGACTTAATCAAAGTGGAGCTGTAAGCTAATCTGCGCAAATGTACTATTCATGATTTGTTCTATTACATTTGGCTTTGTCAGTTTGTCCAGATGATTCTTATTTCAATTTTTAACGGATAATTCCCTCTCTATCCGCTTTATTTCATAGCAAATCAACTTCCATGTTCTGTCCTTGTATTGTTGTGCTTTCGCGGTGATGTCTTCACAAACATCCTGATTTTGAATACATCATACCCTTTGACTGTGCAACCCAGCATGCTTCTTGAACTTCCTAGAAACATACCTCGTGCACTCGCTGAATACCTTATAACCCATGACCTTAAAGTTCAGCCTCCTGGCCTTTATTTTGAGGGATAAAGCAGGAAAGTGCTGAGAATTTGGAAGGGATCGTTGCTCTAAAAGTAAGCACTTCGGGGCCTGGCTAGTTTCAGCGTAGCTTTTCCGAGCTTTATGATATGAGCGAGGATACAGTGAGGACTCGGCTTGGTTAGTATTGGAAGGCTTCTGAAGAGGCCATCGCAAAATGTTGGAGGTTCTGTGTAGATTGCGAGTCAGGGCGGAAACCTCCCAGAGGAAGTTTCGGAGGACTTCATGGAAGAGTGCCTAGGTTATAGTTTTTCTGGACCGCAGAGTTGGTAGATATTCCCGAGTCCACCTCCTCCAAAAGGCTCCTGCAAGGTGGTCGGCTTCTTCCCAACCAAAGATAGTGTGTGCCTCAGTTTCGATGGCAATTCATCCATTTTAGGTCCTCTCATTATTAGGTCACTTGGAGTCAGGGCAACCTTGCCTATGTCGTTGCAGGTAAAAGATATCTCAGGAGCTATCCCGATTACTTGGGCTGTCAATATAACACAAAAAGTAGCCTCACCAACTTTATTCACGATATAAGCTGTACAAGGCTACCAGCAGCAGAGCAAAGTCCAACCGTATAACCGTGTTTATCGTAAATTCGTGCTTCTAAATAATGTAATACATAGAAAAACGTAAGTACAAATAACTTATAACCAGATGAGCTACCAAGAACAGCAGTACAGAAGGTTGTCCGGTAAATTGAGAGAGTGCAGTTATAGAAGGTCCACTCAGCAAGAAGTCAAGTGAAACTGTAGCGCAGCTCAGTTACGGTAAGGGGCACACAACCCCGTGGCAAAAGAGTTCCCACGCGTCCGCGATATCGACGACCCAATACCAGTGGGCATAGATCTGGTGACAATCGCCGCAACCCATGCGACAGGCCCCTCGGCCCAGCGGGTAAAACTCAACTGTTCCATGCACCCAGTGATGGCGAAACTTTCAGCCTAAGACGTAACAGTTGTTTGAGCTGCCTCACGGGGAAACCTCAACCAATAGTTCCTATCATTATCCCCTGACTGGTTTTATCAGTCCGCATAACTGACCCAGCCCTTGCATGACCGCCTCAGTGAAACTAAACACCAAAAATCTATTTTAGCCTTGCTTCAAACGCCACGTGGTTCTTTGGGCTTGCGCTTCCCTCTACTGCCAAAGCACTAAGACACCGTCACTCTGGATGTGAGTTAGACACGTTGTCTGTGCCGGACGCCCGGTTTCATCACGTACAAGGGGACCTTGTAGGGCCCCCTCCACCTTTCAGCCATTACGTTTACGTCATCATGGGGGGGGGGTTGGGGATCGTTTCACTTGCCGGTCACAGGCCTTGCCCATTCCCCGTCCCTCCTCAAAACATGGTGCAAGGGGGTTTCCAAATGGCTGGGTGAGTTAGTTCGTCTATGCTGTTGTCGTGACCACTGGTTGCGGTTCAAATTTGACGGCGGCTTCCGTGAGTTGCCGAACACATTCTATGGAAGACAACAATTCCACGAACTGTCATTCCCAGACCATTGGCTTGGTGGAGTGATTCCATCGCCAGAGGGAAGCTGCTCCTTGTGCCATTGACCGTATTTTATAAACTAAAGTTTTACCGATGGTTATCTTAGGACGGCGAAACACCTTTAAGGTCGACATGGGTGTTACACCGGATGGGCTGGTTTATGGCTGCTCACTGCCATCCCCAGGCGAGTAAGCTTCTCCACTACCACCCATGGGTTTTAGTTGCGGAGACTAAGTAAACCTCTTGTCACAACCAATGTGGGTGCCAAAGCACACCGCGCCACGGGAACAAAACCTCAGACACTACGTAGCCACTAATCTAGCTGTCGCCAGCTATGTGTTCGTTAGTGTAGATACCGTGTGATCTTCACTACTACCGGTTCACTCTGGCCTGTTTCGCCTTGCCCGGTATAAAGAAAATAAATATATACTAGATGTCCAAGGCAGAAGAGAGACCATCAGTACAGACAGCTGTAAACCAAATTGCTTTCAGGTGAAACTCTCAGTGGACGCCTCGTTTCCACCCGCTCACAGCTTCCGGCTGGTAGTTCTGAGTCCGCGCTTGTTATTGCCACCAGCAACCCCACACTGCCGATGGAAACATCTAGCTCTACGGAAGATACACCTACACCCGTGAACAGGGGAAGTCGATAGGGCCGCCAGGTGCAATAGTGAACGAGTTTTTGGAATTACTGACCGTTGTTTACACTGAAGTATAACTCTCGCGTTCTACCTGAGCGCAGTCTAATAATACATGACTGTAGAAAAGTGGTTTGTGGTAGTCCCTCTGGGACCACTGGAAAACGATTTTCTCTAAGATCTTTATTGACCCCTGGTTTCGACCTCACTGTTTCTTTCCTTTGAATACCTTTACCCTTCCAGGGTTTCCCTTGACTTCCTTTTAAAGTCACCCCCAATTTCGGTTCTTCGCCGAATGCGCACACTATCCGTTCGCTTTTCGTCTTGCCGCAGCACACGCTGGCCTTCATGTATTCCTCCTTTTCGCACTGACCCGGTACCACGTTTAATCTGTCTCACCTGACAGAGGATTCGTAGCCTCTCTTCCCGTGTGACATGGGGAAGTACTTGGTTAATCGCTGTGAGACTTCACAGAGTACACAACACTAAGGCGCGTTTGTAAGTCTTCCGTGCGTTTATCGCCACAGGAGTAACAGCACGCCTGTTTGTGCCTGCCCATCCATATCAGTCGAATAGCACCCTGTGCCCCGAGAGGAACCTTTTTTGGGTTTCTTGCCTCCCAGCTCTCCCAGCACGGGTTGCCAACGTGTCGTATATCTCAGACACAACAGCCGTTCGACCTTGTTTGAAATCACTTGACGATAGAACCTGGCTTTTCCACCAGAAAAATAAGCAAAGTGGGAAAATGGAACTTCGGAATATACCAACAACGAGAAAATGAAAGACACCATCTTCATTCATTGCGCAAAATCGCTAGACCTATGTACGTCTGATTTACTGCCGAGTGGGACACGATTTTACGATCAACGCACAGCAACCTCTGAAAGTCATGAAGAACCGCCCTTGCTGGCTTCGAAGTTGCGCTCGCTAGCTGCCGGGGGCGTAAAAACAGCCTTGGCAGCTGTCGTTTGATTGACTGTCCTTTTGGACTCCACGTTTCACGCGCAAATCTCAGGTCATCAGACCAACCTGCACTCGGAAGCACCAGACTCGAGGTTTGCTCTTGTTAGAGCTCATCAGTGGTGCATATCCTCCGCCACACCCAGGGTTTGAACCCGGGCCCTCCCATCTCGAAGGCGTGTGTGTTACCACTGCGCCACCCCGCTCCCGTTCAAGCTGATCCGAATCACAAAATTAAGCTTGTATAGATGTTGACCTCTATGACAGCCGAAGCCAACTAGCGAATTACGGGCAGAATCCCAACTGCTCCTGACGTCTAGGAAAGGATCTTTGTAAACCCACGGATGTGACAGAGAGTTGCATCACTGGAAGACTTGCTTATCTGAACGACTGTGGCCGTCTTTGGACGGCCGAGTGGGTTTTGAGGTGAGGGCTGCCGCAAGTTTTAGGTAGTATGTATATAATCTGCGGAGGTGATTTGAGGCCCCAACACTTCTGGTGTGGTTGGTTACGTCTGCTCTCCATGGGCTTTCCATTTGGTTGAGTCAGTCTCCCTTGGTTCGTCCATTCTGCTGCTAGTGAATTTACGACTGAGGTAGGTGAACAGAAACCGGCCCCATCGTGAAAGGAAGCACGATTTGTCTGGTGGTAATGTGATGCCTGAATAACATTTCTCGGTGCGTCTCAGTTCTTTTGATGTTATAAATTTATACCAAAACTAATAATTCAGATAAGTTATTAAGCCTAAGACCAAATTCATATTTTTAGTTTGTTGATTTTGTGGTATTTTCTAAGGTTTGCAGTAAATGGTAATACTGGCGGTTATTGAATTGTCAAGATACCATTTCTACAATTGTTTCATCAAGGAGGATGCTCGCTTTTGCACGGGAGTATGTTCAGAATACTTGCAATTCCTGTAAGGTTCCTGATCTCCCCCGGCGTACGAGAATTGGATATCTCGATCCACTTTTCCTGAAGCTGTACAATAAAATGTGTGTAGTGAATCTGAAGTTAGGGTATTGGAGAAAATCGCTGGTTGCTTTTTGCTTGGTCACTTGTGCTGGGAAGTGAAACCTGACTTATGGACGGTCATCGGTAGAACCGTGGCACGCTTCATTTTCCACCCAGTGCAGCCGTTATAATTTAGACAAATATCTTGATGAAGTATTGTTGCATGATGACCTAATATGCCTTCATGTGTATGATAGACTTTCCTGTCAGTTACCGTAGAAACTCATATCTTTATTTGGAGACAACCTTTTGGATCACATGGCAACTTTGCAGAGGAAATAAACTTCGCTTATTTGCCTAACGTACTCCCAGCCAACACAGTAATCCACTCTAATATTCTTTTCAATTTCATTGTGTGTTTCTGGTCATCTAAAGCGGTAAACTAAAAAATAATTAGGTTTCATTACCAGCAGCTCGAAGGACCTTGACTTTGTACGTTTTTGAGTTAGCCGGTGGGGGAGGAGCATCTCGTATTAGACCTCAGCACAAAACACACCTAAAGAAGGGCACATAGCTTGGTCTGATCTCACTATACATGGGCCATTCAAAACTGCAAAGTTGCGCCGTTTCACGAACTCGACAACTGTGAATATCTAGGAAGCAAGAGCTGGTCATAGTTTGTTGCGATGCTTGACTTTGTGAGTGTCCACTACGCACCATTGGATGAGGCATCACGCTTTTCCGACTTGGAGGTGACATGCTTTTAGGCCGTATACCAGGATATTTACACGAGCAAATTACCCAGGTTCTAACGGACTAATCAACTTGTACCGTCGGTTCATTCCTAAGTAGGCTAAGCTTTAAGAAGAACATATTTAGCACGTGCTTTTTATTTCCGCAGAGCAGTGCTCATGTTGATTATGACCTCCTATTCAGCTTGTGTAGAATCGAAGAGGGTTTTTCCCCAACAGACACAATTTTGATGGTGTACTACGAAAATAGTTGCGGTAGAGAGTACCGATCTTCACCGAAATTAAGCAAACAAGGTTCGCTGCGTGGTGAACCACGGACCAGCATTCCTCCCGGAGAATCCGACAACCCAGGATATGTCAAGGATGTCGCTGGGGATATACCACAAACCTAATGTGAGGTTTAAACTACAGCAGCAGCAGTGCAAACCAATGACCCGGAAGTCAAGGAGTGTCACTAGAGTCACAAATTATTCGAGTGATTTACCCACTCTGGCTATCACCTGGCAACAGTCTTGAGTGATTTGGTTATTTGCAACCTATGTCAAATTTAGGCATTTAATAGCCACTCCACGCTCATAGTGGTTTCATTTCCAATTAACTACCCAGTTGAAAAAACGTTTCACGTATACCGAACGATGTGCACCCATACATTGACTGATATAAGTATTGCGTGATAATCCGACAGTAGAGTCAATGCCGTCATCTAAATCTGAGCACAAGAACGAGGGCTCCTCTGCCCGCCCTTTTAGCGGACGATCAAGGAGGTCGAAATCGAGTAGCTTAGCTAAGAAAGTGTTTCGGGGCAATTAACATGTTCTGGAGTTGGTGCTGATATGTCATGCAGTGTAAACAATGAGAGTTTTCGTGGTTATGATATGAAGCTTGCCGAAAATTCATCCATCCTTTATGGGTCCCCTCACTGAAGAGGCCGGAAACTCTCGTCCGAGTCCACCATCAGTTCTTTCCTTTTAACATTCACGGGCTTAAAACCATCAGGAGCCCGTTGCAATGGCTTGAAATCTGGAAAGACCGAAGGTATATGCTTCAATTTACCAGGCGGACAGTGCTAGAGAAAAATACGGAATGGCGAACTTCCTGCTCGCTTTCGATCATGTGTGATCAGTTCACCAATGACTGACTGCGGCTAATCTCAACAATCATAGGTGAATAATGTAGGAATGTATAGTATAGTATAGTGTAGTATATTTCTTGACCGTGGTCAATACACATGCACAAGGCAAGACCAGAGTATACAGCAGTACATGTCAGTGTGAGGTATTCACAAATTCTAAATTTATAAATCACACAGCAACCGAAATACACCAATAAAGTCATGTAGTGTTTGAGTGAACAAAAGTGGTATTGGTTGAGGCGGAAATTCCGAATCGGTTTCGAAATCGCTGGGGGCGGTGTGGATAGCTGGGCAATCGTGGAGTTGCTGATATAAGCGACAATTGGACGGTCAGTAGCGAGTAACCGGGAGGAAGAGATGCCAAAGAACATTGTTAAAAGTAAAGCAAGCATGGGGCTTTCAACGTGCAGTCAGAGATACCAGCGGAATATTGGACACTGATCCAGCATTGAGTAACTAATTGTGGAGGAAGCATGTGAAATAAAGGCAAGTGAGTCAAAGGTGATAATAAAATGGACCTTTTGTGCGGGTGATTACAGTGTCATATGGAAATTCACATAAAGGCGGAAAGTTTTGCGGGGACTTCAGTGAACGTTTGAAGAGCATGAATGGTGTATGGACATATAACGGACTTTTAAAGAAAAGCCGTCAATGAAACGGATTAGTGGAGACAAACGTCAATGGTTCGGCTAGGCAGAAGTTGGGAGAGTGTAAATTTTGTTGTTGTATGTGATAGAAAATTGTTGACCAAATTATGGTTGGCTGCAGATGGCTGGTATTCTGTTCCATAAAGAACTTGGTTGCAGGTGGTGGCAGGTAGACTGTTAAGGGTAGCAGGTAAAAAAGGACTGGTTTGACGAAGTGGACAGCGGCGAGGGCTGGGTTCCGGTCACTGGTTTCGTACTGCAACGCGGAAAGAATTGAACTGTTGGGTTGGATTATTGGGATAAACGTTGATCGGATGTGTTGATGGTTGATGTCAGGAGTCACTTCTGCGATCCAGTGAGACTTTCATGAGGTTTCGTCAATCCGTATACGGTGCCCCATGTAACGTCAGCAGGCGAGAGTATAGGTTTGAACCATTGATCAAGTCGTCCAGTCCTTACGGTAGTCCGGGATAAACGTCAATTTGGCCGATGGCTACCCAAGTAACCAATGCAATCTGGAAGAGATCAGGAGTGCGGCAGTCTGGAGAGTGTTACAGCTGTGGGTTATGATTATCGTTTATATGGAAACAAGAAAATGAACATTTTGTTATCTCAACAATTAGTTATCGTTTGGCTAGTGGACCAGTCTATTAGGGATCCCTAGACGAAGACTGGTAGCTTTCCAGGGTATTTGGGTGATAGTAGAGATTTAGGGCGTTATCAGGCAGGTGGTGGATGGGGAGAGGATGTCCGTTTGGGAATAAGGAATAAAACACTAGTGGAGGGTATGGTCTGGAAGATGAATGAGAAAATAGGAAGATAACAGTCTGGTCAGTTCACCAGCTGTGGTCGAGGACGGCAGACGGTGAAAAGGGAGAAAAACACTGGGTGTTAAGGAGAAGCTTTTTCATGTGGGAGCAAACGTGCTGGTATTGCGCAGGGTCAAGAGAAATCAGAGGTATGCAGATTCCGGTTGGAATGGGGTCTTAACTTATCATGAGCATGTGCGCAGAGAAGTGAAGCCTAGTTACTAAGGAATGGTAATCCGTGTGGCAAGGCTGCAGTGTACGAGAAAGGCCCAAGAAAAACGGGATGGGACGGCTGTGTTATAACCTGAGACAGGAATTAAGTGAAAGCGAGCACCTATCGGTAAAGGACGGAACGGTTTTATTTATATGTATGCAAATTATGTTGTAAAATGGCACAATCTAGTTAGGAAGGAGGAGAAAAGTGAGTGGAGCATACCCAAGGTATATATATATATATTGCTGTATACGTGGGTGTGATCATCAGACGAGTTATGCGAAAGCGGTCGGACGCAAAGGACTGTGGCAAGGGAAATGAGATAGAGACGCAGTCTGGGTATAGCCCAGCTGAGGATCAATGGCTAACGGAAAGAATAAAAAGAGCTAAGCACGGGCTCATCGGTGCAGCGGATCCCTAGGGCAGATTAAGACCATGAAACGTGAGACTAAAAAGGTAACGCCTAAGTGTGGCTAAATCTTTCAATGGGAAAGTTAGTATTTTGCCTAGAGTGGTCATTGAGCAGGAGTAATGACTAAGTTCTGCATGAAATTACAGAAGAAACTCAGCTGGGTGATAGAGTGGGAGCAGAAATGGTGACGTCATAATTGGGTGTTGAGTTCAGTTAGTGAGCCACGCCAAGTAAGATAAATCGGACTGGATTTTCCAGTTCGAAATCGCAGAGGTGGTGAGGGAATTATATGTGGCGGGACCTGGTGCGGAAAAGAGGCATTGTAAGCTAAGAGATATCGGGGAGCGTTGGGTTACTCACCATGCTTGTGTTAATAATCATAGGACAGTAGTGAGTGTATACGTATACATGTACATTATATATGTATATATATTGCTTGTACGAATATTATATATATATGTGTTTATATATTTATATATACATATATATATAGAGCCGACCAGGGGTTGGTTACTGATGCAGTTTTTATAGCGTTGTTGAGGTTGGTTTCAGGGCCGCGGACGCGATATAACTAAGTAAAGGTAATGAATCATGAAACGGGTGAGACATATTGACAATCTGTGGGGAGTAATACGGTGCCTTCTATAAATGCCAGCGCATTTGGAAGGATTTATTTCAAAGTTGAATTGGCAAGATCCTATAATTTGGTACGGAAAAACATTTAGTGGACGCATACGTGCTTTACGTATGTGGATGGCGAAGTCTAGGAGAAGCGGTCAAACAAAGCAATCAGAACTTCAAAAGCGGTGAGGTTATTTAGGAAGGTAAGGTAAAAAGAGAAAGCAGAGCAATGGCTCAAAAGTCGAGGCCTATCTCGTAAGCTTGACTTTCGGTTATGCGGACGTTGAATAAATGCAAAACAGTTGGGACAGAAAGGAATTTATCCATAGCATGCACGAATGCATACTTTGACTGAGAAGATCCGATGTGCAAGGGAAGTTTATTCCAGCTTCCGTAGTACGTGAAGAGGAAGAACTTAGAGCGTGGAACAGTCCTCGCGGAAGGTGTGGTAATAGTATACTGTCTATTACGGAGTGAATATCCAGTATCCAGGGAGAAGCCCAAGTGGTTGGAAGAATAGGACTGCTTAGTCAATAGCTTATACAACAATACCAAATTTAGCCTGATGCGACGAAGCCATAGTGGTTCGATTTTGAGAGATAAGCATCGTTCCCTGTAGTTTAAGTTTGACGACCAACCGACAAACTGTTTCTTGAATCTTCTTTGAATACATTCGATAATATTCCTGTCGGATGTTCTCATACTAGTGAAGATTAGGGGACAATATTCGAGAAGGGTCCTGGCATGTACTTTGTACATGTAGAGAATGCTCTGCCTAAGCTGAAAGGATCTGAACAGAAGACCAAGACACTTTTTAGCCTTCGCCGTTTGGAAGACAGCATGTTCCGAGAAGTTGAAAGAGCAAGAATAACTTAAGCCAAGGTCTCTTACTAAGGGCTGGCTGTCGATGGGTGAACCGCCAATGTATAAAGAATCAGGAGGAACCTGGCACTTGTAAGCAAGAAAAATACACTTGTCGGCGGAGAATTTCATCACCCAGGTTGAGCACCATTCATCAAGAGCGGCTAAACCAGCAGAAATTTTAGGGATAGTAGTACTGAGGTTGCAAGGCGAAAAAGTGTAGACTATCTCAATGTCGTCCGCGAACAAAAACGGCGTGCCATTAAATGTGGTCGGAAACATATCATTTATGTGTAGGAGGAAAAGCAGGGGGCGCAAAACACTGCCCTGAATAACACCTTTAGTAACAGGTTTAGGATTGGAGGTGTGCCCGTTAATTAAGACAACCTGTGAACAATGAGATAAGTAAGACGAGAACCAAGAAAGAAGTGGATCGACAATCCCAAATGACCGTAGCTTTGTTAAAAGGTGGGGGTGAGGGACACGATCAAATGCCTTGGATAAATCAAGAGAAAGAAAAACAAGAGATTTCCCACTTTCAGCAGAGTCGGTGACGAGATTCAGAAAATCATACTGACAAGTCATGCAGGACCGTGAACAAAGGAGTCCATGTTGGTTGTGATTAATGAGGCTGAGGCTTAATGATTGGCTAATAACATTATCTTTAACTATTTTTTCCATTATTCTGGATAAGATGGGGGTATGGTTTATGGGGCAATGATTGGATACCTCATGTGAAGGTCCTTTTTATGAATGGGAACGATTATCGAGCGTTTCCAGTTAGCAGGTACGGTGCTACCATTAAGTGGGAGAGTGAAAAGGTTAAGCAACAACAGGGGGAGATCCGGTCCACCATTGACGAGTGCAATTGGTGGCAAGCCATCGAGGCCTAATTGAGGTGAGGGTTTGCTATTGGATAGTAGCTTAGAAATACTCCTGGCATCGAAGGGTATCGTAGAAAGGACAGAATCGGTAAGTAGTGCAGATAGAGGCGGGGCAATGACAGTAGCTGGAGCCATGGCTGAAGCCAAGAATGCATTGAAGGCTTCGGCTATACAAGGTGGGGAGGTGATAGATGAGTTATTATCCAGAATCAGAAGTTGGAAGTCGGTCTTAACATCAAGGTTTCTAAACTTATGCAACAAAGAGAGAAGTTGTGACTTGTTGGGATGACTCAGAGCCTTAGCTTCTTGGTCACGAAGTCGCGTATTATCTTGTCGTTGAATAAGTGTGGAGAGGCGGTTTAGATGAATAAAAAGTGAAAAGTCGTTGGAATTATGTAGTTGTTTAAGAAGTTTATGATACTTTTATGGAGTGGCGAGACAGGCGACCTCTTTTTAGGTACAGCCTGGGCAGTATCGGACAATTTTTCCAGACAGTCGGAAAAGAAGGAGAAGAAAATATCCGCAGCATGCTGAGGGTCCTAGGTGAGGGAATAATCACCCCAGTCTTTCTGCCGAATAAGCGTGACTAGCAAGGCCCAATTTCTGCATAGGAACGTATTGATGGAGGAGCGTGCGGGATTAGGTAGGCCACTAAGGGACAGATGGCAGATAACCATTTTATGGTCACTGCCGGGGAAATTTCGTGTTACGGTCACGTCGATGAGAGGCATGTTATGAGTAAAAACCAGATCTAGTATGTTTCCATTTCCGGTAGGTTCGACAACATGTTGTGTCCAGCCGCCAAGATGAATGCTAGTGATCAGGTCCATAAGATTGGGAGGAGCCGAGAGGGTAGGCCAACAGATGTGAAGGAGATTAAAGTCACCCGCAATAAGCTTGGTTCCAGAAGGAAGCAAAGAGAGGTATTCGAAAGGCCTAATGAGAAGTAGAAACAAGGAACTGGGGGAATTTGGTGAGCGATACACGCAACCAATGTGAAGAACAGTGCTTTGGAGATTGGTTAAATAGTGGTTAAATAGAATTATCATGAAACCTTGTACTGACTTTGTACGGTTGACCGTGAAAAGAAGTTAGCTCATACAGGAGGCAAGTGGATCGGTCCAGATTTGCCACAACGACGCTCGACTACCCAACAAAATTCATCTACATATCATTGGAACGATTCCCAGTACACCAGTCAAATATCAGGGCAAAAAGGAACCTGAAAACGAGACAACTTCACCAGACTGGCGAACAACACTAAAAGTGAACAACAGCAAATTGAATGTTGGCTTACGACGGGCTGCAAACAGCGTGGTATCTGCATGGGCGAGTTTCACAAGGGTGACCTGCTCTGTAGTTACAGCTTGCGGTCGGACCTATTCAGTGTTGAAAGTATAAACACAACTATAGTAGCAACTCTACCTCGAGGACTACCATCTAAAACTACCCTACAAAATCCTTCGAGACGATACGGTTGCTGAGTCGTTCGCGGCTACCGTCGTGAGGTTAACGAACCGCCAGTCGCTGTACGGTAGGGATGGATGTAAAGACCAGTTGGCCATGGAGGGCACACGATGAGACATCTACCAAACGAAATACCACCCTACTTCCGAGGTGCTAAAGGAAGAAGTACTAGCAGAGTAGCGTAAAACACAAGAAACTAACACGGGTCTGCTTTAAACGCAAGATAAGGGTCAGGACTAGGCTTAGCAGGCAAAGCCTTCGGCTAAGCTAGGATATAGCTCTGCCAGGCAAAAGGCTGTCAGTCTTGCAGAATCGGGCCTGAGTCTGGGTGTAAGTGAGAAAGGCGGGAAAAACCAACAACAAAGGGATACGGCTTTCGGCCTGAGGGACAGGTATTCAGCGGCTATACACGTGGAACTCATGAAGTTCATTGTCAATGATTCTACTTCAGAAAGGCTGGACAAAGTGGGGTTCATGAAGAGAAATCCCGAGGGCCCTAGAGAGGAAAATGCAGTGCTGGAAGCAAGAATGCAAGGAATGGAAGGCGAAAATAAATCCCACAACAACTGCACAGCTAATGATGAAAAATGGCGGCACTGTATTGGAACGAAATAAAAATATGGGTATCGGAGTGGTGCCGGAGCTTGTAATCAAACAGAATAGATAAAGGGAGCTTACGGACCCTAACCACTTATCGAACATGCTAAGGACGGTAGACTTTCCGGGAAATGCGCCCATCTAACAGACCTCCCGGTTAAGAAAGTGGCTGGGAAAAGGGGGACCCCCTTAGACCACTGCTCGTAGAAATTGAAAACCTGGGAAACTGCTATAGGTTCTTGGCAGGAGCGGGTAGGATTCGAGAGGTGTCTCAGGATGCAACAAAGATGGAACAAGACCATCACTCAAGTTTTTGGGGTAAAACATCCATAAGGAACCCATAAAAAGGTGCCAATATCTCAACTAGTCGCCATGCACTACTCCAGGGCGAACTGACGAATTTTGGGGTCAAGGGTTTTTCAACATAACATAAAGAAAAATAATCTTCGAATTTATGGCCAGAGGACGCTGCAGGGTGGTACCCCAACGGGCCACTATCGAGAGGATAAGGTAGCCTTCCTGCCAAAAAATGGGACTAGAAGCCCAGCAGTAAACTGCCTCTCCCGAAGTAGCCGCCCGTAGGGGGATGGCTGCCATGCGGGCTGCTTACTTAAATGCACCGAGCTTGCACGTGAAGAAAGCCGCCACATCTACGAAGGAGCCAAGCGCTTCGCGCTCTGTTGGACATTCGACTGATTCTACAGGGCGGAATATTTTGGGCTACCCAAGCTGAACAAGATGCTGCGAAGATGAACCCTTTTACACTGTCCAGTGACCTATCTTTCAGAACACCGTCAACACACGACGCAAGATGCAGCTAAAGTAACAGGGAATGCTGGGGCGAGGGAACGGCGGGAACATCAAGGCGAACGAACGAACCAAACCAGGGCCACAGACAAAAGAACAGGTAACGAATATATCGGAAGCGGCCCAAAGCGGGCAAAAGGAGGCATACAGACGACCAGAAAGGAGGCAGTGGGATCTCCGTCAGCCAGCAAGATAGCTCAGGTGAAGGACTGCCGATCGAGCCGTCAACTGAAACAGTCGGGCCAACCGCAGGGAAATGACGGGCAAGAGAAGCAAGCCATCGGCCACAGGCAAATGGACAGAACGCAGCAGAAGCTCTCAAGCAGCGACAATAGCAATCTTGGTGCTGCGCAGTCTGGAAAAAGGCCTATACAAGCGACTGTATGTGTGCCATGACTTGCCGTGTGTAATCGTGGGAATACAAGTATCCTGCCATGTGTTGTCGTCCTTGTTACACTAAGACCAGTATCCTGAACCCTTTCGCGTTTCCAGTGGTTCGCCCTCCTGCTCATCGGCAATATCGGATGCAAGATTCTGCGAAGTTGGTTACTTTAAACATTATTTTTTTCCAGCCGCCCCATTCATCCGGTGGACTATCTTCAAGTCCACTGGTGACATTCAGACAGCAAGGTGGTCATAAGGTTCGGGTACATTTGGCCTCAGTCTTGTACCCGTGTAACACTCCAAGACTCCAAGACTACCACCTTTGCTTCCATTCTTCTGAACCTAACAGACGGGTCTGTGCACATCATGGTCGACTTTTACCAGTTGAGAAATCTATGATGCGAGTATAAAAGAGACCAAAAGCTCTGGGGAAGCCTTTATTATTGTCGCAGCACAGGAGGATCCGTGGGACCCACGCGTGCAAGAAACGGGCCTTTTTGTTATCTGCCGTGTTGTCTGCAACAAAAGGGTTGTGAAAAATCCTCAAGAAACACTGTAGTTCCCCGATTTTGTGAAAGTACTCAGTTATGTGCTTCATTTGTGTGTTTCACACAACCGACATTTTTGTGAACAAGCCTTTGTTTATTTGCTTTCGACGAGCGAATTGGTCATATACTGTTTGGATTTATGGAACTCAGTTCCCATCTGTCTCCCAGCTTAAATTCTCGCAGATTTTTCCAGCAAATCAGGATGTATGCGGTAAAATACTTCATACGTCTTACATAAACTAAGGCTTTTTATCCGCTGAGTAGCCAACCTGGCAACAAACCAGCTTCACGCTGCTTGAAGATCGTATTTCTGGAGTGGAAAGTACAGGAGAAGAGGCGGAGAACAACCTCCGATGACCATCGAGGTAAATGTTCTGGGCCAAAACTCGGTCGGGTCATCGGAATAACGGAAATCACTCTCTCATGAAATTCAGGTTGTCCCTTCCGTCTTACTCTTTTCTTTCGCTTAGATTATTTTTCCGTTTTGTGTGAAGCCGCCTAATCTTGAGAATATTCATTTGTATTCTGCAACATTGTTCAGTTATTTTTATTGCTCCGCATGTCTTTTTACAACTGGCGGCGAAAGCACAGTTGGTTGAACGACACGAAATGAAATGGTGGAGCCTACAACAAAAAAGCTGACCCGGAAAGATAGAGATGGACGAATAGAAAATAAGCGGCCACGAGCAAACAAGGATTGTAAGGAAGACTTAGAAGACGGAACGATGTTATGCTCCCAGCAAGCGACGGTACCGTACGACTTGAGGTATAACTGCTAGCAGAGCGTGAGCTGTTTATGTGAAGCGCTTACCTGAAGTACATCCGCGTTGATTGGTAGTCCACAATAAAGAAGACAGGTTTGGGCGTAATAAGGATGGTCGTATGTGCAAAACTGGTAACTAGGACTCGAAAAGCTGCCTTAAAATCTAGCTTTCAAGTCCGAGGGAAGAAAAAGGTAAGGGAGACCATTGGTTCGGAGGCTACGCCGGAGAAAAACTGGATGAAAGTAAAAAGGACGGAGGAGTGAAACTTAGGCACGGTGGGAACCTAACCAGGAACAAGTACCAGTCCTTGGAATGAGACCTTGGGGTGACTAAACCTACAAGAAATGAGCATCAGCTTCTTAAAATTACCACGAAATAGGAGACTGAAGGCAAGTTATAACTGTAGTGAGCAGGCTGCCTGCAGCCATATTAGTAAGCAATAAAAGTGACTGTACGGTCCAGTTGAGGCACCCCTTGTAAGTCAAGTCTCGCAAATCGAGCAACGCGTAGCCAATTCAAACGAATCCCAAAACCAGAACAAGATTGATTCGTAGCTTCTACGGTACTAAATTGAAATGCACAAAGGATACAAATATATACGAACCTCAAGTATGCGGCCAAATAGACTTCACAGTAAAACCCAAAGGTCCAAAGCCCCGTGGCTCAAGCACGACAGTCAGAAACGGTTCAAGGCCAAATTCAAATGTCTCACATGGATAAACAAACGTGAAAATGTGTGGTGTATGAGCGAGCTTTCCAAGATAATGTTAAATATAGTCAAATTCACAAAGCACGTTGAACATTTAGAAGGATTTTCAGTATTCGTTCGCTACACCGCCGGCCAAAATCCTTCCGCGAAAATGGTTGTCTAAGGTTCAGGAAGGGGTCATGATTCTCACCCTATCTACCTTTAACTTATTGTCAGTGCCTGTGGATACTAACTTCCTGTGTTATCTGAAAGTGAAACAGGTTTTTGCCGTAGTCATCATCGCACAATCCATAAGGAATCAATTCCAAATCCCGCTGCACAACTTGAGATTGACATATTCATCAGGAGACCGGCGCATATAGTCAGACGCACGATGAAGATGAAGGCTTCGCAGAGTGAAGTGTTTCGCCGCACGAAATAAGTCTAAACATCACAAGCAGTAACCCATTGCAGCAACTGGTTAGACTAATTTTGTTTACAAGCTTGAGCGCAGAAGTTGAACGCAGGTGCAACGCCTAATGAGATATCGCGTAAAATTGACAGGTCACGAACCAGTGGAATTACATAAAATTAACGCACCAAATCTTCCGAAAGAAATGAAAACCGGTTTTTGATTATGAATAAATTTCGAAAACAAGTGTACGGCGGACAGTATCGAAATACACATGAACACGGAGATTGATCGAATACTGGCATCTATCAGAGTATTTCAAAGTTTTTCTGTGCACAAAATATGTGACAATCAATATTGTATAAAATGTAAATAAATGTTCTTCTTTAAAGATAATAATAGTTTCACAATGTGCTCGCAGCTAGTATGCCTCACCTGAACTGTTCAAGTGAAATACTGGTGAATTTCTCCTCTTCACCTATGTGCACGCTAGATAGAAACTGGAACTAAGTACATTTGCAACCTTTCAGAAAAAATGGGTCCAGTTGATTAGTTGTAGGGCATGAAATGCAATAAAGTGCTGAGTAACTCGGAGCGAGGCGATCTGCGAGCTACTTTGTCTTTTGTATGTGGTTTCGAGCTCGAATCATCAACATTTTCCTCGCTGTTTCCTGCTACGAGTGGATTAACTCTCTGATGTCTCGAACACGTTCTTCGTTTCTTCCGTTTCCTGTAATGTAACACAACTGTAGGATCTGTCCAATGGGCAAGGCTCAGTTCGGCGGTGGTGCAGTTCTCTTTTAGCATTCGTGCTACCTTAAAACCCAATACCAGTGCAGTCGTTTTGAGCTCGTTTAGGGATACTGACTTCAGCTCAGCAATTTTTGTTTTGGCAAAGGGTACTTTGTTTCGCCGCCGGCCATGCAGTTCCACCCAGGTACCGTACACTGTCACTGGGTCGGCAAATTTCAAGCTGCTTTGGGTGACCTGCTGGTGTCCTTTTTTGAGATATTTCAAAAGCCTCCGGGCAACTTCTCCTTTTCTCAATAAGTGACTTGACGGTGGTCTCTCGGGTATAGCAACTTCATGTTGCCCACTGTGAAGTCCCGTCTTTGAATTCGCCATCGAAAGCGCCGACTGATCCTTCGAGTGAACTTCGCTTTCCTGAGATGGACCGTTGGATTCAATATCGAAAGGCTGATCGTGTTCTACAGAGGCACTTCTCTCAGCAACATTTGAGCAATTTATTGATGCCGATTGTTGAAGTTCGCTCGTCAGGGGTCCGAGAAGTGTCCAGCCTAGTATCGTTCGCGTAGCGAATGGTTCTTTTCGATTGCTTATGCTCTGTTCAAGCACCCAGTGAGCCTCTGGTACATTGCATCCAATTAGTATGTCGACGTGGGGGCTAGAAACGTCTTCGAACTCTATGTCCCTGAGATGAGACCATCTCTTGGCGATCGATCTACCAGAGTCGACTGGTCTCATTGGCAAGCTGTCTATTGCAAAAGCTTCCGGAATTTCTACGGTCCCCTCATCAGATAAAGACGTTAAGTGCATTGTCAGCCTCTTAGAATTGCTAACATGACCCCCTGCAATCGTGCTGATAGTGAGCGAGGTAGGCTCGCCTACTAGTTCACAGCTTTCTACAAGCTCGCGAGTAATCAGCGAGGTATCCGACCCCGTGTCCAAAAATGCATTGACCCTCCTCAGTCCTTTAGGTGTCACGATACCGACAGGTACGATGCCTAATCTTGCCGGTTTGAAATCATCATGTCCCGTTGAACAGACAATTTTGGGTTCATCTGGCTGAATAGGTCTATTGTTGAGAAGGCCATGCAGTAACGAGTGATGATTACCCAAGCATCCGTCTTGGTTGCATTTCACTCTTAAGCTGCATTCAGAGGCTCGATGAGAGTTGTTCAAACACATAAAGCATGAGCCAATCCTTTTTACCGCGCACCACTGATCGGGTACACTCATCCCATGAAAGGTCGGACAATCTGGTAACCGATGCAGGGAGTTGCATAGCTTGCATTCAGCTGACCTCTCGGGTTCTTGACTTATCATGTGCATGTTAGCCAAAGACTGGTTTTGGTTACAGTCCTTCTCCACAATTCGAGATGTTGGTTCCCTTCGCGCCAGTCTGCAACTTTCGCGTACGATTTGTCCAAATCGGCTGTTAGCGACACGGGATTGACGACCTATGAACTCCGTCAAATCGTTGAACGTAGATTCCCGCTCAAGCATATTTATTTTTTCAGCTTCCTCTGCCCATCGGCTCTGTAAATCAATAGATAGACATCGGACAATGCATTCCTGTGTGTGCAATGCATTCAGATCAGACTGGTATCCTAAGTGCTCCAGTGCTATACTGCAATTCTGCATTTTTATCACCAAACTCGACAGTGATTCAGCCTTGCCCCCAGTCCTTTTCGCCTCCAATAAAACACTATCAGTTAGGCTTCTAGCCACCTTGAATGGTTGTCCAAACAAATCTTTCAGGATTCTGCGCGCCCTGATGTACCCCATCGGTGGATCAAGCATCGCGCAGCCTTCGATAGCACTTTTGGCTCTCCTACGACAGTAATGTAATAAATACAAAAACCTTTGACCAGGATCTGCAACTTTGCACTCAACAAAATTTTCGAACTGTTTCATGAATATACAGTATTGCTCGGGGTGCCCGTCAAAGTGGGACAGCTCCACTCTCGGCAGGTCAAGAGCCAAAACCTCGGTAGTTTCAGGCTGTCTCAAGGGTTTATATTCGTCGATCACAGTGCCTTTTCGATTCTGACATTGTGAACTACGTGGACTCTTTGCTGGCTCTCTGAGACCAGTTCCTTGTGTAGGGGGCTCTGCTTCCTTTCTGGCTAACCGCAGCTCGTTTTCTAATTCTATTACTCTCATTCTATAAGTACTAATATCGTCAAACGCATCGCGGTTAGAAATATATGACCTGGCACTGACAGAGCTAGTAAACTTAGTATTATCTAGAGAATCAATAACACCCGAACCATCCCCAGAGACTTGCCGAGTTATTTCCTGTTGTCTCAAAATGTCCTTGCTTCCTCGTCTGGGCATTTCCAATGAGTTTTCTTGTCCAGGTTCCACTTGAGTACTGTAAGTCAAGTCTCGCAAATCGAGCAACGCGTAGCCAATTCAAACGAATCCCAAAAACCAGAACAAGATTGATTCGTAGCTTCTACGGTACTAAATTGAAATGCACAAAGGATACAAATATATACGAACCTCAAGTATGCGGCCAAATAGACTTCACAGTAAAACCCAAAGGTCCAAAGCCCCGTGGCTCAAGCACGACAGTCAGAAACGGTTCAAGGCCAAATTCAAATGTCTCACATGGATAAACAAACGTGAAAATGTGTGGTGTATGAGCGAGCTTTCCAAGATAATGTTAAATATAGTCAAATTCACAAAGCACGTTGAACATTTAGAAGGATTTTCAGTATTCGTTCGTTACACCTCTTTGGCTACTTTGCTCATAGAGTTTTCCACGTTTTTTGTCATCTGCAGATCGAACACGAGCAGCCCTCAAGGAAGACACTGATCCTTGGACACTAGAATTGGAGTGTCCACCCGGAAGCAAGACAGGATTCAGCCAACAAACTGGCTGGCCATCGAATCAGCTACGGGAATGTAGAGTAATGTGGTGCTTCGCTGAATTCAAGAACCATTTATATGGGCGAACAAAATGAGGACTACGGCCACGAGATATCTTATTGCAAACTGGCTATGCTGCTTTGGTCTGCCTAGCCAGGCTGCGAGAAAGAGGAGACTGCCGTTAAGACAGTGGAGGGCGGAATCACTCAAAGATGACAAAAACACTAGCCTAACCTGAGTGGAGTTCATTAACTCAAGACAGGGAAACAGGGCCTTAGGATCCTTGGAATGAGCAAGGAGGCCCTCATACATATGGGTCTTCATCGAGCCGAATGATGCGGCCAGCAGCTATATTACTCACGCAACGGTAAAAGTCGGCATGAGGTCTGTGAATCTGGAAGCTCCTAAAATGGCCATAAGCCAGGCTATGGTACCCACGGAGGAGGAGTAAAGGGGGACGGAAAGTGCTCTCACTTGGGAGATGGAGAAAATGATGCTAAATAGGACACCGGGGGGAAGCACAGAATTTTCCTTCGTAAAGCTTGGAAACCGAGCTGAGTTCAGTGAGACAAAGGAGCGGAAACAGCTGTAGAACGTGGGGCTAAGGAGATTAAAGAATCCCTGAAAATAAATTCGGAGGAGAAGACTACTAGTCTCCGGGTACGAGTGGGATGGATAATCAATCACTTTGGGCGACGGTCAGATCCTTCGGCTCACTGAAATGGGTCTGAAACCGCAGGATGTCGTCATTGATGCTCGCTTGGAGGTCTCCTTGCGACATGGGAACGATAGGGTAGATAGCAGGCTAGGAGAAGCCTGCAGCCACTGGTTTCCAAGCACTTACGTCAGCTCGAAGGAGGAGAAATTGGGCCACCAAAAGTGCAGTTTATAAGCTTTATCATCGGAACAGAAAGAGGCACTGTGATTCCTCTCTGTGCTTACCGAAGCGCATTCACTGCCAGAATGGAGGCTACTGAACTATCGCCGGCAAATAAAAATCAGTAGGAATAAAACAGTGCTCATCATGGGGAACTTAAAGCCCGAAAAGCAGCTTGGGAATCTAAAGGTGCACCACTGGGATCTTTTAGGGATAAACGTCTGCGAATCTTAAAGAGAGAAGAGGTCGGTCTAAAAGAGAAGCAGGGAAAGCTTTGGTGAATGAACCAGGAATCCGCAACTCTTGATTTATTAATGGAGTAGTAGGAGAGTGGTCTAGATACAGTGGCCATCACGGAGCTACTAGGGATGAGCCACAACGAGGTACTGAAAGCCGAACTGGCGGCACGCGAAAGTGCGTCGCCGGACAGACAAAGCCATCGGCTCGGTGGACTGAAGACCCCTGCAGTGGTGAAGGCAGCTGCAGGGATAAATTTAGAAATCTCCAAAGACAATGTGGAAAAGAGGCAAAATCTCATCAGAGGGAACCACCAGAAACTCTGAGTTGCTATTGCAGAGTTAGTAAGGATTAAACGAAATGGTCTGCTGACGTGGTGGATGTCCAGGCTACGAGAGACACTGAGGCAGGCCCCTTAGGGAAGAGGGAAAGCCGAGGGAAACTATCAACGGCTGGCAGAGAGGTTGTGAGAACCCAACTGCAGTGAAAACACTAGCGCACGGACAGGATAGCTCTAGGGGTAAAAAGTTACACGGAATCATATTTTAACTGCGCAGTCAATATCAACCTTGGGGGCTGTGGTTGGTGACGTCAAAGACTCGAGGGGCTAGAACACTGAAAGGAGTGTGGCCAATGCCAATATATTGCTTGTGGTAGGTGCACATCTTATCTCCCTTTATTTGGAGCAAGTGGAGCCAGTCAACTAGGATTCGAGCAGTAGGGAAGCTTCAAACTATAGCTCAGTAAGCCTGACATCAGCGATGTAGAAGGCCCTGTAAGGGACTCCGCGGAGCTTGTTCGTTGCCTCCTTATCCCACAGTGGATCGATTAGAGTATGTTACCAGCTTTTTTGAAGACTAGGCCGCGCACGATAAGCCTCCTACGCCTTCCGAACGAAGTTAACAGTAGGCTTGAAGAGGGTGAGAAGACAGAGTTCTGTTAGTTGAAATTCAGGAAAACCTCCGACTCGGTAAATCACAGGCCACAAGTGCACAGGCTTCGGGCCGGTGGAATCGATCTGCCGCTGGACGACTGGATGTTCGAGGTTCTCAGAGAAAGGAGATTCTATATAAAGGTGGGTAAACACAGGTACATCATGGACAGGGTTACCTGTGGACTCCCACCGGAGTTGGCGCTTGTGCCGCTCTTTTTCTTATCGCATATGGGTGAACCAGCTCATAAAGTGGACTGTTCACACTTCATGTCTATCGACGACTTTAAGATAGTGGGAGGTCCTGGGGAAAGTGTCATGCAGGAAGACCTAGAAAAGTTGTGCCGACAGTGCATAGAGTGGGAGCCACCACTCAAAAGAAACAGGTGCAGACAACTCACCTTGGACTTCCTTCAGGTCAATTTGAGGGAACTTAGGGATCGTGACACCAGGGTGCGTCTGGGGATGACCAATAATGCCAAAGATCTGCGGGTGTTTTGGCCGCCGATTTCAAACATAAGTCGATGCCTGGGACCCTCAAAGAGAGGTAATAACGCTGTCTCGTAAATACTGAGAACGGATGCCCCCAGTAAGCCATTGGTACCGCCGCTGTTCAACGCAACCCACGCAGGACCGCTTCTCGTGTATGCAATTCAAGTTTGGCATCCCAGTCTCATTTGGGATAGAAACCTACCTGAACATGTGCGAATGAGGTTTGCACGAATATCTACTAAACTTCGTAACCAGCATTATGAAGAGGGACTTAAAGCTGTTCTCCCTGGAACAAAGGAAGATAAGAGGGAACCTCATTAGGGCTTCCAGGATTATTGAGGGGCTCTAGGACATGACGGGATTTTAGTTGCTACCGTTTAACACGAGTGAAAGGCTCAAGTAACACGAGCTACAGCTTGTGAAATGATTTTGAAATGAGGTAGTTAGGGAAATTTTTTCTGCAACTAGTAATAAACTGGTGGGGTTAACTTAAGTCCCCATTGGTATAAGCCTAGGCGGTTGTTAAGTTCAACGGAAAATTAGGTGCCCATTTGGACTGCCCGGCTGAAGACCTGGAGCAGAATGGCAGACTGCCTCATGACCTCCGGACAAGTAGCGCTTGAAACTACAAAGAGGTTTCACTGATATATAAGGGGTAGACCTTGCAGGGAAGCCCGGGTGTGGACGATGCCTAATTCCAACTTCTCTCTAACTGCCCCACCAAAGTAATTTGAGTTCCGGTCTGATTGATGGGTCGGGCAAAATGAAGCTTACATATCTTCACATCTGCCTTCCACACTCTTTCGCAAAGCCAGCGGGGATTAGAAAGCCTGTGACCGCGCACGTCGCTCAGCCGCTGCTACATATTTGGCACGACCATATATGAAGAAACTAGTGTAAATAGAAACCTGAGGCAGTTTAACGCAGCTTTTTCTACTCCAAATGGTAGCCGTGCAGTTGCAAAGATCCTTGGCCTGGTGGAAGCTTTACTTAATACCAGAGGCGAAGGCTAATATTTTGCCCGCACTAGTTGGCCAATGTCTTGGCCAATTTCCGTAAGATTGTAATGCGACAGAGGAAGCTACCTGGCCCCGACCGTGGAAGCCGACAAAAAAGTGAGGTTAGATAATAGACTGTCAAAAAAAAGCGGTCTAGAAGAGTCCCGGAAGAACTTGCGGAGGCCTAACACCTGGAAATCGGCCAGAATAAAGTTGTAGTCAGCACTAGGGCAAAAGAGTGCAGAGAGCTGCCCCAGTAACACCACACAAAGCGTTGCATCGTGTTCTCCACAATCAGTCAACTCTCATATAGTCCTCACCTCGTTGTAAATTGGAACTGAATAAGAAACAGTGATTGGTTTACGAGCGGGTTTGCAGGTAGAGCCCTAGTACGATGAAGTGTCCTGTATCTGACGTCCTAAGTTTGCATCTCACTACCAACAAGGCTATCCTAGCTCCCACTTCTAACAAAGTTTCAAATAATCGGACTAATTTTACTCATTTTTATCTCGTTCCACTTACCTTTCTTCCCGTTCTTCAGGTTCTCTACCACATCCCCGGTGGTCTGGTTCAGTTCCGTTCAGTCCAGTTTGTACAGAGCGGGTAATGGCCACCGCCAGTCGATCGTCCAGAATTCCTTTGGCGGAATTTCTACTGGTCAAGCGTCCGCCGCTGGGAGATTCACTTTGTAGAATTCCTGCTAAAAATAGGAGGAATACGTGGAGCCTCGTCGCACGTCAACTGCGAAAGACGCTGTGCCTCATGAGCGTTCACTAAGCCACCTTGTACCAAATGGAAACGTACAACAGCGAAACACAGCACATGGACCCTAGTGTTCACGACCGTCAGCCCGAGGATAGGCTCCTAGCTAACTATCGAAAATGGTCTCGTTCTATTCTTGGTCTACGGCTTTGTCGAATGCCTGGACGGTTTTCTGATTTATTACCTCTACCGGCAACCTACTGAAGTGGTTCACCAACTTATTGCTGAGGAAGTGAGATCTAGCTTGATCGAAATTTTGCCAGTTTCTTCCCGTGACCTCTTGTTCGGAAGTCTGTCGCCATAAAGAATAAACCCTCGGGTCAATACACAAACAGCCTCCTGTTGACTTAAACTTCCCTAAGGAATACTCTTGTAAACTCATCCCTTACATAGGGAAGGGCTTGAGTTTCGGGAGTATCTGCTCACAGGTCCTACCCCTCTGACCTTCAGCAATGCTCGCTGCAAGGCTTCGTACCCTCTCCAAACAGGAGGCGCACATTTGTTAATGAGAAACCTCACTGGAACGCCGTTTCCTAAAAGACCTCCAGCTTTTGACAGGTACACTACAGTGGGCACCCCTGATTGTCGGCACGATGACGGCCACGTCAACCTAAAGATCTCGCCGAGTGCATTTTGTGCAGTTGCTGCACGGTAATCCGGCCGCTCATGATCAGAAGTAGCCAAAGTCCCGAGGTCTTTCACCCTGTTCACTACTTCTATAATGAATAAGCATTGGTCGTGTTCAGCCTCCATTTTTATGCTTTTAATGTAACTAGCGGCTTTATCCAGCATTAGGAAGTAGGCACTAGCTGAGTGCCCAGCTTGGAACAGTAACTATTACTCTCCTGAGCTCTCCTCTCCTCTGGGCCCCGACTAATTTCACTCCATCAGCAAAGAAAAAGCTTGGTGACTGTAAAGCTGAGGCTACGCATTCAGTAACAGAAGAGACAATAATGGGCCTGGTGCGGGCCATGGACAACGACCTTAGGTGCCCACCGCTGGACGTTTCGAGTTCATATCTTGATCTGAGTCTCTAGATTGTTTGTACCTGACCAAGTGAGGATGGCCCATCGTTTTCCAATGCAATCATATTCTCCTTCCTGTGTATAGATAGTGGAATCGCTGGTCATTAACTCTAGCTTATGGTCAACAGAAAGCCATGTTTCAACAACAGGGACTATTACACCATTGTGCCCTCAACAGAATTTTGAGAATTACCCCTGCTTTTTCCTAAGGCTAAATGAGTTGGAGAGTAACGGATCTACATTTGCTCCAGTGAGTGGACGCCTTTTTTTCAGACTTGCCTCGGTTACGGGCTCAAGGCCCGAGATGATGGCAGGTTTTGCAACGATGTTTAGCTCTGGGTAACACGAAGACTTTTGGAAATCTAAGATATCTGATAACTCCCGATCCGTTCCTACTCGAATAATAATGACCCTCAAATTTGGAAGGGTCGCATAATCTTCTCATTGCTTACACCATTTCCAATTTTCATCATGCAGAACGTCCTCGGAAGCCGCTGTTCCCGATGACTTCAGAGGCCCGCCCATCGCTATCGGTGTGTTAACCCAAAAGGCAGTTGAGGGTTCCACCGACTTAGAGGGGCCTTTGCCAGTGCCACTGCATGTTCATCACTGATTCTACCCCGCATTCCTACGTGTTCCTCCGGTACAACGTGGTGTCCACCCATGAAGATTGAGGTCACCAATGCAGCCCAAACCTACGGCAAGCTCCTAACATGCTGATCAAAACACTCGACTAATAATAATAATGGTTTATTTCGAAGACACCCGAAGCATGCTCGATTGCATCATCATGTGATACAAGTGAGGTCAAAAAATGGTTCCTTGGATATTCATCTGGATAAGTGCAGCACGAAAGAGTATAGCTTTAGTGGTCGCACGAATGGATGCCCGGAAATTTGAGTTTGAGGGTCAGGTCGAAGCACCTTTCCGAAGTGAGTGAAATGGGCTCCACGGTTGAGATACGTGATGAAGTTAAGCGTGGATGAAGTAAAAGCGCGCAGTATTTTGGATAGCGTCGATGTAGTCACAGGGGTGAGTAAACTGACAAAGAAAACCTTCGGAAAAGCACCAACGAAAAATTGGAGAATTTTTACCGACGAAGGACATGCACTTAAACCAGTAGCCCAGATGACCCGGAAAATAGCAAAAATATAATACCGAAGGATTTGTGGGGTCCTCTGACGAGGGGACTTGCGTAAATGAAAGAGTCCGTTTTACCACCGAATTAGTACTTACTATTCATCAAGAGGTTTTAGAGGACGCCCTCATGAAGAGGTGGATGTACATGCCCGAGCCTGGAAATTTTAATGAGGCAGAGTGGCGAAAGTTGTCAGGTGAGTAAAACACGATTCGAATAAAGGGTTCGTTTCAGGTTAATTGGTGAACACAAGTTGACAACAGGGTGGACAGAGTTGATATACGATGATCTTATGAAGTCGTGTGGGGTGGTGTATAAACAATACTGTCAAAACATGTAAAGAATCACTTAACGGGATGCGCTGGTAAGAGTCTGACATAGGGCATTTGGGAGACAACCGAAAGGTCAGTAACTTGGCATACGTATAGTTCATTTCCAGCAAAGGTTTGAAGAAATTGTTTTCGCAGTGTTCTTTGGCGTAGATGCCCAATCGTGGAGGACTGATGAAAAATAGCGATAGGTAATAGGTGGGTGAAACAATGCTTACCTATTGGTTTATCGGGGGTTACTCCAAGACTGACAGATGAGGAATACAAATTTACAGCGACGTGGGCATAATAGTGGTTTATATGTTTAACATCTGACGGAATAAACTGGGGGTAGCACATCACTGGAGCCTTCAGAAAACGCAGATAATCGTGTGACTAGGTACGCTGAGGAAAGACCAACCTGAGACTTTGAAGGAGGGGGGGGGGACAAACAGAATAACGGCAGCCTCAAATACAGGTAGTTGATAATCAGCAACAATATAGAAAAGTCACTCTATGGATTGTGGAGCAGGTGGCTGACTATGATATCTTGACGGAGCAGCGGCATTGGTTCATAGATGAGTGAAAGGTGATAAAGTTATGGATTTGTCTGAGTTCGTTGATGAGTAGCATGAGAGCATCTGAAGTTGGTAACAAAGTGGATGCCGGGAGGTAGACATATAGTGGACTGATACAGTCGTATAAAAGTGGTACACCTGAACAGCTCTCAGGAAGTGCAGGTGATTGCATAGCTGGATACGCTGAAGTCTGACATAAAAAGCTAAGGAGGCAATCGAACTGTTTATGTCCTGGACTGTGGATACTTTATTGCCAATGCAACTGTCATGAAATGCAAATGGCTGATTGGGAGAAGATGCAACGGAAGGATACAATGAACATAGAGCTGGTGTCACTCAGATGAAGCGCTGGAGGGAGGACCATTTCGTTTTGTGTGGAATTGTTGGCAGGTGAGAAACGATTCCTTAACTGATGGTTTTGTTTAGATAAATGTAGTGGTGACATACAAATTACCAAGTGGATGGATGGTCTCTTCAAGAGTATATCAGAAATTGTGACATTCATAATAAAGATGTGAACAGTGAAACCGTTTCATGTTTCGGGGTGCAGAATCCGGTAACTGGATGTAATATGATGAGGGTAAACTTGGCATCAGTTCAGACAAATAAAAGATAAGTCGATGGATATAAATGTCAGTAGTCGCAAATAGTAGGGTACATTTCTGAACCGAGTGAGCACATGTGCATATGCTGATTTGGGACTTGATCAGGTGTATGGTAAACCTTGTTCAGGAACGTTGGAGGAGGCAATGGGTGGCAGCAGTAAGATGCAGGGGACTTTGTTTTTCAATCCGCAACTGGCGATAGTGGGTGAGGCTGGCCGTGCGCTGGACACCTAACCTGAAAACCAATTCCGGTGACAGGAGGTGCGATCCGCCAGCCTAGTTGCGCCCGCACATCGTTGCAGTCGGCCTGCACGCCCGATGTGCGTCGGCAAAAGCGGTGGATCTGACCGCACCTCGCACTATTGGGATTGACATGAGTTTTCTTAATGGGGCCAAACGGCCGTAGGTATCAGGTAGTCCACGATCAGGCGACCAGGCACCAGGGGATCCCGGAACGTAACCAAAGGAACATCGGTTGGGTAGCGTACAAATAGCCGACGGTCAGGTAGATGCATAGGCCACGTTAGTGACCGGTGTGGTTTTCAGAGTATTAAGAGTCATCAAGAGAAAGGTGCGCACGAATGAAGGTCTGGAAATAGAGAAAATGTAGAAGAGCGCAGTCTGGGATGCTCCCAGCTGAGGATAAACGGAAATCGATACAAAGAGGCAACAATAATAGACGGTGACTCCCTGGGACTAGTTTTTCGATTGCGGAAGGTATAAAAACTAAGAATGATTATTTGATTCCATCTCTCATAGACCGCCAGTGTTTGCGCGATTCAAAAGTCTAGACCCTTCTCATAGGCTTGGTCATCGGGTACGTCTACATTTAGGAGCTGTAAGGTTTGGGTAACCGTGAGGAATTTATCCAACGCACTTCTAAACCGATGGCTGAAAGTAGAACTGCCTATTTCCAACGGTAATTTATTCCATAAGTTAGAGTAAACTGTGATGAAGAAATGTGAACGTTAGCTAGTGTTGGTAATAGGGGCTGAAAGGGTAAGAATTCTAGAGCGTAGTGGATAGCTAGAAACAGGCGCAAATTGCGATGGGCTAGAAATATATGTTCAGCTGTGAAGGGTGTTATACAAAAAGGTAAGGTTCAGTTTCATACGACGAAGCCATAAAGGGTCTAGTTTAAAAAATAAGCAGAGTTCTTTATAAGTGAGGGGCGAGCTCCATCCAATCAGTCGCTTAGTAAGATTACGTTGAGCTGATTCGATACCAAATCTGTCTGATTTCCGCATACTAGAAAAGATCAGTGGGCGGTATTCTAATAACGGCCTGGCATGAGATTTATAAAGGAAAAGAATGCAGTTCCGAAGTCGGAAGAAGCGAAATATTAGCCCCGGGCACTCTCTGGCCTTAACGACTCGGAGGGCTAAACATTTCGAGAAATTAAATGTGCAGGAATAGTTTATGCCAAGGTCCCGAACGATTTTCTTGTCAGCGATGGTTGAACCACAAACGGCTAAAGATCCCGGAGGTAGCTTGCATTTATATGTAAGAACCTCGCATTTGTCAGCGGAAAATTCATTTGCCGAGTTGAGCACGATCTATCGAGTGCAGATATGTCTTTAGAGATGTTCAAGATAGCCGAGGCGATGCATTCAGGCTTGAATGAGTAGACAATTCTAATGTCATCAACAAAAAGAAATGGGGTGCCATGGCTCACTGAGAGGAATATGTCGTTTATATACATGAGGAACAACAGAGGGCCAAGGACGCTACCCTGTATAACACCGTTTGAAACTGGTTTAGGTCTGGAACTGTGTCCATTTATTGAGACAACCTGAGAGAGATTAGACGGGTAAGAATTGATCCAAGATAGTAAAAGGTCAGTAATTCCAAAGGATCGGATTTTGGCCAGGAGATGTGGGTGTGGCACGCGGTCAAACGCCCTTGACATATCCAAGTAAAGTACTAAAGAGGCCATTCCATTGTCTGCCGTTTCAGTGATGAGATTCAAAAACTCGAGTTGGCAGGTTGCGCAAGATCTTGACCGAAGGGAACCGTGTTGTTGAGGATTAATAACATCCAATTGAAAGAGGTGCTTGAAGATGTGTTCTTTTACGATTTTGCCCATTAGCCGAGAGAGGACAGGTGTATGATTATTGAGACGATAGTTTGTTACCTCATGCAGTGGACCTCTCTTGTGGTGGGGGATTATGACCGGGCATTTCCAGTTTGCGGGCACCAGACCAGAATTCATTGATAGGGTAAATATATTCAGTAGTAGGCAAGGTAAGTCAGGTCCACATTTAACTATTTCAGTATACGGTAAGCCGTCAGGTCATGGGTAATATGATGGCTTGAAAGTGGTCAATAATTGGGAGATAGTTGAAGCGTCAAATTCCACTGTCGACAGAGTTGCGGCGGTAAGTGGGGGAAGAGGCTTAGTGTCAACATTATTAATAGGGGCCATAGTTGAGGCGAAGAATGAGTTGAAGGCCTCTGCAAAAGAAAGGGGAGTAGAGGCGGATACATTGTCCATTGAAACAGTGTGCAGGATATCTCCATGATTATTAGAGGTTCTGGTCCTATACAATAATGACAGTGGAAGAGATCTATTTTGGTGTCGCGGAGCCTTTATTTCCTGGTTACGCAATATAATTTCTTCAAGCTTCTGGATAGTAGAAGTGAGGCACAAAAGTTGAATAAGAATTGCAAAGTCGTGTGTAGTTTTATGAAATTTTTGGAGCTTGGCACACTTTGTTTGCAGAGAAGTGATATAAGAATTCCTATTATTCCTTTGCTGGGGGAGGTAGGTTATCCTATCAAAAAATCTGGAGAAATGTGCATAGAAAATATCAGTGGCGTGTTGCGGATCACGAGAGAGAAAAAACTCACTCCAATCAGCTTGTTGAATGGTAGTAGGGAGAACCTTCCAGTCAGGGAGAGAGGGTTTGATGCAGTGTGACTCCAGAGTAGGTTGTGGGTGAGTGGGAATGCGGCAGTTAACCAGATTGTGATTGCTACCGGGCGAACTTTGAGAGATTGAGACGAATATATGAGGGACGCCATGGGTGAAAATGAGATCTAAAATGCTGTTTTTCTCGTAGGAGAGCGAGTATGCTGCACCCACCCTTCTACAGTAATACTTGTTACAAATGGTAAAAGGTTAGCGGGTGCAGATAAAAGTGGCCAAGCTATCTTAGGCAGGTTAAAGTCACCAGTAATGACCTTTATACTTGAGGGCAGTAAGGATAGGTGTCCAAATGCATCAATTAGGTGTGGAAATCCGGAGAAATTTTCGCTTGGTGGACGGTACACACATCCAACATGAAGTTGAGATCCAGGAATGTGGACAGTTAGCCAAAGTGAATCGGGAATAAAGTCGAGTAGAGAGTGATGAAGTGCTGTTGTATTAAAGGTCTGCTTGACAAATGCCGAACAACCTCCACAGCGTCAAGTTTCTCTATTTACTGGAATTGAATTTGCAGTATTGGAGTCCTTCCGGCAAGCGGGGACTTCCACGTCGGAAAATTCTGCATTTTCTTCAACGAAACGGGATGGGGAAGACCTGCAACGAGCAGTATATCCTGCATCTATCCCCTATCTCTGTACCTTTGTGCTCCATATTCCCGTATGATTGCCCCCCCCCCATAATTGAGAATCAGTGGTCTTCGACTTGCCGTTCGTCCCATTTACCGGATCCGCCTATGGAGGTCCAGCAATGGGCTTTTAGAAATCGGCAACCAGGCTCCTCCCCCTTCAAGGCGCTGTTATTCGCCTCTATTATTTGGGCTTTGTTCTTCGTTTTTCTTCTTCAGTCTCCGGGTCACCCACTCATACATAGCAGTTTGCTGTACCAGAGTGGATGCAGCCGAAAAAGGGAAACCACCCACCTGGTTCCTACTCGCTCGGACGACTGTTTTCTGTGACGACCCCAAGACCTCCGCATACGACCTTGCCGGTGCACCATGCGGCGGCGTCATATGCCCAACGCCTCTGCAGTCCACGAGAGGAAGCTGGACCTCATCCTACTTGTGCTGCTTTATATGGGCCAACCTCGCAGCCTCTCTTCAAAGACCACAAGCTCACTCCGCCTAGCTCTTCTGGCAGTAAAACGGATACACATCCTCAACAATACCAAAGGGGTCTGCGTGGACCCACCCATTGCAAAAGTCATATTCGATACAACGCGCCTTTGACTACTACGCAGACAGGTTTGCACGAATCCCTAAATCAAAACAGAATTGATTCGCGGTTCCTACGATACTGAATTAATAAACAAATAGCCCCGTGAATTATTTAAAAACCACAGATAAGAGTTCAAAAAGACTCAAACCGGGAGCCTAGTACACGGCGCCAGGCAAACAAGCACAAGGGGCCCCCTTCCAAGGTCAAGGTCATCTAGACGTGAAAATCAGGTTGTCCCATTTTTTGGTTTTTTTCACCACTAGGGCTTGACTTTGCGCCACCTCTAGCAGGACTGAAGCGTTGTTAGTTCAGAGCTGTTAGCTGCAACACCCCAGAGTGGATTCGTAATTGGTTACCGTGAAATAATAACATAAGCCTTTTCCGGAAAACTTCGGTTCAAACCTGCCTAAACTCACCCTTAGCGACCCTGTCTATAAAGCACTCACTGATTCTCTGCTGGATCATATCTTTTAGGTATCTGCCCGCACCCCGTTTTGAGTTGTCACCTCTCCGGCCTTAAATGGTATTAAGGGCTTGGTTGGGGGTTTCTACTGTAAATCTAAGTCTAGGTACCCTGAAAAGTCCAACAGTTCTTTTCTGGCACCCGAAATCTAACGAGGCTTCTGCTGAAGCTAGCACTAATATTTCGGCCAACTTTGGAACCCGAGCCCCCCAGCCCTCAGTCATCCTCCCAACACACAGCTGCACATCAAGCTTGATCCATCCGAGCGAATATATTTATTGACGGAGTGACTTCATACTTTTCTTTCTGAAGTGTATACACTTTTGCTGCTATGGCATCCCAGCGAAACGTACCTACACTCGGGTCAGATATAACCTGCAAACCCTCCTCTAACACGGCTGTCCCCGTTTTAGACCCAAAAGAATGTCTCAGTCTGTATTCAAAGGTTATTGTCCACCTGAACCAAAACGAACCATTCGGGCCTCCAGAGTGAAAAGAAACACAAACGCCGACATGACGACAGCTGTCAATACGTGATCTGTATCACTGATCGGCATATACAGCGGGGCCAAAAACAAAGTTAATGATTTGTAACAGAAGATAAACGACTTGTATGATAAACGGCAATCGATTGAGTGTGCAATATCAAAGATTTCCCCACTGACAATCATCGCTGAACCAATAGGTCAAGCTGACCCCAAAATATTTTCCAAAGCCGGTCGTTATATAGATGCAGTAGCCTCGGAAACTCACATGAGGATAAAGAAAGCTGACAGTGCTATAGTGTTCAACGTCCCGGACAAGCTGCAAACACAGTATGTTAAAGCCACAATACTGAATGCATGCAACATGGCTCATCTTATGTGCCATTGTACTGGGCTGCGGAAAAGGTCACCACCATACCCCCACCCTTTGCTCTTTCAGTTTTCCAACCAATTAACAGCCGTTGAGTTCATCAATAGCTGCCGAAGGATTGCCGCAGCTACTTCATTTAAAAGAATCCAAATACACACCGATACATCTCCTCTACAAAAAGAGATGTTCCGCATGCAGAAAGGCAAACCAGCGCCTTCCACTGGCTCTGATCAAAAGGGGCCCGTAAATGCATCACCACATACTCCTATGAACAGGACTTCAGCCAGAACACCTACTACGCCTGTGTCCCCTTGGGCATCAGTGGACCTTCACCAGTCTTGTCCCCAGGATCCCACGCAAGTTTCGTGCAATTTACCCCGGAGTGCGGCACAGTCTTCTTCCAGCAAGCTGAAAAGGCCACCACGAAACTTTCATGTAAAACCCATCAGGCAAAGGTTAACTGTGGCGAAAACCCAGGGTGGCAAATCCGCAGTGAGAAACGCATCGGCATTACCGTCGGTGCACATGAAGCCAGCAGAGACCGTAGACTTAGACATATCGCCGAATGTGCCACCGACCCAGCCACCAGGAAAACGTCGGCGCCTTGCCTCCTCACCTACCTCGCACACTAGAATGAATAGCAAGAACCAACCTCATCAAACACACAATCCCACACTTTCAGGGTCTTCCACAAATCTACTCAGAACTTCTCCATCCCCGTTTAGCCACAAGACAACTGATCTACCGGCGACATCATCTCTACAGCCTAGTAAGTCCACCTGGAAGCCTCATGATATGACTGCGACAATACCGCCGCCGCGTATACCTGGAACTATGGTGACCAAGCCCGGTAAGCACTGCCCAACAGGCACGCAACCAAATAAACCCCTAGCCACTGTCAACAGCTGCCACCCCTCCCCCAAGTCAGCTACAAGGTCGTCACTTTACCTCACGATCCTTCCTATTCAGATGCCAGCTGTGGAGTTCAGGCGGGCATCGGGCCCTACAGCTACAACACAGTCGCCTCGCCTCAGCTCCCTCTGACTAACAAACCTGTAACCACTACAAGCCTACAAGCTCCTTTCACGTTGGAGACCCTATCAAACCTACTAACGCCAAACCGTCCTCAGATAATGTATGGCATGCCCCCACCATTCCTTAGACCCTCTCTCCAATGGGAAAACCCTCTAAATCCCTATGATAATAGCGCGCAAAATAATGGCCATTTTTTTAGGCACATTCCACCACCGTCTGTGTCCTACCTTTGTCAATGCCACGTGTCAAAGTTGCCCGTTGCCCGTTCATTAACGCTACCTTCGTGTGAAAATGTGTATCCCAAACCGGGTCTGAGAACGGACTACACTGTTATGCAGTCTCGTATCTTCAACCCTCATCGGACAAACGGAAATTTCATTATATCAGACACTTCAGACTTTCCGCACTTCTTAAAGGGTTCATCTACATCGGACCCTAGCACAGCCCGACACCATAGAGTCACTAGCCCCTCTCTTCCCAACATCGCGCCATACTACGAAACAGCTCGCAGACCAAACCCTCCAGCTCACGGTGCTGATTTGCCGCCCGCATATGGACCATCTAGTCAGACCAAGAATCTAGACCATTCCGCACTAAACAACCTACTTGACCAACCGAATTCCCCAAAACTAAATATCAATAACAGTATCTCTTTGGTTCGTTTAATAGCCGATCCATCATAAACAAAATTCGGCACTTACGATATCTCGCCACTAGTTCTAATTATAATATAATATTATGATTCATCATGCAGCTTGAACGCTCAACTCATATATACAAATCTAATCTCCTACTACTCATTTGCAAATATAATATTAATCACTGCAACTTGGTTAACCAGTTACACTCCAACGGACCAGATTTCACTTTTAGGCCACAATGTCCTCCGAGTAAATGGGGAAACCCGACGCAGTGGAGGTTGTTCGGCATTTGTCAAGCAGACCTTTAATACAACAGCACTTCATCACTCTCTACTCGACTTTATTCCCGATTCACTTTGGCTAACTGTCCACATTCCTGGATCTCAACTTCATGTTGGATGTGTGTACCGTCCACCAAGCGAAAATTTCTCCGGATTTCCACACCTAATTGATGCATTTGGACACCTATCCTTACTGCCCTCAAGTATAAAGGTCATTACTGGTGACTTTAACCTGCCTAAGATAGCTTGGCCACTTTTATCTGCACCCGCTAACCTTTTACCATTTGTAACAAGTATTACTGTAGAAGGGTGGGTGCAGCATACTCGCTCTCCTACGAGAAAAACAGCATTTTAGATCTCATTTTCACCCATGGCGTCCCTCATATATTCGTCTCAATCTCTCAAAGTTCGCCCGGTAGCAATCACAATCTGGTTAACTGCCGCATTCCCACTCACCCACAACCTACTCTGGAGTCACACTGCATCAAACCCTCTCTCCCTGACTGGAAGGTTCTCCCTACTACCATTCAACAAGCTGATTGGAGTGAGTTTTTTCTCTCTCGTGATCCGCAACACGCCACTGATATTTTCTATGCACATTTCTCCAGATTTTTTGATAGGATAACCTACCTCCCCCAGCAAAGGAATAATAGGAATTCTTATATCACTTCTCTGCAAACAAAGTGTGCCAAGCTCCAAAAATTTCATAAAACTACACACGACTTTGCAAT
The DNA here is from genome assembly GCA_948099385.1 of Fasciola hepatica. Taxonomy (NCBI): domain Eukaryota; kingdom Metazoa; phylum Platyhelminthes; class Trematoda; order Plagiorchiida; family Fasciolidae; genus Fasciola; species Fasciola hepatica. Next base: position 2,953,385 of record CANUEZ040000011.1, read on the forward strand.
TCTTATTCAACTTTTGTGCCTCACTTCTACTATCCAGAAGCTTGAAGAAATTATATTGCGTAACCAGGAAATAAAGGCTCCGCGACACCAAAATAGATCTCTTCCACTGTCATTATTGTATAGGACCAGAACCTCTAATAATCATGGAGATATCCTGCACACTGTTTCAATGGACAATGTATCCGCCTCTACTCCCCTTTCTTTTGCAGAGGCCTTCAACTCATTCTTCGCCTCAACTATGGCCCCTATTAATAATGTTGACACTAAGCCTCTTCCCCCACTCACCGCCGCAACTCTGTCGACAGTGGAATTTGACGCTTCAACTATCTCCCAATTATTGACCACTTTCAAGCCATCATATTACCCATGACCTGACGGCTTACCGTATACTGAAATAGTTAAATGTGGACCTGACTTACCTTGCCTACTACTGAATATATTTACCCTATCAATGAATTCTGGTCTGGTGCCCGCAAACTGGAAATGCCCGGTCATAATCCCCCACCACAAGAGAGGTCCACTGCATGAGGTAACAAACTATCGTCTCAATAATCATACACCTGTCCTCTCTCGGCTAATGGGCAAAATCGTAAAAGAACACATCTTCAAGCACCTCTTTCAATTGGATGTTATTAATCCTCAACAACACGGTTCCCTTCGGTCAAGATCTTGCGCAACCTGCCAACTCGAGTTTTTGAATCTCATCACTGAAACGGCAGACAATGGAATGGCCTCTTTAGTACTTTACTTGGATATGTCAAGGGCGTTTGACCGCGTGCCACACCCACATCTCCTGGCCAAAATCCGATCCTTTGGAATTACTGACCTTTTACTATCTTGGATCAATTCTTACCCGTCTAATCTCTCTCAGGTTGTCTCAATAAATGGACACAGTTCCAGGCCTAAACCAGTTTCAAACGGTGTTATACAGGGTAGCGTCCTTGGCCCTCTGTTGTTCCTCATGTATATAAACGACATATTCCTCTCAGTGAGCCATGGCACCCCATTTCTTTTTGTTGATGACATTAGAATTGTCTACTCATTCAAGCCTGAATGCATCGCCTCGGCTATCTTGAACATCTCTAAAGACATATCTGCACTCGATAGATCGTGCTCAACTCGGCAAATGAATTTTCCGCTGACAAATGCGAGGTTCTTACATATAAATGCAAGCTACCTCCGGGATCTTTAGCCGTTTGTGGTTCAACCATCGCTGACAAGAAAATCGTTCGGGACCTTGGCATAAACTATTCCTGCACATTTAATTTCTCGAAATGTTTAGCCCTCCGAGTCGTTAAGGCCAGAGAGTGCCCGGGGCTAATATTTCGCTTCTTCCGACTTCGGAACTGCATTCTTTTCCTTTATAAATCTCATGCCAGGCCGTTATTAGAATACCGCCCACTGATCTTTTCTAGTATGCGGAAATCAGACAGATTTGGTATCGAATCAGCTCAACGTAATCTTACTAAGCGACTGATTGGATGGAGCTCGCCCCTCACTTATAAAGAACTCTGCTTATTTTTTAAACTAGACCCTTTATGGCTTCGTCGTATGAAACTGAGCCTTACCTTTTTGTATAACACCCTTCACAGCTGAACATATATTTCTAGCCCATCGCAATTTGCGCCTGTTTCTAGCTATCCACTACGCTCTAGAATTCTTACCCTTTCAGCCCCTATTACCAACACTAGCTAACGTTCACATTTCTTCATCACAGTTTACTCTAACTTATGGAATAAATTACCGTTGGAAATAGGCAGTTCTACTTTCAGCCATCGGTTTAGAAGTGCGTTGGATAAATTCCTCACGGTTACCCAAACCTTACAGCTCCTAAATGTAGACGTACCCGATGACCAAGCCTATGAGAAGGGTCTAGACTTTTGAATCGCGCAAACACTGGCGGTCTATGAGAGATGGAATCAAATAATCATTCTTAGTTTTTATACCTTCCGCAATCGAAAAACTAGTCCCAGGGAGTCACCGTCTATTATTGTTGCCTCTTTGTATCGATTTCCGTTTATCCTCAGCTGGGAGCATCCCAGACTGCGCTCTTCTACATTTTCTCTATTTCCAGACCTTCATTCGTGCGCACCTTTCTCTTGATGACTCTTAATACTCTGAAAACCACACCGGTCACTAACGTGGCCTATGCATCTACCTGACCGTCGGCTATTTGTACGCTACCCAACCGATGTTCCTTTGGTTACGTTCCGGGATCCCCTGGTGCCTGGTCGCCTGATCGTGGACTACCTGATACCTACGGCCGTTTGGCCCCATTAAGAAAACTCATGTCAATCCCAATAGTGCGAGGTGCGGTCAGATCCACCGCTTTTGCCGACGCACATCGGGCGTGCAGGCCGACTGCAACGATGTGCGGGCGCAACTAGGCTGGCGGATCGCACCTCCTGTCACCGGAATTGGTTTTCAGGTTAGGTGTCCAGCGCACGGCCAGCCTCACCCACTATCGCCAGTTGCGGATTGAAAAACAAAGTCCCCTGCATCTTACTGCTGCCACCCATTGCCTCCTCCAACGTTCCTGAACAAGGTTTACCATACACCTGATCAAGTCCCAAATCAGCACATGCACATGTGCTCACTCGGTTCAGAAATGTACCCTACTATTTGCGACTACTGACATTTATATCCATCGACTTATCTTTTATTTGTCTGAACTGATGCCAAGTTTACCCTCATCATATTACATCCAGTTACCGGATTCTGCACCCCGAAACATGAAACGGTTTCACTGTTCACATCTTTATTATGAATGTCACAATTTCTGATATACTCTTGAAGAGACCATCCATCCACTTGGTAATTTGTATGTCACCACCACATTTATCTAAACAAAACCATCAGTTAAGGAATCGTTTCTCACCTGCCAACAATTCCACACAAAACGAAATGGTCTTCCCTCCAGCGCTTCATCTGAGTGACACCAGCTCTATGTTCATTGTATCCTTCCGTTGCATCTTCTCCCAATCAGCCATTTGCATTTCATGACAGTTGCATTAGCAATAAAGTATCCACAGTCCAGGACATAAACAGTTCGATTGCCTCCTTAGCTTTTCATGTCAGACTTCAGCGTATCCAGCTATGCAATCACCTGCACTTCCTGAGAGCTGTTCAGGTGTACCACTTTTATACGACTGTATCAGTCCACTATATGTCTACCTCCCGGCATCCACTTTGTTACCAACTTCAGATGCTCTCATGCTACTCATCAACGAACTCAGACAAATCCATAACTTTATCACCTTTCACTCATCTATGAACCAATGCCGCTGCTCCGTCAAGATATCATAGTCAGCCACCTGCTCCACAATCCATAGAGTGACTTTTCTATATTGTTGCTGATTATCAACTACCTGTATTTGAGGCTGCCGTTATTCTGTTTGTCCCCCCCCCTCCTTCAAAGTCTCAGGTTGGTCTTTCCTCAGCGTACCTAGTCACACGATTATCTGCGTTTTCTGAAGGCTCCAGTGATGTGCTACCCCCAGTTTATTCCGTCAGATGTTAAACATATAAACCACTATTATGCCCACGTCGCTGTAAATTTGAATTCCTCATCTGTCAGTCTTGGAGTAACCCCCGATAAACCAATAGGTAAGCATTGTTTCACCCACCTATTACCTATCGCTATTTTTCATCAGTCCTCCACGATTGGGCATCTACGCCAAAGAACACTGCGAAAACAATTTCTTCAAACCTTTGCTGGAAATGAACTATACGTATGCCAAGTTACTGACCTTTCGGTTGTCTCCCAAATGCCCTATGTCAGACTCTTACCAGCGCATCCCGTTAAGTGATTCTTTACATGTTTTGACAGTATTGTTTATACACCACCCCACACGACTTCATAAGATCATCGTATATCAACTCTGTCCACCCTGTTGTCAACTTGTGTTCACCAATTAACCTGAAACGAACCCTTTATTCGAATCGTGTTTTACTCACCTGACAACTTTCGCCACTCTGCCTCATTAAAATTTCCAGGCTCGGGCATGTACATCCACCTCTTCATGAGGGCGTCCTCTAAAACCTCTTGATGAATAGTAAGTACTAATTCGGTGGTAAAACGGACTCTTTCATTTACGCAAGTCCCCTCGTCAGAGGACCCCACAAATCCTTCGGTATTATATTTTTGCTATTTTCCGGGTCATCTGGGCTACTGGTTTAAGTGCATGTCCTTCGTCGGTAAAAATTCTCCAATTTTTCGTTGGTGCTTTTCCGAAGGTTTTCTTTGTCAGTTTACTCACCCCTGTGACTACATCGACGCTATCCAAAATACTGCGCGCTTTTACTTCATCCACGCTTAACTTCATCACGTATCTCAACCGTGGAGCCCATTTCACTCACTTCGGAAAGGTGCGTCCACTGGACATAGTGTCTAATCATACGGGCTTAAATATAGCCCGACTGACGTGGTGGGACTGTTAGATGTGGAACGGTTGAAACAGATGTATCGGTGTCCGTAGAAAATGAGATTGAGGTGAAATGCTATGGTGCGACTTTTATTTGAATGCGTGCCACAAGGGTATATAGGCGTTGTGACCGAGGTCAGCACCGTCATTGGCCGCGATGGCTGTCGATGCTGCGGGCGCAGCTTTGACTGATGGTTCTGCGGTATTTTCCTGCCTAAGTCGCGATACGCAGAAGAGTTTTTCAGATTTTGAAAATGATCTTCGGGGTTTTCAATGCGAAACTGCAACTTTTCGCTATATTTATGATAGTGTAGTTACCGTAGGCTGTATATTTCACCAAAATGAGTATCAGTTATCACGCCTGTTTGAAAGATGCCCCAAAAGTATCGTTCACCCGAGCCAGGATGTTTGATTTATACCGTCCACCTGACCTTCAAACTCAAATATGCCGGGCATTCATCCGTGCGACCACTAAAACTATAACTTTTTGTGTTGCATTTACCCAGATGAATATCCAAGGAACCAGTTTGTGACCCCACTTGTATCACATGATAATGCAATCAAGCATGCTTCGAGTTTCCCCGAAATAAACCATTATTATTATTAATATTGAGTAGGATATGACAAAGTCGCGTGGCATGCGAATAAACAAAGCCGGGTGCACAGAAAATTGTAAGGGACACGAAACACACACACAACGTGCGAAGTCGAGTGTATTCGTAGGGGCAGGGTATCGTAGTTTCCTTGGAGGATTCTCCCCAACTAGTCGTTACATTCGATATCTTCTGCTACTTGTTGCCCATACCCCGCGGCCAGACGTGGATACATGTCACACGTCATGACAATCATAAAACAAAGCAAGTTATCAACCGAAGCTGTCGACAGTTGATAAACAACCAAAACATGCTTGTCCGTACCGACCGAGAAAGACGGTAGCTCAGCAAAAAACTACACAAAACTCAAACGTTTCGTGAGAAGAATCAAAATATTCTCCAAACAAAAGAGTACTTCCAGGTTGCTCAGGTACAAAAGGCAGTGCAAAATAACTTTCCCTCTTGCGGTCTACAGCTCAAAACCTAGTTTAAAGCAGAGAACTTGAAAATTCCAACCAGCGCGGGACCTACGGCAAGGTCAGCGGAGTCAGCAAGTTCACTAAAATGGCGGTAAGTCTTCAGTATCCTCCAAGCAAGCGTCGCCACGGCGGTCTAGGGATAGGAGCAAAGAAGGTAATCATCGAGGTGCCACCTTCGGCGCCGACTGCTTTTCCCACTACCACATCTCACAACCCAATCGGGTCTGGGGATGGTTGTGCTACTCCCCGGGGTTTTCTTTTTTGGGAAGGAGAAAGTGGATGGCCACACAACTAGAAATCTGCGGCATCGTCGTGGCCACTCGAAAGAACGCTGTTCCATTTTTCTGTTGCAGCACGTGAAGATCTCTGGAGCCTTGTGTGCAAGGAACTAGACGAAACTCGGCTGAAATTCATGCTGAAGTGCACTACCCCAGTGACGTGATGTTGCGTGGAGATTGAGAAGGTTTTTCGTCGGCTGTATCTTCGGAGAAGCGTGTTTGTTAGAAACATCAGTCTGATGGAGGAACGCAGTCGGGGTGTAGCCCAGCCAAGAGTCGACAGTTAACGGAAAGAAGAACAGAAGCGTAGCACGGGGTGGAGGCGTTACTTCTCCCAGCAGAGCAGTACGCCCAACATCAGCGGACCCAACTCAGCCTACTAAACGCGCGAGCCTTGCCGATCCGAATTATTCCGGATTGCGTAGATTAAACAAGAGCTTGTATACAATACAGCTCCTCCTCCGGCGATCGGGGGGACACTCAACTGTTCCGTAATATAGACAACTTGATGAACTCGGGCTCTGGGCCCTAGTGTTGGGAGATATTGACGCGCATGAAGTGAACTGCATCCACGACTAGGCACCAAAGAGAACACCTGCGTCGTTGCTGATAGACTTATTACACAGAAAGGGTTTGATACAATACGTAAAGGAATAATAAGGTAAGTACATGGATAGAGGGCTTCCACCATTGATGTGGCGGTCACCAGATATCCAGGGGATGTTGAAAATCTACTCGCAGAGGATCAGCCAGGGAAGAGCGACCACGGAATGCTAATGTTAGTGGTCAACGCACAGAAGTCCTGTGATCCAGACAAGTTTCGACATTGTCTGTACCAGGTTGGATTGGGAGCTCTTCGAGAGATCGGAGAAGCGGCAGACCAGTGGGTTGATAGAGGAGAAAACTGCGTGGACAGACTTTGGCCTCGCTTCCGGGGCAATGTAGAATGTTTGGCAGACCAGATAGACCCACACAGAAGAGTGCGCAGGTGAGGAGCGTAACTGTGGTGGAACAGGCGAGTCCGCAATGCAGTCAAAGCGAAAATATAGCGTGGGTGAAATCTATGGATAGTGGTGGCCACGGGTACGTTCTACGGTACAAAGCAGCGAGGACTAGGCCTGCGGCTACTCGGGCGGTTGTTCTGAAGGAATATGAAAATAAACTGGCAAAGAATGCCAATATCAACCCCAAGTCGTATTTCCTTTGGGCATAATCGAAATCGGCCTCAAGGGTATCCGTGGGCAACGTAAGGGACGACGGAGGGGGACACGCCAAAACCAGCTCCGATGAAGTGGATGCGCTCACGATTTTCTTCCAACGGGTTCACAGAAGGGACAGGGGCATACCGGGTCGACTCTCGGATGATTTGACCCTCGTACTGACTATGGAGGATGCTGTAATAAACATCTCAAAAGTAACCCCCGCCTTGAGCTAATAAGAGACACCCTAAATAGCAGCGTTCAATGGTATCCATCCGGCCACCGCGAAGCCGCCAGTTGACTTACTTGCGGAAACTCTGACAGCACCATTTAGAATGTCGCCGAGAGAGTGTCATCCCGAAGGATTGCGTGAGGCCCACAGTGTGCCCAACACACAAAGGCTGAGGCAGGGAGACTTGTTCGAACTATCGTCCGGTGAGCCTCATCGTAGCAGTCTTTAGGGTGATGGAAAGAATTTTGAGGGACAGAATATCAACTTCATAACAGCGAATTGTCTAGTGGTACCGATTCAACATGGTTTCCTGAGACTTGGCCCATGCCTGACCAACCTGATACACTTTATTCATGACGTAACCGGTAGGCTAGGGGAGGGACGTAGTGGAAATATGTTACCTCGACTACAGGAGGGCACTTGACTCAATGAACGACCGTCCACAACTGAACAAACTAGTGGCTTTTGGTTTGACCCTCAAATAACGGCTTCGATCGGAAGTTCTGTGAAAGGCAGAAGCTTCCATGTTAGAGTGGAGGAGTGTTTCGCTGGTGGGCTTTCTGCAGTGCGGCTTACCCCAGGGTTCAGTACTGGGTCTTTTGTTCTTTCGGTGTTTTTGAACGACCTCGCTGGGGGCTTGGAAAACTCCACTTTCGTGTTTGCGGACGGTGCCAAGTTGGCTTCTATTGCCACCATACAAAGTGCTTGTGCGTACCCATGTGGAAGGCTACATCCAGGCATGGTGGCCGTGCGCGGCAAAGGACACCAAGATCATGGGGCTGGTGGGTAGACGTTTCACGAGGTGGTTTGTGCACCAGTGGGGCTTGGCTAAGCGCAGTACCTCGAGAGACTGAACCTGTACCCACTGGAACGTAGAAGGCTTTGGAGTAACTGACACAAACCTTCAAAATGTTGAAAAGATTGCTTGACGTTGGTGAAGTGAGTTCGTTATTGATGCTCGGTAGAAACACCGTAGTTCGAGGGCATGCCCTCAGTTTAGGGGAAGAGAGAGTAAGGAGTCAACTGATTACAAATTTTTCTCCGTTGGAGTGGTGAACGATTGGAATGAACTACCGGACACAGTGGCTGCAGCTACTTCATTTAAATACCTCAAAATACACGCCGATAAATTCCCTCTACATGGAGGGGAGCTTTTGCATGCAGAATGGCGAGCCAGCGCCTTTCTCTGGTTCGATCCAACAAGACCCGTAGATGCATCACTGCATGCTCCCATGAACAAGCTTTCAGCCAAAACACCTACAATCCCCTTTGGTCCCTTCGGATTCAGTGGACCCCTATCAGTCTAGACCACAGGATATCATGCAAGTTTTGTGCGAGTTATCCTAGGCTGCGGCACAGCCCTCTTCTGACACCCTGAAAGCCCGTCAAAAAAGCCCTGTGAAGCCCATCAGGAGCAGACAAACTACGGCGAAAACCCCGAACGGCATGTCTGTAGTAAAAAATGCATCGGCGTTTCCATCGGCTCACATGGCGCCAACCACGACCGTAGAATAAGACACGTCGCCGTATGTGTCGCCGACTCATTCACCCGGAAATCTCCGGCACCGTGCTTCTCCACGTGCTACGTCTGTCATAATAAATAGCAAAAATCAACCTCGTCACACCAGCAATCCCGCAGTTTCAGGGTATTTCACAAATTTACCGAGCAGTTTTCCATCCCCGTTTAGTTACAAGACAACTGATCTACCGGTACCATCATTCCTACAGCCTAGTACGTCCACCTGATGGCCTCATAATATGGCTGCGACAATACTGCCCGGAACCATGGTGACCAAGCATAGTAAGCGCTGTCCCATGGGCATGCAACCAACCAGCCTCTCCAGCCACCACTAACAGCTACCACTCCTCCCTCAAGCCAGCTACCAAGTCATCGTCGCATTTCAAAGGCCTCCCTATTCAGATGCCAGTCGTGGAGTTCAGGCGGGCAGCCGGTCTTACAGCCGTGGCGCAGACACCTTTCCTCAGCCTCCTCTGACTAACAGGCGTGTTACCTTTATGAGCCCACAAACCCCTTCCAATTTAGGGGCCCTACTAATCCACTGACGACAAGACAACCCCAGACAATGTGTGGCAGGCCCCCACCATTACTTAGACCCCCTCTTCCAACGGGAAATCCCCTTAATTCTCATGCTAATAGCACACCAAACATCGGCCTCTGTTTCCTTAAACACATTTTACCACTGTCCGTGCCACACCTATGAAAATTCCGTCAAAGTTGCCGGTTTTCCATTCACAACCTCTACCTTAGTGTGAAAATCAGCATCATAAACGGGGGCTATTACCCGACTACATTGTCATGGAGTCTTGCATCTTTAACCATCCTTAGAAAAATGAAAATATCAACAACCCAGACATTATAGCCATCCCTCACGTCCCAAATGGTTCTTCTACATCGCACCCTAGCACCGCCTTACACTACAGCATCATCAGCTCTTCTTTTTCCCATAGCGCACCATACTACCAAACAGCTAACAGACCAAACCCTCCAATTCTCGTGCTGCATTTCAGACCTCATTTACACCCATGGCATCCATCACGTAGTTTTCCAAACCTACCAAAGTTTTCTTGGTAGCGATCACAATACGGTCAGCTGCCGCACTCCCACTCACTTACAGCCTACCCTGAAATCACACTGCATCATGCCTTCTCCGCTTCCTGAGTGAAAGCTTCTCCATACGACCATTCAGCAAGCCGACGGGAGTGAGTTGTTTCCCTCTAGTAGTCCACAACACTCCACCGATATTTTCTATGCACAGTTCTTCAGAGGTCTTGAGAAGATTACATACATCTCGCGGGAACGAAATAAAAGGAAATCCCATATTACCTCTCCGCAAGCAAAGTGTGTAAAATTCATTAAAATTCCACACACCTACCATTCTTATTGAACTTGTTCGCCTTACTTTTACTTTTCAGAGGCTTGAAGAAGCTACGCCACGCATCCAGGATTAGGAGGCTCTGCGACACCCGAATACATCTCTTTGTCTGTCATTGTTGTACAAGTCCAGAACCTCTAATATACATAGAGATATCCCGCACACGGTTTCGACGGACAGTGTATCCGCATCTACTCCCCTTTCTACTGTCGAGGCCTTCAACCCATTCTTTGCCCCAACAGTGACCCCTAATAATAATGTTGACCCCTAGCCTCTTCTCCCAGTTACCGCTTCAAGTCTGTCCATAGATGAGTTGGACGCTTTATTGACTTCCCAATTACTGACCACCTTCAAGCCACTATCTTACCCAGGACCTGACGGCTTACCCGCGGACCTGACTTACCTTACTTACTACTCAATCTATTTACCTTATCGATGAACTCTGGTCTGGTGCCTACAAACTGGAAATGCTCAGTCATAATCCCCCACCACAAGAAAGGCACACTACATGAGGTAATAACCTGCCGTCCCAGCAACCTAACACCTAATTTGTCTCAGCAAATGGAAAAAATGATAAAAGGACACATTGTGAAGTGCCTCTTCAGATTGGACAATATTGATCCTCGACAACACGGTTTTTCTTCAGTCAAAATCTTGCGGAGTTTGCCAACTTGATTTTTTGAATCTCATTACTGAGATGGCAGACAACGGAATGGCCCGCATAGTACTTGGCTCGGATATGCAAAAGGAATTTGACCGCGTGCCACACCCTCAAATTCTAACCAAAATCCCATCCTTTGGTATTACTGTCCTCTTACTGTCTTGGATCAATTCTCACCTGTATAGTCGCTCCTAGGTTGCCTCAATAAATGGACACAGTTCTAGGCATAAACAGGTTACTTGCGGTGTTATAAAGGGTGGAGCCCTTGGCTCTCGGCTGTTCCTCAAGTGTATAAATGACACATTCCTCTAGGTGAGCCATGGCACCCCATTTCTTTTTGCCGGTGACAATAAGATTGTCCACTCATTCTAGCCTGATTGCCTCACCTTGGCTATCTTAAACACATCTGCTCTCAATATAAGGTGCTCAAACTTGCGGATGAATTTTTCTGCTGGCAAATGTAGGGTACTCACATATTAATGCAACCGGCCTCCAGGGTCTCCAGCCGTTTGTGATTCATCCATTCCTAGCAGACAGTTTCTTCGGGACCTTGGCCTACGCCGCTCCTGCACTTCCAATTTCTTCTTATGTTCGGTCCTCCAAGTTGCTAAGGCCAAAAAGTGCTTAGGGCTAATATTTCGCCCCTTTCATCTTCGAGACAACATTTTCTTCCTCCGAAAATCTCATGCCATGCCTTCATTAAATTACTGCCCCTTGACCTTTTCTAGTATGCGCAAATCAGACAGAACTAGTATTGAATCAGTTCAGCTCAGTTTTACTAGGCGGATGATTGAGTGGAGCTCACCCCTCACTTTTAAAGAAAGCCGCTGATTTTTTAAACCAGACCCTTTATGGCTGCTCCATATGAAACTGAGCCTTATCTTCCTGCCTAAAATCCTTTATAATTGGAAACATACTTCTAATACGTTTGCACTTTGCCCCTGTCTCTAGCCATCCAATACATTCTAGAATTCTTACCATTTCAGTCTCCATTACCAGCACTGGCTCACTTTCACACTTCTTCATCACAGTGCACCCTTACTTATGGAGTAATTTACCATAGACGTAAGCAGTTCCTCTTCCAGCCATTGGTTTAGAAGTGCGTTGGATAAGTTCCTCATGGTTATCCAAACCCTACAGCTCTTCAGTGTAAGCGTATCCAGTGACCAAGGGTCTAGACTTTTGAAAAGTGCAAACACCGGCGATCTATGACAGATGAAACTGAGTTAAAATTCTAAGTATTTCCGCCTTCTGCAATTGGAGAGTTGGTCCCAAAGAATTGCTGTCTAATAATGTTGTCTCTCTGTATCGATTCCCATTTATTATTGAGTTGGAAGCATCACAGACCGAGTTCCACTATTTTTTCTCTATTCCCAGACCTTCCTTTGTGCTTATCTTTCTCTTTATGGCTTTCAACACTCTGGAGATCAGACTGGTTACTAACCTGGTATATGCATCCACGCTGCCGTGGGCTACCCAACTGATACTGCTGTGGTTACTTTTCGAAATCCCTTAACGCCTGGTCACCTGATCACGGACTGCCTGATACCCACGGCCGATTGGTCTCACCAAGAAATCTCATGTCAATCCCAACGGTTCGGGGCGAGACTAAATCCACCGCCTTGGTCATTAGCAAGTCGGGCGTTCAGGACGTCTGCTACAATGCAGGGGTACGACGAGACTGGCTGATCTCACCTTCTTTGGTCAGAAATGGTTTTCAGGTTGATGGTCCAGCGCACGGCCAGCCTCACCCACTAGCACCACTAGCGGATTAAAAACAACGTCCCAGCATCGTGCTGCTGCCACTTGTCGCCTTCTCAAACAGTCCTGAACAAGATCTGCTATACACCCGATCAAGCTCCAAATTGATGTATGCTCCTTACTATTTACTACTATTGACTTGCATCTCCACTGACTTGCCTTCTGTATGTCCGAATTGACCCCAAATTTACTATCATTCTACCTCTCCCGGTCACCAGGTTCTGTACACCGAAACATGAAAAGGGGTTCGCTATTAAGATATCTTAATTACGGACTTCGCCATTCCTGATACGCTATTGAAGAGAACACCCATCCACTGGCCAATTTTTATGTCACCACTCCAATAATCTAGACAAGGCCATGGTTCAAGTGTCGTTCTCACCTACCAACAACATCACAATGCACAAAATGGTCCTCCATCCAGCACTTCATCTGCGTGGCACCAGCTCTGTGTTTCGTTGTATCCTTTCCCTGCATCTCCTGTCATACAGCCATTTGTATTTCATGACAGTTGCATTGGCGATGAAGCATCGACAATCCATGACAAGAATAGTTCTATAACCTCCCCAGCTTTCCATGTCAGACTTCAGTGTATCCAGCTACGCAATCACCTGCACCTCCTGAGAGCTGTTATTATGAACTACTTTCATACGTCGGGATCAGTCCACTATTTGTCCACCTTCCTCATCTACTTTGTTGCCAACTTTAGACGCTCCTATGCTATTCATCAACGAACCCAGGCAAATCAATAATTGTATCACCTTTCACTCCTCCATGAGCCACTGCCGCTGTTACACCAGGCTATCATGGTCAGCCAATAGCAACACAATCCATCGAGTGCTTTCTCTGTATCTTCAGCTGAAGATCAACTACCCATAATTGAGGCTGCTGTTAATTTCTTCCCCCCTTCTTATTCTCCGGTTGGACTTTGCTCAATGTGTCCAGTAGCACAATTATTTGCGCTTTTTGAGGGTTTCAGTGATGTATTACTTCTAGCTGATTCCTTCAGGCATCAAGCGTATATGCCATTATGATGCCCACTTCGTCGTTATTTTGTATTCCTCATCTTTCAATCTTGGGGTCACCTCCGATAAGCAAATGGTAGAAAGCCATTTCAACCAGCATTTTTTCATTGCCATTTTTCATCGGCCTTCCACAATTTGGTATCTATTCCGGGGACCACTTCGGAGGCAATCCGTCCAAACCGTTCCTGGAAGTCAAATATACATACGCCAAAGTATAGACCTGCCGGTTGTTTCCCGAATGCCCCGTCAGATCTTTACCAGCATACACCATTAAGCAATTATCTAAAAGTTTTTACATTATCAACTACCCACCACCCCCATATGACCTCATAAGATCATCGTATATCAACTCTTCCGTCCTCCCGGCTGTAAACTGGTTTTCATTAATTGACCTAAAACGAACCCTTTATTCGAATCATATTTCATTCACCTGTCAACTTTCGTCGCTCTGCTCCACCAAGTTTCCAGGCTCGGGCATCTAAATTTACCCCTTCATGAGTGCACCTTCCACAACCCCATGATTATTAGTAAGTATAATTCGGTGGTGAATCGGAACCTGATAAATCGGAATCTGTTTCTTTTACGCAACTCCCAACTCAGAGGAAACCTCATAACTGCTTCGGTATTATTTCTGTGCTATTTTCTGGGTCATCTGAACTATTGGTTCAAGTGCATGTCCGTCATCGCCGGGAATTTTCACTCTTCCATCGGTGTCTTTCCGAAGGTTTCTTTTTGTCGGTGTACTCTCCCCTGCGACTTTACATCGATTCTATCCGAAATACGGTGCGTTTTCACAAAATCCCCACTTTACTTCATTACTTATCTTGAACACGGAGCACATTTCACTCACCACTGAGTGATGTACCCATCTAATCTTCAAATTCAAATTTTGCTAGGCACTACTTCGTGCGACCACTCAAACCTATACACAGTTTCATGCTGTATATACCCAAATGAATACCCAAGGATCTATTTTGTGTCCTCATTTTCAACGTATGATCACGCAATTGGGAATGCTCAGAGTGCTCCCGAAATGAACCATCAGTGTTGTTAATATTATGGGGCAAAACTTGGTAATCCCAGGAATAAGATCTCCCTTCGGTGCCCCCTGTTCGTATCTGACCAACACAAACGGTTTGGCCACCGTCTTGCTGGAGGTTTCGGGGCAGAGCACGGCCGAACAACATTATCATCCGGGTGCACCAGCCGGAAAGGTGGTCAACGTAGTGCCCGAGGTGGTTGACCGGCACTGAGGATCACTGGAAAGGGAAGCGAGATAGAGGAACGCAGTCGGGGTGTAGCCCAGCCAAGAGTCGACAGTTAACGGAAAGAAGAACAGAAGCGTAGCACGGGGTGGAGGCGTTACTGCTCCCAGCAGAGCAGTACGCCCAACATCAGCGGACCCAACTCAGCCTACTAAACGCGCGAGCCTTGCCGATCCAAATTATTCCGGATTGCGTGGATTAAACAAGAGCTTGTATACAATACAGCTCCTCCTCCGACGATCGGGGGGACACTCAGCTGTTCCGTAATATAGACAACTTGATGAACTCGGGCTCTGGGCCCTAGTGTTGGGAGATATTGACGCGCATGAAGTGAACTGCATCCACGACTAGGCACCAAAGAGAACACCTGCGTCGTTGCTGATAGACTTATTACACAGAAAGGGTTTGATACAATACGTAAAGGAATAATAAGGTAAGTACATGGATAGAGGGCTTCCACCATTGATGTGGCGGTCACCAGATATCCAGGGGATGTTGAAAATCTACTCGCAGAGGATCAGCCAGGGAAGAGCGACCACGGAATGCTAATGTTAGTGGTCAACGCACAGAAGTCCTGTGATCCAGACAAGTTTCGACATTGTCTGTACCAGGTTGGATTGGGAGCTCTTCGAGAGATCGGAGAAGCGGCAGACCAGTGGGTTGATAGAGGAGAAAACTGCGTGGACAGACTTTGGCCTCGCTTCCGGGGCAATGTAGAATGTTTGGCAGACCAGATAGACCCACACAGAAGAGTGCGCAGGTGAGGAGCGTAACTGTGGTGGAACAGGCGAGTCCGCAATGCAGTCAAAGCGAAAATATAGCGTGGGTGAAATCTATGGATAGTGGTGGCCACGGGTACGTTCTACGGTACAAAGCAGCGAGGACTAGGCCTGCGGCTACTCGGGCGGTTGTTCTGAAGGAATATGAAAATAAACTGGCAAAGAATGCCAATATCAACCCCAAGTCGTATTTCCTTTGGGCATAATCGAAATCGGCCTCAAGGGTATCCGTGGGCAACGTAAGGGACGACGGAGGGGGACACGCCAAAACCAGCTCCGATGAAGTGGATGCGCTCACGATTTTCTTCCAACGGGTTCACAGAAGGGACAGGGGCATACCGGGTCGACTCTCGGATGATTTGACCCTCGTACTGACTATGGAGGATGCTGTAATAAACATCTCAAAAGTAACCCCCGCCTTGAGCTAATAAGAGACACCCTAAATAGCAGCGTTCAATGGTATCCATCCGGCCACCGCGAAGCCGCCAGTTGACTTACTTGCGGAAACTCTGACAGCACCATTTAGAATGTCGCCGAGAGAGTGTCATCCCGAAGGATTGCGTGAGGCCCACAGTGTGCCCAACACACAAAGGCTGAGGCAGGGAGACTTGTTCGAACTATCGTCCGGTGAGCCTCATCGTAGCAGTCTTTAGGGTGATGGAAAGAATTTTGAGGGACAGAATATCAACTTCATAACAGCGAATTGTCTAGTGGTACCGATTCAACATGGTTTCCTGAGACTTGGCCCATGCCTGACCAACCTGATACACTTTATTCATGACGTAACCGGTAGGCTAGGGGAGGGACGTAGTGGAAATATGTTACCTCGACTACAGGAGGGCACTTGACTCAATGAACGACCGTCCACAACTGAACAAACTAGTGGCTTTTGGTTTGACCCTCAAATAACGGCTTCGATCGGAAGTTCTGTGAAAGGCAGAAGCTTCCATGTTAGAGTGGAGGAGTGTTTCGCTGGTGGGCTTTCTGCAGTGCGGCTTACCCCAGGGTTCAGTACTGGGTCTTTTGTTCTTTCGGTGTTTTTGAACGACCTCGCTGGGGGCTTGGAAAACTCCACTTTCGTGTTTGCGGACGGTGCCAAGTTGGCTTCTATTGCCACCATACAAAGTGCTTGTGCGTACCCATGTGGAAGGCTACATCCAGGCATGGTGGCCGTGCGCGGCAAAGGACACCAAGATCATGGGGCTGGTGGGTAGACGTTTCACGAGGTGGTTTGTGCACCAGTGGGGCTTGGCTAAGCGCAGTACCTCGAGAGACTGAACCTGTACCCACTGGAACGTAGAAGGCTTTGGAGTAACTGACACAAACCTTCAAAATGTTGAAAAGATTGCTTGACGTTGGTGAAGTGAGTTCGTTATTGATGCTCGGTAGAAACACCGTAGTTCGAGGGCATGCCCTCAGTTAAGGGGAAGAGAGAGTAAGGAGTCAACTGATTACAAATTTTTCTCCGTTGGAGTGGTGAACGATTGGAATGAACTACCGGACACAGTGGCTGCAGCTTCTTACTTTTACTCCCGTCTTCAGACGTACCCGTCTACCGCCACCTGATTTACCGTTTTATCTTAGTTATCACTTTTGTGCCGTTAGCCCTGGGAAGCTTCTTGCATTTCATGAGCCAACAGATGGCTGGCTACCAGCTACCAGCAGCCGGACGCGGGTCCCTGTACATTCTCCGGATTGGTTCACAGTGGCTGGAGACCTTATCTTCTCCGCTTTTTCCTACCGTCCGATTGAAAAAGGCCCGGTATTTCCGCTCGTCGCGGCACTGAGTGGTCCAAGGGGCTCAAGGCGCAAGGAACTGGACAGTTTTTGTGCCTCGCTGTTCACGTCCCGTGAAACCGCATCGAACTGAACTGAACTCCTGTGATCCGATCTGGTCTGATCTGCGCGACACTGTGACGTGTGTTTGTGAGCGGCGATTGGGCTGACAGCAAATACATAGGGATAGGAACAAGAGCTTGTTGACGCTGGCAGAGATTTGGCCCGGTATTAGAAATCCATTTGTGTGGAGCAACGGGAAAAGAAATATCCAAGTCACTTACCCTGCGCGACAACCCCGCCGTTGAGACCTACGGAACACAGAAAAGCTTCAGTTCTGCTCGCCATATCCTTAGCGGCTAGTGACGACAAAAAGGGTTAGTGAGTCCCTCACAACCCGTGTCGCTACTTATTCCCCTTTGAGTTGCTTTGCTAGCAGTACATTCTTCACTCGACCCTCTCTATGATAATCCACTAATAAAACTACCCAAAATTCGCGTTCTCCATTTCCTCGGGTTTTCCACTAGCTGCAAAAATGGGCCACGGACTAAAACGTATGGGCACCAGTGCCGTTAAGCAGATAAAAGCCAGTTACGTTTGGGGCAATGCCGAATGCTGTTATTTGGTGGAGGAAGGAGGAACGTGTGATGTCCATCGCAGTTGGTGTCATCGGAAATGCTCAGTTTGTACGACGAAAACCAGTGTGTTGAATGGGCTTGCCAGAATTGCTCTGAAATCTGAAGAGGTAAACGTCCGGCGGTCAAACATTTCGGCAGAATGAAGGTCACGGACTCCTCCGCTTCCTAAGAGATAGATATGGTCATTGAAAGAACCGGTGAATTGCTCCATACCAAGTAGCTCCGATTGTGGGAGGTTGCTTGAAAGCCACGGGAGGGAAATGTCTCGAAAGCTTCAACAGGTTGAAAAGCCAGAAGCAGACTCGTAGGCTGTTGGGGACAAGTTAGACGCAATAACACTAGCCCTTGGTAAGTTACTGGAAAAATACGGAAGTGGCCCTGGAGAGAAGCCGCAATGTGGTGGTGGAAGGCATCTCTGAGCACGCCTGTCAGGCAGCCAGACAGGGATAGAGGCTTCCGGCAGCACTTAATAAACCTACTAACAATGGCAGGCCTTCCAGTGCAATCTGCAACGAAGAGGGTTCTCAGGCTGGGTAATTTGAACCAAAATAGGAGTGGCCAACGACTACCTAGGCCGGTGCTCATCGAGTTTGTAACCGCTAGGGAGAAGGACACGTGCCTGGCTTCGGCGGAATTGGTAAAGACCAACACCCGAGAGGCCTTCGTATTAGGGCTCGATAACCCCGTCAGTTGGCAGGTGTCTACCAGCGGGAACATATTAGACCTTGGGAAAAAGCTTTCGGCTTTGTATCAACACCGACAAACGCAGAACCCCCCTCACAGACCGACATTGTACCCTTACCCGTAAAGGAGGCTTCGAAACGCCAACGAAGTCCACCATTACTAGTCAGGAGGAGCAGGTGAAAGAAGACACAGAATCTCGTCTCTTGTTGCCAAAAACAGGGACAGCACTCGTAACTAGGTTCCGGGCGCACACCCTGCCAGTTCAAAAATGGTGTACGAGGAAGGCTGGAGGACTGAACCGTAGTTTACGCCAATGCATGTGGCGTTGAGAGCAAGTGGAACGAACTGGGAGCACAGATTGCCAATGCTGCTTCCAAAGCCTTCACGAAAACCCGGACAGAAGTGGGGAAAGAAACTGGAGTCCTCTTCCCCTCTGGCTATTGTATCTGACGATCTGATGAGTAGAGTAATGAGATGGTGGGCTGCCGTGATATTGGTATCAGGAAAGAAAACCGGATGGCCGGAGAACGTACCCCGACACCAGGTATACAGGCTGTTTTCCGTGACTCGAAACTACACCAAGCTTAAATGGGTGTTTCGTGTGTACTGAGGCCAAACTGCCGCCCCACTGGAGGACTAAGACTTGCTGAACTACCTTCACCGCGCCGTAGCCAGAGAAGATGAACCAATAAGCACCTGTGACTTCGGTGTCTCCGAGATAGGCTGGGTGAATCTGTGGGCGGTGGGTGATGATTTCTCTGCCAGACGGCTAGGTTCCGTGCTGGAAGAGGTGATGTTCCAGCACGTCCCATGACCAACCAGGCTGAGAGAAGAATAGACTCCCGGTCCACTTGACCTGGTGATTAGTGAACACCGATAGCATTGAGGGCCTACACGTATCAGTACCCTTTGGAAGAAGCAACCATGGGGCGAGTCATTTCAACTACCTCGCTGTTAAGGATAAGATACCTCACAAGCTTTGAAGATGCTTTGAAAGTCTCGATTCACATGGTGTAGCTATGCAGCCTAAGCACCGACATGGGACCCCCATTGTGAAAGTGTGGAGGAAGAGTGTACAGCATTCGAGAACGATCTTATGTCGCTCACAATATGCTCCGCATCAGCTCGCAAGATCCACGAGGAGGCAAGAGCACTGCGGTGAGCCAGAAGTAATCAAAGCCAAAAGCCGGAAACCCAAGGCGTGGTGTCGGCACCCACAGACAGGAGGTCACAGGAGATACCTACGGTTCAAAATGGTTCGACAAGCAGCCGCTAGAGCCCAAAAGCAGCGCAATCTATCTTGTGAGATCGCCTTAGCTAGAAACGCAAAACAGTGTCCAAGAGCCTGCCACAGCCTTGAACGGCAAGCTGAAGCTAAAACAGTAAAAAGGAACATGCGCGTAGCAGTGAGTTCCATTAAGGACAGGAAGGTAACCATGTACTCGCCAATAGCGCCAATTACATGAGGGCTGTTTGACGGCCTAAGTTGTCCCAATACACAAGGGGGGGGTTAATGGGAACGTTGCGAAACTGTCAACCCGTCAGTCTGCTGCCTGTGTCTCCCAGAATAATGGAGGGACTGATGAAGAGCCGCACAGCCAATCACCTGGCTGAAAATAAGAAAATTTTCAACAGAAAACACGGATTTGTCAAAATCGATCGTGCTTGTCCAACTTGCCCTCTTTCTTGGACGAGGTCCCGGCTAGGCTGGACAGGGGTGCATGGGTCGAGGTTTGTTATCCGGACTCCCGAAACGATTATGAATCCGCAAACTACCGCCAACTATTACGCAAAATGGAAGCGCCGCACATGGCGCCTCAGGTGCTGGAATGGACCCGGGCATGTTTTACAGACCGATCGTATTACGTAAGGGTGGATGGGAGCAGGTCCACAAGAGCTACGGCTACCAGCTGGGTCCCACGGGCGTCAGTCCCGGGTCCTCTTCTGCTTTTCGTCTGCGTCGGTGATCCATTGCAGAGTATAAAATTCCTGAGCTGGCCGTTTGCGGATGACCTATAGCTGGTGGTTGATCCGGGGCATTGTCACTTCAGGAGGACTCGAATAGTGTTTACGCCTGGACCACCACCATCGTCATCATCGTACAGCGTTGAACAGAAGAACAAGCGCCAGTGGTCACTGCCTTCCTTACCATGTTGTAAATGAAGACAAAAATAAAGAATATGCAAAATGGACAGGAATTGGACCTGAAGGAGTGGGGGGAGGAAAGACCACCCTGGTAGCCGGCACGCGTAATACACAGTCTAACTGTACCAGCATACATTGATAAGTCATCCTCATTCGACAGAAAGTGAAAAAACGATCACGGCTCGATGCCATAACCTTCAGTGTATCTGGACAACTGGTTGACGAGCCTTTTGAACCCCAAAGATGGAGACGTGAGGCACCTACGTTTTCTAGGCTTGCCGTACATCTTTTCTCCTTCACCGTTGACAAGTCACCCGTTGACCCCCATATAGTTTCTTCCACTTCCAAGGAGGGACGGAAAACGGGACACAGTGCATTAAGCGTGTTCGCCATTCTTAACACGCGTCCTGACCGAAGAAGTCTACTGAGCTGGATACGCTGTGATAAAACGTTCTCTGAATTAGTGCTCATTATTCGAGCTATGATCTCACCATTGCTTACTCAGTCATTTCACCTAATCTTGGCAATACCACGCCAACTTTGGCGGTCGAAAACCTAAATACGACGAATATATTCCGCACGCGGACTTCAAGTCTCGCAAGCATAAAACATAAAAAAAGCACCGCGGCACAGCACACCCGGCCTTTCAACTTCAGCGGAATAACAGGTCAGCGTCACAAGTAACACGGTTCAGCGGATGCCGATCGAGCTCTGAAGGTGCGTGTGCTCATCTCTACTACCGTGCTTCCATCTGTCGTCAAGCTGCTGCCGAGGTAACTGAAGCAGTCAACAACTGCTAGTTCCTCCTCATCCAGCGCCAAGCCCTGAATCGTTGACGTCCAGTCTTGTGACGTCACTTCTTACTCCGGAGGTGCAAGGCGCGTGTCAAACGGAGCCGTGGCTCTCGCAAGTCTATCTGGTGCACGTTGCGCATGTTCCTTACTTCGAACAGTCAGACAAGGTCATCCTCGTAACCCAGGTCACACAAATTTCCACTATTTCCTAGGTCGACGCCCACATCCTGAAGGTTTCGCAGGGCTTTTTCCATTATCTCGTCCATGAGAAAGTTAAACAAGAATAGAGAGGTGAGAGATCCCTGTCGAACACCGCTGGTGGTTTCAAATGGACCAGATTGTTCACCGCGAACACTTGCGTGGCCCGAAGTATGAGAGTAAAATGACCCCAGTAGATTTACAAATTTCTGGGGCATACCGTTCTGACGGAGAGCACTAAGTAGCGCTGCTCGGTCAACTTAATCGGAGGTTCCTTTCGAATCGAGGAAAACATTATTGCTGATTGACGGTGTGTGGCGCGTTTCAAATAGCTGGGGAAGAATAAAAATCTGGTCAACACATCCTCCACTTGGACGGAATTCGGCCTGTTGTTCGTGGGCGTTTCTCTAGCGAGCCGGTATCAGGCAGCGCGTCAAAATCGGGGCTAATACGTTTGTGACCATCGGAGCTAAGCTATTCCCGCGGTGACTACAACACTCATTGTGTGTCCCTATCCTGAGGATGGGTACACCAATGACCCATCCCATAATAACGGGATACGTTCCTCTTTCACTGCTGGGCCACTCAGTGGCAACTGCCGCCCGAAATAGGGATGTGTAGGCATCTCACCCGGGACATCGGTAGAGAATCACAATACCTGAACCTACAGAATCCACAAGTATTAAGGAAGGTTACAGACATCCCTGACCCTGGAGTCCTGATGGGTAATTGCTACTAGCTATCTCTGCGGTGTCTGACTGCCGCGGCTAGGGCTAAATGGATGTCCACCAACTGTTGTGCGTCGTACCATCCAGAGAAGCTTTCTTGCTGTTGCCTTTCTATACAATACTAGTTAAGCCACACCTAGAACATTGTATCCGATTGTCGGTCCCGGCTCTTGTGCGGGACATTGCTATTCCTGAAGAAGTTTGGCTGCGCTTCCCCATAGTGTTACTGGAGCTTGGGCATAAAGCGCACCCTGAAGGGTAAACGGCGCCGAAGGTCTTCTCCGTGAAATATGGGAAACCCAGAGGAGATCTAATGGAAGCTCTCAAATGAATTAAAGAACCGTCCATCCCAACGGAGCCGTTGGTAGTATTGAAACGCATCCCACACTCAGGGGACACGAGTTTAAGCTCGGCAGACTTAGAGCACTAAAGAACACAGAAGGGAATATCCTCGCGTGCAGCGTTATGAGCCCATGAAAAGCACGGTCCGCTGAAATGGTGTCTGCCACGTCGGTGGTAGGTTTCAAGGCAAGGTTGGACCTTTGATGGCATGACGTATTTCCCGGATACATCTTGATCCACGTCACTAAGTGGCAGTGCCGGATGCGGCGCCCTTCACTTTTTAGTCAACACCAATTGTCCCCTTCGTGCCTACCTCTCTGACTCATGCCTTCAATCCTTCTCCATCATCTCACGTTTTTCTCCCCTTGTGCACAGCCCACGACTATAACCGCTGTGTCTTAGCAGTGCCGCTTTTATGACAACCTTCGATTGGCTGGAGCTAGAGTTTGATAAGTATCTAGTTCGATAATGGCTACTACTCGTTTTGACAGCGAACTAAGTCCTTTTGAAATTTCTTCTACACAGTAAGCAAAAGTAGCGCAACTCAATCCAAGAGCTTGCGGTCCTGCGGGATTCATCTAGACGCTCACTAGAGCATGAATCTAGACTTCTTACCGGCTCCAGCATCCGGTTTTCTTGCTTGAACCTATCTGAACTAACCATTTTGGAAACAGATTGAGCCAGGTGAATAAGATGGCTCTGGAATTAAGGCTGATTATGATGTCAGCATTCGAATAATCCGTACACCTACTTTGTGGCGCATGATGGGTAAACTATTCCCACACCACACTTGTGCGACGTATGTGTAAGCACACTCAAGCACCAAAAATGCTCCGTGTCTGTGCGTGTAATTCTCCGATTTGGGCAAACCAAAAAAGTGTGCACTTCAAGGGCAGAACAGAGAGGCAGCCGAGTCATCAAATGGCCAATCACAAGGCAGGGTGGCTTCAGACGACCATGAGCAGCAAATTATCAAGTTGCCCCATCAAACGAGCAAAGGTCGATCAGATCATTCATTGCCCGGACCACGCATACCATCTCTGTTACTCGAAGTTCAAAATGATATACTCGGGCAGGAATACAAGGTATTATTCACATAGAACGACATGCGGGTTATCCTTAGTACTCGATGAACTATGGCTCGGTCTTTTTAAAGACCAAAACAACTTTACTGTATATTTTATAACCAGCTACGTCTCACCGCTATTCAAATTTATTTCCTTTCGGGTTTGTTAGTTTTCTCTCGGGATAATTATGGTGTGTGTTGTTTGGTGAGTAAACTCGCGTGTGAATGTTCAAGCTGCCTGCAAACAGGCGGAGATGGGACTGTCTTGGCATAGCCGGACAGACCCGTCCCTGTAAGTTTAGTGCACCGGAAGCAGTAATCGTGTATGGTCCAGGAACCAGTCATGTTTAAGTGTGAATGGCTGCCATGGTCCAAAGGTGAGTGAGGCGACTGCTTTGCTGGGGTAGTTGGGTCACGCAATGGAGTGCTTTCATCCAGCCTTGTCCGTGCCAACCACCATGTACGTCGGTGCTATCGTGATCATAAATTGGTGGTGTGGTTGATCTGCGATCATTTACATCGTCACGTGATAAGAAAGAAGTGATCGCCGGCTGTTTTAGAAAATGGGGCCAGTGCCTCACCACGAAGGCAAGTATTTTGTCCCCAAGTCCTACTCATGCGCCAACTGTATTGTTATTCCTCAAGCCCCCGTCGGTAATCCTGTCTCGACAGCCACCCAGCATATCACATTCAGTTGCTAATCTGACGTTCGGTAGTTACGTCGGGGTGTTTGCCGTTTATCGCAAGTGGTAGAACTGCGAACCTCCACCATAAACAGCCTGTCGTCACGAGGTCAAAACCGTCGCTCTTCTACACTGAATTTCCCGAGGGCAGTTGCTCAACCCGGTGGGGGTTATTCATGGTCTTTTTGAGTCTCAGATGCAGAACGCAAAAAAGCCCTGTACCTGCCGCATTCTCCAGGAAAACTTATAAGCGAAGAGGTGATTGCGAAGACCTCCTCATGCCCCCGCGCGCCTAGTCGCCTCACTTACGTGAAGGACAGGAATACCGGTGCGCTTTCCTCAATCGACAAGGAAAATCAGTTGAGTATCAAAGCTAGTTTCATAAGAGCCCCCACAGCCCGCAAACGGTGAGCTACCAAAAGCACATCAATCTTGCCATCGGGTAGTCAAATTCTTGCCCTAGACCTTGGCTTGCGTCATCTCCTTCCGTGGGTTTTCGTCGTCTCCCAAAGCACCAGGCTATTCCCGGCTTAGGTAGTTTAGAAAATCACGGGTTACTATTGGGTCCCGGCAAGCAACAGCTCGTAGGTAAAGTCACACTGGGGTTCGTTGTTGGTTGCCTGACCTTGGATCAATAAACAGCAATTGTCATGCCGATTCTCTCTTCTGAACCAGAATTTGGTAGTTTATTCAGCGACTGCCCTGATCTTTTCCGCCCAAATAACAACCAGCCCCCAATCAACCTTGACGTGGCCCGTCACATCTTCTAACAAGGGCCTCCGTTGTGAGCTCGACTCCACAGGTTTGCTTCAGACAAACTCTGTGTAGCCCGCTTCGAGTTCCAACATAGGCTCAACCTGGGTAGTATTCAGCCTTCCAACGGTCTGCGGGCACCAGTGCTACACGCCGCCATGAAGAAGCGCCTTGATAACTGGTGGCAATGCAGAGATTATCATTCATTCATTTGAGTAGCCACGCCCGACTGATATCCCATTCCGCAAACTGCGGACCTTACAGCTAGATTGGTTGGTAAGGATTTTTTCCAGTGGAGTAGATTTGGTGGGGGGGCATAACCAAACGAGAGTGGCGGAAGTAGATATCCCCAAAACAGCAGTTACGTCTCCTTTTGGTCTTTTCAAGTTTTTGCGAACGGCCTTTGGACTCTGCAACTTTGCATCATCTCACTAATATGGTATACAGTGGTTTGAATTTTGCGAACGCTTATCTTGACGACATCCTGATTGGCAGCTCGTCTAAGACAGAAGTCTATCAAATCTAGGCATACTTTGCGGCCGGCAGTCTCAAACGGGGGCATGGTCAACACGAAAAAGTGTGTACTAGGCGCCAAAGCCTTTGGATTCCCAGGCCACAAGGTTACTTTCACACTTGCAGGACAAGGTACACGCCGTCGTGGACCAACCAGAACCTGCGTCATCCAAGCAACTACGGCTTTTCGATGTGCTGGAGAACTTATATCAGCTTTTCATTCCTCAGTGGGCTCAGCTAATGCATCCGCTCACAGATCTGTTTGATGGCAAAGCGAAGCAACTGATTTTCACAGAAACCGCACCAGAAGCATTTGCTGTGCTGAAGCAAGCTATCGTCAACAGACCCTCACTATCACTACTGAAATCAACTTCCTCAATCGCGTTAGTCACCGATGCATCATGAAGAAGCCGTAGGCGCGGTACGGCAGAAATACTGAGCCGACGATTAACAAACGGTTGCATATTTCTCCAAAAAACAAAGTTGGCCAAACCTGAGTACGGCTTATTTGGCGGCTGAATCCCCGCTATCTAACTAGGCATCCGTAAATTTAGGTACATGCTACAGGGACTCGAAATCAAGCACTGCCCACCATCATGGATTGATGCTTTCCCGGACAGTATAGACATTCGGAAAATATCAGTGAGTACAGAAGCAATGTACAGTGTGTTCTTTGGGAACGTTTGAAGCCCTGAAGTTTCGAATTTCTAATACCGCTACTGAAAACAGGAGCAGTAGTTAGATTTGGGCTTTTTCTGAATTTTCGCGAGAAAAATTGGCTGACGTTATACATTCGAGGATGCTTTTTCAACCAAAAGGTCCTCGAATGTTACTGTCTACGCAAATCGTTCATTATGGATAAGCGGACCATGTTCGGCAATTTAGCGTGGCCTTGCATAGAAAACTCGAGTCGAATAGCAACTTCCGTAGTATCCGATCAGCGGTGTCATCCATTGGGACAGTGCTTATCGCTAATCCGTTTGTCGTATATTCACTCTGGTCTCCTGAATGTGGAAGACTTCAATGAATCTAGTCAAACTGAAATAACCATTATTGGTTATTGGATCGTGGCTATTCTGTTTGCCACTCCTCAATGGCAGCCTAACTAAGGAATTATTTGTGTCAATCGAATGGCAAAATGGAAAAGAGAAGTAAAAAATGTGGTAGCAATATGATGAGTAGGTAATGGGAATACAGGGCCTCATCTGTCGTGGCACGTATTTGTATGTTCCTGCCTGCTTGTGTTCACTGGTTGTATTGATGTCGTGGAAATCGGACACAAGAAAAATAACCAAATGCAGTGGTCCGTCCCAATGTATTACATCGATATTATGGACTGTCCAATTAATTGCGCATACTCTAGCAAGACTCATGTAGCTTTCAGGAAATGCAAAATGAGCTGAAACTAATATTTGCATCTTATCAACAATTGTTAGCTTTCTGGCACCAATAGCATTAAAAAAAGTTAAACAGGTATGATAACCACTTTGGATAGTTATGGAAGGATTAAGTGTAACTAATATTGTCGTTACACAGTCATCTGTGCTTATTTAAAACTTCAACAAATCTCTTGTCGCCCGACAGTTGATGGAGTCTCCGTGAGTTGTGGTGAGTTGTGTTGGTATTAGTTCAAGTAACTTGGGGGGCTCCGGATATATTGGCGAATTTTACTTCACTTTACTTCGTTTTCCAAAACTGAAGTAAAGTGTAATGATATTGTGGTAAAATCGCACAGTTCTGTTGGATAGTGCAGCTACCGGAATTTCTGATTTAAAACAACAATATCTTTTTTGATTTCGACCGTATTGTTAAAGTGGATTTGCTAAGCTATCTGATGCCCACACTCATCGTCCTCTAATCAAAACCACCTAAATCACAAGGGGCGCTAGACATGAATGGACCTAACTAATGTTTTTCAGGGGCTTTCGCAATTATCAATTTATTCTCTCAATCCATATAAGTACTCCCAAGCGATGAATCTCCCAAGTGACTTTTCTTGTAATCAGTGTGCACATTTCACCCCTAGCGGTGCGGTGGCTTCCGTCAATGTTAGGTCACTGTGCTTGCACATCTTCACTTTTAGGAGCCAAAATGGTTTTCTGGTCGTGCCTAATCGCGCTGTCCCGGACACTGCGGCTAGTTTCACCCGGCGATCCAAAATTCTACCATTGTTCTTCCTCCAACTGAGACTCGGTCTGTTCTCATACTCATTTATCACTATGGTGCGCTCCCCATCCACCATTCAATTACCCATACCACAGGATTACAACAGAGAGAAAGCCAAATCAACACTGATAAAGAGTCAGTCAAGTTGTTGTAGCTCTCAGTATGTCCAACTAAATGTTCTTCATCTACCACCGTCCCGACCATCTACTGAGGATGTTCCAAGATGTTCCCCCATCTTGAGAAAAATACGCCTCCACTCTCTGGAGCACGTTACACTGGACGGCCTTAAGCATGGCTATTGGGATTCTCCGGCACTTTTCGACTGTTTTGCACGCATACACCGCGGACAGCTCATTCAGATCTCTCGCAAGGATGGACACAGGCTAGCCGAATTTGTGGAACCCATTATTCAGATGTTCGAAAACAGCCCTCTGCTAAGGGACATGACAGAAGAATCCAACGTATTGGATTGCTAAAAGGGTTCAGAGAGACCATCGTAGGACATCGAAGGTTATCTGACAGAGAAGATGTGAACGAATCTTGGCTTCCATCGGACTAGGGAATGGACGAACAGCCCTCATTATTGTTGTTTTCTCTACATTCTCCCAATATCCCGGCAAGAATGTTATTCAGATAGGCAGCCATTTGGTGAAATTGATAACAGTATGCTCTCTAATAATATCAATGTACCGGTATTAGTGCTATCGCAGTATGCTGGTTATTACGTAGAGCGTGTCCACGGGTGCATGCGTGTGCGTAGCACATGCGCGCTCACTGCCACGTAGGCAGAGCGGTGAAATAATCTCAATGTCCATTGCCGAGATGGCTAGAGCTGTTCCGTGTGGCTGGTGGCGAATTAATGATGCCAGCACATTTCCAATGGGTGCGTATGGGTGCTTGCCGGAGCAAGCCTGTGCGTTGGACTCTGTGGGCCCACTACAACACACACACAGCGGTGAGATAATCTAGGGGATTATCCTAGTGCCCCGGGCAGCCTGGATGAATATGACCGGAAGGCCTTTTCGGCGCTCCGAAGAGAAGGTGTGCAGGCATGAAGAACTGACATTGACAGAAGTGACTGCACCGCTGGGGCTGAGCGGTGCATAGTGAATATAGGAAAAGAGCGTTGGGAAATTGATCTCTTTTGAAAGGTTCTGATATGGATTGAGGAAATAAAGTGGTGGTTATGGGAGAGCATGAAAAACCAATCCATTCGTATCTGGCTGAGGATGTCGGTGTGCACTTACACCGTTGAGAACTTATAGGGTTAGGATAAGAGGGCAACAAAACAGTGGTACCGTCCGAAGGAATTGTGATAGACGCACAACAAGGGCTTGAGGTGTACTCTTAGGAGCAGCTGAAAATCCATGAAGTGGTAAGGATGAACAAGTTAGTTATTTCGACGACGATGCGAATATATCTTTCATCACACCTTAACAATCGGTGGCATTTCCTATATTGTCCAGGAAGTTTTGCTTCTGACTGATTGAACAGTTCTCCCGTTGGTTGTGTAGGTACGCATACGGGTCACTCCCATGTTCATGCGGGGGTGAATGTGAGTGAGCAGCAGCTTGTTTGATAATTGCAACCATTAGTACTATAACGTCGTACAAATTTATGTCGTCAGTCAGAATTCTCAGCAACTATACTATTCAACAAAAGCGCATACTTTTATCGAAACTTTATTTGAATTCATTTAAGTTTGGCAAAATGAAGTTAAGTAAAATTTACCAACGGTTCCGACATTATTTCAAGTTTTGACTGACACGTAACCTTAACTATCGGATTCCCTCATTCACTGGGCAACAGGAATTATGTCCAAGTTTGAGATAAGCACAGATGAGTGTACAACTGACAATAGCAGTGACAGTACATTTTGCCATAACTATTCAACGTCGTTATCCTACTTACGTGGTGGATTGAGTAAAAAAATGCCATAAAGATGGTAATTCCCAATACTCTGGGAACGTTATTTTCCTTACAGTTTGCCGATTACTGGTCGAAAACAAAAACCAGGCCCAACCCGTAGTCCGATTAGTGAGTCCAACTTTACTGAGTAGCCGTACACCACTTTGCAAAAGTTACATCGGCCTTGATAGGGTATGCACCGTTAAGTGGGCAGTTGGCGTGATAGATGAAAGCTGCTGGGAACCACACGACTTCACGAAAATCTTTTTGTGTATTATGCTTCCACGAGGTCCAAATTTTTGTGGGTCATATGCAGGCAGGAAGATACGACAACGTATAATGACAAGTGATAAATCCTACTTGTTAGTTCGTTTGCTTCCCAGAAGTAGCAACCAGAATAGCCACGATCCAATAACCAATAATGGTTATTTCAGTTTAACTAGATTCATTGAAGTCTTCCACATTCAGGAGACCAGAGTGAATATACGACAAACGGATTAGCGATAAGCACTGTCCCAATGGATGACACCGCTGATCGGATACTACGGAAGTTGCTATTCGACTCGAGTTTTCTATGCAAGGCCACGCTAAATTGCCGAACATGGTCCGCTTATCCATAATGAACGATTTGCGTAGACAGTAACATTCGAGGACCTTTTGGTTGAAAAAGCATCCTCGAATGTATAACGTCAGCCAATTTTTCTCGCGAAAATTCAGAAAAAGCCCAAATCTAACTACTGCTCCTGTTTTCAGTAGCGGTATTAGAAAATCGAAACTTCAGGGCTTCAAACGTTCCCAGGGAACACACTGTACTTCCTATCTCGGGTATCGTTACTCCTGTAGATGCACCAACTCGAGTTCTGAACCTGGATTTCAGTACCCCCAGGCTCGATGCTTCTCGGAGTTATCTCCCCTGCTCAAGCCGGCTATTTCGAGGTAGAGCAACTGCGTAGCACTTTATCGCTGCGGCTTCAGCCTGTTCCTGTCCCTTCAACCAAAGGGTACAAAATGAGTGACTTGTTCAAAGGCCACCCGATGCCTGTAGTACGGTTAGTCCAGCGCAGGTATAAAGGGCTCCACTAAGCTCGTCGGTGACCGTTAAGTTCGGCACTGCATGAACCGTGATACCACCGCATTGGCCCGCACCTGCATTCAGTGCCAACAGTCGACAGTGCATGGACACAGAAGCCCATTACCAAAACTTCCAGCCCTCGACTCACGTTTCCAACACGCGTATACTGACCCAGTAGGGCCGTTCCCACGTTCAAAGTGTAGCATAAATCTTCTTACTCGCGTAGATCCTATCACCGGGTGGCCGTTTGCTGCACCTCTGCTCAAGGCAGCTAGCAGAGCAGTCGCCCAAAGCTTTGAGTCGCAGAATTTGGTTGTCCGTTCGTGGTGAAGACGGACTGCTGCTCGCAGTTAGAGAGAGCCTTCGGTAGCCCTCTGCCAGGTTGAACCTACGAAGTTTCCCTGGCTGGGTAGCCCTCTAAAGCGTATCTCTCCAGTGTCTCGCTTTGAGTGCAGACCACCACATTCCACAACATGTCACTCCGTTGTCTCTTTTTCTTCTTTCTACTTTCTTCCTCGAGGGACCCATATTATCAATTAATCTTCAACGCAAATGAAATGGTTTTAGCCAGTTGTTTGTTTTTATTTTCGAAACAATTCATTCGTTTCGAAGTAACCTTACACGTTTCTCTTGCCGTTGTTTGTTCTGATCTCGGGTGACCGGATGTCATCCACAGACAGTACCTCTGGATCAGAGGGCTTTGGAGCTGCAGTCAAAACTGATAAGCGGTTTCAAGGCTGCGAGGAACTGCGGTAGTTTTTTGTTTCACTGGCTTTATAACGCGCGATATGCTCATTTCATGTTAGACCCCCAAATCGGGGCCTTTCTTGAGAGCGATCTTCTAGGAGGGGGCCTCTACAGCGATCCTCCCATCACCCCCTATCTTTCACTTGTTTGACTGTACCTTTTGCGCACGCGGCTACCGCAAGCGCTACTTCCGACGCACTTCTTCGGTTCAAGCCAGCGGGCGGTTCTTTTTCTCAGGCTTCGTGAGAATATACATGTTTTGCACCTCAAGGTCTTTTCTCGCTGAATTACACGACGAACGAGATCCTAAAACCTGAGGAAGGGTGCCTCCCAATACTACATTCCGAAGTTTTCACAACGTCTCAGAAACCAGCGGAAATTCACGAAAGGCCCGTCTGGAAAAGACGAAACGGATCGTGCTGAAAAAAAGCCGTATGCACTGAAAACTCTGAGGTCCATTGGTTATATATCCTGTGGCCTGTTTCAGAGGATGGAGCCTGCAGGTTCAACCACACCACGAATTTATGGGATGCCCAAGATCCACAAAATCAAAGTGGCTTTACGCTCTATTCTTTCCACGAATAAGTCAGCTTATCAAACCAAGGCGCGATGACTCACAGAAGTTTTGGAACCGGCGGATAAGATGATTGCTGCACAAACAATTCGTGACACCCTCCAGTTTGCCGGGGTCATCAAAGAAGCAAACGCCGACAGAAACACAATGTATTCACTAAAAGTAGCTTCTCTGTTCACAAACGTGCAGCCAGTAGAAATGGTGAGAGTCAAGTCTTCATTTATCGAAAACATGAATAACGATAGGAATACCAACAGAAAACATTGGAAAACTGCTATTGAGATGAACAATAAACGTACAAATTCTACTTGATGGTACATATTATCGACAAGAAGACTAAGTCACAACGGGATCCCCGCTCGATCCATTGTTAGCTGATATTTTCTCGGCTAAGTTAAAAGATAGCTGTATGGGGCCTTTTTCTTAATTGTCCTTTTGTGGATTTTATTTTCCGCGCTACCAAACGAAACGAAGATGCAGTTAAAATCTCGAAAATTTTCAAAGCCGCGCGTTCAACGATACGGTCCTCGACCGAGCTGGAAAGAGACAAACACCCTACGTTTTTGGATGTTTGTGTAATGAGGCACCCAGAAGGATAAGTACGACGAAAAATATGTAGAAAACCAACGTGGAATGAGCAATATAAAAATTCCTACAGTTTTGTGCCCTCGAGCCAGAAAGGAGACCTGATAAGGTGCTTGACATCAAGATCCAAACGCATATTCTCTGACGATCCGCTGAACGTAAAGCTACAGAAAATTCATAACGTCCCATTAACGAACGGCTATCTAGAGGAATTCTTCAACAGCAATAAAGAGTATGAACAAGCAACAGAAAGGTACCAGGGTCAGCCGAGAAAATTCGGTTCGTTAGTCTCCCCTTCAGAGAAGATGCCGCAGTCAAGAGTACTAGTAGGGTTCTATGTGCTGCCATCAAAGCCACATTTAACGTGGCTACTCCAAGACGCCATTTCTCAACTAATCCTGTCATCAGATGTGAGAACAAAGATAAACTGCCTTTGTTGACTTCGTCAATGATTATCTACCAGCTTAACTGCGTCCGTCGTACCGCTCATGTTGGTCGAACGAAGAGGCATTTGTCGAAGCGCATCAAACATCGGCTTTGACGCCGAGCAAACGGCACGGTTTGAATCGCAATCACTGCCCGTTTACTAGAATCACGGCATCCGATCGAATCTAGAAATGCGTTCTGTGTTGTGTGCAGAGTGCCACATAACGAATCCGAAGAGATCAGATGGTGAAAGCCTGCGATAGCCGAAGCGATATTATACCGGTCCTCAAGCCCAAAAGTTATTTGCAGAAGTTATTCCATGGCGTCGAGCTTCCCTGACCAAACTCGATGGCGTTGCCCGCGAACAGACTGCCGATCCGGGCCAATAGGTTTTCACAAAATGACACTCACCGAATTCCCTACAACCCTCGTCTACCTACCAACCTATTGGTCTATTAACGATCGAATGACAAATCGCCTCCTAGGCCCACCGACTCTCCCCTTACCCCTCCCTCTTTTTCATGACAAATAACTGCGATTGTAACGGCTTCAAAATGAGTCATCAGAGGCACTTTGTTTGCTTACACTAATTGTTTTGATCTAAACTACTGAACTTCACTTGAAGAACCATACAAGGAGTCAGAAATGAACCAAATCAGAGAAAGCAACCTGACCGAAGGATAGCATTACCTTAAATCAAAAGCATATCCGAAATGACTACAAGAATGCTCCAGCCACAAGGCATCGTAGTTGCTCACCAAGCAGCACAACCCAAGTTTGCCCCATCGGTCAAGCATGGGGCAAACCTGGGGCAGACTTAGGGCTGCTCCAAGCTTATTATTGAAAATCTTGGGGCAGCTCTACCGTTGCCCGAAGATTGCTCCATGGGGCTAGCCCCAAGG
This sequence comes from Fasciola hepatica, assembly GCA_948099385.1. Classification (NCBI taxonomy): domain Eukaryota; kingdom Metazoa; phylum Platyhelminthes; class Trematoda; order Plagiorchiida; family Fasciolidae; genus Fasciola; species Fasciola hepatica. The sequence goes on from CANUEZ040000011.1 coordinate 2,987,675, forward strand.
TTGCCTCATAGGGCAAACCCCAAGCGATGGGGCAAAGTTGTGGCTAGCCCCATGGGGCGAACACGGGGCTAGCCCCAACCTTGGGGCAGCCCCATGGGCAAGCTTGGAGTATGCCCCAGGTTTACCCCAAAGGTTGTGGCAATGTGCTACTTGGGTCGTAAATCAATAAAAACCCTAAGACCAATCATATCAGGACCAAAAGAGCAGCTGAAAAACGAAGCCAGAGGAAACGCGACATACATAGTGAAATGTGGGGATTGTTACAAATGCTACTTTGGTCAAACTTAGGGGAGAGTTGCAACAAGAGTGCTTGCGTTGGCTACAATCAGGCATGATCCATTCTCCCTAAAGCCCGTCCACGAGGATCAACAAGGACACATGGCCCATCTGCATGAAGTTCATATGCTGGACCGAGCCAGTGTGAGATATGCAATGGAATTGTTGGAGGCCTGACACTTTTCAACGGATTCAATGAACAAACCCATTGAATTGGACTGATTTTACTATCCCGTGATACGCAAGAAATGTAACCTACTGAAGAAGTGGAAAGTAAACAAACTGAATCCTGATCCCACCAACCCACGGCAGTGTAACCCATATCTTCGCGTGAGCACATCAGTCAGAGTCACTCGGGGAAGCCTCAGTGAACCAGTAGTCCAGAAAGCTAATGATAAATAATCAGTTCAGTTCAGTTCAGTTCAGCTTGCAGAGGACGTTGTGTGGCTCGAGTCAATCGTGTCTACAGACAGTTGTGTTATCGGCGAGTTTCCATAGCTCCCATCACTGCGTGATTTTCTTCTTCATGCGCTAAAATCACGGAATTGGAAAATCACAAAAACTTGTATGAATATCAGCGTAGATTTCGAGATTTCAAGTTTCCGAAAGCAGAAGGCGTCGAAAAGTCAAAGGTCAGGTTATTACATTTAGAAGTCCTCTCCGAAAAGTCAAACTATCAAGCTTCTATGATTAGTAACTTGCCAAGGTCAGGGCCACATGAGAGCACAAAGTCAGGTCAGTGAGCAAGCTCCACATGCGCATACAAATGAGTTAAGGGACAGCCATGAGTGCACTGACGACGTCACTTCGACTAATGATGAAACATCTGCTGCCTAAAAGCCAAGCTCAGTAATCAACAACTGTTCAATATCCTGAATGTCATTTAAGGGAAAATTTCGGTTTATATCATTGACAACCTATCTACTGAAGCTGTTTGACTGAGCTGATTATGGAAGATTTATAGGAGACGTTCGTAGGCGGCCAGTGAAGGTGTCCTCCATCCGGTCTCACTACGGCATACCAACGAAATCCCCTCTATGGAACGAATAGAGAAGACACGAGTCAGTTGACAAATGCGGAAGTGTATCTTATATATCGTGGTACATAAAAAGCACCGGCACGAGAAATACTCTGAATGAAAACGAAAGCAAAGGCTAAGCAGAGAGTGAAATGCAAATGCTCACAGTCAACGAAGAACCAAAAGTGAAAGTGATTCAAAACGAGGTCAATGGACACCTTTGGAAGGTCAGTCCAGTTAAACTTACGTAACCGAACAAAACACGGAGGTCAGAATCAAACGCCAGAAAAGACCGTAGAGAAAATAAATCCAAAATGGTGTCCAGAAGGCGGTCATTTTCCCACAGTGATCGAGGTCACTACACATTTTTTAAGTGGCCGGTTGAAGGTCGGAAAGGAAAGCTATAGAAGGCGGAAAAATAAATGTTCGTGGCAGTAATATTAGTGAAATAGTGTTGTATCATTAGTCAGGGTAAGATATAAATGCAGGAAGTTACAGACCAATGGGATCACTGAGACTTGCTATCTTCTAAGGCAAGCAGAATAGATGTCCATCAACACGGGAGCAAAAAATATGTAACTGAGGTGAAACATGACCTGATAAGTGTACACCGTGGATGCCTATGAGCGGGACAAGATTGTCGACCCTACGAACACATGCAATACTGCATGGACTAACGTAGTATTATCCCGCACAGAATATCACAGAATCAGAACGCGGATATGGCACACGACATGCCGTTGTACTTCGTATATTGCGCTCAAGTACATACGATGTCCGTGTAAGTGAATACAACGGAAAGGGTAAAAGTCACATGACTGACTATATTTAGTCAGTCATGAATACCACATCCGCCCTACGTTGAATTTAGCTTCAGATGCTTGTAGTTCTTTGCGAGCATTGCTTGTGTTCTTGCTGATATTCTGGCCGTGGATTCTTCCGATGATTCACCTGATGCACGTAGTATGGTACTATCTGGAATAGGAGCATTAATAGGGGAAACAACAGTGAAATTTTCCCCTGACTGACCTTCAGAGCTGAGCTGTATCTGATCGATATGTTTTCGAGAACTGGACAAATTATGACTGTCAAGTATGGTCACCATTCGACTACCGTTTTGTACCAGAATTATAGCACTGGATGACCGCAAATTACTCTCTCTGAAAAAGTCTACGTCAACAGAAGAGACACACTGAAAACTGATTCTCAAACAACGAGATTTGAATGACTGTGCTGGACTCTTACTAGTTGTACTACGACAAGCATTTCAGTGTTGCGTCAAGAAATTATCAACAGCTCGGTCTAGTTCAAAAAAGACTGAATATTGATAGACTTTATAACTGTTTTAGGAGTACGAAAAAAGTTCTCAGCAGGTCCTTTAGACTGAGGATGGCGAGGTGCAGTATACAAATGACGACTGCCAAGTCCTTTCAACCAATAACCAGGTGACTTAACAGAAAATGGGTACCATTATCTGTAACAAGTGCACGAGATTTTTCTTCCCTACTGAGAGTTTTGCGCAACGCAGGCTGCGTTAATTTGGCTGTGGGTGAGGTTGCCCAAAATATTTCTGGCAAGAGAGAAAACGCATCGAAATCTACCACTGCATAATACTTGTTCGGAAATGGACCACAGTAGTCTGCATGCACACTCTGCCTTGGTTCGCATGAGACTGGCCACGGGAGTCATTTGCTGGGTCTTGAATTGAGCTTGTGTAGGCACCGTTGAGAGTTCATGGCAGTATTGATAATATCTGCGCTTAACCCGGGCCACCAGCATATCAGTCGGGCTAAGAACTCCGTTTTGTCGTTTCCCAAGTGCCCGGAAAGTAAGTCTTGAAGTATGGCTGATCGGAGCGTCGGAGGCATAACAAGACGATCATTAAAACACAACAGTCCATCTGGGTTGACCGGAAGGCTCTTTCTGCGAGCGAGGAAGTCCGGAAATCGTCGCTTTTCTTCGCTTTTCCGTCCACGACGCAAAGCCAATGTTGAAGGTGCGAAGTGCTCACGGGTATCATGAGCCACGCACAGGAAGTGGCTGTGCCAACAAACAATCAGAAGTATGCGACTGTATGGATGTAGGGGCATATCGGGATAAGACGGCTGCATGCTGGATGTGTTTGGCACTTTGATGAATAATATCGTAGTCGTAAGAACTCAATGCAATGCTCCAGTGTTGAATCATTGCGGCTGATGACTTTGCCAGTGATTGTTTAGGGTGGTAAAAAATGTTTACGCCTCATGTTCAGTGACGATGGTGAACTTGGTACCAAACAGATATTCGTGAAGGCCAATGCCTCCCTCTGGGCCTGAGCATAGCCCATTTTGGCTTTCGTGAGCCACTGGGAAATGCAGATCACAGGTCGGGCACGTTGTTTCAGAATAGTACCAATGCCTGTCGGAGATGCGTCAGTAATTACAGTGGCATGGTCTCTCGGTGAAAGGAGTTTAAGAACAACGCCCGAACTCAGGAGTGCCAAGAGATTACGCAATGTGTGTTCATGCACTGGAGACCATGAAAAAGCTTAGCAGAAAGAAGATCAAACAACAGCTAGCCCTCTGAGAAAAATTTGGAATAAATCGAGAATAGTACTGTAATGCACCCAAAACAGAACGAAGTTCGTGGATGTTAGTGGGAGAAGCTTTATTAAATAAAGGCGATAATTGCTTGGGATCAGAAGAAAAGCCATCAGAATTTACGGTGTATTCCAGGCACGAGAACTGAGAAACACGAAAAACACTCTTGTTGGGATAGATTGTAAACAGTAAGCTGGAGAAATCTCTCTTATAAACAACAAAGACGGGAATCATGGATAACTTTAGATGGACCATGAACAACAATTTCGCTTGATAAGATTCAACTCCATTTAGACCGACTATAACTAAATTAAGAGACCGTTAGAATATAGCAGGTGACACGTGAAAAGCAAAAGGTGGGAAATTATACTTGTAAAGTCCAAATGGAGTATTGGTGACCGTCAACAAACTAGATTCATCATCAAGTGGTATTTGTAAATATGCATCCTTGAGGTCAATCTTTGAAAAGACTGTGGAACCTGAAGGAGGATAGAGCACATCCTCTGGTTCGTCGGTGGCACACGTGCTTTGGAGTAGTCTTCTGTTGAGTTTCAACCGATAATCACCACATATCCGTGGGGTGTTGCCATCTGACTTGAGGGGAGTTACAATGGGAGTCACTCAACAGGTGGACTTAACTGACTTGATGATGTCCTTTTCACACACGGATTGTATAGCGAGACGAACTGTTTCACGTAGACCAAACGGTATGATGCGGTGTTTGATAAATATAGGGTGTTCAGGCTCTTCCAGTCTAATAGGTGGTACGTGCTTCCAACCAGCAACCTTGAAGCATTAAAGACTAAGGTTTCAAAGGTGAGAAACATCAGCCTGAGGGCCAAAGAACGAAATATTCACATGTAACTGACGCAGAATTTTAGACCGGGAATAGACGAACAATAACAAGGAATGAGAAGCACACAAGGAATGGGAGGAGAGTTGTGTGGGTGTACGGTCTGACACGTCGTTCGATGCACGGTTTAGTCTCACTGGCAAATGCTACATCAGCACCGGCCCCTACCGAGCCCATGAAACCAAGAACTGCAGGACAGCCGATCGGTAGCGCGAATCGATAGACGAGACGAATCCTATAAGCGGCATTCAAGCCTCAAGACGTGGTAGCCCACAGCAGTTGGAGCAATGCTTTGTGTGCAACTTGTGTGGCCACGTGACAGTAAACTATATATTCTCTGTTTTTTACTGATAAAACTAGATGATTCTAAGGCAGCATCGAGTCCTCACAAGAGCTATTGGGGCCGTTTAAAGTAAATTGGAAACCTGAATCGGAATGACATATGAACCTAAAATTGGTAAAGAATGGCCGGAGATGCCTCGGATCGTGACATCAGTAGGATGAATATGAGCAACAGGAGAAAAAGGTTTGAGATGAGATTTTAAAATAATAGGCTCGCTACTGCTCATGTCAACAATATACTGTGAAAATCTGCAGAGCAAAGAAAGCAGAGTGTGAGACCATCAGGTAGGGCTCACAAGAGCAAGCGTTGTATTGAAGGCCGAACCAGAAACATCTTGGCTTGGAGTAATAAAACTGAGTTTACGAAAGGGGTCGCAATAGAGGTAATGACTACCAAAAATGGATGTAGTGTTATTACACAGTCTGTCTCAAGGGAACTGAACGAGGTGAACCTTTAAGATGTAACTGTGTGATAATGCTAGTAGCTCTTGAACAGAGTGGTATGTGATTAGTCTTGCGAAATAAGTTCCAGTAATAAAGAGACATGGACGATCACTAGTCCATCTTTTGCGTTGGAGATAGAGAGTCGGAGTTGTGTTAATTATTTTCTTCCGCCATATCTGATGTGTGGCTGGCTTCTTGCATGCAGTTTGGTAATTATTAAATGTCTTCTAATTGATGCCAGGTGCGCAGAACTGTCCTGTCGGGTTGCCTGGGAGGAGAAAAGTTAGGTTTGTCAAAGTCTCCACAATGCGTACGGGAAGTGACATCAGAACTGTCTCTTTTCTACACATCACTTTCTGAAGTTCAGGTTGCTTCATCCTCGCATATAAGTGCTTGCCCCAAGGGTTTTTGGTCAGGGTATTCGGACATATTCAGTGGGTAATTAGGGAGGAGAGTACATCAAGAGAAAGCCCAACGAGTGCCTTTCACGGCCATGACAAAGTGATTGATTAACTTCCCCCTGACTGGCACTGAATGAGAGGGGGAGGAAAAACACATAGCGATGGCTCACTTTGATTCCTAAAGGGCGTGGCTTCATGTCTGTGATTAGGTACTGGTGGACTAGCTGTTATGGTGGCTGACTCACCTTTGATCTACGCCAATTACAATTCCGACTTTTCCCAATATAGGTTTCCATGTGTGATGTTCCTGTTCTTGCCTTGTTCAGTTTTACCTTTACCAATTCAATACTACCTATTTTAAAATAAGTACGTCTCTAGTTCAGTTACACTCGGTTTATTCTCTATGTTCTTCCTGGTTGTTCGGCTTATGGTCTGCCTAAGGAGGACCACCGTCTAGTATGACAATATGATTTTCCACATTATTTGTTACTCTATTGTACATTTTCAGATTACGTGCAATGAGTGATTCCAAACTCATCTTGTTTTTATTTGTTCCTTTTGTGGACCGAAATTCGGAAATCACTAGCAGAACGGTACAACGAACTCGCTAAACGTGGGATCTCGAAGTTGTTGATCTGAACTTTACGCGTTAGGACAGTTCAGTTTGCGGCCGTCAACTGGTTATTCGTTTTGCTTGGGAATAGAAGTACGTTACTTAAGTAGAGAGGTCATTTTGTTACTAAATATACATTTTTCAAGCTATATACGGCAAGTCCCAATGTCCTCGACTGTCTTTTCAAGGGTACTATATGATATGTTTTCCTCGACTAAATGACTGCACCTTTGTGTTGTTTTATTGCATCTGTGAACGGAAGTGCATTTCAATGACGAAGAGTTCAGATTGGTTTATATATCATTTATATAACGTCCTCCTTGGTTCACTGCGCTTAGCAGGACGGGGACATTTTTGCGTTCAACGTGAATAGTTCTCACTGTCCAGCATATGGATTCGCGGTAGCAAAACGTGTCATGAGTTGCTGCAGTTTGGAACTTTTGAATATTCATTGAAACCCAATTGAATTTGACGATCACATGAATGTTTCGAAATCTGGTGTTTGACACGTAAAGTTCAAGATTCTGGGAAGATTGGTCGTTTTCTCACCCACACAGGAGAAATTTAGCGTTCCTCAATTTACCGATTTCAAGGTCAAAGTTACGAAGGAACTTCGCAAGTGCCTCGGTAGCTGGACCTGCTTTTGTGCAGTATTTAAGTGTGGTCACTTCAAAGGAACAGGAATACGTTTTTCTTCGTGCTTTCTTGTATGTAATTTCGTTAAATCACACTGGTCCTCAATAAAATACAGCATAAGGTGTAAGTACGAGTTACGTAGTGCTGGGCAATCAAGCTACGCTCAGAGATTATATGGTGGCTCGGCAAGACAAAAACCTATTTGCCTTTGTGTACTACATGAAGCTTGCTGTGTGGTGCGCTAAAAATGCTCAAGGGATAATTTATGTGTAGCGGAATGAAGACTAATGGAAGAAAAATTAGGTTATACACTTCTCCAGAATTCATATTGTGGATAATGACAACGAAAGCAGTGGTTAGATATTGCCCTTGACTGAGGTCAGCGAGTGAATTGGAAATTAACTCGACAACTAGAACCATTCAAAAAGAATGTAAATCTTGCAGCCCAAAAAAACGCTGTGAAATGACGAAAACACAAGATAAGTGACACGTAATTGGATTTGTAATCTGCGACTTTTTATTGCACATCTGTTTACATATGCAGTAAAGCAGTGCCAAAGTGTTGTTAGCTGCAAGCAGCATACGCGCCTCAGATTGAACATAGTTTCGTTTTTCTTTAATAGCATTGCTTTGCTACCGTCGAGAATCGCTGATTTTTGTTGTCCCTCAAGGGTGTCTGTGATCAACAGCCCCACTACGATGCCGACGCATGCATACAGCTGCGCTGCTGTTGCGACGCTGCCAAAATCGTAACGAGAGCACAAGGGCTTGCCGGAAGTGACATTTACAGCTCACGTGATGCTTCAATGCACCACTGTGATTTCGCCGGGCTGGGCTGTCTTAACAGATTTGCTTTGTGAACAATCGACGAGGAGATGGTTCTGGCGACTAATTGCAATGAAAAATGACCCACCAGTGAGCATCACCTGATGTCTGAAGACCGTACTAATCAGAGTACCACTGTTTGATCAGTTGTTATTCTGTTTTACGGATTTCCAAGGCAGACCTCAGCGTGTCATTCAGGAGATCGTAAAAATGTCAAGTGTGTCTGTGAGTATGATTGTATGTGCACTGACTAAAAAACAGTCAGGTGAGACACTCCACAGATAGCCGGCCGAACCCGGTCTACAGCGTGAGTATCATTAGAAGGCCAGTCACGATTAAAATAGATTTTATGGACTGGGTCCAGCATCGATTCACTGGACTGCATCTCTATTGCGAGTGAACGGTGCACGGCGAAAACAAGATGGATGAAAGAGGTGGTATGTGGCTTGATAATGTTAGATGAGTCCTGGGCTACTTAACATTGCTCCTCAGAAGTGGCGGTTCGAGGACGACTTATTTTTACACCTAGGGCAGTGGAATGAAAACAGCATCATGCCAGGATACGCGTAAATATACACCATTTTACCATGATGTTTAGTTGTTGTTACTTCAAGTGCAGCCACCATATATTTCTCTGGTATTACCGTGCAAATTGTGTATCTTGTTGGTCACTTCTGAACATGGTTTCGAAGATATACGACTAATTACATGAATACCTCGAAATGAAACCGAAATCTTGCCTTGATCGTATGATAAAAACTATCGTTAAAAAAATCGGTAAGTTTGGTAAAATGCATTTAGAAACAGAGGAAAACGTAGATGTACATTTAACGCAGAATTGCCTGAGCTATCTAATTTGACAGATAACTGAAAAATATTTGAGCAGTCTAACGACAAAGTGAGAAAATCAGTGGTTTACTTTGCTCTGAGGTACTAACTGGGTTCTTCTGTGTGTAACTGAATAGTGCGCGGAGTATGCTGATCACTGGGGGATGCTGTGCGAAACGGGATGCAGGACTATTCACAATACTAGGACGGGTTATGGGAATGATCAGTTATTTGGAAGATCTCGCAATATTTTGATGATTATCATGTAACTTTTGGAGGCCTTCTTCGGTTGGCACAACCTTCAAAATAGTTACGATATCATCACAACAAACTACGGTGCCGGGGAAGATAAACTCAGGGTCGATAACCTACTAGCGGAATAAGGATGGAAGCATAACATCTCGGAGAATGCGGGAGTTATGAATTAGGAATCTGACCGACTTGCCGGGAAATCTAGTGTTTGAGATATGTCCCAAATGTAGTCCGTATGTTATTCCAGCAAAATACCCGAGAAACCAAGGTACTGAGGCAGCTGTAGTATCAGTGGTCCCTGAATGAAATCAAACGTGGAAGAATGGTCATTTAAAATGCACTTAGCAGATTTAACAGAGTATGTTTCCAGTTTCTATTTAGAATGAACTAGTTAAGATGCATAACATGATTCCATTTGGATGGTGCTTTACTGGCGTAGGTAAGTTTGATTTTTTCACCCAAAGGAAAATACCGATGCTCCGCCACTTCTATGTGGTAATATCTGGATCGGCTGTTTAGTAAAATATCACCTACTGACAAAAGGAACCTCGGAATATTTGGGTAAATCTCAACTACTGCAGAAGTATTAATGAAGTCGGTTTAAAAAACGATCCGCAAAGAAAGGAAATGTGATATTTCCAATAAAATGCTGCAGTTATGGCTTAATTTCTTTGCTCGAAGTGAAACGAAGTGACATAATTTATTACTCTTATTCCACACCATTCATCCCCACAATGTTATCCTAATAACTGGAAAGTCATCAGTTTCGTCCCGTGGAATCATGAAATCCAAGAAGAAATATCAAATAAAATTGGAGGTAAATAGACGGAGAGGACAACAACAGTTTTTTTCGAAAATCGCGGGAAGTGGCACAAAAGTAACTGGGGTTGAATTATTGGGTTGCCGTACAACGCGTCAGTTGGCTCCCCGTTTTCAATCCAATTCACAAATAACTGAATTAAAGTAGCAAACTAATGCACGAACACCCTAAGCCACCACCAATGTGCACAAATCTCGGCACATTTGTCCGTCCTCTTGGAAGGCATACTTGGCAGCGTAAAATGGCGTGCAATTTTGTCACCGGTCCTCCGATCACCGATAAAATCTGTTGGATATACCCTAATCCATTGCCATCACCTAGATTTTAGCTACTGGTAATTCGATCAACGGCGAGGCTGGAATTTAACCGAAATAAACCCTTTTCGGAAATTTTGAGCATGCTGTACACAACATGCAGGTATTAACGTGAACAATATGCTCTGAGTGACAAGACATAGGAGCGAAAACGTTTCTGTTCGCGGTTTCCCTGTGTTTTGTTTCCACTGGATATAAATAAAGCAGGAACCAGCGCAGTGTAGCAGCTTCATCGTCATTTGATGTACGAAGATTGTGGTACATACATACAACGTACATTAATAGTCTACATAACCGACATTCTACGAATGACTGCATAATAAATTATGGATTAGATTCAAACAGGGAAAGCATTTTAAGCATTGGCATTAGTTGTTATTTTGTTTGGTACACTTGAAACTGCTTGTCACAATTACCATCTGCTTCTAGTGGCTATTCACATCGGTAAATTGTTACTCGTAAAGTGATCGATTCCCGTCATGTGTAACGTGAAATCTGAATATCCTTGGGTATTAATTCTCGTGAGAGGCTATATGAAAATCAAAGATTGCACTATTCCCGGGGTTTGCCCTTTTATACATTTTGAAGCCTCGAGTAGAATGACTATTGGGTCTTGTGCCCCTCAATGAATATATCAATCAAATGACTAAAGAAGCCCGACGGAAAGTGATGCAACAGGTAGAACTTATCTTACGAAATTTTCCATGAATTATCTTTACACATTCAACGGAGGACCCCATCCTCGCAACTTCGATCGTGTTCTTACATTTTTGCTATCTTCAATACCAACGTTGATCGAAAGCACCTAGCTACGGAAGACCACGTAAGCAACCGATTCCCAGTCTCACGACCACGGATTACAAATGATCAAAGCTGGATCCAGTAGATGTGACTTGTTGGTTTCAGTGGAGAGTCGGAAAAATACCGAGGATGGCTTCATAATGATGCGTAAGTTCCAATTGCGGATGTACTTGTGTTACACGAGTAAATCGAGGAAATTTTTTTTTTGATGTCCCAAAATTCCCCGTTATTTGTGGTATTTTAAAGTTGCAATTGACTCACAGTTAAAATAGGAAACGGAACCTTTGTTTTATTATTATTATTATTCTACAAACGGAACTAGTCGGTTAAAAGTACCATCTAGAAGGCCAATACAAATCTTAAGGAAATATCTACAAATGAGTGCGATTCTTTAGAATAGCCTGACAAAGTAATAATCATGTTTAACTGTTGAAGCCTCCCAATGTCTCTGTATGGTCAAGGGTGGGTGTCTCAGACTCAGAGACGACTACTCATCTTGAAAGCCTGTCGAAGTGTCCCCAAGTGACCGTACGTCTAAAACAGCCTGTGCTAAAGAGGTCCTATTCACTGCCTTTTATTGGCGCAGATGATCCTACTAAATTGAGAGGACGAAAGCGATGCCCGGTGGATTATTAATGGACAGGCTAGAATCTTTATTCCTAACGGCATTGACAGAAGGAGAGAACAGGGATTTTTGCGGCATCCAAATTGTATGGCATATCCGCTGTGATGCCGTATTTCCAAAATAAAAATTTGAACACTGGTTCGCAAAATCTCCAGTGATATCATTTTATTTGTCATCCCATTTTAGGGACCAGTGAATGTCAGGAAAAGTAGGACATAAACTCGATGAAAAAGTTTATTGGTTCAGCGTGATCAGTTTCCCTATTTTGTTAATATTTACCAGTTAACAAATGTCACTCTGTGTTCCAAATCTTGAAATTCATATGTGTGTTGTTGTTAAGTGACTGTGTCGACGTTCTGATAGCACCGCTTTTATTGAGCGCAACTGATGGTTTGCGAGCTGATCAGCTGAAATTGGTTTGGAACAGGCTACTTCGGGAAATAATCAGCATTTCTTCGGTCTCCATGTAAGTTGGGATGCGAGGAAATCCAGTTAATTCGAGGTATTTACATTCCGAACAAATGTGACATAATATAAGTAGATCAACAAATACTTGTGAGGGAAGTATAGGTAGTTTTTAGTTTGGTCTTTCACTAGAAGTAACGGAATTTTACGTGAAAGGTTTACTCATAACGATACATTGAGTGATTTTTGTTAGTTTTTCAGGGAAGAAACGTGATTCAACGAACTACGTGCCTTCAAACTTCGTGTTCTAGGCCCACAACAAGCACATACACACACATACACAGAAAGAAAGGGGAAAAAGTTGATAAACTGAGCGAAACACAATGCTACCCGGTCAATAATTTTCGAGTTTCTAAGGTGGACTAGTGTTAGTTTCTTGGTGAAGATACGTGTCAATTTAGTTCACGAGGAGCGATGGAATAAGCTCCAGGAACGACTACTCATTCAAACTGCGATATTCTTGAGTGATATATATATATATATATATATATATATATATATATATATATATATATCCGGAGAGGGAGAGGCAGATAGTCATTGAACAAAATTGCATGTATGTATGCACTGTCTTGACTGGTCTGAATGTGTTGATATATCATGTCCACGCGTGACTTACTAATTTATCTCCCGTCTGTGGACAGTGGACCGAAAGAGACCGTTCTGAACGAGGTTATTGGTGCATACCACCAAAATAGAGGCACTCCAATTCCTCAAAATATTAGAAACCCAAAGGTTTGTGCAATTATTCTAGCAATGAAAATTAGTAGTTGTTGTGAATTGATTTCGCGGTAGCACATACAAAACGAGTAAAAACTATGTGCATGGTAAACACCCAAAATATACACTGAGCTAGCTAAGAACAGATTCTAATCAGGTCAATGTGCAATTTTATACACATCGACTAAAGTAAATTTTCAACATGTTAAAGATTACCAATAAAAATCCCAAATATGTAAAGATTTGCTATGATGTGGAGAGGAGGGCATGGGGACGAAAAGAGGCAATTAGTACATTCAGATTAATGAAAAAGGAGAACAAAAACAATCACTGATTATTTGATTGCGGCCTACAAGTAGGCGAACATGACAATGGATAAAGCTATTTCTATATGCAGGCTTGCTTGAAGAAAGTGTTTCGAATTTCGAACGAGCGGAAAGCAGGTTCGGAGAAGTGGTTGCGAGATAAATATATTTCTCTCTTGAATCAGGACTAACTTAGAGAAAAGTAAAGCCAAAAAGTAAGAATTCAATAAGCTGCAAGATTGTAGGTTGCTCTACGTTGGTTTATTCTCAAAGATAGAAACAAGTTTTTTGACTTTATTATACACTGCTTCAACGTGACTAGTCCCACAGAGACTGTAAACGTCAGTAAATCCTAGGTAACAGAGGGTAAAAGCTTTAGGGAGACGCCGGTTATCAACGAAAAGACATGGAGTCTCATGAAAAACTGTTACGTAGAGTGATCCACATTAGAGAGTGAATGGCAGAATGAAGCATTTTAGAACATCAAGGGAAGTGGACCAGTAACAAAGTTCATCCAGTCTATTTTGAGGAAGAACTAAACTTTCGTCTCCGTTATAGAGACATATATAAGTAAAACTGGTCGGTGCATTTAAAGCCAGTACTTTTACGTGGAATAGACAGCTTACTAATACAAACAAAGATAATAATTTGACAGCATGGCACGCTGTAAGGAAGAGAAGTGACTGCTACTACAAGAAGTAAACTACGTGATTCGGAAAATAGTCAAGGTTTTCAAATTATGTTGGTCAATCCCAACATCATGCACAATATGCTGTATAATACCTCGATGAGGAGAACCAAATTTTTCTAAATGCTTGTGCATGAGTGTAGTGGAAGGGGTGTGCTCCCCTTAGCCACGAAGGACCACGGCACTATTAGGGATAACCGGTAACCAGACCCTGAGACTTGAAGTGATGGAGAACCGCATAAGGTCCACGAGGGTCAGGTTTATTACCGAGCCGGACGACAGCGGACTGCTGCCTACCACCCAAGTAACCGGTGATAGCGTGAATTCGAAATTCCGACCTCCGAGGTGGTAATCCAACGCTCTAAACCATTCGATCACCACCGGTTTGCGTGGTCAAAATAAATCAGTCTAATATAACCAACACGGCTGCAAACCGTACCAAGAGCAGATTCAGTGGGGTTCACAATGTGACGAACGGAATCAAGGACTGACAAACAGTGTCTGTAGGTAAACGGTTTGGGGGCTAGGAGAGCGTAGTTGGGGATTATGCGTCAGAGGATTGCATTCCTCTATCCTTTTAGCTATGTAGGTATGTAGGCCATCAGCCGACACTTTTTGGAGCCTTTTTTAGATACGAGTGGGATGCGTACAGCTTTCTATTATTCAGCAATCACCCCAGAATAAACGTAACTGGTAAATAGACTAATAAAAAAGGAAGCCACTTGGAAAGAGTAGGCTTTTGGTAATATTATTGGTAGCTAGTCGGAATCACCAGACCTATGGCACTTGACTTTTAGAACTCTAAGGACAGAGCCAGGTATAATGGGTTGGGGTTCATGGGATTCAAGATATGGAGGGAAAAAGACGTCGCGGAGGATTTTACGATGAGCCGATGATTCACATCTTTGACATTTACCCTCAACATAGGCTTGGCAAAAATAGCTTTTCAGGGCTTTCCACATCTCCCAACAGATCTTTTTTCCTAGCCCGTTGTTTTCAATTTTGATCAGTGTGATTAGATTTTGTACGGCATGTGGAAAGCCATATTTGTACACGCTTTTATTAACTTCGCGGAACCTCTTCGAGCGACGTGAAAGGAACCCATCGGGTTGAACATAGTAGGTTTCGATAGGGCCAAAAAAGTCGTATAAAAGTTAGAAAAACCCATTGAAACCAACAAGAGCTTTAAACTTATCCATATTCTCATGGATGTAAAAACATTTGTAGACAATACTCAAGGAGTACACAGAGTTTACCAAGTATCTGCTTATGCAACAAAACTTGGGATAAAGAAGTAACATGCAGTGTGTTTATCAGTATCATATTCACTCCGGGGGCTTGAATTTCTATCTATGCTACTAAAACAGAAGCATTAGTTAGATTTCGACATCCTTAAGATAAATGCTCTGAATTATCCAATTGAGATGACAATGACAAGAGGAACCGAGATTGTTTTAATAAAGCTTCAAAATAACTTCATTCTACGGCGGGGAGATCGCATAAAGCTACCGATATACTCCCATGACATTGCTAGTGTATACCAACCAACATGGACACGCTTTATAGAATAAACTGGTCATGCTGATAAGTTTTATAGTACCTTGCATGAAAACCCCGAGTGGAGAGTGTTTGATCGGTGGTGTGTCATCCACCGGAACCGTATTTGTCAATAAGTGGTTTGTGTTTCAATCGTGTATACTCACGATGGTTTCCTGAATTTGAGAGAATCCATCAAATCTTATTCTGTGGTAAAAACCATTAACAGTTCATTGAGTGTGGTGGTTCAGTGATTCCTGCTTCTCAGTGGCAACCTAAGTCGGATATCAAAACCATTGTCATGGTTGAATAGAAGAGTGAAAACTATAAATAATAGTATCTTTTTGAAAGTTAAGTTTTGGAAATACAAGTGTCACTTTTAGTGTCACGTGACCACACCTTCCTGCACTGATTGAATGCATCTCGTGGTTGTGAAACCCAGTGAGGAAGCCCGATCCGTTATAAACAGCCAACTGCTTTGGCCCGGCATTAGCAGTTAGCTATCATCACCCACCATTGGGCAAACGATGATTACACCTAATGACGCTTGTCACTGTTTCTAACGGTACACTGGTCCTTTGTCTGGTAGAAGTTGCTGGATGACTCATGTTATGTGCTGTTGCCTTTAGTCTCATGAGAAATTGCGAATTACCATTTAAAAAGAATCATCTAGCCTGCAGTATGCACTCCTGAGGATGCAGCTTAAATGTTGAGGAATACATCGTGGAGATTACTGTTACTGACTCATGTTTTCAGATGTAACAATGATACTGAAATGAGAGGATTGACGTAGGGAACACACGGTCAACCAGGCAGCATACAAGATAATGCAAATATAAACCATGAAAATTCACTGATTGTGGTGCTTTTGATTGCTACTACTGCGCAGTAGCATTACTAGGGAATCAAAATAACCACTAGCATGATACAGCACGGAGCTAGCAACAAATAACCCTATCAATTCTGAGTGTGGGCTTCACTTGGTATTCTACATAGTCATATCTTCCAGCCTAAAACCATTAGTTGGATGAGTTTCGTGGACCCCGCGTAGAAGCCCGACACGCCCTGAATGGCCAAGTGGACTGGTTCGGCTTCCAGTACCTTTCTTCTATGTAGCTAATTGATCAATTTATGGGGTTTATCCTATGAAGTTTGTTATAGTCTCTGATAAGTCAAATCAACATCACAAATCCGACTACGAAGTATCTTTATAGCGTCATTAGTCTCGTTTTTGCAATAATTCCATTTAAAAGACTTTGTCAAGCAGTCCAATAGAGATGGATGGAAGTCGCATTCGTTTCTTCTGGCGTAATAAAAAGTATCTGCAATTATTTTGTACTTCATCCTTGGTGCGTGTGGTGTAACTTTGTATATGGTTAGTGTGATCTCTAAACAGTTCCTTGATTGCAATGGTAAAGTATATCATGTGGTTTTAGAGAATCTTGGCCAAATCGACAAATTCTGTTTTGCTTTACAATCCCCCATCACTTTTGCAGGTCTTCCAGTGAATGATGTGGTCATTTTGAGGTTTGTTTAAGGTATACCATGATCTAGTGATATCTGCCGTCCTAAATTATTCATTCCCAACAGAACAGCACTTTGGTTGGCGTGGAGAACCTTGCAACAATGCCACAATTTGACTTAGCTTGACAAAACTGAAAACAATTCCGTTCACTGTGGTGAAATCAGGCATTTCTAACGAACCACGTAGTCGCCTAGATCTCTGAATGAAAAAGTCATTTCGTCTTTTGCAATTGGACTATATCGGCGCGTTCACATATCTCACGTTTACTTTCGTTGAAACCACGGACAATCATCATCCAGTTCCAGTGTGTTGTCAAGTTACCGGATTTGGTACACAATTATTCACCCGGTTATCTATAGTTGCTCATATACTCTCATTTACCCAGTACTGTGTATGCAAACACCGGTAGTGACATGTTGAGAAGTGATTTCTTTGTATTAAAAAAGATTTTCATGAAGATAGAATGAAGAATATGAAAGAATAAAGTTAAATGTCGGAATTGAGTATAAGAAACTTGAGTGAATTTTCAGAAAATATTGGAATTGTTCGGTTTAATCCAATTACATTTTCAGTTTGTTTGACACTACAAAGCAGTTTCTTCTAGGTAACTGCCGGTTCCTAGGGGTCTGACCAATAAACGTTTTTCTTACGAAGTGAGTGTAATCTGGTGTCATCAATAAAAAGGGATTTTGAAGGTAATGGTACTGTTGTCCTGTAAGAGAGAATTTTCTATCCATTGAGAATGAAGATAGTTTGATATACATGAAGAAAGCAACAGTTGGTTGTGTTGAGCAAATTAAATAAAAACAACCACGTGAAACAATGATCGAGAAAATATTCAAAACCTTTGTCTTATGAGCTGATTGAGAAAACAATATGTAGACCGTAAAGGATGAATTTCTAGGCCGATGCTTTTTTAGGCTGAAAATTTCAGTGGAGATAATTCATTTATAACTTCCATGCGCTTTGAAACCGAATCAGAAATCAGGTGTGAACAGAATCTTAGAGTGAATTATGTGCTGTTTTGGAGGAACATTAGTTGGCTCATAGAAAAGGTAGAGATTTTCCTGGGACGTGGAATTAGATATGCTCATCCGTTTATGTTTCGTAGGATTTGTTTTTTTGATGGAACAATAATCATGAAATATGCAGGGCAGAGAAGCGCGCCTATCCAGAAATGAACTTGGGAGAATGTCCAGTTCAATACGTTTCGAATATAATTTGGAACGGAAATTCATTCTTAAAAAATAACACGATATCTGGTAGAAGGTGAACAATATTCTGTAACCCTGCATCTATGGAAAACAGCTAGATATAGCCCTAGTAATGAATATACGTCGTAAATATGAGCGCCAAAATTTACTTCCGGAGTACGGATTTAATGAACGAAATCCGGTTTGACTGGACCGGAAAATTGGTAAACTGCTGCTGCTTCAGCTGCTACGTTTTCGATATCGGTTCCGTATTGATTGCGTGCATAGCTCGAAAAAAAGAACGAACATGAGTTCATGGCCAAATCTGAACTGATTTTGGCTCATCAGAAAACAAAGAGGCTGAATCAGCTGTGATTATATTTTGCCAACTTTCAATGACTGTCTTTATAAATACAGACCAATACGCCTTGGTACAAAACAAAATGATGCTACGCGTAAAACCATTGTGAGGAAAACTGTGATTTGATCAGAACATTTACTATTCAAGGATTCCTGCAATTGTTCACCCATGTGCGGTGAACCTATTGTCCAGTAGAAGCCCTAGAAACCGGTATAGTCTTATCCGTTAGTAGGCCTAAGAGGCAAAACCAGTTCGAAGATTGTAACGAAACACGTTTATTCTCTCAGTCTAAAAACAAAAATGCTTGCAGCTTTTCTTCTTCAAGTGTCTGAGACTACAGTGTGTGCCTTATATCACTAGACAAAAGTCATCTTTGAGAACTAAACGGCCATGATGAATAATCTTTTTGGGAAGCTACGATTGAAGGGAGAATGAGTGTGTTGTCTGTGTCGGCCGAAGGCGACTGATAGACATAGGATTGTTTCTCGTTTGATAAATAAGTTCGATGGCACGACCATAATTATTCATGATTTTCACGCACTTTTGGTTAAGATTCTCTTGCTCCTGTTTTGGACACAAAAGATGGAATTGGTGAAGTCAGTTTAGAACTTTTCGGCAACTTTGATATTTCGGGTAAGACCGTCTTAAAAATGAAGCCTGAGAATATCCGAACTGGGTATATTATATGGAGGTATTAAGGCGCCGAATACGAGAATAACAAATTGGGTGTATAATGAAATTAAGTTTCTGTTTAAATTAGTTGGAATTCTTAATGTATATTTTATCATTTGGAGGATCACCACGTCTTACTTAGATAACTCCACTGGTAAGCATTTTCTTGTCTGTTTGTCATGTCACGGGCTAATCGCCTCGACCTACTGTCCAAACACTACTTGTTTCAAAGAATAACTGTAACCAACGGAGTCTGTCTATAAGTGGACTTTAGTAACACGTCATAACCACCTAGAACGGTTTGAGTTTAGCGTTTCCTTCATTAGCTGACCTGTAGATCCAGAAATCCTATGTCTATCCTGCTCATTTTTCATACTAAAGAAAAACTGTGCGGACATCCATGCTCAAACGTTGACAGTCTCCGAGTATCTTCTGACCGCAACGGCTACGTTTCTGAGCCGCATAAAATAAAGGGCTTAACTGTGTCAGTACATAAACGGCCATTGCTAGACAACTGGAAGTCTAACAGGCGTGGAAAATAATTTCAATCGGCAGTAGACAAACGAACCTTTTGGATGCGCGACTAAATTTTATATGATACCCGACCACCTGATGTGATGTAACAAGTCAAGGTAACAAACGTCATCTACTACAGCTAAGGCTTCCTTTGTTGGAAAAAGCTCCGATGTATGGTGTAAGGGTACGTGTTAACTCATTGCTGGCAATCAGCACTGGTGCGGTACCAAGTACAAGGCTTGAGACAACGAAATCTGGTAGGCTACGACAGCCGATTGGTGGCGTGGTTCGATAGGATGAGTGGTGAATCCTGTCAATAGTGCTTAAGCCTCGAGGCTGGGTTACTCAAACCAGTCGAACCAATAGGCTAAAACCAAAGACCAGCATCCTATGTATTCAGTGTTTTGCACTAGTAAACAAGATGATTCAGAGGCTGAAAAGAATTTCACTGGAGTTAGTGGGGCAGTATAAAACGCAGGATAAAACCAGTTTTTTAGTAGCATTTCAAACTTGGTAGATGCAAAACATCGCAAATATCGCTACACCTTTAGTTGAATTATCCGAAATGACGTACAAACTTTCCTCATCTTCAATCAAAAGCACAATACCGTCCGAGGTTTTCAGGTCTATCTGTATGACTCTTACGATTTCAGAGTTGAAAAAACACAGGTAAAAGAGGGCAACCCCGAAGAGCAAAACTTTTCGTTATGAACTGGGGTGAAGGACTATCGTAAGCACGAACTTAGGCTCAACAGCACGTGCATAATTGATTATACTAGTAAGTAAAATTCTCTGACAAGTACTTTAGTGAGATACAGTGCCACAGAGTTTGATGGTCAATTAAGATAAAGCGACTTTCAGGTAAAAGAAAGCAGTTGTAAGCCGATGAAAAACGTATGCTCTCAAATTTGTCAAAAGGTAAAACGTTGATTGATACAACACTTACTAGCCATAAGCCAGCTTGAATCTCACGCGTACACCTTTCACAAGCACTGTATAATCGGCGGAGGATCATACCAGCTAGCAGTTCGGATTTGATACTACCCACACGAATTCCTCTGTGGTTTTCGCAAGAGGACTAGTCACTTTTCCTGTAAATCGGCACAATCATCGATTTACTCCGTTCCCTAGGGAATCTGTTCGCTTTCCAAGATGGCCGTGAGGAGGTTTTTTAACTCCTACACGGAGGCTTCGTCTCCGTCCTTCAAAAAGGACGAAAAAAATCACCAGGGGAAGCAGCTTTTTACCCTATCAAATAATTGATCTCTCAGATAATCTCCAGTTTGAGGGGAAGTGATATCGGTAATTTTTCTCTTGAATTTATTATTAGAAGGTTTACTGTGGAAGTAGAGGAAATGAACAGTTGCCTAAAGTACTTCATCCAAGATTCCAGACGGCGGCCCTGAGAGTGAGTCAGTTACTCATGGCTTCCGTGGACCAGTTCTTCCAACCAAAGGGTGAAGGTTACCACCATTACCAATAGCCAGAACCTTCGCCGTTTTCCCTAAATTTCGCTTTCCATCATTGTCTGAGGTCACTTATCGTATTCCTAGTTCATTGACGCTTTACGGATTTGTGAACTTTACTGAATGTGGCATCCGATGGGATGGATTTGTGAGCGTCTGGCCGAGCAAATGATGTCGAAGACATCCATTGTTTGTGTGGTGGATGCAAACTGGAGTCTCGTGTGGCTCTGCACAAGAAACGTTTGGTGTTCCTCTAACGTCCTCTTGCATCGTGAGCATTTGATTGTTTCAGTGATCGCATAGAAAGCTCGGCCTAGAAACGATACCGTCGGCTATTGTCTAGAAGCAGCTGGGTCGGACGGAAAACTTTAGTCTTATAGTGACCGTAGACGAGGAGCGCAAAAAACGAGTATGTATCATGGCTTGAACTGAGTTCACAGGATTGGACCAAAATGAGCGAACAGCTTTGAGTGATCCGTGATAGCCGGAGCCAGTGTCTTTAAAGTCATTCAGAAAGCAAAGCTGTGAAGCCGTAGAAGAAGGCCACATGAGTTTGTGCCGCTTTTTATGTGTGCAAGTGATACTCACCTGAAACAATCGGTGGTCATCGCATAGTTGAGTGGGTCAATCACAGTTGTCTGTTCGATCGCGTGGAATAGCAAACAGGACTCTTGTATGTATTGCCATAACCTCCAAGCAACTAATGTGAATATTAAACTGCCAACAATGGCGACAAAGTCCGCTGATAGTAAGCTTTCAAGTAGCTGAGGGAAATTCCAACCGAATCTTCCTTTGGCCTCATAAGAAAGGCACTCAGTGGGCGCTTAAACACACGATGAATGGATATGCATGCTTCATTCTGTTGTTGTTGACACGTACAACACGGTTTAAACGAGCCTCACGCAAACAGCTGTTGACTAGCGTACAGCATGCCTGTTCACAGTCGACTCGTGTTCAAAGCTATCCGAACATTATTCTGACTACGAGCATTAGATGTCGGGTCACTTGACCCGCGCAAAGTGGGACAAGAGACAGAAGTTATATTTGGAGTGCGCAGAGTGGTCACAGAATTGGAGCCTTGTATGCGGGTTTCGGAGACATAGGGTATGTTTTTGACAGAAGTTTCGGGATCTCAGGCTTGGACAGCCCTTCGTTTCATCTGACCTAATTTGCGAACTTTCAGAGCCACCAGGCTGATTAAATATGTGAGCTTGAAAAATGTACTAGGATTATGCCCTACGGCTGAACTATTATTATCACCCGAGGTGTCTTCTGAGCCGCAGAATCTCGTAGCGTCTTGCATCAGCTCTGAGTTGCAGAAAAATAAATTAGAAAAAATGTTGGAGGTTTCTAGGAGGGTCACACTTCGAGGCTCCACACACATTATAATGGGACCTAAAGAAAGTTAACAGGAACCTTTGCCTCAATAGTCTGACCCATAAGGTAGTAGGACTTTACTCCAGTATGGGAAAGTGACTGGAACATCGGCGAACGAACTTCTTCTGATCTGTTGCTTGAGACTTCAGTTTGGTTCCTCTTCTGTTCTGTCCTCGGTGGAGCTCCAATTGTCGATCGGGTTTTTGGATTCAATTCTGATTTTCATCCACCGAAAAGAGCAAGCGGAACCTGCGCGGGGCAGCATTCTTTGAACGGAGAGCTCCTCAACTAAGGCGGGTGATAAGTGTCCGAAAAAGTGCACTGACTTCTGCCACCATCAAGAAAAACCCCAGACATCCCACTTCTACGTCCATTTAGTGGAGGTTATTTGACCGGTACATTGATTTTCTCCGTGTTTTTGCTAGTGTTTAGATATCGCTCATGAACTGGTTCAGTGAGATTGAACTTCTCTTAGTCTGTAGCCACCGACCTGCCAGGCATGACTGACTTATTATATCTAGTTGTTTGGGTCTTTCGTGGGGGGAGGGATGGGGTATAATACATCAAATCCTATCAAGGACCTGTCTTGTCGTGATGGAAATTTAGTAGCCAGAAATAAAGTAGTTTCGGTTGATACAACGATGGGAAAATACCAAAAGCTTGCAAGCGCTTTATGAAGTAAATATATGATGCACGACGGGGAGCACATGTATGTGTATAAATAAAAATAGCCTAAGGAAGAATACATCTTCGTTAAGATGGAAAGACTGGTTACATGATGTTATTGATAAAGAGATAACAACTACGGGCAAATGAACTGTGTAAAATCACGTATCTCAAAGGAAATTCTGTTTTCCGAACTTTAACTCCATCGTAATAACCGTGGGAATAATCGTAGAAAATCCAGGGACTCATGCATGGTAAGCAGCTGTGGGACAATTTGATCCCTACAAATGGTATTTGAAATACATCTTTCGTAAAATATGCACGAGGAAAGCAGCTTAGGCGACAATCTAAGTGGGATCAACGCAGCATCTAGCAAATATTCGTACCACTATAAAAGGGGCACACATTTTACTTTTGTTCATGCTTTTTCTCTCGCCCTCATTTTGCCACTTTATGATAAGACATCCTTCAGATTAAAATCGGGCAGGAAAATGAAATAAAATATTTGGGACACGAACTTAGATGTTCTCCGTCTCAACTGGCCCCAAAGGCAATCCTAAGGGCTAAACAAAAATGAATTACTGTCGTCCTAGAAGACAAGATGCGAAGTTTACACGATAAACAGTGATGAGAAATGCATCGAATCATACTGAGCTGAACATACAAAGAAACTGAGAATAAACAACGGCCCATATGGTGATCTCTTGTGATTCAGTCAACATCGTAAACTTAGTCCAAGACAAAATTCATTCAATCCGAGATGTGATGGACAACACAAAGTAGATTTTCACACAACAAAAACGTCGTCAAGCAAATATGGTTAATTTCGCTTCAGAATTTGGTTGCATTATATGCTCTTCTATTTTGACAGTTCCTACCTTCGCTCAAACTCTGTCATCTAAAAACATTCAATACACATGTGATGACCACTAATGCGCTTGCCATTCAACTGCTTCTTACCTGTGTTTCTCCGTACTTCTGCTATCTATAGAAATGCTGTAATTCGTATGCTAATTGACCAATACATTTCGGTGCCAGTTCGCGTGCCTTCTGATTTTATTTCAAGCTATTCGACCATCGCAATGCGCTATTCACTACCCTACCAAGGCAAAACAATGCAGGTGAATGTGTTGGTAGAGACATGCGTGGATCTTTGAGGACACTGCAAAGATCAAATGTTTTCCGAGGTCAATTGCTTGTCGATATCAAAACTAAGCTACCCTGGTTGCTATCGTCTTTGTCTATCGACCAGGCAAGTACTATCGTGGCGGAAAGTACGCTGATATAATGACTGGAAATCGATCAAAACTGGTCAAAGAACTTCATCGGCGTGAGCAGTGTTTCAGTTCACCGTTTTATAAACGGAAGTGAAATTATTAACTAAATAAGTGCTCGAGTGAATAGGAGCTCCTTCAATTTGAATTATTGCGTACTTGTAGTCAGTTTTATAAGGATCTACCAACTTCCATAACTTCGGACGCTGTCGGGACATAAAACATCAGCATCCCGAATCCCGAATAGTGTAATCGAAGGGAATTAGTTCAAGTGTATCAGCTTCACTGCCCGAAAGCGGATCATGTCACGTCATACGCGAACGACGGTCTACGCTACTCATTGTATCACAGCCAATGCACCAATCACAGTATGCATACCTAGCTACAGCCATGAAAACCAACAACATATCAGTTGAATGGAAGAAAAATTTAAATGAATATTAGGATTGTGTAGGTAACCGAACGGTGTGTACACTGCCCTTTGACTGAAAAATATTTTGGTTGCCAGGAAAATAAATGCCGAAATTCCCGAATTTTTGAAATTCAATCAGATTTCCTATTCCACACCAGTAAAATAACTTTAATAAAGATTACTCCCCTACCTTTGATAAAGCAATTTCTTGGTACTCAGTTATTATCAATCAGTGCACAATTTTGTCAGCCAGGAATAATCACACATTTTCGCAGAACTCACTCTTGCGTAAGACCCATAGTAAATTTATCTTATTATTATATCCACTTATATAGTTTGCGCTCCCTCACGGACTGGATACACTTCAGTGCTCATTGGCTGTGTCATATGATCTGTCATTGTGATTTTTCTCGGATACCATGGAGAAGGACTCTGATAGCGATGGGCCATTTACATGCTAAAATGATCAGAGAATAAGTCAAACTGACTTCTCAGTTATCCACAGACTTTGATAAACGGATCCAAAATCTCCCAAAGAACAACTCCATAAGAGCGATAAGGTCCGTGAATATCTTTATTATATGATGCAATGAAAAAACTCATAGAAATGAACAGAACCACGTCGCAACTAATTTCAAGTAAAACAGTCAGTTAGAGAATCGAAGTTTGTGATTCAGTGTGGAAAAACTTGGTCTCAGTTTTCACAAAAATGCAAATTCCTGGATACGCGTAGATGAACCGTGTTTTCCCAAAAGCGAGAGGTGGAGGTATATGTCAACCAACTTGCGGGAAGTAAATAGTGGCTCGCGCTCGTGAATTAAATAAAACAAGCTCACGTGTTTTTATTTGTCCCCGTCCGCGAGGAGGTGTGGTTCACAACCAGTGGGAACCATTCTAAATGGTACTTTCGAGCAAAACAGGCTGATCCGTAGCTTAGTGAATTCATGGCTCAACGTTAGTCAGACGGCCACCCAAAAATGGGGATTTAATAAACGTATCCCGAATTGCCAAGTCAAGGACAATGACGTGGTCATTTCTCTTTCACGAAGTTCAGTATCACATGGTGTGAGGTACGATAATATACATCAGTGAGAATAAAAATACCACCATGCAAATAACTTATACCGGCTGTTTGTTCTAAACGCACCGCGGCAAAATAAGTAGAGTTTTTTTCAAATAGGTTAGGCCTTGCATCACACCACTGTCTGGCTGGGTTCATAGGTGTTTACATTTTCTTTTAACTGGGTATTTCGAAAAATGACCACGGTGAAGTGGAATTGGACCGCAGAAAAACAGATCATAAATTTTAAAACAAAATGTTCGGAGTACGAGATGGTAAGTATTTCGAACAATGACGCGATATATATTGCGATTTATTATACAGTATCAACTCTCAACTCACCATTGAAAACCTTGAAATGGCTGTACATAGATATTATATGTGTTTTTGATTCTTTGTTCCTGTCCACGTGACATTAATATGCTTGCACCTGCCAGTAGATGAATCACGTGTTTGCCCCCTTGTCTGTTTACGTGCGTGTTTACTGGTGAACTAATAAGCGGATCTATTGCGTACTGTGTTCTCTGAATTCCGAACACAAACTAATAACAAACGCCTCTGCAGGAAACTATCAAAAGCCATTGGAGTCGCTGGCTGTGCTGGAAATGCTCTGCTCACTTTCAAAGCCGGTTTCGGAAGGGCACTATGTCATGCCGGGAGCAAGCCCGGATAGCCTTATGGTTAAGGTGTTCGAATCACAATCGTTCACCGTGGGCTCCAGTTACATTTGAGGCTTGTTGGATGTGCACTGCTGGTAAGTCCAACCAGGATGGAACAGCTGTAAAGTGCTTCTATATATATATATATATATATATATATATATATATATATATATATATATATATATATATATATATATATATATATATATATATATATATATATATATATATATATATATATATATAACTCGATCACAAAGCTGATAAAGTGAACGAGCTGAAAAGAAAGCTTTTGAAGTCAGCTGTCAGCAGCAACCACTATACTGCTGATTCAGTAATCGTATTCACGATTGCCCGTTTAACCATGCCATCGAGAAAAGGACCATTGCCTTTCCACGCCTTATATTACTCCATGTACCAATACAAATATAAGCGCACAGCCGCCTGAATTGGAAGAACGGTGAGACGATCACGTTATCGAATGACTGAACACAAACCAATGTTGCTTCAGAAGACAATGAATAACAGGTTAACCTCGACCGCACCATTATTCTAGCAACCGTGTCAACGAAGCGAGCTTTATAATAACAGTGGTAACTAAATATTATAACTGTGATGTGCTTACCTGATAGACACTTGTATGCGCGCATCATGTGATTTCGCGTTTGTTTCTAAACATTCCGTTCTTCTGTTTTGGTATAAAAAGATGTAGTAAAGATTTAGTGAAATGATCCAGGGTGCAAGAAGTAATCTGTGCTTGTGATTTACTTAAAATCTCGGTTCCATGCGAAAAACATGCCAAATCTTATTCGAATGTAGAACGAGGCAACAAACCAGGATAAGATTTGTTTGTTAGCTTGAATACCTCTGGATTATTTCTGGTCATTGATTCTTCGATCGTCTAATCGTAACGAAGACGTTACCACTAGCAAAGTTTATATAGCACGAGGCAAGGAATAAGTGGACACATATGGCGTTGTTATTGATTACCCTGCGTAGTGTACAGATGTGATTGGTTAAGTCGGATCACGGTATGCCATAAGTCTGATTAGTTGGCGGGTTGTTATGGAGAGTAGGTAGTAGGTTGTCTGTTAGTGATCGATGTGAATAGTGAAGTGTAATGGACTGATGGGTTCATGGGTACACGAGTCACGATTTCACTGCTATGTGGGATATACGGGCCTTATCATTGGCTAATAATAACATGGCACACATCCCGTGGGTTGGAAGAATGCAGACTGCAGTCTTTCTGATAACGTGTTTTCAGGGAGATTTCAGACTTCCTGACAGAGATGATGTCGAACAAGTCAGGGAACTGTTCGATAAATCTGACTGTCTAAATCCAAGTCAAAAACATTATGGTTCAACTGCTTCTGTGAGCACAATGGTGTTCTAAGTCTGCTTATCTATACAGCCTCACAATAGGCTGAGTATTGGTTACTACGATACTCTCATTGAGATTCACCTACATGACGACAGGGTGGAGTAAAAAATGAGTTACTTTAATGTTGCCGTTTACGGGTAATCATCTGTTCGGCCGGATTAACCAAAATCTTAACTGTGACCTTAAGTGCGCCCCTCTGGCCACCGAATTTCCGATTTTGTACACCATCAAAGGACTAAGCCGCCAACCCCTATTTAAGCGGTTTCACCCACCCGAATACCTCTCACGTCATTTATCAGTTCACCGGCAGTCCTGGTAGCACCTATATAGAACGGATCGGCGTCTCAGCCAAAGAATGGGAACCATTTGCCGAAGTGGCTAATGCAACGGATGAGTCATTCCTCGCCCACACAGCAAAACGCCACGAGATACCCGACGGTATCGATCGCGAAACATCTTTCTTCATCAGATTGATCTGGGCCAGGCTTTCCGAATGATTGCATGAAATCGGAACTCAAGGTTATTAACCCTTTAAGACCGCATCGATTAGCAGATTAAGGACACCATTGTGCTTGTAGAAACTGTTGAACCACAGTGTGTGCTTGCCTTGGCTTTAGATAGTCAGATTTACCGAACCATTTCCCAGTTTGTTCAGAGCCATTTGATCCTGTTTTATTGCCTCGTGCCACATTCGAATACGAGTTAGCGTGTCTTTGCGCAAGGTAATGAGAAGATTAAAAGAAACGCATGCATTTCGCAGCTTATCTTTTCCATCTGTTCTGATAAACTGGATCAAGGGGACCCAGTGTTTCGAATTCCCGAATTCCGTTTTCAAAAAATATTTTTGGTACCGAGGAACGGGCCCTTGTTGATGAGAGTGATTGAAATACTTTACTCACTCTCGGATGTGTACGGTTTTTGAGGACTAAATTGAATTAGAGGAACCGGAATTCCGTTGCCAATAAGCTGCTTTCACTAGTGCCCTACTGATTATCACTTCCACACCATTCCGATCTCACGTCTGTTTTACTGATAGTCCTTACTATTCGAGTAAAATTTTGGTAGATATCAGTATCGCCTCCCTTGCTTTCTCAACGTATTTTTAATATTAATGCACTAGAAATGCACTCTGTACAATCAGGGGAAATCTGTCAGACTCACCGATTACCCGTCATGCGTCATACACTCTCCTAAGAAGTCTGTGTTGAAAGTGTGTAGGGTCATTATCCAGTAATATCAAGCACAAGCGCACTGCCGAAGCTGGCAGATAAAATCCTAAATGCACAAAATTAAAACTCTAAGGAGCCGAATACAATGATAATATGGGAGAGTGGTTATTAGGCATTCTGTCCCAATACATAAGCTTTGGTAAAAATGGGCACCTTTCAGTTTAAAAGGCATATTTACATATATATATATATATATATATATATATATATATATATATATATATATATATATATATATATATATATATATATATATATATATATATATATATATATATAAACATTGTTTAGCTCATTTAGTTGAAAATCTAAGACACTCTTTTTATGCAAAAATATGCATCTAGCTACTGTTCTGCTTTTATCGCAAGTAAATTTGTAACATTGTATACTAGTCATGACTGAATTCCGTAAGATTCACCATGTCTTCCGTGAAGGGGAATTTGCTAATTTATTTAAGACATATGGCAAGAGGAATTTCACGTATCAAGCCGATGGCATCATTTGCAAAATTATGACATAGGAGAGTATTTTGATTGCCCAGAATTTTACTGTTTCACTTATGATGTCAGACAAGTTGGATGGGAAAAGAATACAGAATATTATGGAATAGAGAAATTATTTATTCTATTTGACAAGCACTAATACGTGACGAACAAGCCAGGTCTGCAAAATAAATGCATACGAAATGCTAGTGTGGATAGTACTACCGGACCTATTTCGGCCCAAAATGTTTACAGTTGGCGCGAAAAAATGGCTTGATCAGCCTGTGCAAAATATTCTCAGACATCCGACGTTGAAAACACGTGTTCACTCGGTCTTTTTGAACCCGACTAATCGTTTTACATGTTCATTCTGGGCAGCTGATAAGAAGAATACCCGACTGTTCAGTATTGCTTTGTCTGAGAATGGACCTTCTGCCTCAAGGGTAAATAAACATTTTTCTTGGAAAAAGCATCCGTTTCATTTCAGACATATAATACAGATCAAATCAATATATGTCCATGTTAGTTCGTGTTACCAGGGCAACGTATATAAGTAGCTTTACAGATAGACCTGTTCGGTAAAAAAGGGCTCATCGATGCACGCTAATGAGACGACTACAACAAAAAGTAGCCAGTATCAGCGTTTGTGGAAGATGCTTGACAGCAAAGAGAGAATCAAACCACAGGTGCGTAAAAATTTGCCGCATAAAATATCTGCCCTCAATATAAAATTACGAACAATTTTCTGAGTTGTTATGAAAAATGTTTTTTTAGTTGTTGGTTAGTCTCCACCAGAATGTAATCAGACCCAAAAATGAACCAGCCAGATGTACTGGATCATCTTATGTGCATGAACGGATGATTTCAGAGGGATGTAAAACAATTTATTGACTTGTCTTGTAGATGTTTTTTTTAAAATAACCACCTGATTTCGAAATCCAGCAATCTACTCTTCGTCAATAAAAGCTCCGGGAATGGAATTAGATGAAAAACATGTGAATAGGGGACGGATTTATCATGATATGCTTGTGTTGAGCCGTTTACACCTGACCGAAAAGGTAAACGACAGTTAGAAGAACCTCCAAACGAAAATAATTCGGACGGTGGACAGAATGTGGTCAATATAGTGCAAATAAATGAATCCCTATGATGTGCTTTTCATAGGCTGGAACATCCTTTTTCACGTTCGGTTACTTCCGTTCGGTCAACAAAACAAAATTCGAGCTGTGTCTAATCCCGTGGGGAACGTGACAATATTGATCAACCCAAGGGACGTAAGAAACCTCACATCAAACCTGGTGAAGTCGCTGCAAAGAAACAACACAACGAGAAGAGTTAAACGTGTTCAGTAGATTTGTCGCATCATACTTATGACACAGAGTGGCATGGTCATCGGAAGATGCAATGAGACCACTCAGTGTCTTAAATGTGTCAACAATATCCTCGTGGTTTCAGGTTTATTGCAAACGGATGACACACGAATGATCATATTCCCAATTTTAAATAGAATGTTTAGATTTTGTCCACCTTGCCCGCATAAATCGAACTGTGGTGCCCATTTTAACTGGTGGGCCTATATTTTACATGACGTGATCACGCAAACCGACTTTTCAGTCTGCGCAATGTTTCTGTGGATGATTTTGCGGTGGTGAAACTCCCAAAATTATTTTCGCTCCATTCCATACTGAATTTTCAAATTTAGTTTTCTGCGAAAAGTCCTAGTGTTCCAGAAATTTTGTGGATTTGTGGCGGCTCGATAAGAAAATGGGACAAGAATAAAGTCTGCCAAAACACCCGGGTACAAAAACACGGTTTACTGGGAAAGCACAAAGTGACTTACAGTTCGTCCACAATGTTCATCAAACAGATATCAAACTGACCACATGCGGATGATCCTCAAGGTTAGTTCAACGCAGCTTTCGGTCAGGTGATCGTACGTCATTCGAACGAGATCCTAATAACTTTAGTACGGGCTGACACGTCGAGGCAGATGCGACAAAAATGGTGTTTGGAATTACGTGACTTCAGTTTTTACTGCCACAGATGTCCGAACGCTCACAGACAACGCAGGGAGAACAATACACGGTAACTGCTTGTGGACGCGTTGAAAACAAGTGTTCAATAATTTGATAAAACAAAAAAACCCCGTGAAAATAATATTGGAACAAATGTGAGATGTGCAAGTTACCTAAAATTTGTATGGATAGGTAAACAGTTTCGTTCGCCTTTATTAGCACGATTTTTATATGAAAACCATAAAGTGAGGAGATGGATTGGATAGCACGGGCAAACTTGGAGACCCCTCCAGGTAACAAACAAACTACCATTTGAAAAAAGATCGCCATTTTGTTTATTTTTCGCCAGTATATTCACTCATGCAGTTCCCCTTTTTCAAGTAGATGACACAATAGAATGGCAAGATACTTTTTGTAAACTTCCTGTTGATTCAAATGCCATTGAATAAAGATGTCAGTGTTTGTGAAAGAGGAGAACATCTGAGCCCTATATATATATATATATATATATATATATATATATATATATATATATATATATATATATATATATATATATATCAGCTTGAGTTCAAGCTGATTGCCAAAGCAATAACAGCTAATGCAAACAATAAAGAGGGGATAGTTTAAACAGAGTAAAATGAGTTAGTATGATTTGTATTCTTTCCAAGTGATCATTTATGTATACTCATGGACCGTTAGCTCACCGAACTGTGACCTCAATCATCGTGACCATACGACTAGTCAGCCGTCATCCTAACAGTGACGTGACCCTCCAAGCGTGATGTCTTCGGACGAGATCCTGTTTAGATCGTCGATCAAGTTAAGTAAGTGTCTTATGTACCCAGTGGCGTGACTAAGCGGCCTTCAAGCAACCATTCACACATCCTCAAGAAGGCAAAAATACAGTTAAACAAAAAAGAAAAATTAAGCACTGCAGTAGTCGCGGTAAGCATCTGTGTTATTTCAAATATTGTGTTAGGTCTGATTTTACTGAAACTGTTTTGTAAAAAAGATTTTCTAGGTAGGGAATAGTGGAACAGCGGTTCGTCCGAGAGTGTGCATAAAGATATTTGCATTGAGAATTTGTGGGAGAAGTGAATGTACTTTTTAAAAGACCCCTGTGAACAAGATGATCAAAGTCAGTGAGGACAGTTTTAGACAGTTTTTGGCAAGCCTAACTATGCTGGGATGTGATGAAGTGGGTGAAATGCCGTAGTGGCATATCGTTGGCAGATGATAGAAGCTTGAGGGATCTGGCAATAAACTTGAAGTCCTCCAAAACTAGGCCATGAAATATCATAGGTGAGGAATATAATTAGTAAGAGACTAAGCTTTTGATAACATGAGTGGGTACCATTTCAAATTTAGGAAATGAAACGCAAGACGACAAGCTTCTAATTTTCACAAAAAGGAAGCCAACGTGATTGGACCAAGTTAAGTTACCGTCGAGCAACACCCCAAAGTACTTCAGAAGGGCACTATGTTTTGTGGTGTATAAGTTAAATAAACCGCTGAGGGCCAGCCTGTATAGTCTTGTAGTTATGGTTTTTAGCTAATAATCGTTCATCTCGAATTCAAGTTTAAGTTTATTCACGATACGATTCCTCATGCGGTGTAAACAATCAGGCAATTGAAAATCATGGACGCAGTGTATTGCTGTCCCCTTCCTTGTTGGGAATCATCAGCAAAGGGGCTTCCACCGAGACCCCGCTGGGTCTCGACCCTGGAGTGAACGATTGTGAGTGGAACAGCTGACCACCACGCTATCCGGACTGACTCTCAGCGGTTTATCTAGCTTATGCCCTACATAATTTAGCTTCCTTCAGCTGTTCCCATTTATTGTATTGGACGTGCAGTCGTCTTGAAACTTGGACTGTTTGCTTTTATTCAACAGGGAAAATACAATGTTACTACAGTTAACCTGGCTAAGTTCTAGGTCACGAACAGCAGACCAATCTCAAATTCGTCTGATACTGTTCTGGAGGGTAGGCTAAATATAATCGAAGGCGTACGGCATACCAAATGTGACACCATCCGTATGTTTGATGGGAGGAGTATTTTCACGTACGCGACCACTCACAGAAAATACCAATGGGTCGAGTATGACACCTTGGGGAACCCCACGGATGGTGGCATCAAGAGAATAGGTTTTTTCTCTATAAAGAGTGAACTGCTTGCGGTCGTGAAAGTAGTCTACCAATAAAGAAGCAGGTGACGGCTTATAAACAGAATGGGATCGGAAGGAAAGCATCTTATTCCCGTGGACACAAATGAATGCATTACTGTAGTCTAGATAGTATATTCTTACCACTTAACTCTTCATGTTCATTGAGGACAAAATATGGTTTGTTGGAATAACAAGGGCTTTGAGAGTGGAGCATGGCTACCGTTGATCAAACTGGTCAAGGGCTGAAATACTGAAACTGTCAGTCAGTCCTTGCAGAGCAAATCTTCTGAAAACATTGATTGAGATAGAGGCACAAGTAATGGGACGGGATTCCAAAGAAACTCTCCGGTGTACAGGGGCTATAGCTACTATCCTCCAACAGTTTACAAAGTTTCTTTCCTTCAAATAATTAATAAAAGACAGACATGAATTGGGATGAGGATAACCACAGACTCCTTGAACTCTGTGGGATTGAGTCCGCCCGGCCCGGATGATTTACCGGGGTTAAGGAGGATGGATCTCAACAGTGGGGAAGTAAAACGGAGGTTCTTGAGACTGACGTTTTTCAAGAAACTGTAAGGTACTACTGACCCGTTGAATGATTTGTTGAATTTGTCTGCAACAGCAACAGCAGATTTGCTTGCGCGTAAGCCATCAGGTGGACCTTTCAAGAGCTTCCATTAGTTGCGATTACTTTCGATGAATAGAAGGTTGAGTGTGTGGATGGAACTGAGGCCATGTAACTCACTTTTTATAGATTGTTTGTCGTCTTCGCTGTAAAGGTATTCTTATGTTTGAAGGAGCATTTATTTTTCTGACTAATTTGTGTGAGCACTGATCATTGATAACACCTCGAGTACAAAGTTTTGACCGGGCAATGAAGTGTAAAGCAAAAATTCAAATAGCTGGTGAGATGATCCCTGTACACTGGAAGATCTGCCTCTGAGAACATAGAGAATCCTCTCTGAGTACTCGTTTCACGGAGTTTTAAATTGTTCTCCATACAAAGTTTTTCCAGTCGAACTGTGAGATCATACCCTCATTTGATTTACATGGTTGGTATGATTGTAGATCATATGTGAGGTTTTGATTATTGTGTGGTCGGGGGAAGGTTAAAGAAGGCATGGACCGTTAACTAAACGAAAGTTCAAAAAGATTTCCAGTTTAGCTGGAAATGCAACAGTGTTCACCAGACCGAAGGGATAAACGAAGCTCACATCGAAAAGAATAAAATTCCCAGCAATTGTACACAATAAAATATCAGCATGGTTCACTAAAAGTTGTTAGACTGAGTTGACAAATTTTTGGCAGTCTGTCGTGGGACCAATAGGGGAAATATGCACACTTACTAGCAGAACTAAGCGAAATTCGCTCAAAAACGTTGGTTTATATTTGTTTGAAACATTGGGTCCCTTGATCCAGTTCATCAAAACAGATAGAAGACATTATATATATATATATATATATATATATATATATATATATGTACGAATATGTGGGCCGCAAGAGATTATTTTTTTAACTATCTTCAGTGTCTATCAAAAATGGACAGTTTAATGTTTGTTCATTCCTTTCCACAGTGACAGTCTCATGCCGTTTGCGTTAACTCCTTCTTTCGTGTCCCACTCTGTGTGGTCTCATTGACCGCTCATGATAATCAATAGACCAAACCAGTGGGGGGGGGGTTGCGTGAGAAACAAAGCAGATATTATTCCTCATAGGTGAATGATAAAAGTACAAAGAGGTGACCTGAACTTAACTCCTACTAAAGGCTGGACGTTAACTGCACCGGATGCAGTGATTGAGGCAAATCTATCAACGGTTGAGAATCAGGCAGTCAGAGAGACAGTCGTAACGAACAGGCTGTGATCTACGATAGAAAACCTTTTCGATCGACCAATGGTGGCGAGAATGCGTGAAAAGTAAGAGGCAGCCACTCAATCATTCTCAAACATGGGTAAAACGCGACAGAGCTGAATGAAAACGAGTAACAGTGAAGGGAATTTCGTTTAACGAGTGACAAAATCGATATATTTTGGCTTACTTTTGCTGTCGACTTTTTCTGGGCTTTTACAGACCAGATGACTTTGTTTTATCCATAATTAATTACATACAATAAAAATTGTGACATGTGAAGTAGTTGACGTAGACGCAACGCCGATGTCCCCTTAAGTGACGATGTATCATGTGACTTTCGCGTAATGCAGGTATGATCATATAATGGAATACCAACGAACTATAGAACAGAACTACTCGTACGGAGTGGTGAAGTGTCTATATAAGCAATTTAGTGGTCATTAAAATATCAGGCAAGTAGTCAAGTCACTAATAAATGAGAAACTATCAAACAACAGGCCTCTATTGTTTACCCAGTAATGTACTCCAATCTCATCAGACTTTGCGAAACCATTTGTGAGTTCCAGTCAATCAAAGGTATGTACTGCGAAGTTTCACGAAAACATTTTTTGACGAGTAAAGTAAACAAGGATTGTCACTCTGTTTCTGGAAAACGCAAATATGTTATGAAAATTCACTGTGAGAATTTTGGCCGGGTGTGATAATGTGAAACTCGCACTCACTAATCGCCTGTAGAATTTTCAGTCCAGAGGAAAGCAAATCTTTTGATAAAGAGTTATTATCCGTGGTAGTTTATAATGTTTGGCATCGATTGTCATTATCCAGACAGTGTGAACAATTTGAAGAGTTTGCCATTTGTAAAATTCTATAGGCATCATAAGAGACAGATTTCGTCGGTGGTCCTCGTTCTATGATACTTGCGTTAAATGTAAAATGGACCGAAAGGGTCGTTTCATGACATGACATAGCCATGGAACTCTGACCAGCGAGCTTCACCGTGTGAAAATCGCTAGGCAGCTTTTCCATGAGATTCACAACGATCATTGGCTGGTTAGTGAAGTGAGCTCGTTGGGTGGCGGCGGGAAATATGCGAGTGGTTGCACTACTTATGCTCCGAACTACTGGTTGGCTTTCAACGTCTCCTTAAAAAGGAAGTTTCGTATGCTGCACATGAAAATTCGTCACACAACTTTCGTCAAATCTATTTGAGAACAGTGGAAACAGTAGCGATTAGGCTGCTAGGTCCATCCCTTTGTTCATACGAACGATTTGTAAAATCCCTTCAGCTCCCGTGGTCGCGATCGGAAAATGGTAGAAAAAGTCAACATGATCTCGATCCTGACCAATTAGTCGTGACAGGATTCAATTAACCTGTTCCGAATGTAATTAGTTCGCCGGACTATCCCATCCAAGAACAACAAACTTCCCTTCTTTCTGACTAACCCAACAACTACCACAATAATTGATCGACTTCATTTTGGGGTTATGGACATTATTCCGGAAATATGCATCCCTCTCATATATATGTAACTGTATTGGCCAGAGGACGAAGTTATCGAAAAAGTGCTTGTTCAGCATCTTATCCTTTTTCCTATTTAGCATTTATGTTACTCAGTGAACTTTGTAGTTATGTCGCAGACTTAGTAGAAGACCAATTAATGTGCAATTATTATTGTGTAACATTAGCTGCCAGGAAAAAAATCAAATCGAACCCAACAAATAAATCCAAATATTTAAATCGATAATGGTATACGTAGAAATCGAAATTCATGTCAGTTTTATGGCTTGACAAAACCAGTATGCTGAAGATGACGGTAGTACTTTGCTAAACTGACACCGGAATTTAAATATCAACATAAAGGTAATAAATACCATGAATGTTTAGCAGCTGGAAACGGTGGTGTCAGTGGTCGAAGTCAAATGCGAACAATTTGAAGCCAAACGTCTGTAGGTGGGACCCCTATGATACCAACAAACATTTCACATTACCCACTCTCGGTTGAGGAGACCTGTTTGATATTCATGAATGAATGGTAAAATGCAAGAAAACTGCATTATGATACTTGTGTATTTGGAAGAAAGAATGGAAAGCCCATATACAACAAAAAGGAACAACAAATATCAAATCTAGGTCAATAAAGTCCGCGGAAAAATGAACAGAATGGGTTCTACACAAAGCAGAATTTTCAAATATATTTCTAGTCCAAAAGTATGAGTACCCCCACAGAATTTATCGATCTGACTTATCACTGATTTCCAAAAGGGATATCAGTCATCCTCTACTGGAAGCAAACGGGGACTATTTCAGTTCTGGGGAACGAAATCTCACGCAGATTGCATCCGTGTAACGATCTGATACATGCTGATTAGCGGACAACCGGCTAACCTTGCTCTTTGTATACATCAGTCAACTTCAAGCAGGATATTCCAGATAGTGTCACGGTATCCGATAGGAAAATAGTGATATATTGTCAATGTCCTATCGATCTTTTTTTCTGTGACTAGAGATTTTCTATCAAATTTATCAGCAAACTGTTCAGAGTTACTTAAGCAAGACTAGAAAATCATGAAAAGAAACGTATTCAGCAGGCTGAGTGCAGTTGTGTAGGAATATAACGAACGTTTTTCAAAATAAAGAATGACTTTCCGAGGTTGCCAAAGTAAATCAACTGCAACGATCACATATAATTCTGATTCCTCCGGAGGTATTATGGTACACGTTTAATGATACACCGTTTCTGAAGAAAAGAACTAATGCGGATGGGCTTAGTGATACGTCTTTGAATTAAGTCTCCTATGCATAAAATAGAGTTGAGAAAACATCGCTAATCTGCTATGCGTATTCCATAAACGTGTACAAATCTACCCACTAAGAGTTTACAGTTTTGAAGAACTCTGAAGTTGCCAGTGCTATGGCAACAGAAGGAGGCGATTATAAATCCGATCGTGTAAACCAGCCAAAAAAACAGACCGAGGAAAAAACGGTGATTATTTTCGAGGAATCCGGTGACGGACAAAAACGCCCCACTGGGGAACAGGCGAACCCCAATATGACCACAGTTTGGTATTAATACAGCCTAAGTTGTGAATGACAGATCAAAACGTTAATCGAACCAGTTGGGACAGCACAGTGAGTGTGTGCCCGTAATATCAAGTTCGATGATCTCAGGTATAATATGAACACGAAACCGAAATGTGTAGGTACTGAGGTGATCGAAATTTTTGGAGTGCGAGCGTGAAAGCCAACTACCTGATGAGCTGCACAAGCTTTATAATTTTGAAGTGAATGACTGACATGTATGTGCTTCCCACACGTGTTACGTTCTTCGAGTAAACATGGTGCAATAATCCTCTTCAGTGATCCAGGGATTCCGGACACGAATATCCAAAATTCAACCAAGCAAAACATTGTATCAAACTACTCTTTCACACAGGGTTCACCTTTTGAGAAGTGATAATGAAACAGGAGTGAGCCATAAAAGGCTTTAATCAGACAAACCCCCACAAAAGCTGTGTTATTTTCCCCTTCTTTCATTTATATCAATAGTTTTGTATTTATTCACTTATGTTTTTTATAGAAATGCCCCTAAACACAAAAAGCAACACTCGATATGTCGGATGTATGCTTTTAAGTAATTTCAGCACGGTCAGTAAGGTATCCGGAAAAGACAATTGTTCATAGTTAGCTGAATTTGTCATTTGTTCATTTACAGGTTTTCTCGTCTTTTACTATCCGATGGCGATCGTTTGGTAGGCCTTGGCGGTTGTTGAACTGTCGCTGACCATTATTCAGCGACTACAGCAATCAAAACTTTCCGACACACGCAGGCAACTCAAGTGAGCATCACGTATGATATTTCGGTTCCAGTTACAGGGATTGGTTTCCTTGTGCGAGTTGTTAACTTGGATACGCAAGGTCTACAAAGGAAAATCCCCAAGCAATATAAAGAAAACTACTATTGCATCAGTCAGTGAAGAAAATCCGGTTTTCAGATCAGAATAATCTTTGGAAGGTTCGACAGAAGTGCAGTTGTGTCTGTCGAATACGGCACAAGAAATGGGGGAAATCAAATCCATTGCTTGTTTGCAAAACTGCACCAACATCTCCAACCTATGTCTTCCTTGGTAGTTGTAATTGGTTTCATTTATATAAAAAGTAAGCCGGAAGTCCCATGATCCTGTAACCACATCGCATGTGGAGCTCTTCTCTCATCGACATCAGTCCTATTTCGCTCGATTTGATGATACGTAATTTCTTCGCTGTGTAACCAAGCCCATCAAAAAGACGATCAACTGAGGATAAGCTGATCTACAGATTTGAGCATATCAGTTCCATCTTTTTCTTCATCCCACTCAAAGTGATATTTGGATTCTCCGTAACTACTGACTACTATTCCACCACGAATCCATTGGAAAGTCAGCGTTTTGCGAATCCTCTTTCAAGGTTATACTCTCCGTTCCGCTTTGGCGCTGGCTGTGGAGGCTTTGATGTTAATTCCAGGATGGTGGGAACGAAGAGATAAGCTCTCATCTTTCCATGCTTGTGGACTGTTCTTCTTCTGTCTTCGTCACTGACTATTTTTCGCCTGTGACGCGAATCTGCTTTCACTTGTTTGCTCAGGTCAATTATCTCAATCTCCTCCGGAGAATTCTGTGCTTGTTTAGGCTCTCATTCAGCTAGTGACTTGAAAAGTGGTAGGCATTGACTTTGCATTGAACATGAAGCTGTTCACGTGACTCGTACACGGATACCAAGCCCCGTAACTGGGAACGAAAACTCAAACGCGGTCTGGTGTGTTGAAACGGTCTGGTTACAGTACTCTACTCTGTGGCTGCTAAATTACCGTTAGTGGCTACTACTGGATCGTTATAGGCCACTAAACGTTCATCAAGGACTACTAAATGAAAGGAAAAGCCCTTTCTTAACAATACTTTTTACTCATCACGTGTGAATAACGACTGAAGTTCTTGTGGACTTTTGGACAATAGGGTTATTACGATTGTGTTGTTCAAGTCAAATAGTTTTCAGGAAAAGAGTATTTCAGTCAGTTAGCAAAATGGACAACAAAGCGCATTGTTGAGCAACCTAATGAATTGGTGTTCCCAGTTGTGTTGTTTAGGGCATCGGTTTCATTTATTCTGCCATTGTAGTTCCCCATAAACGAACGACAAATGTATGGTTGTATGTCCCATCAGTTTCATGCTCGTTTGTAAGCAAATAGGAGCTGTTTGTATCAAGAGATAACACATGAACGTCCATGAGACTATGGTCATACGAGCACTTTGTGCTTCTGTTCATATCTGTCCTGATAAATGACTTTGCTTTCACATAAGAGAAAGAGCTACTACCTCGTCAATTCGATCTGCATAAACGAAGTTGTGCTTGGACTAAAAAAAAACCTCAACGGGATCAATTTTGGCAAACGCACACACCCACCCGTCCAACAAAATTCATCCCAATTTCGCGTGCGCTTATTTCACGTTTGACGGTACTCTGTGGAAGCCCCACCCCCCCCCCCCCCCAAAAGACCCACTTCGAAGTATGATCCACGAGACATTGAGGTTCACGCCCCAACAAAACGAACGGGTTGGAGTTTTCTATTGGGGTTGGTAAGGAGCACATAAATTGGAGGGAGTTGGGGGGGGGGTTGGACATGGACTAGATCACGGATAATGAGAAACTGCTATCGGAATGGACACTACAGCGATAGAAAAGGGTTACTTGTATTGTTGATGGATTATTTGTGAGCCTAATTTTTTCCGGTGGGAAAATTGTCCGACTTTGTTATGCTATTAAGCTGGGTTTTTCAAAAACTGTTGTTTATACCTAGGTCCTGAATGATATGTGGGCATTGGACACTATGTTCGTTGGTAAATGTATAATTTACAAACAGTCAAGAACTATTTCCACAACACTATCAATCTATAAGTTTAATCTACTTCAAAAATAAATCATCAATAACCAATAATAGTTCAGTAATTAAACAAATACATATAAGACAATTCGTTGACAGTCTGCCTGGATAGCCTGCTGTTTAGGTGTTCTGCTCATAATCGTTCACTCAGAGTATTGGTCCCCGTGGGAGCTCGGTGGATGTGCACTAGCAATAATTCCTAGCAAGAATAAGACTGCTGTGCAGTGCTTCCATGGTTTTCGTTAGTGGGTTGAGCTTTGTAAATACACGACGAATAATCTGTTGGCCTCAAGTATATACAGCAGACATAAACTAGCATTTGTGATGAACCTACTTCATTTTTAACGCTTCATCAGCTTTTCAGCTTGAAATGGCATGCTCAAGAAAAATTTGTTTGTCTTGAATCGCATTTGTCGATACCGATTTATGGGTAACATTAAGGCCGGTGCTCATGTTTAAAATTTCTATCAGCAAAATCGGATTACAGAGAAGTAAATGCGTACAAAAGACAGCTGCAGCACTTTTGACGTCACGCAGCGATCGTGTGTGACGCCCGTCATTGCCATGCCAAAAAAGTATGATCCATTAGAGTGCATGACTGCGCTTCCAGCTGAGAATCGTCGTTTACCGATTAGAAACGCAAGTAACTTGACCAACTAATTGATTTCATGAGTTATATCATGTTGTATCGGCGAATGGTGCTAGTTACTACAATGTGCATTGTACAGCTGACAGTCAGGATGGGGCAGCCTCTCTATCTTGTTAGGCTTTAACATAAAATGATGTATCACCATTCCGCCACTGTCCTTGGACGTGACCAGATAGTCACCTGCACAGCTATCGACTCACGGGATGAATACGTTCTTATCACGGGCCTAATTGAAGCGTGCCCATTGAGCCCAACCCACAAAGCTCGAATTCTTCATCAGTGTTAGAAGTAAGATGTTCCAGTTGTTGAGGCATGCGTTCATACCGCGTTGCCACAGTTCAAAAACCATGGAAGTATTGCACAGCTGTCCCATTTGAGGCTCGGTAGATAAGACTTGACGGTGATTTCTAATAGGCTTGAGGTAATCAGCTGCAGAGGGCTTCAGTGAGTGTCAGGGTGAGGGTTTAAATTGCATAGTGAGCCACTTCAGAAGCAGGTCTCAACGATTACGTCTTTCATTGATATTATTATTCAATCTGATCAGTTTATGATTTTCGATGCACAACATGTAGTGCATTTGGAGTATAGACGTGTGCTAATTCGACTTAGTGGAATTTTTTTTACAGAAGAATTGACTATAATGTCAAGCGCATGGCTGACTATTATGTTATCTCTTCGGACAGGATAGCTAAGAAGGAAATGCATGAACAATTTCACAGTTTAACGGACTCGCATAGAAAACGTTTTAATTAGATAAGATAATGCACATAAACTGTAATGAGGAACTGAAACTTGACCACATTGCATATTGTTAAATTCTGTTGGATTGTGTTCATGTGATTTTGCAGCTTGCATGCTCTTTTCTGTGTGGCTTCCGCCATCATTTCCAAACAGGAATGGTCCAAGTCAGATTCAAATTTCATACGTTTTGAGGTGTTACTGAAAAGGTGACGTGGAACTGCCATGACTTACCAAGACGGATGAGCACAATGGAACCCGGGGCTAGGTAAATCACGTCTTGACAGTGTGTTCGAAAGACACGAGCAGCACCGTTTTGCACAGGATATCCGACGTATGTTTATTATTTGAGACGGACAACTCATTGTCTTGTGATTAGAATCATTACGAAAAGCTAGTCATCATTTTGTTCCGCGCGCGTCCCATCTAGATTTAACACTAGTTGTATGTTCCCATAAAAGTAAATTTACGCGACGTTGTAGGAAATGAAAAGTAAACGAATTACAGTCTCACAAAGAAATCAAATTTGACCCAGGCAATAATAAGCAATACTAATTAGGTAAAGATGATTTAATCCTCCAAAGACGACTCAATCGGTGACATTATAAGCCAAAATGTACACAGGGCCCCTGATCTGAAATAAATTGGCCGTCATTAGCAGATATGTGAAATCGATGATATTTCAATGACTTGGTAACTTCTAAATCCATATTCGTGTTTTTCCCTTAATTATGAAGGAAATACCAGCTTTTGAGACAAATTATTCTTCCTCTCTCTCTCTCAAACACATTACCAAAAATGGGTTGAACGGATGTTTGAATACTTACAGGTATTGTCGAAACTTATGCATACGGGTGTCTAAACAGGACATCTTACTCGCTTTACGTGATAGCGTAATTGAAGAACCACGAAGTTTTATTTATCTGTAATAATGAACAAGTCGTG
The DNA here is from genome assembly GCA_948099385.1 of Fasciola hepatica. Lineage (NCBI taxonomy): Eukaryota > Metazoa > Platyhelminthes > Trematoda > Plagiorchiida > Fasciolidae > Fasciola > Fasciola hepatica. The sequence continues at coordinate 3,031,584 of CANUEZ040000011.1, forward strand.
ACAAGATTCCAGGGCAACAACCTCTGCGGTCAGCTTTTGTGTGGTCTAGAAATATGCTAGAAACACAGACAAAACCCTATTTTTTGTCACTACCAGTCGAACCCAGCCATGACAGAACACAAGAGAATCTGAGGAGAAGCGACAAAACGCCAATTCACGTAAACGTAACTCGAATAATATTCAGAACACCACGTTCATACACACTGATAATCAGCGGGTCTAATCCTATTCTTCAGTATTTTCCACAATTTAATCAGCTTCGAGTCCCCTAATTGGATCAGGAAATGATTTTTAAACTTTTTCCGCATAACTTTCCCACTTTTGACTTTAGGAGTCAAAGCTACAGCAGACCACCTGATTTCTCTTTTCAGAACAAATAAGTTGTTTTCGATTACGTTCAAGTTGTAACGGCTAAAGAGTAACCGCATGAACTTTACCTTGAAGTTGCGCGTGGTTTCACGGATAAAAAAGACTCATTACAAAACAGATCTTTTTGTGCGCATATATTTACAAGCATGGGACAGAACGTTGTCGTGAAAAGCCATTATCCATCCAGATGATATGTTTTCTTTGAATTCGGGGAAATTCCAGTCATAACAAAGAGGATTTTCACCCTATTCAAAGTGCTTCTGCAAGAAGTCCAATAACGAGGCTAACCGTGACTTATTCCGGCCTAGATCAATAATTTTGGTGGGTATGATACATTGAAATTTGGTGAGACACATCGTTGAAAATTTTGTATCACAAATAGCTTTTTTCTCACCCTTCCACGGTTATCATACATTAAGTCGTTGGCTGGAAAATGGGCGGATCGCCCAAATCATAGGATTAGCATTTTCAGTCCTCTAATGAAACCATTTTATGGCCTTCTTTTTTGGACGTTCAATACAAGCTTCCCGTCAGCTGCTCCTAATCTAACACGCACTGGATTCTTTCACACAACAACGGACAAACTGAAATCCGGTCTCGAGTTAATCCTGATCCACACTGTTTTTGTGATCATTATTGCCTATCATTTTCCAACTACATATTTAATTGGTCCAATCCCCTTACTTGCGTAATATATTGTGATATGATGGCATGAATTTGATTCACTGAAAACGAGGTGGTGCACTACTACGTGTCTTCCGAATATGGAACAGTGTTGATGAGAAGCAGTTACTAGGTTATGGAAAGTGACAAGACAGATACATACAGCCATTAATTGACAAGATCCGTAGTGTCGAGCGTACTAAATGAGCAGGAACAGCGTTCGGTAGAAAATTTTGGGATTTTAAATGATGTGCGAAAAATCCCCCGGAACATGTTGAGAGCAAAATCGAGTGGCGAACAAGCTCGTTTTCATTTATTCATATTTATGCCGATACATAACATTAAATATGACTTTATTAAACAAAGATGAATGATGATCCAAGTCTGTCTGTGCTTGTGCGTGTACTCTTGTGAAATCGATCACAGTGAGGAATATTCAAGTGGTTGTACAGGTGTTCGGGAACAATAAGTAGACCATGGGGGCTTAAGTGCTTGCACAAATAGTTTCTGAGTCCACTGGGGATAATTGTAGATACTCACGGATTCGGTTGTGGTTAAGATGCGACACTTAATAAGTCTTTATTGCCTGCCCCGGACCCTGTAAATGGTGCGGAAAATGTTCATCACCTCCACCGAAAGGTTTGACTCCACTAGATGTGAACACACAGCACTCGTAGTTGTCTTAATTCCACATGGGTTCAACCAAGCTGGGTGGTGTTCAGGATCACGTTTGAATAAGTGCTTTGTAGTGTAGCCAACGCACTTGTTGCCACAGGAACGGTTGAATGAGTACACAGAGAAAGATATTGCAGAATCTGACACTTTATCCTTCGGCCGGCAATGGACGACAGGTTTGGACTCAAACATGATTAGTAGTGCAGTGTAGAACGTTGTACTGGCTCCTCCCGTTAGTCTTTGTTGAATAACTTCAGTTTTCATATGTCCTGTTATTGATAAACGGACGTATACGGGGTGCTTTTCAAACACTATTTGTCTTAGCTTGTCTTCGTGTAGTTGCGTCGCTATGTCAATAAACCGTTTAGGATAGCCATTTTTAGGAAAACTCTCCGGAGAAAAACAAGTTCATTTTGTTTTAATAACCCAGCAAAGTACCAGAATTTTCTTCACTTTCAGTGGTACGAAACTGTGAGAATGAACGTATTTCCCATTCCGAGTAGCTTTCCTATGCACTGACAACTGAACGGAACCATCACTTTGATGGCTTCCATAAACATCTAAGTACGGTAAACTGTTTTCCTTCTCTTGTTCCAAAGTGAACTGAACATTTGGATGGACTGTGTTCAAACTGTTAAGTAGTAAGTTTGCATTAAAATTGGCAATAACTACACACAGAATATCGTCCACGTACCGTTTTGTATAAGGTGTAATATTTACCGTTGACCTGAGTTGATGGCTCTGTGGTTTTGCCATGAGAATGCCAACAATTAAAGGTCCCTGAGGTGACTTGATTGCCACCCCGTCCTTCTGATGAAATATTTTACTGTGAATGCAAACAAATAGTTACTGTTTCATTTCATCCAACGAGAAGCCCGAATCGATATTGTTCTCCTGAATCCATTTAAGTAGACGGTTGATCGTTTCGGTGGTAGGGAAATTGGTGAACAGTGAGGTAACGTCTAGCAAAATCATTTGATTACCTTCCGAATCCAGATTTCTCACAGTCCCTACAAAAAGAAATTTGTCTTAAAGGCTGTGCCTAGAAAGCATGGCTCTAAATGGCCCTAACTATGTAGCCGACCACCTAGCTACTGCGTGATATGATCAGCATCCAAAACTGGTCTCAGGACTACACCTTCCTTTTGTAACTTCGGTGGGCCACACGATTTACGAATTGTCGTCCCATTTAGTCGTATCTTTTTGAAGGTTACCTCATCTATTATTCCTTTCTGTCTCAATAACTTAACTGTCGTGGATATTGACTTTTTCTGTCTGAAACTCCCTGTGCTTCTCAGCTGGGGGGGGGGTTGTAAATAGTGAATTATCATTCAATATTGTCCTCATCTTCTTTACGCAATCCGATTTATTAAGGAGCGCATTACTCACTCCTTTATCTGGTTTTCACATTGTTTCTCTATTGGCCTTTAAGTTTTTCCGATCGTTCAGGTGCTCTAACGGTACTGATCCTTTTGTCGAAGGTCTATTTTCACGGTATTGATAACATGCTTCCACAAATAGGATTCTGAACTTTTCTAACTCCTGTGAGGAGGACGGAATGTGACGGGGCACTCTTTGCGCCAATGAGTATTCTTTGTGAGTTCCGTTCCAAAGCCAAAACCATTTTGCCCATTCAAAATAGTGATTTCAGAGGTTCGTCCAGTTGATCGTTTTGTCTATATAATATTTACGAATTGGTCTCAATAGCTTTGCTCTGTTCACGAACACATAAATATAAACTAGCTAACTAGTTAAATGGATACTACTTTTCAGTCCATTATTCAAAACATTTTAGTGCTTCAAAAAATATGACTGCAATGTGGAAGAAAAAACGACCAGACAACATACATACATGCATACAATTTACGCTGGGAAACGTGCTCTAAGATCCACTTCTGGTATGTTTGGGTCCGGATCGGAACGTGAAACTTTGTCTGAAAAAGACGTCGTCTACCTCGCAAAAGCGCTTATGCAATCTATTACGAGCTCTGTGTTTCGAGCAAAGTCGATGAAAGCCACTACCAAACACCTCAAAAACCAACTGGAATTTAAAAATGGCAATATGAGTCATCCGCCTGAAATTATCGAAGCAACACATCTCGGCACCCGGGTAAGAAATAGAAAAAATTGTTTACCAACATGGAGGTCAACGTGATCCAGTTCTGGAGTGACTTTGTCCGTCACATTTTAAGACTCCACTCTCATCCATCGTTCGTTGCACATAATTGTCAACTTTCTAGGTCCCTAAAGTGTCATTTATTTGGACAATACCCCCGGGAAGATCCTTCGAATCCACTACTTTCTGTAAGTTTGACCGTAAATCACGGGGATCTCAGCGTGTGTGCTTCCTCCCCTTCCACCCGCAATAATTATACAATGATTTACGCAAGCACAACTGCCTACCGGTCCTCCTTTGTCCCTTACCTCCCTCGATTCTTACGTAACCCAGCTAGCGTCAACTCTGCAAATAGACAACATTTATTGTCTGTTGTATCCGCCGAATTCTTTTTCTTGTAATTGCTGTGAGTATAGCTGTGTACTGCTGAATATTCATCCACCGAGGTGCATAAAGCAAATACTTGACTTGACTTGAAGAGTGTAGAGCTAGCTGCTAAGCTGTGCCGTCAAAAATATCAGTCGACGAGTCCATTGTAACGGGGACTAAATGAATAACGCAAGGCACAGTGCAACTAGAGCTTCATGGGGAGTTTGGCTTGTTTGAACCTGCCTTAGAGCTGAGCTCTTGCACTGATGAACTTCCGTGAATGGAATTGATCAGTGTATTGGTAAAGCTTTACAAGATGCTGCCGCGGATAAACACGTCAACGTTGATGGATAGGCTGATTCGTCTATTACTAGACAGTACTTTGATGAAAAAGTACTCGTTACACGAACGACAAATGGCGCTGTGTTATACAATAAAGCACTAGGCGGATTTCGTCCGTGACTACCTTGACACATTCGTACCTGTGATGTAAAGTCTTATCTCCTGACGACATTTTCTTTTAGGGTTTTCACAGAGGTTAAATATACGTCTGAACATATTTCACTGACGAATAATTTTCGTGCTGACAGAATCTGCCCCTTGTTCCTATATATGTCGCATTTCACGAATGAACTATAATGCAAAACAAAGTTTTTCCTGAAGAAAAACGTGAAATTTTCATAGTGAGGATGTTAGTTCAAGAGTTCCGAGGAAAGATCATGTGACGTTGATTCATGACATCTCTGGGACAGCAAAGGTAGTCATCTTCGGCAGAAATCAGGAATTGGAACTGTTTATTCAGGAACATTTTCGACTACAACCTCCCACCTTCCAGGCTCGGGGTTTCTCAAGTTGATATTAGTTCACGTGACCCATGAGGTTCGAATCATTGTACAAAAATGTGTGCTAAAATAATGTTACGGAGTTGTCTATAACAACTGGTAATTTTTATTTAAAATGTCGAGGCGAAAGGTCTTTTCCAAATCAGTTGGGAGCACGCAGTCCCTCTATTGGTTATGAACCCTTGATTGAAGGCTGTCAACGTTATTTCGGTGCACATGAAGCTCCAGGAAGCAATCCCGCTTTTTATTGAGCTCAAACAAACCAGGCTTCAAACAGAAATGAATCTTCTTTGACCTTTTGTAAAACCTTTCATTCATTCTGTTTCTTGAGGCTGATTACAGAGGAAGCGATCAAAGGCGACTTAGATCGTGAAACCGATAATTGTGAGAAACCCGACGAGTTCTGTTCATCTTTATTGCTGATTTGGATGAAAGACCCACGAAAACAAAGATATCCTCATTGCAGCATAGAATTCATTCTGGGAGAAGTTTAAAGAAAAACTAACAGAGGATCAGTTTTTCACAAATGACGGTCTCGATTCAAACAAAACGATATGGTGAATTGAGGCAACGACCTAAAAAGCTGACCTCAGGTAACCTCCCGCAGTTTGCAAGTTCACATTAGGCATAATTTACCCTCAAACCGGTGCCTAACACCATGCAACATCTTCGAAACACAGAACATGTCTGCAGACCTTTGTCTCACTTGAAAAATTTACCTCACAAATGTCCAAAATCTGTTGAAACGGAACCATTCTTGCTTGTAGTTTTTTCCGTGTTTATTGGGATTCCTAACCGAAACGTAGATATATCTTATTGTCTATATTACGCATAAGTTGTACAGTATCTCTGGAAGCAAATCGGGGACATCTGTGGGATACTAAAATGCGAGACGAATCTTTGATATTAGATTTGAGCTCAAAACCAATTGGTTCGAAACTCATGGTCGGTCAAGTAGTAAGTTATGTGGTCATGCAGTGAAAATAATAATTTTTATATTATTTGTTTGAACATGACTCTTGGTAATGAGGGAAACTCACTGTACATTAGATGTCGAAAAACCGTGCACATTCGCGACTTTTTGATTGATGAAAAATGGTCACAAGAATGCAAGAGAATAGAGAATGGGAAGATGTTTCAACTTTCTGCGTTTCTGGCAAATAAATGGTGAATTGAGCAATATCCTTTAATGCAATTTTAGAGATGTTGGATGAGAATAACCCGAGCATTTAGACAGTATTCACAAGGATATTCGAGGGACAATGGATTATGGAGGTCTACTGCATGGAACAGAATCCTCTGCAGTATTGTTAGAAGAAAGAAATGAGGAAACCTCCAGACGGTCGGATGGCGGCAACAGGCTTCAAATGATGGCCGAATCTGAAGGAGATTCAGGTTTAGGTTTTTCTCAAAAAAAAGAATCAGGATCCTTTTTCACGTAGCACTGAATTACCTGATGGGGGTAGAATTTCGACGAATTGTTAGAACTTTGCGACTGTCTTATGAAAGCATGTGGAATGCTATAAGTTATTGTGAATGTTTTTCACTTAGTGGTAGTAGTATGTTGGGTTCAATCTCTTCTTTAATTCACTGTATTGCGATAATTCACTAATGATATCAGGAAACACAATGGTTCAATACTCATTCACTAATCATGGATGCACAAATTATCTGTTGGACATCCTTACGTAACGGAGACTTGTAGGCTGTCGATAATGGATTTGTTTCGGTATGAGTTTATGATTTACGTGTAGTGAGAAGGCCACTATAATTATGGCACAGCTCTTGCAATGAGAACGTATGGAACGTGAACCGTTATTGAATAACAACATGCCAAATAAATGAAGGACGTTTTTCAATATTTAACGGTGAACCAATGGTATTATTTTGTACTATACAGGGAAGCTTCTAAAATTCTGTCCGCTCTGTAGATCACGTCAGTGAAACCAATTATTTATGCATCAGTATCGGGTGATACATAATATCAGCTTTTTTTCGTCACAATCAACAGGATGTTCCTAATTAGCACTTTCGGAAACTATCCCGCTTTAAATGAATATTTCTTTGTCCGTTAGAGTTTCGCTTCAACATTTCACATAAAACTGCAGAAATACCAATTCTCTTATTACTTACGTTACTGCACAAAAGCATCTGATCTGGGCCCTAGAGATTAGCTTTTTCTGTCATATAGAAACCGATGTGCATGACTCTTCCAGGTATCTGTATGGATCTATCGAAAAACACCTCTTATAAGGTCGTTCACTGAAGTCAAAACAAGTGTAAAGTTTCGTATTTGCCTACCACGCAAAGCAAAAGAAGCAAGCAAGTGATAAGAAAGACCGAATATGATACCATTTGTCCTATTCACAGATATATCTGCGCTTTTTATACTAGTAGTACAACACTGTAACTAGATAAAAAGGCAAACTTTCCCCTCAAGCACACCACCGGGTTCGCTGTTTTGCCCCTCATCAGGTATGCGTAGGCAGGACCCTTATAACTCAAATGAGATCACAACTATAACTGCACTCTACTCAATTCAGAGATCGTTCATTCCCTTCGGAACGACAAAAGTCTACCAGTAAGTCATGCGAATGAACGGTGTTTAGCAAATGAGATTGTAATCATATGACTCTTTTGCTCTTTCTTTCCACAGGTGCTTTTTGTGGAATTATTGCAATGTACGTCATGTGGTTGCCACTTCTATCAAGGGACCCTAGTAACTCTGTCGTATGCCCTTTTCAGAGCTCTCATACGTAAACTTGCCACAAAAGGCTCATACACTTTGGGCAACGAGTATTACGAAATCTGAGTCGACGCGATAAGTCGCACTCAATGGGCCATCCCAGTCACTCGTCCACTTTCGTTTCGGAGATGGAAATTTTAGAAAATTACAATGTATTCATGTGAATTGAAGCAGCTGAGCTTCATTCATACCAAATATTGTTCCCAAGCGAAAATGAATCGTGATATAGAACCTCCGAAGATAATTGTCAAGAATTAGGAATGAAAAACGGTTTTCTACAGCTGGTTCAGTCCTAAATCAACTCTCAGTATCTTTGGAGTTGGGCTGATCAAATACGAGAAGTTCGGCTGTATGAGCAGCCACATCTCATATTGCGCCTGGATACCAGTTGAAGTATCTTCACGTTCCAAGAATGTACTTTTGATATTTGGCAGTGACGATCGTTTGTACCTTAAACCTGAAATTTCTTCGTTTGCAAAGGACGCGTGTATACCACAGATATTGAATTCAATATGTACTGCCAGGAAAAATTGAGATCGATTTCTTCATGACAGTGCTTGAAAGTGGAAGAAGCAACGTATCAGAAAAGGTGAGGTTGATCTTTAGCTATACCAGAGACCTCCTTCGATAGAGTAGCTGAATGGGTTTCTTCAGCTGAAGCACGATCACTACTTCTTCAAAGGTATTTCCTCGGTTTATATTGTTATTCAAAGCTGGTTTCAGTCGGCTAAAATGGCCAATGGGTCAATGTGACCAGTTCGGATGGGTGAGAAAAGTTTGACTAGTGTTCATACGCCAGCATGGGAACGGTAGTCAAAGATCAAGGTAGACGAACTTCATCTTCTGGATGAGTGAATTTGAGGAGGGGTGACCATACCGCGATGGAAGAAGCACAATAGCCAAATTTCTTCTTATAATTGCATATTTCCCCAGGCTTATTGATAATTTGCTAATAAATTTTGTTTTACACTTCAAGTTACGACGACTGCAGTGGGGATGATATAGTAGCTCGTGAAGAGTACCGAGTGAGTGAAATCTGACGTTTAGTCTCGTGGAAATGAAGTGAAACAAAAATCAGAAATAATTTATCAGAAAAGAGGATATACCACCCTTTCTTAACACGTAGTTATATGCAATAATTATAAACCCAATTTAAATAGTGAATTTTACAGTGTTCACAACAGAGAGCTATTTGTGCACAAAAAAATGCTCACTCAGTTTATTCCGTCAACAGTCAACATCGGGCTTCTAGAAGTTCTTACAGTCGTTTGCGTCGATAAGTGCTGCTCACTTACTACAATTCCGTTCAAGATGAAATAAGTGTAAGCGTCAAATTACTTTTTGGAACAGTGAGAAGGAAATTCGGAAAACGTTTTCATTCAAGAGCTAAGAAAATGTATCCAAGGTATTCAGTGCGAACGTACGCGGAAATATTTTTCAAAAATCAGCACCATCAGTGTGCATTTTCAAACTGTGAATAAAGTAACCCCGAGAAGCTAGATAACATGTTTTCATTTTGTGAGCAACCTAGAAAACATTCTACTGGTTTGTCTGTCAATGACTTGGCACTCAGATTCAAGAAATGTTTGACGGTTAAACAAACAGCAAAGTCCTTAGGTCCTAAACGTTGAGTAAAACAGATATCTACTCCGTCCGATGTGGTATCTACCGTGATTTTGACTACACCGTACAAGCAAATGGTTGGTCTTTATCAGGAGCATGAGCACTTTCGTTCGTTGAAGAATAAGCGAAAAAAATACTGAGACACTAGAGAATTGTTATATATTTGTTACAACATATCGTTAGAACAAATTAGGACTCAAATTCACCAGGCTGGGTTGTGGGTTCCACACATGAACCTTTGAGCTCTCTGAAATGGTTTTGAGAGACTCAGTCCACAATAAGGCTACATACTCCGGCACCTATCCAATACTTGCGATAATGGTGCTGCTTTAGGCAGTCTTACTGCGTGTGATGCGGGGGGATTGTTTCATTGCTAGTCTTACATGAACAATGCACCAAATAGGCCGTTAGGTCGATGAATATTGTGACAGTAACAGTCGCTGTCAGTTATGTAATTTTATCACGTTCCACTGCCTGCAGATTTCTATGATGGTGATGGGATACTCAAGTAATAAACTGTTTATCATCTGATTTTGAATACACTTGAATGGGTTATCAGTACCACTGTGCCTTTGATATAATTGTAGCAACATGTTCTAGGAGATGAGAAAGTGAAAAACGGTATAAGAGTCTAATTGTGGTATTTGGATTTGAGCGGAGCTCTTATACCGGACATGACTATTGTGCACCAGCACTTATTCTGGGTTTATTTTCACGTATAAGATGTGAGAGCGTGTTTGATTCGGTCGTTCTTTTAAAATTGTTTTTGAGGTTTTGGTTAGTTGGTGTTTAAATTCTAGGTCATACTTTGGTATTTTAAACAACTTGACATTTTACAGATTGAAACTTCCTGATAGCGTCTACAATTCATTCCAGTGGACGGTAATCTAGACACAATAAACCTCTGAGCTCTCCTGCGTGATAGGTGTTGACCGACACAATTGGAGTTCCGTTGCTGTAAGATTTACCTTCCCGTGACTCGAATGATTTCATTGATAAAATCCCGGGTAACTATTATCACTTCTTTACTTGGATCAACGGATGTTTTCACTTTGTATTGAATCAATCACACTTCCGAAACTGTAAAACACACGGGGGAAGTTTCCTTGATAGTGGGACAGAATATGAACGGATAATTCCACAGAGTTTAGATTTAGTCCTACTTATCATGTGCTCCGGTTTGTGGTTCCTAATTCGCCACGTTGTCCAACCGAAAATTCAAATAAGGCTGGGTATCAGGTGTGGTCAGACGGACAATGGAGTTATTTGTGAAATAACGAAGACGGAGAGAAAGTTGAAGTGCAACTGCGCCAACAACCGAGGAGTACTATTATGTTACTTAGACCTCAATTGTCCGGCGGACAAGCCACGTGAAATTGTGTAATCGTAAACACTATGCCGGTTGTTGCTCGGCCCGTTGAGTGTATTCGACAAGCTGCTCACTGCAGCCGTGTTGATATTTCTCTCCTATTTTATGGTTGATCTTTTCTATTGCTTTTTGATTGCCACTGAATTAGTCACTTAGCATCCGTTGCTTACGTGATTCTTCCTTCGGTATGTGACCTTGATAGAATCGAACTTGTCACTGATGGTTCAATTTACCATTTGGTGTTTGTTTTCGTTTGCGAAAAAATAACGTGGCCCCGTTCGGACACGGATGTTTGAAGGACTCAGCGGTTGACTCTGATCAACAGTAGCACCAGATGTAAAAGGGATTATTCTGGATAAGTACTACGAGTATAGTTTCAAAGATAAACAATATGAGTTTCCACAATATCAGTTTGTTTGGTTGATTCAGTGAGCTTAATTAGTTGGCGTCTACACAGGAGTCAAGTCACCTCGAAATTTGTCAAGCCTCTCGAATAATGATTGGTGGTGAATGGTGTTCTAGCAAGGCAGCTACAGGAGTAAGGATGAAATTCCTTTTTCTGTTGTACGGATGAATATTTTTGTTCACGATGCTCAAAACTATAAATCAATTTATGTAGTACTCCGATAATATCAACAGTTAGATTGGGTGATCATAGTATGAAACTGAGTGTAGTAAACAAATGACCAACAATAAAGGACTGACAAAATAAAAGATGTGCAAATTTTTACCGAAATGTAATAGAGTTTCCAATGTTCGAGGTAATATTAAGATACCTTGTGGTGGAAAACATGTTTGACATTTCAGTATTTACCCTAATCAAAATCAAACATAAATAATTAAATAAAGCGTAATCCTTGAGCTCGAAGTGTAACCAAAAGTTTCATGGAAAAACCTCTCATTGTTCTGCGGTAAAATCATTCAATTGAAAAGTAGGTGGTTCAATGATAATTGATGCTATTGCTTGTCCGTCTGAATTTTCAAGTTTTACTTTCTCACCAAATGCAGCCAAACAAGGTGAAGAAGCTGCTTTCGAAATGGTTCATCAGCTGTACAACTCACAGTCTGGAGTGACCTTTTTCGCACTAATGATTCAGGGTGACAATAGCCGTGCTGAACAAAGTGGGCTGTAGAGAAGCATTTGTTTCCTTTCATTTCATTTTCTGAAATTAACCTTAATAACAGCAATTGAGTATTTACCCCATGGATAAGTTCTCTTCCTGATGCTTCATTCTAAAGGAGGTTCAGTTGCAGCAGACCTAATGCTACTCACAAACGTAATAGATGCTCCCGGTGCGTCTCATTCGACCAAGGTAAAAAAAATGTGTCCATATCAGATCGAAACTTTTCTGTACATTTATTACCTGAAAGTTTAACGGAACTTTGATATTTTTTGTCAGGCTGCGGAGTAGGACAAAGCGGTTACTGCGAATTCAAAGAGAAATTGAATTTTTCATAGATGGATAAATTGTAAAGAGATAAAGTTGGGTACTGAGTATTCGAATAGCTTTCGAGATGATGTTTGAAAACGGATAAGTTCTAGGCTTCTTCTTTCGAAACATTTCATCCAGCAAGCAATTTTGTTGGTTGATCCGGAGATATAACTAAGAACACGAAAATTCTCCCAGTGAGATCATAATGGCTATGACTGGTCTGATAAAATGTATTACTACTAGTATGGCTTTCCGTTTATTTGCGGCAGCGGGCATGGAAAAAGTGGCTGCATTTTCCTTCAGTGCTCTTCAGTGACGTTGCTTTACATCAAAATGCAATTTCATTGCATTTTCCAATGATAGAATTACCACTAAAAATGTCTTTGATTGAAGCCTCAAATGGCAGAGCTTATAATCATCCCCAAACTAAATGTATACAGTCATGCACTTATGCACTAATGAATGGTTGTTTGGGGGAAGGAAAGATTTTTCCTAGCAATACTCCAAAAGCTTTTATTACTAAACAGGGTTGTTTTACTTCTCTTCATCATCACATCCATTCTTAGACTGCGCTCTTCTAGAACCCAAACGAGTTTAGAGAGTTTCTGAACTCCAACACAACAACAACGCCAAGGCTAACACAGGTTCATGCTCTCAATTATTAAGATATTCACGCGTTAGCAGAATTCACAGCTTCATGGGTAAATAACTCCTTCTTCCAGTACACAATAAAATATCATCCACAGCTCTCTCCAAAAGTTTTGTACCTGATAGCTAACATTAGGATTCCAACACACCAATTACGAAGTGCTCATGAAACTTACAGGAGTGCGTCTCATGAAGTATCAGGTTTATCTCTTCCTAAGCATGCATCAATAAGCAATTCCTTCAAGTTCATTGGTTGCATTTTTTTGTAGACTGCTTTTCTGCCGCTGATTCCATTCAGAAATGACGTTTACCAGAGAGGCCTCACTCTGCTGGTTGCCCAGTCAATATGCCGGTATCGCTTATCGATTGTTTATCGGGACGTAATCAAAACTCTTACTATGACGTCAAATGGTTCAAAACCCATGTGAAACTTTCTGGTGTCCCTGAAGCTGCTATATACCTGTCCTCTGTTTTCTGCATTTACATCAGCTATATCTCTTCTTGGCCCCCAGTGAAAGTAATTCTGTGTTTACGACGTTGATCATTATCACACTTTAGCAAACAAATATAAGTTTTTGATTTATCTTCTAGTGTTTAAAACATTACGTGTCATCCTGAGCAAAATAGTCTCTTCCTTGGCCATAACAATTTTCCTCATTTTACCCTCCCCCTAGCTGATTCGCTGTTTCCGAATTCTCTAACTGCCGATAAAACCATTCAACTACCCAGACTTGATTCTATGCCTCACCGTGGGATGATGTTGAAAAAGGAATAAATTTGTTTGCAAGTTATCCCATGCCTTATCTCAGTCATGTACCGGTGAAAAAGATCTGCTCGCTGCCTAGCTGTGGGCAAAATGGGCACGTAACCCTCTGCTGGTCCCCTTGCTTTGCAGTAAACCTTTGTATTATTGGAATCGAAACCCGGTTTTGGCAAAAGTCTGATAATAAAATGCTGTTAAATTGTGCAACAGAAAGATATGTATAAAATAAATCCTTCAAAGCAATAAAATATCACTGTTGTTCACAAAAATGGGCACTATTTTTTACTAAGAAAATATCAATTTAATGTCATTTTTACACACGTAGAAAAAGAATGGTAACCATCCTCTAATAGGTGATAATACGGTTCTTGTAGTGGTCGATAAAAATGGATACGGTGTTCGCCGGCTTCGCGTGACTGTCACCGTAGAGAATTCCTATCCGAACGTACTGTGGCTGGAGCAGTAGTGGTACATTCCGTTATTTATGGCTTTGTCCCTTAGTCACATTATCTTGTGATTCTCATGAGATTGCTTGTGTGGAGTTCACAGATAGCTCAGATTTGACACGAATGGTTGTTCTGTTTGTACACATACCAATTCTTTATTTTTTTGTCCATCTGCGAAAATGTTTTTCGTTAGAATAACTCAACGAAAACGTACATCGAAATGAACCCCCTGGACAGATAGTGCGAACAGAATTTTCTGGATACATTTATTTGTGTATATCTGAGTCGCATACAATAAAAATGCACCCACTGGAAGAATAGGTGCAAATGTGCCAACGTTTTACCGGAAAAAGCACAAGCGCGTCCATGAAACCATCATAATTGTGTTAAATTGCTTGGAAAACAAGAAAATTGGTAAAGCTATGCATTATTGGATTGTCACCGGCGTATATTTCCAGGTGCCCAAGAACACGTTAGTTCAAATCCAACTCATCACAATTAGACCAACGGCCAATGTATTCGACGGGGACAACGGAGCGTCACCTACCTCTTTTTATACGTGGACGGTACGTGTGCCTAAGGTAGTGGACTACGTTACAGTGTTGTAATCAGCCGCTTTTAATTTGTTACGCTCCAAAGTTTTCCTTCAAGAACTTTGTTTCAATCAAAGAAACCAAACACGAGTTGCAGTGTTATGCTTGCAGAAAATGTACTAACATTAGGCTGGATTTTGAACGGTACTTTGCAATTACTTCGTTTCAAATAGTACCGCAAAGCTTTCGATTCTAGGCAGTCAATGAAACTAGCAATAGCCCACACATATCACGATGTTCCCCTTGGGGCTTTGCGTACCATTTCTCGGAGTTGGGCTTATTTTACAAAAAAAAAATTGAAACTGTTGTTGCACTCAATGATGGGAAACTACGAGCCTTTCCTCTGCCATTCGCATTTATTCGGTATTTGCAAAGCTGTCTTTCCCCGTCAATTAGAATACCCTGACGCACTAGTTGACAGATATTGCTTTGACGGTTAGCCCACCTAAAGGTTCATATTTGGTAAAGCTGTGCACTGTTCCCCGTTGTTTAGATTAGCTTATGGTAAATAATGTAAAAACCCAAAAGGTCAGTGGTACGAAGCAACGGAGACATAAAATCTTTGCCGATCTATAAAATCACCGGAGTGGTAGTTAACACGCACTATTCCGTACAGTATCTGCTGCGCTGACTTTGGCTGACTTAGCTGCTTACGCGCTCAGTGTAAGTAATTTGCTCAGTAACATGGCAGTAGATGTCACGTGACACGTTCGTTCGTCGGAATTTTGTGAAAACTATTGCTCTGGTGCTCAAGAAAAAATTAAATGGTATTCAAGTGAACAATTTTATGCTTGTAAATTGGCTTGTTTTTGCCATGAGTGCTTGTCAGTTTTTCAAATGAGCAATTCTGGTGCACACTCAATTGGAGGCACACATACTAAACGATTTGTGGTTTTACCTTTTTCTGTGACCCTTTTTGGCGAATTTAGATGAGTCACTCAAAGTAGTATCCAGTTTCGCAATATAGTCCAACCTGTTGAGAAGCACCATACCTTTTTTCTTGTCCGGTTTCAATATGATGGTGCCACCATGCTTTTTTAGTCCTCTTAAACGGTGGAAATGAGCTGTCCTTAGTAATCCCCTTGATAACAGCTGCCCTCACTGGAAACCCATAACTGGCCGTATATCCGTGTCAGCACAAATTGATCACCATTTGCATGACAGATATCGTTGAATGGGAAAATGGTAATTATAAAATAATTTCTGTATGAACTTAGCGGATACCAAGTAGCCTTGCAGGTAACTAGGACCGTTTTCCATTAGGGATCTTGGCCTTATGTTTAGTGAGCAAAAAACTATTTTTCATATCAGACAACCCTAATTCTTGCACATAAATGTTTTTTAATCCATGGTGTGAACTTTTGGGGCAAAGTCGTATTCCAAGTTGTGCTTCACAATTTTTTCCATGTGGTTAGACGGGAAAATATGCTCGTCAGTGGATATCAACGGTGCGTGATACAGGAAGTGCTTGAAAGTATGTGGATGAACTATTCAGAAGAAGGAAGACAAAATAAAGCGCCACCCCTCCGTACTGCTGAGTCATTTATACTGATCACTTCCGGATAACAATTCAATCTTTGCTGACTGGTTTGTCAGATGACATTTGGAGTGATTTCTTCTTACGTACGCGCCTGAGAAATTTAGTTATTATCTTCGTCATTTACATCTTGATCTGCAAAAAACTACCATCAAAATAAATGTGCCCCTTTACGCATTTTTCGATGTCTTATGTAAATCGATCTCACAGTGCGTGAAAAGACGTGAGAGGGTCGCTTGTTGCTTTAATCCAGCTTTTCCTCAAGTCATTCAAAAGCTTAGAATCAAATGAGAATGCAAAACATGGTTTACTTAAATAATTCAGTTTATTGCAAAACAATTTTCTCCTAATCAGTACAACATGTCATGGATTATTGCATCCGTGATTTATGCTCCCAACTGCGAGACCGATTATATACGGGAAGAAAACAAGCTAATTTTATCTGAACGGCAGTTTTTGGAAAACAGAGATCGCAGCTCTATGTGACTGGTGTTTAAGCACCAAGATAGCAACGAGAATCAGATAATACGTAGTTGTAATCAGTAATGCGGGAAAAATATAAGTTGAGATCCTCAGCGTACACATAAAAAAGCGGAAACAGCTTTCTCTGCGACACGCGATGGGTGACACACTGAACAATCGACCCAACACAGAGGAACCTACTGAATCAACAGTTGGCGTGCCCCATTGTTTTGAGAATTATTTGAGCACATCTAGGCCAGCAAGTAAAAGCAGAGATGTGAAACAACCCGTGAATAATGGGTCATTTTTATGAAGATGGCAGAACGTTACTCAGCGTTTGAGTCAAACACGTTGAGTAACAGCACTTATCTAAGTCTGGCAAAACGGTGACCTGAAACTGAAAGACAACTGCTCTGGTCTCAGCTGCTCTCATTTAGTGAGTCTGCATTCTCGGTTGTTCTAAACCCCACAAAGCTGTGTATTTAAACTGGAAAAACTTTCACACCACCCCCACACCACACACGGGAAGCTCAAAGTTTTAATTATGCTGAGAAGCATCATAGAAAACTGGAATGCCTTATCACAATGGAATTTATAGAATAACTTTGCGAAGAAAGTCAGATCACTAGGTTGTTCTTTCAAAGCCTCTTTGATGAATAAATGATGAACAGAATTTCTGCAAGACTCCATCATATCAAGAGCATAAAGTGTGGTTATTGAAAAGGACTGCTAGATAGTCGTTGAGATAAACGTGACACAGCCCAATAAAACTTCAAGCGTCCAAATGGGGTTTTTCATACGGTTCTTTATAGGCAATCAAACATGACACAGAAATTGTACAAACCTCAACGGTAACCGCTCCGTGAATTCGAGTCGGCTAGATGCAAACGAATTCAGGATTGATTGAGATTCAAGGGATCAAGTCAACAAAATATCTGTGGATAATGTGGTCAAAGACCGTGGGATAAAACCAATGCACTCACTAGTCAGAGCCCGCTTGAGGCCAAGGTCTGACGTGTGGTTTAGCGAGCTATCAGGCATGGTGCAAAACGTGTGTAGGAAAAAAGTTTGGGGTGAGGGTAGGGTGTCAAATCGACCTTCAGCTAGGGCGTTAAGGTCAGTTGTATTATCGATTACATCTTATGAAGAACATTACCTGCTCAGGCACACAGTGGCAATCGATTTGTCCGACATTTGATTCAGGTGTGAATTGACAATAGCACACTAGATTAGTTCGGACTGTATGGTGTACAACAACTGCCACGAGTAAACAGTATGGCTAAATCCACCAGTCATTTCGCGTGCATAAAGTAATTTGTACCCTTCAAACAGGCAACACATATAACCGAGCACCTTGTGGGTGATTATAACGTTTAAATTATACGAAAAACGGCATTTCGTGCAGACAGACAGTAGTCTATTCTCAGCTGCTCCTTTCTGTATTTTTCTTTAAATAGGTGAATTTCGGATAATTTTTCAAGTAATGAATCAGTGAGTTCTACGGCGTTTACAGTTTGTGAAAATATTTCGAGTGATTTCGTCTCTTAAATCGATTCCGAATGATACTTTGAAGAGATTTGAGGCCAAGTTTTACTTCCCATCTATTCAAATTTTTTTAATTCCAAAACCCTATAAACCAGAGACCACACGATTTGCAAAATTTCTCATTTCCCTCACTTTATATCTGATTGAAATTGTTGTTGAAATGTTGTTGCTGCTTTCGTTCTTAAAATTACTTGTTGAGTGGAGGAGAAAACGTTCTTGACCTCAGTATACAGTTCATATTGCCCAACCATGGATAGCAAGTATTAGTATGGAAAACAATGACGCGAAGCTTTGTGCAATGAATCTGAAATTATTAAAGGGAAAAAGCATCGAATGGTACACCTTCTCAAGCAGTTTTTCGAGTAACTTGACAAGACTATCCAAGTGAACTTATCACTGAATTATGTCGTGTTGTTTTGCAAATATCTTTATGTTAAGTCCCTAATTCACTGTTTTCCAATGCCTTCTTATTCGTAAGGCTCAATGCACAACAAGAAATCGTCTGTATCAGCGACCTACATTGCAGCCATTGGAGACAAATTAATAAACGGTAGTCTTGATAGAATGAACTTCACAACAGGTATCATCACCAGATCAGAATCATATGAATGTTAGCATAGTTGCAACAGATAGACAGCAAGACTGTATATCCAGTCTGTTCTAGGGAAGTAAGATTTTTCGGGAAGTGTTTAAAAGTTTCCGTGAATCTGTGCAAAAAACTCTACTCTTCATCCACTTAGATAATCAAGACCAACTTCGTACTACGCTTAGAAAACGCAAAATACGGCTAAATAAAATGTGTCTCCCATTATCAACGAAGGCTTTCACTTCCTAAACTTGAAAGACACTGATCAAGAAGCTTTTGTTTATCAGACCGAAAGCGTGTCCTTACCATGCACGAACAAGTCCCCTCCGGGGCATTCAAGTGGTGACCTCAGTGTAAACGCTGCCACTGGTTTAAGTCGTTTTTCAATTTCTGTTTAGTTAGGGAAATCAGGCCGTGTACAAAAGTAGACAAATAAAATTGATCTTGTCGGCTGATCGCTGGAATTCAAATGAAAAACGCTACAACGTTCCTTGTCTTCAGAAAACCGTACACCTTATGCTTCCTTTAGAACCAAATATACAGCCTCATTTTTCCCACCTGGGGGCGTAGGCTGTAAATTGTAAAGAAATCAAAATTGGACAACCGTCAGTTTCATGGAGTTCTGTACTACTTTCTACTGCATTGATTGATAAGTTTGGTTTAAAAACACTCTCCTGCAACAGCGCTGATCATGTTGAAGTTAATCATGGGATATTTCAACGGGTAATTGCAAGCTGATTTTATCTTCTACCCAGAACTCGGAGCCATCCATCCACTGGAAGTTGCTGGATAGTAAGCTTTTTGGACCAATATAGCCCATGGTTGATGGCGGCTGAGATAGTGAGACATTACCATTGTGCCTAGTAAACACGTCTTTCGCTGGAAATTGCGCATTTAGACGTTATCAAAACTAATCGAATGAAGCAACAGTGCCATTAGCATTCTGGCTGTCCAGCCCGCTTGAAAGCAATCGTTATCCATCCGGAAGATGCAATTGTATGGTAATACGCTTTTCCCTACTTTATTGCTTTCGGTTTCTTCGACGTAGTCAAGTTCGTTGTGGATCAGCAATTGTCCGTAAATGAGTTTTCAGCAATCAAATAATTACTTATTCAGTGAGTGGTATCTACTCTCTACCATACTGATTCTGGGTGTATAGTGAGTTGAGTTGTCACTTTTTCCAAACAAATAATGGAGCTTCAAGTTTGAAAAATCGCGAGAATATTCTCTGGCATATTTTGCTCCTTATGGAATTCAGGTCCGACAAATTGAACAAAGGACACAACAGCGGTAAAAACTAATGGTGATTTTCCAGTGCACAGTGGGCTGATTTGGTTACGATTTGATATTCGTCCTTTCTGATAATTTATTTTTGAAAAAACCTTTTAAATGTTGCACACGGGGATTTATGTCGTCCACAAGCGGCCAAAAAAGAAGTATCGGCTGCTGGTACAGGCTAGTTTATAACTCGTGGTTGGTGAAAAAGGCGTGCGCATTCCCGTTGTCGGAAAGCTTGTACTTATCGTGGCCCACCACCAAAACGGTGTTGAATAGACCAGTCGAATTCAAGTGACTGCATAAAAACTAGTCTACACATCAGTACTGTATAATATGACTCATCGTGTAGCTTCAGCAGTCAAATCATCGTGGAAGAACCATATTTATGTTTCATCTTCGTTGCATTGCATACCTACTCAGCCCTCAAGGAGACTCGAATCCATGAGAAAACTATTGCGGGTGGACCAACTAACCACGACGCTATCCGGACTGGCTCCCAACGGTTTGGTAAACATCTACACTATATTATATAGCACCCTTCCGTCAGTTGCATTTCTCTCACGGCGAAATACTTTTGCGTTGAATGACTTCGCTGTACAACGAAGGCTTTGAATTATCAACAACCCGCACAGCTCGTCTACTATGTGCATGAGTAGTATGAGATTAGATCTGTATACTATGATTCATCAGTGGTGGATGTGCGAAGCTGATGATTCGCACCAAGGATGAAATAGTTGTACAGCGCTTCCATGACTTTCAACGATGAGTTGTGTTGGAACTGCACGATGAATCATATTATACAAACCTAATCTCTTTCTATACATGTGCACATCAGCACTGGTATCGCAAACGGATGTTGGAGAAAACCCAACAGTCACTGTCACAAAATAATAAAGCAAACTAGGCAACAAATGTAACCGAAAAGGGATTTCGTCTGCAGTTTTAAATAGTGTTCCGGACTGCTTTGGTTTATCGGCCTTACGATTCAAATGAGACTTTTGAGAAAACAACTCCACTGTCTTGCTCGTTATCTTGTTGGATTGTAAAGGACTCAAAACACCGTTATTTTGCACATGTATCAGTTACAACTGAGTGACACAGCAAAAAATATCAGCTAGGCCAAAGCACAAAACCTACGGGTTAGTATTTAGTTAGGTTTTCGTCTAATGCTACCTATTTTGGCGGCACTGCAGGGGAACCATCCTGTCCGCGGTGGCACCAGCAAAGAAGAACGGGAACCAAAGAGGCATGCCATCTTCGGGCACCTAGTCACCTCAGGTCATTGTGTGGGCATTCCGAATCGTGTATTGAATGACTCCTACCGTCCTTCCCCATCCCACACATGTCCGTTTACACACACTCGCCACAGTAGCGGAGAGCATAATCCATCTTTTCGCATCTACGCTGAGTACACGGAAAATGAAAGTCTAAGCCCTACAGTTAACCGGGACACAGGCAGATCATATCCATCCGGATGACTTAGATCCGAACCATGTGGCTGGCTTGACCTAGTCAAGCAGACCAGTACATTGATCTAATCACAACACCCTCTCTTTCCCGCGCACACATTTAACTTTCCGTTTAACCCAAATGATCCTTGACTCTTCAAACGCATTCCTTTCCCGTGTGATTTGATCCTTGGAAACAACTGTTTGCCCCCGGTCAAGGTTTCAGGTAAGTTATATGAATGTCTCTTTCGATGTGATGTGATGCTAATATTTTACATTATCCACAACCATACGTTTGTCTTTAAAGCATTACGAGAGGGAAGCAGGGCACAGAATCAGTTCCAAAAGCAAGCCCAATAAAAGAAAGGACGCATTACATCGATCAAACTGCATCCCATCTATTGTGGACTCGGTGAGAATGAGAATAGATGGTCTTGCTGACCTTAGACCTGTGTTGTTCTATAATTTACCGATTGACGAATGCACTCTTCATCTCATCCGAATACCCTAGAGCCTCCCTCGTGGTTGCTTGCTGGCCTCGTCTCTGGGCTAGGTCGGGGACTTATCACAATCACTCAGTCATTATTCGTGCTTCCGATGCTATTGTTCAGGAGCCATGTGCATCTGACTAGAAAGTGAACAAATACCAAGCTTTATCCTTCAACTTCGAAGATTTGAAACGGAGTAACTCGAATGGTGATATATTGCTTATAATCTCCACTTTCCTCGAATATGATGACATTTTCCTAATCACAGCAAACATTTCTATTATTCGCGCTAGATTACTGCGCTGATGATTGCGGGATGTTAGATGATTTATGGTCATAACAATCTTTATATCATTAGGATCAAAACAATGCAGTCAAAACCGCAGTAAATGGCAGCCGTTGGCAGCAGAACCAGTAAAGTCTAGTTATTAATTTTAAGTTTGTGAAATAAACTCCAATTGATTTACCTACTAAATGATGACAAGGAAAAAATGGTTTTTGTACCTCGCTACACGTTTTATTTTATCTGAAAAATCGGCGGTGAACCGGTGAAGGAAAGTAAAATGAAGAGGTCAAATTACCGGTCTCCCAGTCATTTATATTGCATACGTCTCCCTCCTAGAGTACATACTTCAGTTATGTTACAATCTACTGAATTGGTGCAATCAGAAACTGCCAAGCAGCGAACGTAACAATAGAGTTGCGGTGTAATAAATACTGTTCTGAAGTAATCACATTCTCGAAAAGATCAGTTTCTGTTCGAAGTATTTTGTTAACACGAGTAAGTAATTCCCCAGGAAGCATGTGCAGCCAACGGGCGCATTTTACTCAGTTGGACGGACTGTGCACTATCTTGTGGTGTAAAATTCCTTTCAACTTGATCAGTAGCGAAACGCGCGAGATGTTCGACAGTCGCTATCAAAGTTGAAAATTCTAAAGACTGAATTATTGCGAAAATACGAAATTAGGCCTAAGTTAATCAGACAAGAAACTAGCAAAGCATTGGCCGCGAGACACATTTAACATGTTATAACGAAGTGCATACAGTCAATTCCTGTGTCAGTACAGCGCTATCTCTTGAGGTCATCGTCGTCTAGATCGGCCAAATGTGTTCGCTTCTCGGAGTTACGGGTTCTTTGGGGGAGGGGGTGACACCCAGAAAATAGAACAAAACGTGGTGGTCAGAACCCAAAAAACTTCCAAAAGGTTTAAATAAGAGTAATAGTAATATAGCGTTTAAAATACGGCACGAAACAAACTTTCATTAACGATTAATTTTTATAACAGACAGCCTCATCTCACTACGTTTAATTTATCAAAAATTAAACTGATGTTGACCGTCCCCTGCTTTGTTATCTCCTGCGTTGCATTTTCAACTGCCGCTTCAATGGCCACCTTTACAACCAAGCTGCGTGCTGGAGTGGCTCTATACCAATGACCTGTTTGATCACAGATTAAGTGTTCACCGAACTATCTTCTTTGCAAAACTTAAGAAAGCATTCCAGTCAATTTGTTAGCTTTTCACTTGAAACTTGTCACGTATCAACGCTCAATAATTTCGAGCTAATATTATGGCTTCCCTGGGACTTGTTCAATCAACTTCTGCTCGCACGAATGTTACAATGCTCAGTATTACGAATTGCCATCACTTTTTTCTGCAGTAAAACAGCTGCAGCCGACAGATGATTATGTCGAGCAGTGTGAAACCATTCGTAGACAGAGCTGTTGACATCACTGAAGTGAGTGAGTCGTGAATGCCAAATTTTTCGTTGACTTGAAGTACCCTGATACAAACAAGTGTTGGTGCTGACCTCATTCCTCCCGTTTTTGCGAACTTCCGTTTTCCTTGCACCGAAGCGAGGTGTGATCATCATGAGAATTCCATTCTTGTAAAAATTAAAAAGCTTAAAATTATCAATGGATCAAATATGTCTTCCTCGGTGAACATCACAGCACGATTTATGGACGCTTGCAAGTTCTACTGCAGTGACCTGAAGGTTACAGTGATTATACTAAGTGAACCCAACAAACTGACCAGCCATGAGATCAAATTGGTGAAAGTAAGGCAAAAGCACCACGCCGTGTGTCACTGGCTATCACAAGCAACTGAGCACGCACGGAAAAACGGTAAGCGCGGAATTCTCGAATATTCATTGACACTCTTAGTCAAATGATTCCAATGACCATCCGCCAATTACCTGAAACGGCCTACGATTCTCGCACATGCGTAACACATGTAACAACAGAAGGGTATGTGAACTTACTTTAGCAAACAACATGTAGGCATAGCCGTCGGTGGCATTCTGTGCTCGAAGGTGGCGCTCGCTCTTCCGGGGTTTCAGTGGTAAAATCACAATCGACCGTGGCAATTTATTCACACTGATGAGGTTACCGATGTTCGGGAGCATCGTATTGGAGGAAGTAGTATACTGTGTAGTCAAAGCCTGACGCTGTCATGTCACTTTACTAAAGCTTTCAAAGCAAAATCCGTTCTTATCTCAAACGGTCTTGCTTGGTTTGCTTCTATATTGTTACTCGGACTGATGAATTACAACCTTATGCCCAGTTTTCTCGGATGTGTAAACGTGTGCCCATTGTGGATTATTTATAGAGGAATGTTTGTGAGGCGTAAACGCCTACACCAGTCTGGGCTGTAATAGTGGTGGATTTTTCACGGTTCAATTTTTAACCTCGACAGCCAACTCTGTACACCCCTGGGATGTTATTCATTTCGGTTTTGGTATTTACATTTATGTTTTACGTGCGGGTTCTAACAATGTCAAAGGTAGATAATACTTCAAACCAGTAGTTCGGATCTGAAATCGTCTTGTCCAGGTACAGCCAAAATCGTTTCACAGGGACGCTGATCGGAACACTATGTGCACAGCGTAATTCGGTGAACGTTTGGTCGACACTCTTGCGGCTTACTGGAGTGATACACAATGACACCGATCTTTCCCAAGCAATGAACATTGACAACAGAAAACTGTCTGCCTGCCCTCATAAGTTAGTCACTGCCAACCGGTGATTTCAAGTCCTGAAGGTAATACAACGATTACGTGCTTTTTAGGGACGTCCAACTAAATCCTCATTGGCACACTTTCGGTATTGTTGTCATGGTAATGCGAAAAATTTTATCCGTCTAAGGAACAGAATCTCAGCAGGGTGAAAAACACGTAAAACTTCACCTTTGCACTTTGCTTACAAACAGCTATGGATTCAGCGGTCAGCACACCATGATAATGAAACATAAATAAATTACAGCTCGCCGCAAAGATTTGTCACTGTAGGCTTTATGTGACGGTAATCATTTGGGTAATTAGACGTAGAAAAGCAGTCATCTACTACAAGTTCATCTACATTTTAAATCCGAAAGGCACTGAGGTTTTGTTCGGAAGTTGCCTAATTCATTCGCCTAACTTGATGCCTAAATGATACAAATGAGAAAACTGGAAGCACTGAAGAGGGGTACCAACCTTGTTGGAGGTCATTATCAATGCACATCCACCCAGCCCGAACAGGGACACCAACCAAAGGCGGACGATTGTGACTTGAACAAAAAATCAACAGGCTATCTAGTATGGCTCGGTATGACTTGCTGAATATCGACACTAGATAGAGCCTGTCCGTTATCGGCTTCAGAGTGATAACAAGAAGTTGACCGCACACCAGTCAACTCCTGTCATGGATGGATTATCTGTGCAGTACTTTATAGTGCTGCACGATGTCTTCTTGGTTTTCAGTAGTGAGATGATCGTCCACACTGCATGCAGGAACATTTTAGGTGGATTACCATCAACAAGACTGCATATTATTAATTAGTCCTTAAGAAACGGAATTTTTTAGTTGCTGTTAGTATTTTGCAGAGACACAGACAAGGAACAAGTATGACTGAGGAAATTCCGTCTTTCTCTGGAAGGACAGATCCCAAATGGATCACTTTATCGGCCTTTCTTTATCATTAATTTTTCCCTGAAACGGGACATACGGAATATACATCCCGACATGGAAAACACAAGGCACAGTTTGCGTGCAACAAAGTTCAATCATGACAGCAAAGCCTCGAAGAAGCCTCAAAATGATCTCTGAACATAATGCTGTTGCTCGTAGGATTTGTTTCATGTTGCCTATCATGACACGCAATATATCCTAGTTAAGCCCATCAGGTTGGGTGATGATCGTGCAACGTCTCTCACACCCGAAGTTGTTATGGTTGAGGCAGACCACAATAACATTTCACGCATGATAGATACGCTCGAGCAGATCGATGATGTTTTGAGACAAACGTCCGTTGAAAGGAGTAAAAATATGCTGTCATATTTGGAGTTGTTTTATTTTCAAACCTGTTGGTGTATTTACAAATTGCAAAGGTGTATATGTTTCAATGTTCGTTCACAGGAAATACTTTATTCCACTGCCGTGTCATCTTTCCAAAAAGAATACACTTCAGTATGGAAAATCCGCTTGTATTTTTCCCATTCATATGTCCATCGCTGAGAGCCCGAATCAGTCCGACGACCCAGCGCTCACCGGGCAGAAACTGCTCCTGCTGAACTTTAGCGGAAAGGCCAGTTAGATGTGAACAACACAACTAAATACCCCATGAGTCTCGAACCACTATTCCGATGACCCACAGTATCTGTTCCCAGTGGGACGAAGAGTACACGGCTGAAAGTGATCCAATGGAAGCTGAAATATATTCGTTAGGTGTTTTACTGAGAAGCGACTGGCGAGGCCAGTTCAGTGATTAAGACCAAAGCATTTGCTATATATCATTGGAACAGTGATTTGCGCTTCTTTTGCTGTTCACTTGCGTTAGTCAAACCCAGCTGGCCTTACCGCGATAGCTCACCTGGCAGAGCATTTGACCATTTAGCGGAAGTTCGCCGGTTTGACTGCTCTCGGCACTGGACTTTTGGATGCGAAAAATGCAAGTGGATTTTCCGTTATTTGCAATCCAGGCTCCTCATGCCAATAAGAAGTTATATGAGTCTCTAGTATATTAGCCAACACAACTGATAATAAGTCGAACATCCAATCGGTTGTGTGCTATTATTTGGATAAATAGATGGGTTCGGCCGCAAACATTCTGTACCAGTTGCAGAAAATCCAGAGATCAAAAGGCAGACTGGTGTTGTTGATTGAGCGTTGACTTTTATTTATGCATAAAACAGCTGCGAAAAGGAAAAGTTTCGGTGAATTTGAGATTGTGTTCTGCTAACGGGGGAAATGTTTCCAGTCCGGAAAATTTTCACAACCCATGCTTGTAAATTTTGGAATCTTACGAGTGTAGAAGTTCGTCAGAGTGTCTGTTGGCACTGCGGGATAGTCAAAATGCGGCCGTCGAGCATTCGAGAACACAGCTCATCTGCGCACACGCACATATACTGCACACATTCAAAGAACGCTTTGTTTGCATTCTTTGGGCTAACAAATCAGATGGGCTCAAGAGAAACATCAATGTCAGGGTAGTGTGGACCAAAGCAGACTAAGTTGTGTCATTCAGATCGGTTCGTCTGTTTGTCTATCTATTCCTATTTCGTTCAGGACGGCTTTTTCTAATCTGTCTTATTCGCATGGGGTTGCACGAACGCACGCAAGCATGCACTCAAGTGCACATACAAAACCACACAACCGATTCCATTGTCTGTTTTCATTCCGGTCTAGCCAATGAGATGCAGGCAGGGCCATTTTGACTGAGGAGCGCGCATTCATCTAGTCACGAATCCCAACATTTATGTGAGCGCACATGAATACGTTGTGGCCAAATTTCTCATACAGGCAAACACAAAACCCAACCCAACAAAGTGCGGGAAAAACAACTGCTACGTCCGCCATTTACCCTCGACAGATCGCATCTACTGGGTAGAAAAAGTTGAACAAGTGATGAAAGGCTCATAAACAATATTTCAAGTTAACACTTAAACTACAAGTAGGGTTTCCTCACAAATCCCACACTTTTGGAGTGGATGAATACTGTTCGCCGACAGCGGTACTGGCCAGTACTAGCAGAATAATGGGGAGCACAATTGAAACAGTGCAGTTCGTATGACTATCTGTTAATAGGCCAAACTGTGCCCACGCGGTGCAAATGTTGAAATCCGACTCTTTGCACCAGTCAACCGGTGTTAATGTGCACAATCTGAACCACTGTATCTGTGATAATTCTAGAGCAAGATCCAGTTTCGTCGATTCATTTAGCGGAGATTCATCAACCTCATCCAGATCTCCATCAGTCACCGGATTACCACATCAGGAGAGGACGCTGAATTCACACAGAAGACATTTCCCGCTGACTTTGTTGCATAAACCCAGTTCGCCTGGGGCCTTACCGGTTGGAAATGACAGAACCACAATTTCAAACCCGCTTCCAACAGAACACTTAGAATTAATAGAGGTCAGCCGGTCAACTTCGAAT